>OY728135.1:1522899122-1524149122 GCA_963277665.1 Viscum album | reverse complement strand
GCGTTTCGGTGTTTCCCTCAGAATCCGATCATTGTGACCTCTCACCAATCCCATTCCGAGGGGGGAATTTGTGGATGCCGAAAAAGTCTGAAATTCCTGAAGGAAGTTTCGAATTGATGAAGCGAAGTCATATTCGGACCCAAAAGCCCGGTCCGGAGGGCCTGGAAGTGGTGCGCGAATATAAGGGTGAAGTGTGCGGAAACAATGTCCTACGCGCAAGGAATTTTTGGTTTTGCTAAACGTCCCTAGTGCCAGCATTCAATTTTGTGCACCTGCACCCGCGTGATTCCCTTTTTCGCACCGCCGGCTCTGGCGCGCAACATTTCGTGTGCTTCCTGCATTCCGTGACGCCGAGAGCCTATAAATAGAAGGAGACCCCTTCCGTTTCGGGGTTATGGAATTTCAACCGCTCTCGTGTGCAAAATAGGACTTCTACCTGCGCAATATGGCCTTCAGGTATTGACCCTTTTTCACGCAACCGTGCCCCAGGATCCACTGTTGCGTGAAATCCCACTGATTTAAATAAAATTCCGAACTTCTTAGGGTTCCTCCCTTGCGCACAATGCCTTCCATTGCGCACAAAAGGTCCAATTGAGCGTAGCCGCTTCAGTGGGTGTGGCCTTGCATTAGGGTTCAGCCTTTTCCCCTTCCGCGCAATTCACTTCCTTTGTGCACAATTCTCCTAAGTCACGCGCAATCCCTCTGCCCCAATTATGCTCCACCCCAGTGTTTTTCATGTGAACCTTCACTTTTCACCCAATCCCCATGGCCCCTCACCTTGACACCCACCGGGTGCCTCCCTATGTAGGAGCTCGATGTCCCCTATACCGGGCATGCATTCCATGTGCTATTTTCCCATATGGCCTTACAAGCTCGTACGATGTAACCTCAAGGTCCCTTGGGCGGTGTTTCCTGTTGCGTTGCTTTTCCTCATACTCATTCACATAGGCACACTAATGGCTATTTTCTTCTTCACATAGTCATGCTAACGTGGACCCCATGATGGTTCTCCCTATGTCCCCCCTTTACAACGACCTTGCCAATGCCTTCCCTCCCAAAAGGGGTAGAACGTACCTGTTATGTATGTCCTAGGTTTGTAGAGCGAACCCTCCTCGTCCGAGCTATAGGATGTTAAACTTCAAAGCACCTCGTCCTCAACACATGATGTTAAACTGTGATCCAGCCCCGTGCCTCGAATGCAGGGTCCCCCCAGCTCGGAAATTCTTTACGCCGCTCGTCTCCATGGGAATGGAATATTCCTTACATGGAATGATATCCTCCCTCTTGGAGTGGAGTTTGTCAATGGTGGAAGGGAAGCCACCTCAGTGTAAGCCCCTAGCCTATCCTGTGGAAGGTATCACCCATGCACATCTGTACTTCCCCACCGCCAGGGCCAGTGGGGATCATGATGGGAAGTGGGACTCCTCCTTTCTTCGGTCCCAAATCTCTCTCCCTCTGTGCTTTTTCTCCTCCGGGCCTCCATCCTAGAGTAAGTCCCGACACCATGGGCCGCTCAACGCGTAAGTCCCTCTCCGCTTCTCACGGACCCACCCTTCGCGACGTGATCGTCTGGTCCCTGGTGCCTCCTATTTCTCACACCGACCATGACTCATGTGGGCTTAGAGTAAGCATCGACCATGACATCCCATTATGGGCTGCCTTAGAGCGTAAGCCCCATCACATCGAACTATGTGGACTTTGATCCATGCTATGTCATGGTACGTAGGAAGCCACCACGAGGTTCAAGCCCACCACCCAGTTGTTCCGAACCCCTTCACGTCGGTTCGCCAGCATTATGGGCCGCCTCAGGGTATAATCCCCAAATGCCCCCATTCCGCATGACGTTAAACTGTATGGAATCCCGCATGACGTTAAAATGTATGCCCTCCTGCACAACATTAAACTATATGCAGTCCAACACGACGTTAAACTGCCTGTCTCATCCCGCATGACGTTAAACTACACCAACTGAACTACATGGACTTTGATCCGTGCTAAGGCATGGTACGTAGGAAGCCTCCACGAGGTTCAAGCCCACCACTCAGTTGTTCGTACCCCTTCGCATCGGTTCACCCATTCCATGGGCCGCCTCATAGTGTAATCCATATATTCATAATTGTGGACCACCTCATAGGGTAAGCCCCATATCCACCATTGTGGGTCGCCTCAAAGCGTAAGCCACATATCCACCTTGGGCCACCTTAGAGCGTAAGCCCCAAATGCCCTCGTCCCGCATGACGTTAAACTGCATACCCAAACTAAGGGGAATTTGATCCATGTCCAGTCATGGTACGTAGGAAGCCTTCACGAGGTTCAATCCCAACACCCATGTATCTTTATCACCTTTCCCATGAGCCCACATGCCTTAAGAAGCCCATGCCCTAGCCCATGGGTCTTACTACCTCCGGGTCCCATCCATGATTTCATTCCCACGGGTCGCCTTTTTAGGTGTCCCACTGTGACATCGAACTACGCGAACTTTGATTCCCTACCATGGGGATATGTAGGAAGCCTCCACGAGGCTCAATCCCCTCTTCACTTCATCACCCATCCTGATTCTTACCCGGGCCACCACATCTCGGTGAGATCATGCCACTTCACTTCACTCCCTAGCATCCAGGAAGCCGCCCATGTGCTGGCCCCAACATCGGAGTTCCCTTCACGAGGTTCATTAATCTGATCCACTCTCAGTGTTCCGAATAGTACGATATGTCTCTGCAAAATGTTAAACTTCTGTCGTACCCCGTGTTAAACATGGGAAGCTAAGTAAAACCTCAGAAGGTACGTTCTTGGCGTAACCGTCTACGCAAGATGTTAAACATGCGGCATACCCCTATTTAAACATGGGAAGCAGAGGAAAACCTTAGATATATTCCTATGGCATGAAATTCCCCGCGTTCGATGTGAGATTCCTCTGGAATTCGTGCTCTCATGAAGCCCTATAATAAGGTACAGAAGACAGACATGCCAATCCCCCAACGTCAAGACACACCAACGACACCTCAGCGCTACCACTCTCCTAACTGATGGTTGCTACCCTGAATAGACCCCTTGGATCATCTCGACGGAAGAAGCGTAATTAACTGGTTTCCATGAAGATATAGCGCCAGGAATGAGATTCACGAACCCGTCTTAAATCTATTAGGGAGACCCGGACTAGGTGACGAGATCTGAGGAGAAATCCACGAAAGGAAGAACCGACATCCCATCATCCCGGTTTCGATCAAGGAGTAGACATCCCTGAATAAGGAAAAGATGTTCCCGCCTTTAGAAAGAGGGAATGCGAGGAAACAAGTCACATGTCCTCCCTTGTGTGACGGACACGTATACGCCCCGGCGAAAAGCGTCGGAAACAGTATCTAAGGTAGGTGGTCTAGTTGTTTTCCATAAAAGTTTTAATGTTTTCATATCTTTTTCATTATGCCACATGTTTCCCATTGTTGAGATTTTAACTTTTGTGTGATCTTCTTTTCTTACTAAATTCATGCCTGATGTGATACTCCCTTAGAGCCCTATTAATTTATTAGATATTTCCCACCTCTTCATTACCACCCCTTTGTGTTTGCGGAATGAAATTCTATTCTTATATCAAATTGTTCGAAAGGAAAAATATTTCATATGTGTTTGTCTTGTCTTGGAAATCGAATTTACCTCTTTTATATAAATTTCCGAGGGACCAGAGTACCTTATAAATGTTTGTATTGACCTATAATGGGATTTTACTTGCCTTATAAATTAAATGACTTAACTTAAATGAATGGTAGTCGGTGTCTCAACCATTACACCAGTTATATAATTATAAATGTGAATTGTATGAATTATGACACCCTTGGTTGTATTGGGATTGGTGATTATAATTCCTAAGAGGAAATCCCTTGTTACTATTATTATTATTAGACCATGGAGATTGGTTATTGGATGATGGATAAAGGACTTGTTGAGAATGAAATATTACACTCCATTGACATCACACACCATTATACTTTTAGTTGGGTGATGGGTATGATGTTCAACATTACTCTGTATCAGGTGTTAGGAAAAGAAGACCCTCCCCACCATCTTGAATGATAGGAAATATGTATCACATTCATCATTAGATTTTGGTCTTGTACCCTTTCTTGAGCCTATAGATTAATAGAATAGTTGAGAATGCTTGAGTTACACCCCATGTCTAGATACCACCTAGTATCCATGTATATTCCCACTTATTTCCTCACATAATTAGTGCATATATGTGTATATGGTATATAACTATATATATATGGTATTTAAAGAAAACTTGTCTTGACTTATTCTGATGTAAGTAGAGTTCTCTATCTGTCATATAGTAACTTGATCTTGCTAGTATTTTTTTCCAAAATTGTTCATTACTCATTTTATTTTCACATTGCTATGCTATGTACATAGGATGGATTATTTATAGAAACCATTTTTGGTGGACTAATGAGTTTATCTCACACTCTAATTGGGCCTCTTTAGTACCCGAGTAGAATTCATGACTGCAGTTATGGAATAAGGCAGGCACCCTACTACAAATGATTCATATGTTTTACTTATAGCTTGGATCATGGGAGTAGAGGACCAAGAATATACACTTGATAGTATATGATTAGTCTTTTAAAATTTTGGTATTTTTCCATATAATGTGATATATATTTCCTTTCTATATATCCCCTATTTTTATTTTCTATATAATACTGCCAGGAAATCATCAGGTATATGACTCAGCTTATGGTATTTTGATTATTATTATAGTTTATTATATGTTTATACTTTTGTGACTTATTTATTATGTATAATTATGATGTTCTGTCTATTATATCATGATTTTTCTATTTATATTTATCTATCATATCTATTAGGCTAATATGATATGAGTTTATAGTCTCCCCATTGTACCACCTTAGACACTCACTTCTTGTCAGAATCCTATAGAATATGGGGAGGTGTGTATGAGGCCATGTGACCCATTGGCTTGGGGAACCAGGTAACTTACTCCTTGTTCAAGATATTACACTATCAGTGTGGGAGTTAGAGGTTGGAGTTTATGTTTCTCAATTAATTGTGTGTACTACAGACTGAAATCGGGTTTACAAGTTAATTTTACCTGAAATTTATGTTTATGTCATATGATATACAACTCATTCATATAGTACATACTTCCATTACTTATAATTATCTATATTTAGTGGGAAAATCACACCATAGGAATAATTAGAGACCCTTGGCACAAGTATCTAACCACAAGTGATCAAGGAGTGATCTCGATGTCATGTGACAACTTGGTGTGAGGACCGTTTGGGATATTTTGGTCACGTTTACTATAATATCATTTATAAAAGAAAAAAATATAGTATGATTGCACTAACAAAATATAAAAAACAATTAAAGTAAAAATTATATTAAGGGAAAAATATAAATAAATAAAAATGACTAGTTTAGAGGGAATTAAGGGATTTTAATAGATATCATATTCTATCTCTACAAACAATGTTTACATATATAGTATCTTAATGAAGAAGAGGGATCAAGAAAAAAACAATAACAGACCAATGAATTTATTTGTTATGAATTTATGATCAATTGAAGATAGAATTTGAAGAGGAAATATAAATCCTAAAATTTTAATGTAACATAGAATAATGTACATTAATATGATAGTAAAGGAACTATAAACAATAATATGTGTAAATAGTAGGAGACATAGATCGATAATGTGATATTGTGATAAGAAATTTTGTTTCCATAAATCTTGAGTTTCTCAAACATGCTTTATCTCTCTGTATTGAGATTTTTTATCTTAACATAGAAACTATAATTGATTTGAATCATTTGTTACTTATATTTTTTCTAGAGGAAATAAATAAAGAGATAATTTTACATGTGAATATGGTAGAGTTTGTAGTGAAAACTAAATACTAGGTGTGTCCATGAATAGGTGACGGTTGGGTCCTTTTATAAATATAACTAACAAACAACTTTTCAAATACATATTCCTAAATAATTAATGAATATAATTTTGGATGGAAATTGGTTCACTAATTGAAAAAATGGGATATTTATATATATTTCTCATCCAAAAAATTTTAAGGTAATGTTTCCTAATTTATTTATTATATTATAATATTTGTTAGCACATTAATTTAATTTTTCATATTTATTGGTATATTTTCACTTTTGACCACAATAATATATTATTTTACAAAAAAAGTTAACATTAGATATCATTCATAATTTAAATTTCTTGATTCCATATATAAAATCTATTTTATTATATAAAAACTCTAAATATATGAAATTTTATATTAAAATAATAATGTAAAGGTAAAAAATTTCAATAAATATTTTCCCATTAAAATATATGATCATAAATTTATTTTCGAAACTTACTTAACTAGATTTTAGATTATATTTATTTATAAATATAGTTATTATTATTATAATAATACTCAAAATAAAATACATTTAAAAATATTTTTTATAGCATTAATAATTGCAAGTTAGTGAAACCCTAACTTCTACTTACATAACACCTCAATAAATTTTCATTATTATTAAGTTGAGGTTTGAGATGGTGATACTTTTGGGAGTTCATTAAACTAAAATGGATCTCATAGTGATCACTACCACTATGAGCTTCTCCCAAAAAATATTTCATACAAACTATACATATTAATATTATGTTTGGGCATGATCATGGGAAAACCCATGTGAATCAATATTTTTCCCAAGCTAGATGAATGATCCTCATATGTAAGTCATTTATGATTTGATTCCATTAATTTAAATACCTCAACCCTAGTAGCATAGAGTTGGTGGTCACATTATTACATTAGCATAATATACCAAGAATCTCATCATAAAATAATGAATAGCTTTGTAGTCTTGGTAAACTAGACACATAATTAAAATTCACATTATATTTTAAAACATAAATAACATAAATAAGTTTATTGATAATGCCATTATTCTCCTTATTGTATCCCTATATATCAGTCACAAAAAAATTCCTTGTATCTTGGGGAAAATGAAACATAAGAAAGAGGGGATCTGAAATGTTTGGAAAGGGATAAGTACAGTGGAAGATATCATGAATAAATAATCCTAATAAAAATGGAAAGTTAAATAACTAATAAAAAGTTTCCATTTAAATAAATGGATAAGAAAAAATTAATTTATAAATGTAAAAAATTGGAAACACATGTCATTTAATCGATGAATTTAAAATGAAATGCATCCAAAGATAATATCATAGTGAAAACATCCTAGATAATAATAACTCGTAATGAAGAAAAAGCTTAAATATGGGATGTCATGTTTCCTAATCACATGATACCTTTACATTCAAGACCTTTTAAATGATAGTTTAATCTTTATGGGTAAAAACACATTTAATTTGGAACACTTATTCATCTCATTATACTACCAATGCATTGAGGGTATTTTCTATATATGGTCCCCACCCATTTTTGTATGTCCAAATAATTCGTCATATATATAATAATCAATTTAATTAATATCAATGTGCCTTATAATCATGTATTGGTGTTGATTTAAAGAAAAATATTTAACATTATTTCCCCAGTTAATCAAATAACTTTCAAAATAAACACTGTATGTAGAAATAGAATACGGTTTATGAAATAATCATATCTGTCATACAATAAATATAAATATTTAATATAAATAATATTTTTAATGAATAATAATCACAAATAAATCAAAGGGGAATCATATAATCCATATAAAATAAAATAAGTTCATAATATTAAAATTTTCCTCGATGAAGGGAAATTGAGTTGAAGTACTTTACAAAGATCATATAATTGAAGTGAGTATTAATCAAATGAATTTATTTTGTGTATCTACTATAAATACACATGAATAAATTGTAAATATAACATAAGATAATAAACATTCATTTCACATATAATATTAGCATGACATAATAAATGAAGTAGAAGTTTAACCTAATTAATGGTTGTTGAGTTAAGAAATATCATACCCTTTAAGGTTTTGTAGGCCCGATGATTGGTTTGTGCGGCGTAGATGTCGCCAATGACTCCCTGGTCCTCCCTGGTTGGATTCTACCTCTTCATGTGAATGGGTGGGGTTGTATACGGATGGCAGTGGGGCTATCCTCAGGTGGTTTTCCAGTGATCGTTGGAGGTTCCATGGCACGAGGACTCTGTTCGGGATCTGAAAGTGTTAGAATGGAGGCTGCTAAATCCCTTTAGCATCCGCCTAGAGTCCTCCAAACGGAGGACATTTTTGGCCGGTCGCTAAAGCATATAGCTGCCGCCAAATGGAGGCCGCTAAAGATCAACCCCAAGAAAATGCTATTTTTGATCCGTGATGTAGTAAGCAACACGGATGTGGTCCACCATCTTGGCTCACCAGCCATGGCAGATGCACGATAGTCGGGGAGGGTTAAAGTTAGTTAGGGGGAGTCATTTTGTGGTGGGTTGATGTAGGGGGAGACCATAGGGTCACTGGAGGTGCACTGATGTGTTCAAGATGGAAGCAGGTGAGGCGGGGGTGGGGAGACAGGGGGCGGTGCAGCAGTGGGCGGTGAAGCAGTGGTGTTGTAGGTCTTGTGGAAGAGGACGAGGGAAAAATCCCCCTGATTTTTTACCTCAGTATTAGGGACCGCCATTTGGCGGGAGCTAATAGACCCTTTTGCGGCCTCCAAATAGAGTCCACTAATACATTCAACCAAAAGGTGGGAAAAAGCCTGCTAAATTTTATTTCAGTATTAGCAGCCCCCATTTGGCGGCCTCTAATACCCATTTTAGTGACCGCCAAATGGAGGCCGCTAAAACTGAGGGGCGGAACTGCCCAGAATTCTAGTAGTAAGTTCATGTGTGATTGTTGCAGTTTCATGTGGAATGGTTTGATGATGAAGGTGGGGAGTCGGTGCTACCAGATTTTACTACACAGAACATGCCACAGAGGAGGACTGAGAGTTGCCCGTTCATCTTTGCAGTGCTCTAAGGATTTGGTTATTGATAAGGTATGTTTTTTGTCACCGGATCGGGCATGTGCATCGACACAAGACATTTTTTTTGTTGTATTTCCTTGCAATGATGGAAAGCATTGACATTTTATATTCTGGGGAGGGGAAACTCCATGTTTGAAGTCTGGTTTTACTTTTCTTTACTTCGAGTGTGTTTTTTCTTAAGTATATGAAGTCTTTTGGGTTTCCCCCTTCCTCCCTTAAAATGTGATTTCATAATAATAATAAAAATAATACCTTCAAGGCATTGGATGGATTGAAGATACTAGAATATCCCCAACAAGGATAATAATTTTTATAAAAGTAATGGGTTGAACTTGGTCTATCAAGATGGATTAAAGTGGAGTAATTAGTGAATGAAGGAGTGCCTTTAATAATTGAGGTGAGGGAAACTTTAGGAATTTCATAAAATATTAATTTAATATAAATTTTTTTTCTAATAAAAATGTATCCAAACCTATTAATTTAGAAGGTAATATGATTGTGGGTCTAAATAATTTCAAAAAATAAAATTTATATATTTTTTAACTAAATTTAAACCCTTATCTTTGGGGTTAATTGATTATTTAACCTCTCTAATTCTTACTATGACAACATGGAGTTTTACTCATTGAGGGACAGTATAGTGATTATAAAATATTAAATGTTCCATAAATGGATCATATATAAAATTTTAAATCTAATACTAATCTTTTGGATTAATTTAATATTTTTATTAATCTTATATGATTTAATAAAATATTATTTACTATTAAATATTCATAATATCAATTTTAAGAACTATTCATTACTTTGACTTTAATAATATCAAACTAACAATTGTAATTAGAAAAAAATGTTTTATTACATGCCTATTTTATCTATATAATTATTTTATCACATTAATATGGCATATTATATTTATTTTAATATTGTTAAAATTATTTATTTTAATTATCCATAAATTAAACAATTACTACACCAACATTTTGCATGATTTTAAGGTAATTATTTATTTAATAAAAATTTAAAAAAAAATACCATGCTGAAAAATAATATTTTAGATTTCCAATAAATATTTATATTAAAATATATCTTCTAAATGTCCTCATATTAAAAATGTTATAGTTATTAGAATCAAGTAAGTGACATCTTTGACTTTTCTTTAAATATAATATTATAAGGGTCATAATCACTTCCTAAAGGAACAAAATGGCTATATATTCAAATAATTAATGTTTATAGAATAAAATTAATCATTAAATAAATTTTGATCATGTTTTAAGGTCATTTTATTGTTCTTATCATTTTATTTTTAACCTATATTACCTATTTTTCTCTTTATTGTGGTAATGAAAATTTCTTTGGTTACTATTAATATTGGATGAAAATAAAGGGGAACTATTTAATAAATTTATACCTTATAAATCAAAATATGGAATCAATTTTTTAGAATTCAATACACATAAGTCCTATAATTTAATTTTAAATTAATCCTGCAAAGTACAAAAAAATAATTTCATGAAAATGCATTTTTAATCCCAAAAATGTACTTATACTAAAATACATCATGGGTCATTATAAATAAATAAATTAGATTATATATATAAAAATAGTACTTAATTGTCAATTATTTTAAATTAAAATCATAAATTGACATTTAATATAGAGAAATTGATATTTTATAAAAATATGTATTTTTTCACTATTCGTTGGAAAATTATCCTTTTCAAAAAATTCTTAAATATTAACCATAAGTTAATTTTAATATAATTATTTCAAAAAATATATTATTTTCATAAAATATTATTTATATAAGTTCTTGAAATTTATTATAATATTTTTTCATAAAAAAATAAAACAACTTATAAAGAAAACATATTTTTTAAACAATAAAATGATTTCACTAAAAGTTAAGATCTTATTAAAAAATAATTAATTATATAAAAACCAATGAGTTTTAAAATTATATATTTCATAAATTGTTCAATATTATTCATTCCATCCACTTTAACCACTAGGTTCTAATGATCACAAAATAAGATTTCTTTGTTCATTTAAGCTAGTGGTTGTGTGAAAACTAAGCTATCAAAGTGGTTTATTTAAAAAGAATCATATTATAAAATCATAGAGTGTAAAATTATACCGACATTAAATAAATTTTTTCCTTGTAATTTGAAATCGAACTTAAAAAATTAATGTTTGATAAATGAAAATTACTTTGTGGGAAACCTGCATCATAAATAGGGTTAATAAAACATCCTCTTAACAAGAGGGAAAGGGAAATGAGAAGGTCGTCATAAAATTATTATTTTGAATACAGTACTAGAAACTAGACCTATACCAATGGTTCTATATCAATAGTTTGAAAACCTGTTGGTATAGGGTACATATACCAATTCTTTATCCAAACTGTTGGCATAGGTACCATAAAATTAAACTACGCCAATGGTTTGGAAAAAAATAGTATAGGTTATAGAAATACCAATGTTTTTTTCAAAACGTTTTGTATATAATCCATTAAAGACCGTATACCAATGATTTTAGAACATCAATTGATATAGGTATGCCCCTATACCAAGGGTTTTAAAAAACTATTAGTGTAGGTTATTTATAAAAAAAACTTATACCAACGGTTTCTCAAAACTATTGGTATATGTCCCAGAAATCAGGGTACCTATACCAAGGGTTCTAAAAACCGTTGGTAAAGGTACCCAAATTTTTTTTGAATTATTTTGTCAGATATCATCAAACAAATAAATATATAAATTATTTATAAATACATATATATCCTATTATATTCACAAACATAAATGTGGCATAACGGTTAGGTATTTGATATATAAGCAGGAGGTTATGGGTTCAAATCTCAGCTGAATGTTTTATTTTACATTACCTATACCAATAGAAAATCAAACAATTGTCTTCCAAATCATTGTTATAGGTTATACGAACGGTTTGGGGAGCTATACCAACTGTTCTAAATCATTGGTATATGATATTTTTCTAATAGTGATAGGAAAAAATTAGTGGGATGTTAAAATATAAAAATAGAAGAGAAATATAACTATAAAGTTTCGATTGATAGTGATAGAGAACATGGTCATCATAAAGTTAACCAATACAAAAATTTAAATTTGTGATGGGTTAAAATACCATTGATTTCTTAGTAAAAAAGTTTAATGGATGATTTTTTATTCCAAAATAATTTTTATAGAGTTGAGGGATTCTTATACTATCCATATAAGAAATTGATACAGTAAAATTACTTGATTTCTTTCCATGTTGTAAGAATAATCTCATACATTGGTTGTGCTTGATCTATTTTCAATTCATCTCTTACACTAGTAAATGGATGTTTAAGATGAATTTTTCATTCTTGAAGGACTTTAATGAATCAGAAGATACCCAAGTCATTCTTTCATCCTTTAAATGTTTACTAAAAAACTTATTAGCACACAACAAATAATAATATACAATGTTCAACTTAATCTACTCAAAAAATATTTAATATTAAGACTCATACAAAATATGCCTTCCCAAATTTAGAGACGAAAAATTTAGAATTAAGGTCACTAAATTTCCAACACTAAATTATCATTATATTTTCCATAAAAACATAATATAACTCTTAATTTCACATGCCAAATATATGACTACCTTGATCACTTCAAAAAATAATGAAAACATGCATTCTTCAAAAAAAATGAAATCATTGGTTGTTGAATATATTCTTTAAATCTAAACATTTAGTAAAATTTAAACACCATAAAATTACTAACCAATTACATGGTAACCCATAAAATCCCATAATAAATTCAATTTTATTTGGAAATTACTTTATTTATATCCTTCTTTTCTACACCCAAAACATATTTTCATTCCTATATGAAATTAACTTGCGTGTTTCTTCTCATGTTCTCAGCATACTAGAATCTGAATAATATTTACTCTATGGTTTCCACAATCCATGATCTCAAAAAACTCTATCCTTATCTTCTTTGGTGAGTTTGAGAGTTGTTTGAGGTGTATGTTGTTAATAATATATCATGATATATAGTTGATAATAATCACAATATTCTTTATTACAATCATTATTCCATTTGTCTTATCATTAACACATTCTCTTTCACATTCATCATTAACCCAGTTCATTTTGGTTCCATCCATTGACTAAAACCAAAATAAATGTCTGATAAACCCTATTCATAGTGATAAATCACATATTCATGAAAAATAATTTATATTATATCTAAATCATGGTAATTTATCAATCTACGAATCCATAGTCTTAACCTTGGTTATCCATTTTCATTACCAAATCTATTGAACTTTATTCTATACTTAGACTTATCCTCAAATTTAATCATAGTATTTTGTTTTCTAATCAATTTTTTCCTAAATTTAGTTCTTAAGGTTTCTACTAAACTTTATCTAATGCCAACTATATAGACGTAGACCCCAGTTGTCCAATTACTTTATTACATTATCATAAGATAAAACGAATCACATCCCAAAGGAACAAATAGTTTAGTAGTCTAGGTACACAAAATACATAATTTAAATTCATATTAAATTTTAAAACATAAAATACATATATAATTTCTTTTAGAATTCGATTATTCCCCGTAGTTTGTCCCTACTTATCAATCACAAAACACTTCCATGTATCATGGTTAAAATGCAACATAATAAAGGGGTGATCTCAAATGATCAGTAAGGGTTACGTACTATAGAATCTATCATGAATCAATAAGACTAATACGCATGGAAAGGTAAATAACTGAGGAAATATTCCATTTAAATAACTAGATTAGAAAAAATAAATATGTAAAGGTAAATAATTGAGAACAAATTTCATTTAATTAATGAACTAAAAAATGAAATGCATCCTGAGATAATATCATTGTGTAAATATCCAAGATAAGAATAACAATTAATCAAGGAAGTGGATAATTATCAGATTTCATGTTTACCAGGAACATGATACATTTACCTTCAAGACCTTTCATAATATATTTCATTCATTATGTGTAAAAATCTATTTAATTTGGCCACCTTATTCATCTCATGAGACTATTGATGCATCAAGGGGATTTTCAATATACTTTCCCCACCCATTATTTCACAACCAAATCATTTCTCATATATTAAATAATTGATTGAATTTATAATATTGTTTCTTCTCATCAAGTATTCATATTCAGTAGAATATACAGATTTAACATCATTTCCCTAGTTATTTAAACAACTTTCAAAGTAAACATCCTATTTAAAAATGTTATATGGTTTAGTCAGTAATCTTATCCATCGCACAAAATGTAACATCCCAAGGTTTTCTAAAAATAAATTGAAAATGCTTGAAATTTTGTTTAAGGTATATATTTATAAGTATCCTTTAAACATAATTTTATTTCTTCTATGTTTTGAATTTCAAGAAACTGTCATCTACAATTGTGTTCAGTATGTTATTTCGAGTCTGAGGGAACAAACTTGTTTTTTTGGTGAATAGTAACATGCCCTTATGAATAGTAATATGAATAGTAATATGAATAGTAATATGACCTCATGAATAGTAAATAATATTATTATTTTATTTTCCCATGGCAATAGGATAATGGTATCTTAATTAATTTTCCAATGTCACATGAAACTAGTTGCACTTAAATATTGTTATTTTTCGAATTAACTGTGACCTAATTTAAAAATTAAATTAATAATATTTAGAAAATTATTTTTGAAAAATGGAGTTCATTTTTTAATTCTACACATCGAAAAATGGCTGGGGTAAATTTTTGGTATTTTTCTGAAACTCTTGAATTTTCGGTGAATAGTGAAATACGGTAAAATACCATATAATCAATTTATCAGTAAAAATGCACTATTTATGACATCATAAGTGATGAAAGGCCACTTGCCTCGAACTCACTTGATATTTTCACTAATTAAGGCCACTTGATTTGAGATTATTCATAGTCTTGATAAAAATATTATAATAATAATTAAAATAATCTAAAATACCTCCCCTCCTCCACTATAAATACCACCCTCACTCCCCTCTTCCTACCACACCTCTCAAGCCTTGAGCATTGTCTAATTTCTGCCAAATTCCCTCCTCAATCTTCTTCCCCACGTCCTAGAGCTGCTGGTCTCACCAAAAGACCAAAATCAAATCCCTTAAGAAGGATCTCAAGGAGAAGAGATCAAGAGGTAAACATCCTCTTTCATTTCCATTCTTTCCTTCCATTTTATGTTATTCTCTTCCTTTCCCTTTGTCTTTTGTTGGGATATTTCATTTAATATTTTCCCCTTACTGTCCAAATTTTGTTTGAATGATGAGATATTCCATTCCTCTCATCAATCTTGTTTTTATGAAATTTTAAGAGGCGCCGTTAGGCTGCTGAATTTTTTGTAAGAAATTTCTCATGTTTTCTTTATTTCATGATTCCTTCCTCTTCTTTCTTCACCCCCTCTTATCCAAGAGGCTTGAAATCTCCATAATCATGTATATTCTAGATGTTTTCATGTTTATGGAAAATTACAAATCATTATTCCTCTCCTCTCTCACTTATTTAAAGAATCAAAAAACATTGTCCATTTGTGTCGAATTACCGATATCGTGGACGATGTATTTTCAATTTCCATTAATTATTTCAAGTCTAGTCATGAAACCATTTATATGTTTGAACCAGGTTATAATATATGTTTTATGACTCATATAATGTTCTGGAATTCTTTTGTACTCATGATTCAAATTTATTAGACTAAATGAGGTTGTAATTATCAAGGAACCACTTAAATGATCTAAACGAACATAATTAATGTTTTAACTTATAAATAATCATCATATAAAGCATCAAAGTGATAAATGGTATCATTTATGGTACTGTAAATATGTAAATACTACTCCATTCCAATTCTGGAGTTTCACTTCCAATCAACAAGAACGATTCATCATGAACCGATTGTGAAAATCACAAAAGAACTCACCCAAAATAATGCAAGGAACAAAATACTAACAATTAAGGGGTGAAATGAGGTTATGAAATGACCATATAAGATGTTATAAACATGAACATGTTTCTGGAAAGTACTAATAACACTCTTTTAACCATTATACAGGAGGTTTAAACAGTTTTGAAATAATACAAGCCCAAGGTAAGGGTTTCTTCATCTCACTTCCATTTTTGTGAGATATTTCGTAATCACTATTATTACTTTGTATGGTGTATGTATACTTCCCATTATTGTCTCATATCATGAATATATTTATTTTTATGATATTCAATTTATCATTTGACAATCATTAATTTTGGGTCATACAAATCAATTGATTACAAAGTTGTAAGGGAATTCTTAACCTGATTTCCATTCTTTGGGTTAACCTTCTACTTTATAATTTATGTGCTATTTAAATTGTTTGTGTTATGGGTTCTGTTTATATTATGTTTAATTATGTGTATTTACAGAGTATATACATATTCCTTACACTCTATTAAGTCTCACTTCAAGTGTATGATGTTTATAAGGGGCTTTTCTTCTAAAATCCTCTTTTAAAATTCTATTTTACAATAATCAAAAGAAATGTTTTTATGATATTATTTATATTGTATGATTATGTTTTGGTTATTGGGCATTGTTTATAATGAAGGGTGGGACCTATATTTCCTTCCAATGCATTGGGTATGAGTAAGTTGGAGGTCGGTCGTATGGTTACTCCAAGTGTAACTGTGATGGTTACACAAAGTAAGGTAGCCGTGATGGTTACAAATTTTAAGGTAGCCAAGATGGTTACAAGATTATGTAAGTAATGCCCCAATATACCTCTATGATTATAATTATGTTTGTGTGGATCTTGTGTAAATCTCATGTTACGCTAAGTAAGATTTTATGGGTGGAAAGCATGTCTTTTGAAAATGTTTTCATACGTCATGCGTATTCATGGACTAATGTGATTTTTCCTTCTTTTTCATACCTTACTGAGCTTTTGTGCTCATCCCAAGTTTTTAAATGATTTTTCACAGGTTAATGATGAGTAATACAAGGAAGGAAGACATGTTAAATGTTGAAGAATTGTCAAGGAGTCTTGTTTTGTGTTTTAATGTTTTATATTCTGAGGATAATGGAAACTGATTTTATGGTATCCACTATGTAACAATGTGTAATGTTATGAATGTTTTGTCTTAATTCTCTAAAGCTCTAAACTTGAAAAGATCCTCAATGTATAATGAAGTGTTTTCTTAAATAAATTCAAGATTATGTATGAAATAAGTGCGGGTCCTTATAGTTGGTATCAGAGGATGATTTAGATAACTTTAGGGGTTAAGGTGATGCTAATAGAATACCATAAATAATTTTCAATCTATGTTTAATTTGTTATAGCATTTAAAGATTACCATATTGCTTCATATAAGAAATGTTTTTTTAGAATGGTTTTCCACAGAAGGAACATGGATACTGAAGAGGATAGGCACCGACAGAATGAAATCCTTCCTGATCAACAGCCTGGAATGGTAGGGATTGGAACCGAGCAGTTTGTGACAGTAATGGATCAGCTAACGCAGGCAATAAATGGTGGTGGCATCCATGCAAGAGGAAAAATAGAGGTACTCCAACGGAACATGACAGTGGTGGAACATTTTATGAGACAACATCCTCCTGCATTTAATGGATCTTCTGACCCAGTGGCAGCAGAAGGATGGATTAAAGCCCTTGAAAAGATATTTGATGTTATGGGATGTTCGGACAATCAAAAGGTAAGTCTTTCCATTTATCGTTTTGAAGGGGAAGCTGATCAGTGGTGGTCAATGGTAATGAATATCAGGGGTAGAGAGGATTTTGATGCCTTAGTGTGGGATGAATTTAAAAGTCTTTTTCTTGAAAAATATTTTCCTAAGGTGGTGCGACTTAGAATGGAGAAACAATTCCTTGAACTGAAACAAAAGGAGGAAGATTCAGTGGCTATGTATGAGGTGAACTTCACCCGACTGGCGAGGTATGCTCCAAATCTTATTCTGGATCTCGATAGCAAAATCAATCGCTTTTACTCAGGATTGAAGCCAAGGTATCGAAGGTCGTTGGCCTACCGTGAATTCAAAAGTTACGAGAAACTTGTCCGATGTGCTAAGAGGGTTGAGATGGAGTTTGCGGACGATCACATGCAATTTGGAAACAAAGAGAAGAAGAGGTCAAATTGGAAAGCAATGGGTAGGAATCAACCAATGAAATCTGATGGTAAGAAAATACAGTTTCCAGTTTGTGAAAAGTGTGGCAAGAAGCACCCTGGGGAATGTCTTATCAAAACTGGGCAGTGTTTTAAATGTGGTATGTTTGGACATATGGCACGAGATTGCAATGAAAATGATCCAAAGACTAATCCAAATAAGCAAACTGTAAAGTGTTTTAAATGTGGTGAGATGGGTCACTATGCAAATGCCTGTCCAAAGAGGGATCCAAATGATGCAAAGAATCCAGACTACAAGCAGAAAGGTATAGTGAGATCCTTTGCGACTACGTCAGCAGATGTTGGGCCATCCAATGAATTTGTATCAGGTACTTTGTTTGTTCACTCAGATTTTGCTAAAGTTTTGTTTGATACGGGGTCTACACATTCCTTCATCTCTGAGAAATTTTCTAGTGAATTGGAAATATCAACTCAAAAAATGATACCTGAACTTGTTGTTAAAACACCAGGGGGAAATTTTATAGCAAAGATGAATTATAATAATATTTCTATTGTGGTATGTTGAAAGACTTTACCTTCAAACCTTGTTGTTTTACCCTTAGTCGAGTTTGAAGTTATTCTGGGGATGGACTGGCTTTCTGATTATCATGCTAAGATTGACTGTAGATCTAAAGAAGTTGTTTTTCAGAAAGATTTTCAGTTTGTATACAAGAATGAACCCATACAATTGATAACATATCAAGAAGATGAGAAACTACTGAAAGATGGAAATGAAAGTTATCTTGCTCATATTGTTGAAAACAAAGGAACTATTCAAATCAATGATGTGACAGTGGTAAATGAATACCTTGATGTTTTTCCTGAGGAGTTACCCACTGTCATACCTAAACGAGAAGTCGAATTCCCAATTGACTTAGTTCCTGATGCTAAGCCAATTTCAAAACCCCCATATCGTATGTCTCCAATAGAACTTCTTGAATTGAAAAATCAGTTGCAGGATTTTCTTGTAAAAGGCTTCATTCATCCCAGTACTTCACCATGGGGAGCCCCTGTTTTGTATGTTAAAAAGAAACATGGTTCCATGAGACTTTGCATTGATTATAGAGCTTTGAATAACATCACTGTTAAAAACAAGTATCCTTTGCCTCATATTGATGACTTGTTTGATCAGCTCCAGGGAGCTCAGTACTTTTCCAAGAATGACTTGAGATCCGGATACCATCAGCTGAAGGTGAAGGAGGATGACATCCCGAAAACAACCTTTCGTACTAGATATGGGCATTATGAATTCGTTGTTATGCCATTTGGGTTAACTAATGCACCTGCTGTATTCATGAATCTTATGAATAGAGTATTTCATGAGTTCATGGATAATTTTGTGGTTGTATTTATTGATGACATTCTGGTTTTTTCTAAAAATAAAGAGGAGCATGAAAAACATCTAAGGGTTGTTTTGCAAACTTTAAAAGAAAAGAAACTATATGGAAAATTCAGCAAGTGTGATTTTTGGTAGCAACAGATTTCTTTTCTTGGGCACATAGTAAATAAGGATGGAATAACAGTTGATCTTACCAAAACAAAAGTAGTTGATGAATGGCCAAGACCCACAAATGTTACAGAGATTCGTAGTTTTCTGGGCTTAGCAAGTTATTACCGACGCTTTGTTAAGAACTTTGCATGGTTATTTAGCCCAATAACTAAGTTAACACGGAAAGGGGTTAAATTTGTTTGGACAGAGGAATGTGATGTTTGTTTTCTGGAACTAAATAAGAGATTGGTGAATGCTCCAGTTTTGGCCTTACCTTCCCGGAATGGTGAGTTTGTCATCTATAGTGATGCTTCTTTGAAGGGACTTGGTTGTGTTTTGATGCAGAATGATCAGGTAATTGCCTATGCTTCGAGACAACTTAAACCTCATGAGCTGAATTATCCCACACATGATTTGGAATTGGCAGCTGTGGTTTTTGCTTTGAAAATATGGAGGCATCATCTATACGGAACCAAATGCCATATATATACTGACCATAAAAGTCTTAAGTATATATTCACTCAGAAGGAATTAAACATGAGGTAGAGAAGATGGCTAGAACTGATAAAGGATTATGACTGCACGATTAATTACCATCCTGGAAAAGCAAACAAAGTAGCGGATGCCTTAAGTCGGAAAAATCATGCATCATTAACCATGCTACGTTTGGAACATGATCCCTTGATTAATGATTTGATAAATTTCGGCTTAGAAGTTGTTGGTGCAGGGAATATATCTGTTTTGTTTCAGGTTTTAGTGCAGCCTTCATTGTCAGACAGAATTATGAAAGCGCAGAGGGAAGACCGTGAGCTACAGAAAAAGGTAGAATTGGTTAAAATGGGTAAGTTTCCAGAATTTAATCTTGATAAAGATTGTGTTTTAAGGTTTGGAAAAATGTTGTGTGTGCCTTGTGATTCCCAGCTGAAGGAAGAGTTGTTGTGTGAAGCTCATAGTTCTCCATTTTCTGTTCATCCTGGAAGTACTAAGATGTACAGAGACCTTCGGAAGTATTACTGGTGGAATGGGATAAAAAGAGATATTGCTGATTTTACAATGAAATGTTTGACATGTCAGCAGGTTAAAGCAGAGCGGCAGTTACCGAAGGGGATGCTTCAGCCTTTGCCGGTGCCAGAATGGAAATGGGAGAATATATCCATGGATTTTGTGGTGGGACTACCAAAGACTTCTCGAGGTAACAATGTGATATGGGTTATTGTTGATAGGTTAACAAAGTCTGTCCATTTTCTTTCTATTCGAGATACAGTGACATTAGATCAGCTTTCTCGATTGTATCTCAAAGAGATTGTCAAGTTACATGGAGTTCCTCTTTCTATTGTGTCTGACCGAGATCCCAGGTTCACTTCTAAATTTTAGAAGGGACTTCAGAAGTTTTTGGGCACATAGTTGAATTTCAGTACAACTTTTCATCCTCAATCAGATGGGCAGTCAGAACGCACAATTCAAACTTTGGAGGATATGCTTCGAGATTGTTCAATGGACTATCAGGGAAGTTGGGATCAACATCTTTCATTAGTTGAGTTTTCTTATAATAAAAGTTTCCATTCCAGTATTCAGATGGAACCTTTTGAGGCCTTGTATGGAAAGCGGTGTCGGACTCCTGCGTTTTGGGATGAAGTCGGTGAAAGAAAGTTGATGGGGCTAGAATTAGTAGAAGAAGTGGCTGAGAAAGTGAGGATAATCCAGCAGCACATGAGGACAGCTCAGAGTAGGCAGAAAAGTTATGCAGATAACAGAAGGAAAGAATTCTCTTTCATGGTAGGTGACCATGTTTTCCTAAAAGTATATCCTTGGAAAAGTGTGATGCGTTTCGGTAAGAAAGGGAAACTAAGTCCACGGTTCATTTGTCCTTTTGAAATCTTGGATAAAGTTGGAACAGTTGCGTACCGCGTAGCTTTGCCTCCGAGCTTGTTTCAGTTACACAATGTTTTTCATGTTTCGATGTTGAGAAGGTATGTTCCAGATTCATCACATATCTTGAGGCCGGAAGCAGTTCAGCTGGCAGAGAACCTTTCTTATGAAGAAAAACCGGTTCAGATTCTTGATCGAAGAGAACAGGTATTATGGAATAAGGTAATCCACCAGGTAAAGGTTTTGTGGAGAAACCACATGGTTGAAGAAGAAACATGGGAGTCTGAAAATGCTATGAGGGAAAAATACCCTCAGTTGTTTAAGAAGTAAATAAAATTGCGAGGACGCAATTTCAAGAAGGTGGGGATAATGTAACATCCCAAGGTTTTCTAAAAATAAATTGAAAATGCTTGAAATTTTGTTTAAGGTATATATTTATAAGTATCCTTTAAACATAATTTTATTTCTTCTATGTTTTGAATTTCAAGAAACTGTCATCTACAATTGTGTTCAGTATGTTATTTCGAGTCTGATGGAACAAACTTGTTTTTTTGGTGAATAGTAACATGCCCTTATGAATAGTAATATGAATAGTAATATGAATAGTAATATGACCTCATGAATAGTAAATAATATTATTATTTTATTTTCCCATGGCAATAGGATAATGGGATCTTAATTAATTTTCCAATGTCACATGAAACTAGTTGCACTAAAATATTGTTATTTTTCGAATTAACTGTGACCTTATTTAAAAATTAAATTAATAATATTTAGAAAATTATTTTTGAAAAATGGAGTTCATTTTTGAATTCTACAGATCGAAAAATGGTTGGGGTAAATTTTTGGTATTTTTCTGAAACTCTTGAATTTTCGGTGAATAGTGAAATACGGTAAAATACCGTATAATCAATTTATCAGTAAAAATGCACTATTTATGACATCATAAGTGATGAAAGGCCACTTGCCTCGAACTCACTTGATATTTTCACTAATTAAGGCCACTTTATTTGAGATTATTCATAGTCTTGATAAAAATATTATAATAATAATTAAAATAATCTAAAATACCTCCCCTCCTCCACTATAAATACCACCCTCACTCCCCTCTTCCTCCCACACCTCTCAAGCCATGAGCATTGTCTAATTTCTTCCAAATTCCCTCCTCAATCTTCTTCCCCACGTCCTAGAGCTTCTGGTCTCACCAAAAGACCAAAATCAAAGCCCTTAAGAAGGATCTCAAGGAGAAGAGATCAAGAGGTAAACATCCTCTTTCATTTCCATTCTTTCCTTCCATTTTATGTTATTCTCTTCCTTTCCCCTTTTTCTTTTGTTGGGATATTTCATTTAATATTTTCCCCTTACTGTCCAAATTTTGTATGAATGATGAGATATTCCATTCCTCTCATCAATCTTGTTTTTATGATATTTTAAGAGGCGCAGTTAGGCTGCCGAATTTTTTGTAAGAAATTTCTCATGTTTTCTTTATTTCATGATTCCTTCCTCTTCTTTCTTCACCCCCTCTTATCCAAGAGGCATGAAATCTCCATAATCATGTATATTCTGGATGTTTTCATGTTTATGGAAAATTACAAATCATTATTCCTCTCCTCTCTCACTTATTTAAAGAATTAAAAAACATTGTCCATTTGTGTCGAATTACCGATATCGTGGACGATGTATTTTCAATTTCCATTAATTATTTCAAGTCTGGTCATGAAACCATTTATATGGTTGAACCAGGTTATAATATATGTTTTATGACTCATATAAGGTTCTGGAATTATTTTGTACTCATGATTCAAATTTATTAGACTAAATGAGGTTGTAATTATCAAGGAACCACTTAAATGATCTAAACGAACATAATTAATGTTTTAACTTATAAATCATCATCATATAAAGAATCAAAGTGATAAATGGAATCATTTATGGTACTGTAAATATGTAAATACTACTCCATTACAATTCTAGAGTTTCACTTCCAATCAACAAGAACGATTCATCATGAACCGATTGTGAAAATCACAAAAGAACTCACCAAAAATAATGCAAGGAACAAAATACTAACAATTAAGGGGTGAAATGAGGTTATGAAATGACCATATAAGATGTTATAAACATGAAAATGTTTCTGAAAAGTAATAATAACACTCTTTTAACCATTATACAGGAGGTTTAAACAATTTTGAAGTAATACAATCCCAAGGTAAGGGTTTCTTCATCTCACTTCCATTTTTGTGAGATATTTCGTAATCACTATTATTACTTTGTATGGTGTATGTATACTGCCCATTATTGTATCATATCATGAATATATTTATTTTTATTATATTCAATTTATCATTTGACAATCATTAATTTTGGGTCATACAAATCAATTGATTACAAAGTTGTAAGGGAATTCTTAACCCGATTTCCATTTTTTGGGTTAACCTTCTACCTTATAATTTATGTGCTATTTAAATTGTTTGTGTGATGGGTTCTGTTTATATTATGTTTAATTATGTGTATTTACAGAGTATATACATATTACATCCACTCTATTAATTCTCACTTCAAGTGTATGATGTTTATAAGGGGCTTTTCTTCTAAAATCCTCTTTTAAAATTCTATTTTACAATAATCCAAAGAAATGTTTTTAGGATATTATTTATGTTGTATGATTATGTTTTGGTTATTGGGCATTGTTTATAATGAAGGGTGGGACCTATATTTCCCTCCAATGCATTGGGTATGTGTAAGTTGGAGGTCGGCCGTATGGTTACTCCAAGTGTAACTGTGATGGTTACACAAAGTAAGGTAGCTGTGATGGTTACAAATTTTAAGGTAGCCAAGATGGTTACAAGATTATGTAAGTAATGCCCCAATATACCTCTATGATTATAATTTTGTTTGTGTGGATCTTGTGTAAATCTCATGTTATGCTAGGTAAGATTTTATGGGTGGAAAGCATGTCTTTTGAAAATGTTTTCATACGTCATGCGTATTCATGGACTAATGTGATTTTTCCTTCTTTTTCATACCTTACTGAGCTTTTGTGCTCATCCCATGTTTTTAAATGATTTTTCACAGGTTAATGATGAGTAATACAAGGAAGGAAGACATGTTAAATGTTCAAGAATTGTCAAGGAGTCTTGTTTTGTGTTTTAATGTTATATATTATGAGGATAATGGAAACTGATTTTATGGTATCTACTATGTAACAATGTGTAATGTTATGAATGTTTTGTCTTAATTCACTAAAGCTCTAAACTTGAAAAGATCCTCAATGTATAATGAAGTGTTTTCTTAAATAAATTCAAGATTATGTATGAAATAAGTGCGGGTCCTTATACAAAAAATGGATATTTAAGAGAAATGAAATTTAAAATGAATGATGATAAAAAATCAATCAAATGGGAATTATATAGACCATATAAAATAAATTATTTTCATAATATTAAAATATTCATCAATGACGAAAAATTGAGCCAAAGTCACTTACAAATACCAAATCACTGAAGTGAACATATCCACTATAAATCAATATTAAACAAGTGGAAATAAAAACATAATATAATAAAAATTTATTTCACACAAAATCTTAGCATGACATAATCAATTAAGTATATACTTAACCCAATGAATAGAAATTGAGTCAAGAAACCCCTTACATTGTTCTTTACCTTAATTGAACATGATTAGAGCTCCAGTAAAATTGTTTAAATATTTTTATTAATTTATAAAAAAATATACATATTAATGATATCATATATGATCCTCTTACATCATCTTATCACCCATTGGTTAATAAAATTTTATTATTACCCTTGTTTTGGGTGTTAACTGATTTATCTTCTTATGCAAGTTCTATCATATATGCCATAGTTATTGTTTATAGAATATAGTTAAATCATATAAATGATGATATCATGGTCATATATATCATATTTATTCATTATATATATATATTTTTAAAATCAATCTTGAATATTGAACAAGGAAAATAAATCGTATCACGTCGTGAAGATGGGAGGTCGTACATACACATGAGCAACAGTTTCATTCCACTAATGGGTGAAATGGTAAAAAAGTGGGTTATATATATAAATATTTAAAAATAAATATAATGACATATCTATCATATATTTACACTATTACTATAATTATAACCATTCTTTTAAATTGGTGACAAAAAATGAATTGAATCTCTACATAGAGATTGTTAGTCATACGTACAGATGAGCGATGGTTTTGTTTTTTATAGGTTGGATAAAATGTATAATATATTTCTTTAAAAATCATAATAAAATATTAGTATATTTATTATATTAAATTATTATTTTATGATGGAAATAACACATGAATAACAAGTGGAAGAAAAAACAATCTTGAAAGAGTTGATAAAAATGATCACCACTTCTTCGACAGACTTTCTTTAGATCACTTCTTACAGGAATTTAGGTTATTATTTTAAAGATACAGTCACCTCTATAACTTGGATAATAAATCATATAAAATCAAGGTGTGGGATGTGGTCGAGATAGATGGACTAAATTTGTGTAATAAGTGAAGGAGTGCCCTTTTATAATTGACATGAGGGGAATGTTATGAATTTTTAAAAATATTAATTTAGTTTAAATTAATTTTCAATTAAAAATGGATAAAAACTTATAAATTTATAATATAAAATAATTATGGGTGAAAATCCTTTCATCCCAAAAAAATTATATAAGTTTGGACTAAATTTATACTATTATCTTTTAGTTTTAACCATTATTTAACCTCTTTACCTATTACCATGACAACATAGAATTTTACCCATTTGCAGAATGAACCATAAATGGATCAGGGATGAAATTTTTAATATTATCCCAATCCTTTGGGTTAATTTAATATTTTTATGATTTTGATATCATTTAATAAATTACTATTTTATATGAAATGTTCATAAATTCAATTTTAATAACTCTTCATTAGATTTAATTTAATAATATCAGTATTACACTTATAATTTGAACCAAATATTTTATTACATGTCAAGGTAATATAAAAAATTTATTGATCACATTAATTATCTCAAATGACATTTATTTTTATATTTTTAATACTATTTATTTTATTTTTCCATTAAATAAATAATTACTGCACCAACGTTGTGCAAGATTTTATGGTAATTATTTATTTTTTAAAAATAAAAAATATAATATCATGATGAAGATTAATATTTTATACTTACAATGACTATTTATAAATGAATATATCTTTTGGATAACCCCAGATTAAAAATGTTATAGTTATTAAAATCATGAATGTGACACATTTGACTTTTATTTGAATAAAATATTATAAGGGCCATAATCACTTCTTATTGGAAAAAATGGTCATATATCCAGAAAATTAATTCTTATGGATGAAAATTACTAGTCCAATAAAATTGAGTCATGCGTTAGGGTTATTTTCATGTCCTTATCATTTTATGTTTATCATATATTACCCAATTTACACTTTACTCTGGTAACGAAAATTACAAAAGTTTCTATTCATATTGGCCTAAAATAAAAAGGGATATATTTAATAAATTATGAAGTTATGAATCCAAATATTGAATCAGTTTTTTAAAATTAAAAATATACATTTTTTGGGATTTAATTTAAAATTAATCCTGAAAACGCAATGAAAAATAGTTTCCTTGAAAAATGTATTTTTAAGACCAAAAATGTACTTATACAAAAATATTGTATAAAGATGATTAAAATGAAATAAATTAGATTATTTATAACTAAATATAATATAATTTACATTAATATAAAATTAAAATCATAAGTATAATTTTAATATAAATAATTGACGGTTTTATAAAAAACATTATTTTTCTCTATTAACTGGAAGATCAATCCTTTCATAAAATCATAAAAAATAACCATAAGTTCATTTTAATATAATGATTTATAAAATTATATTATTTTTATATAATATAATTTCTATAATTTCTAGAAATTTGTTATAATATTTACTCCAAAAACGAATGAAACCCATTTTGGAAGAAAACATATTTTTTGAAGAATAAAATGATTTTACTAAAATTTAAGTGCCTATTAAAAATTAATTAATTAAAAATTTAACAATGATTTTAAAATTTATATATTTCATAGTATGGTTATTACCATTCATTCTTTTCAAGTTAACAACTATTTTATAATGATCACAAAATAATAATTCATAGTTCTACTGCTAGAAAAACAACTTATACCCACAGTTTTAGACTGTTGGTATAGCCCCTAAAGCCATGGGTATAGGAAATACCCACATGTTTCAAAATCACGACCTATTGAGGCATTAATATAGACATATACCCACTATTATTAGAAAAACAATGGGTATATGTTCCATAAATTCTACCATACCCATAGTTTTAATGAAACTATGTGTATAGATATATACCCATAGTTTCAAAAACCATGGGTATATATTTTCCCATCAGAGAACCTATACCGACATTTCTAAAAACCATGGGTATATATTTTTCTATCAAATAACAGATACCGACAGTTCTAAGAACCATGTGTATAGGTAGCATCCTACATTTGGCAGCAGCACGACCACTTCTTCCTCCAACCCATGAACCTGTAAATCAAATAAAAAACACAGTATGCATTAAATGAAATAAAAAATTTATAAATTTATCATCTATACAATATTTTTTAATAGTTTTTAACACATTTAAAATTATAAAACATATATATACATCCATAAAACAAATAAATATAATTCATTACATAACTGCACAAGTTACCTTCCTTCTAAGTCAAAAATAATGGCAATAAATATCTACCCCCTCACCAACATCCTCATCCTCAATAATCATAATCATAATTATCATCTTAATAATTAGAAAAATCCTCACCAACAACATAATTTTGAGTATAAAAATCATCACGACCACCTTCAGCTCAATCTCCACTAGGACCCTCATTGGCATCACTCAGGGAATCATTTAAAGAATGCATTAATTCCATATATGAATCAATATAATTTTTTTCCTCGGATGTAAATGATTAAATTATAACTAACATCACTTTGAGGAATTTTTCATTGATCTTATTACTTCTTCCACACTTTTTTTACTTCTTTCACGATCCTCTAAAACTATTTTTTCATCAAATGCTTCAGCATGAGCACTTTGTAGCTCAGGGTTAAGAGAGGACTAAGAGGATATCGATGAGGACCAACAACTATAGGGGATTATGTTTTTTCCTGGTCAACATCGAACTCTTCCTTAGTGATTGTCACCTAATCACAAACTCAAATGATCTTTTGTTCTAATTTTGTCATATTCTTTACAATCAAGTACCTTTAGGTAATTCTATTGAAAATTAAAACAATATATTTAATTATTTATTTTGATTACATATTTTAAATATAAATAAAACAACTTAGATTCTTTTCTTATGTTTTTCCATCATTTATCTCAAGGTACACAACCTTTGATGATGAATATAGACTACATAAAACAACATTTATTAGTATACACATATTCACAATGGAAACATTTTATAAAATGAAATAACTAATAAATAAATGAAAAATTCATAAATTTAAAAATGTGATAAACATTGATGAAAAGTATTCATATATAAAATATAATCATAAAGACTTTATAATTTTAGGTACTCATTATGAACATTCAATAGTCATGAATATGAATGTTTTATATTCATTTCATAATGGTTAATTGGCCTACAAGCCTAATAGGACAATTGGAAATTAGGCCTATAGGCCAATTGGCCATTGGGCCTATAGGCCAATTGGCCATTAGGCCTACTGGACAACTAGATATTAGGCATATAGGATAATTCTTCATTTGGCCTATAGGCCCATTGGACATTAGGCATATAGGACCCTTGTCCATTTTTCCTAGAGTCCTATTGGCCATTAGGCCTAGTGGCCCATTGGCCATTAGTACTATAGGTTGATTGGCCATTAGGTCTATAGGCCGATTGTCCATTAGGCCTAGGGGCTGATTGGCCATTACACTTATAATCCAATGTGACTATAGGCATAATGGATTATTTGCTTATAGGCCTGATTGGAATTTTCCTATAGACAAAATGGTCGATTGGGAATTATTCCTACAAGCTAATTTTCCATTAGGCCTATAGGCCAATTGGTCATTTGGCATATTGGCCAATTGTCCTTAATGCCTATAGGCCAAATGTCCATTATGCCTATAGGCCAATTTGAAATTAGGCCTAAATGAAAAATAGACTATAGGCCTAATTAATAATTGGGCATGAAGAAGAGAGCCCAATTCTCCATTAGTCCTAGAGTAACAATATAAATAAGAACATTATTTCAATTCAAATTAAAGTACCTACCACTTCTCATGCTTAAGAATTGTAGTGTGCCCCAATGTGTGAAGATATGTCATTGAATCTTTTTTTCCCCTATGCTTCCAAAAAAAATCAATTCAAGTAATAATAATTAAATTTTATATGAAAACCATTAAAGATTGGGAATACCTTAGAGTCATCAGTATTCTAATATGAAATCATTTTTTGATATTGAGTTTTTAGACAGTCAGGGAATATGGGTTCACCCTCTAAATCAGATCCAACTCTTATCTTGTAACCAATATAAAACTCTTTCTTGTATTATCACCATGACTCCATAAGATCCATCAACCTTGAGTCTTAACAGCTTCACCATCAGGGAATGTTAAACTGACTCTACAAAGAACATGTTAATTCATATAAATACATTTATAAATATATAAATATTTCTTACCCATATCTACTCCCATGATTTTTCCTTGATTTCATTAATAATACATCTCAATGAGACAAGTTCCAGTAGAATGATATCATGCTACCTAGATAAAGTGCCCATGAAACTTCTACACCACGTTTCATTTTTACTCACCATCTGCTTATCTTCATTATAATCCACCGTTATTTGTGTCTAGTGATTCTAGTCATTCTTTATAAGATTGTTCCCCCATTTCCAACTAAAAGTTCCCATTAAATTAGATAAGAGGGGAAAAAGAAGAATTAATTCCTTGTAAAAAAAGAAAAAAATGAAGTGATATGATTTGAAAAAATTATAATAATAAAACATGATGTTGGTTTCTCAATAGGTTGTGATAGATCTGTAGACTATCTGATATCAGTATCCTTTGAAGGAAGTTTCCATTCCAATGCATCCTCTGTGATATTCATGCACTTGAGTAGAAGGTAAAGAAATAGACTCATCAGATACTGGATGGATGGTAGGAAATAGAGGTGGTGTAGACATGGAAGAATATTTGTAGTATGTTGGGGGATACATCAGTAAGAACCTGGTTCTTCTTTTGAGGTATAGATCATTCCTTTTTAGTTTTTACTTAAATAAAAGGAGGAAAAAGAGGATTACACACAATGTATTTTCAAGAACATTCCATGTAATATGGGTACATTCCATGTACTACCCAATACATGCCATGTGATGGCCTGGCCAGGACCTTTATAGAATTTGTACGGACAAGGCGTGTAGTTTCCACTACACACATTGTACTTTTCTTTTTTTTTTCTGAAATGGGTAGTAGCCTTGTATTTCATTATATGGATAGAGGTCTCACCATGTTATGTGAACAAAAAACCAGATGATATTTTTTCTCCTGAATCTTCATTTGAACTCTAATTCAATTTCCATCAGAGGTGTTTAAACCCAATAGGTAAGCTCTTGATTCCTCTTGATTCATTCTTTGTGATTTTTAACCTCGAAGAAGTTATCATACCTTGATTTTTTACCTATCTTTGTAGATCTACATCATTCTAGCTTGAATTGGAGGCTGACACTAGATCAGGAGAGTCACACAAGGATGAGGTAGGTGTTCTTGTGCCTCTTGTTAATTTTCAAGATGGATATGTGTTCTAAAGTGTAGTGCGCCCATTTTTGGGTGTCACCTTGATTTATTTTTGACCTATGTTATTTCCTAATGATTTTTAGGTAATTAAATAGGTGTTATTATTCACACCTAATGTTGATTTCCTGGAATTAAGGCCACCCCATGGGTGTGTTTCCTTTAAATTGTCATTTATGGATATTCGGCCTAGGTTGACTATGAGGCAAGCCTTGTTTTTACCTATTTGAGTTGTTAAAAATGATTTGAATTATAATGTGACTACAATTGGGTCAATTTTAAATTCAATGGATTAAGGTATTGGGATTAATATTTTTTCCCTTTTCCACATGTGATGACTATAATTGTTTAATCCCTGTAATTGTTAGATTGCATGTTAGGCTTGTAATATGAATTACCTATGTGTGTATAATTGTTTAAGACCTACAATTGTTAGATTACATATTTGACTTGTGATATGAATTTTCCATGTGAGTATAAGTGTTTAAGCCTTGTGATAGTTTAATTTACATGTTTCTTGTTATGTATGATTCCCACGTGAGTTGAAATTATGTTAACCATGTAATAGTGTAAATTACATATGTTGTTTAGTATGCTTAAATTCTCATACACCAAGCTTTTCCATAAAACCTGATAAAATTATTATACACTTGGATTGGCACTAAATCTTATTGAAATGATTATATATCGGGTTTTACCCTAAAACATGTTGAAATGATGATATATCAGGCTTGAACCAAATTGACTGTTATGCCTATGGGGGAGGTTTTGTTATTCCTGTGATTGAGGTTTTTCTATTCCTATGGGTGATGAGTGGTTATGCCTATGGTTGGGGTATCACTATGCCTACGAGCAAGGTGTTGAATTGAATATTAAAATGGAATGACCAATGAGGTGTCTGCCAATCCAAATAACAAGATTATATTAGGTATTCACTTTTCTATTTAGATGTACTTTTGAGACATATATTGTGCTAACTTTACATGGGTGATTGATAAGATGAGGTCGGATCTCCGGACATTATAATTAAATGAAATTGTGTTTCTAATGAATATGAAGTGAATATAAATGGAAACCAGTATATGTAGGATTGTTTACTTTTGATTACTTCTAAGATATTTCTTTCACTATTGTACAATGTTGTTGCATATATTCACTAACAGATTGGAACAGATCTTATGTTCTTTCCTACTAGGATTTATTTCTCAAACCACGTTTGGTTCATGTTTTTGGGCCCAAATAGATTATATTGTTGCAGGTGTCGATAAAGTAAAGGTCCCTTCTATAGGTACTTGATTAAGGTTAGGAGCAGGAGAGCATCAGACTAAGCCGAGGATTTCAATGATTTTGAGTTTCTTTTGTATTTTGTATACCTTGGTATTGTATCTTGTATCAATATATAGTGTCTTATATTTGTATGTTTTCCTAGAACATGTCACCTGCTGTATCATCTTTTGTATGGAATGATTTCTGGTTATTTAACTTATCATTCTTCTTGTATTTATTTCAATTGTATATTGTTTACTATTTCTATTGTTGTATTATTATTTATTTCTCTATGTTACACTCTGCCAATAAGGGAATAGTTTTCCCACTATCACACCTTAGGCCCTCGCTTCTAGTCGGCAGCCTCTGGTGTTTGGGGAAATCTTCTTGAGGCCATGTGTCCAACCGGATATAGGGCACCAGTTGAGTGGCATCCGGATTTAGGAAGTTAGAAAGTGGTATCAAATGGAGGTTTTGATCCTTCATCCTATGGGTTTTGGTCCCACTTGGATTGGAATTTGGTGGATCATATTTAAGCATTTTTTATGGAATTGTATTATAATATGTTATTATTAGGATCCAATCCTAGATTTTCAGGGAGTGTGGTCCCTCACAGATCGAGATTTGGCATACCACTTGTTTTTTTTAGAACAAGGTTTTTTGGGGCTATCTTGTGTTTTTTTCTTGAGAAAATCACGTTACACAACATGTAGTTTTTTCTAACATGTCTTGATTTATTTATATTCAAGGAAGGAAGATCTATTTTCTTAATTACACGCTCTGTACTCAGAGTAAACACCATGTGGTAATTGATTGTGTGTCCGGATAGGAGAGATAAAACATAGGTTGTTGGTTAGTTCATGCCATATAAAGTATATACACACTGTGTAGTTTTACTTAGGTGGCCCCGTGTGACTCTGTTCATGTTGAAGTACATATCTAGGAGGGAGAACATGAGTACACTCCATGTGTTGGGATAACACGCCATATACCCGGGATGTTTACATGCATAGGCTTATAGGAGTAATTGCCTATTTAAAATATTAAGAGTACATGTTGTGTGTGGTTTCAAAATGTCGTCTACTTCTTTTATGGTACCCTTAAGGGTATTTTCTAGTTTTATTCTCCTTTTTCTATTTTGAGTCTGAGAGTACTCCTTTCTGAGTAGTTTTCCAAATAGATCTCAATGGTGAATCCCATGGAGCGTTTTCAGGACTCTTAATGGGTATTTTAAGGCTTCTATGTAAATTGAGAGGTTCTTCCCCTAGTTATCGTTTTTAGTTGTCTCCTGAGAGTGAAACCAGAGCGTGAATAATTGGTTGGGTGTTCAAATCCTCCTAGTTGAGACTTTCAATCTAAGGTGAGATGTGAGCTATCTTTCTTGACCTATTCTATTCTAGGGAGTCCCTTGTAGGATCCCTCTCATACATACAATTTGATAGGATCCATGTTGTATGATGCCTCTATAGTTTATCATTTCGAGGATCCCATGTAGGATTCCTCATTTACCTATTTAGCTAAGGATCTTGTGTCGGATGCCTTCACTCATGTTTACCTATAGGATCCCAATTAGGATGCCTCTCACTATTTTAATTGACCAAACCTGACCTTCGTAATAGAATTTTGGTAGAATCCCTCATTGTTTGACACCTATACATAATGCATGGGGCAGTCATAGGGGTGACGGCTTAGATAAGGTGTTGACCTGTCCTTTTGAGCTGTGAACTTTGTTCTATCTTGAACCATAAGATGGAATGGGAATTGAGGAATGATTATATCAGAAGGTTAGATATTCCTTAGGAATGTTCATCCACTAAGGATGTCGTGTGAACCTCTCTCTTTTTAATACATGGGTGACTTGGTATGTCATCCTTTGTGCAAATTTTCATGTTGATGATGTGATTTTGAGCTACTTCTTGCATGAGCCATCTGATACTAGTATTCATAGGAATGAGAGACTATGAATAGTAACCAAAATATGCCATTTTTCATGTAAAATATATGTAGTATATGTTGACATACATGATACTCATCGAGTGTTAAATGTTAAAAATGAGCCATCGAGTTTGGTTAAATCGTTGAGCATTGAGTTGTTGTGTCTATTCTTGGTTATCTCCATAGTAGAGTGAACTGCATTTTTTGAAACCAAGTTTATCCCATTGCTTGTACGGACTTTCTTGGACATGGGTGTTTTGACACGCCATTCGGTTTAATTTTGGCTTTCATTCCAAGTGATTTCATGTGGTGATTGAGGTTGGTGGAACAACATTCATGCATTTAACTTGGTTCTGAGATCGTGGATTTGAGAGCGGTTGATCCTTCCTCTTGATGTTCAAGACACTTCTAGGTGGGTATCATTACGTTGGTTCTGTTTAAATGTGTCCTTCCAAGTAGAAGGATCAAAATCCAAGAATTTTCAAAAATGGGTTCTCTACTTGAATGCATTAAGGTTTGTGAGTCATGTTTCATGCTTTTCTTTCTTGGTAGCATGATGTTTTTGTGTTTATATATTATTTTAAGCCTTATAAGTAATCGATTATCATGGATATACCTAGGTGGTTAAGCATAAGCTATCATAGAAATACCTTGGGATAAAGGCATTGTGATCAGTTAAAAGATGATGTGTCAGTAGGTGAAGTTGAGTATTCTTTTAGGAGGTTGACTAGTAGTGGTTCAACTATCCTTTTCTTATGATCCTTGAAATCCTCTTAGTGTGATCTTTCTTAAGGGATGAGTATGTCCCCTATCTTGAAATTGTCCTGGATGCACTAAGAGAGTTTCAGTTTTATTTCATGCTATAGTTAAAGGCTGTTGAGATGGTTTGTGATCTCTTTCTATGTTGTGCGATGTATGAATAGTTTTAAATGAGGTGTTGTTAATATTTTGTGATACATGGGTTTTTTTATAGGAATGCCTTGGATAGAATCTGGGATGCCTATTATTTTCTTCGACATGACCACCTGGCAGATGCCGTACTAGGTTCTGTCATTGTTCTTATGTGTACTTTTGTACTAGTACTAAAGTCTCACTTGTAACGGGGAGTATGGACCACCTTGGAGAGTTCCTTAGACTCTGAGTTATTGAATATGAGGTTACCTTAGACTTATATTTGGGATTATATGTGATTATTTGAAAGAGGTAATGGTTCTAGGGGTTTGGATCTGGAATTATGCTTTTAATCATGTTGTGTCATTACTTTTTTATCGATCAGGGGATTTCTTGACAAAGGAACATCACTGAGAGATAGATATGATCTTAAGTGAATAGGATCATTGTGGGCATATGGTTCCTTGGGAGTAGGAATTATGTTCTGTTGCAATATCATGGTCTTCTAAGTAGTGAATTTCTGAGATAAATCATCCAGTGATTATTTAACTTGTTATAGTTCTTGTTCATAATGTTTGGATCTAGTGGACCATTTTAAACACTTGTATAGTTTAAAGTGGGTGTGGTGTAAAAGTATGCAATGTCTTTTGAGGAAAGATTGCATGACTGCTTTTGACGAGGTCAATCATGGTCCGGTCGTTCATTGTAGTAAGGCCACTGTTATGAACCTAGTTATGTTTAGGTGTTCCCAGTTAAAGGAAAATAACATCAAAGGTGTTGCTATAATTCATAGAGGCATGATTGGTGGAGTTTTCCAATGGTGGAGGTGTTGTGGTAATGATTCTATTTGTGTTGTTCTTACTATACTTACAAAGGTTACCACAACAGCTACACTAACCAATTCTTCATGATTTTTTCTCTCGAAGAAGTTATCTTACCTTGAGAGTTTTATATAATTTTTTAGATCTAGTTCACTCTAGCTTTAATTAGAGGTTGATGTTGGACGAGGAGAGTTGCACGAGGATGAGGTAAGTTGTGTTGTGCCTCTTGTTAATTGTCTAGATGAATATATGTTTTGAAGTGTCGTGCACCCATTTTTGGGTGTCACTTTGATTTATTTTTAACCTGTGTTATTTCATAATGATGTTTGGGTAATTTAATATGTGTTATTGTTCATGTGTAATATCGAATTCCTTGAATTAGAGCCACCCATGAGCGAGTTTCCCTTGAATTGTAATTTGTGGTTGTTTGGCCTAAGTTTCCTATGTGGGAAGACTTGTTTTTTCCTATTTGGATTATTAAAAATGAATTGAATTATAATGGGATTACAATTGGGATAAATTGAAATTGAATGGATTAAGGTATTGGGATTAGTGTTTTTTCCCTTTTCCCCATGTCATGTCTATAATTTTTTATGCCCTGTAATTGTTAGATTACATGTTAAGATTGTGATAAGAATTTCCCATGTGAGAATAATTTTTTATGCCTTGTAATTGTTAGATTTCATATTAGGCATGTTATATGAATTTCCCATATGAGTATAATTTTTTTAAGCCTTATGACAGTTTAATTCACCTATTTCTTGTTATGTATGATTCCCATGTGATTTATTATTATGTTAAACATGTAATAGTGTAAATTACATGTGTTGTTTATAATGGTAAAATGATTATACACCAGTCTTGTCCTTAAAACATGATTAAATGAGTATATATAAGGATTGGCCCTGAAACATGATAAAATGATTATATACTGGGTTTTACACTCAAACATTCTGGACTACTAATATATTGGGCTCGACCCTGATTGAATGCTATGCATGTGGGTGTGGTTTTGTTATACATGCAGTTGAGGTTTTTTTATGCCTGTGGCTAAGGATTGGTTACTTTTACGGGTGGGGTTTTATATGCCTACAAGAGAGGTTTTTAATTAAATATAAAAATGTAATGACCTATGATGGGTTTTTTCTAGCCAAAGCACAAGCTTGTATTCGGTCTTCACTTATCAGATTAGATGGCCTTTTGAGACATCTACTGTGATTAATTTACATGGGGTATTGATGGGCCAAGGACAGATCTCAATAATTTATAATTCAATGAAATTGAATTTTGAATGAACATTAATTGAATATAAATGGAAACCAATTCTTGTAGAATTTTTTACTTTTGAGTACTTCCTAGTTTTTTCATTCATTATTGTACACTACTATTTGATATACTCACTAATAGACTAAAACAGATCTTGGATGGTTTCCAATTGAGATTTATTTCTCACACCCAGTAAGGGTCATGTTTTTGGGCCCAAATAGATTATATTTTTGTAGGTCTTGATAAGGTAAAGTTCCCTTATACATGTACTTGATTTATGTTAGGAGCATGAGAGCATGGGACCATATCGAGGATTGCGATGCTTCTGTGTTTTCTATTGTATTTTCTATACCTTGGTATTGTATATTGTATCTATCTACCGTGTATCAAGATTTGTATAATTTCCTAGAACATGTGACATGCTACATCAACTTTTTTATGGAATGGTGTATAGTTTTTTAACTTATTACTCTTCAACTATTTATTTCTATTGCATGTTTTTTAATATTTCTACTATTGTATTATTATTAATTCTATTATGTTATACTATTCCTATGAAGGAATAGTTTTCCGACTATCACACCCTAGGCACTTACTACTAGTTGGAATCCTCTAGTGTTTGGGGAAGTACGCTTGAGGTCATGTGGCTAACCAGGTACGGGGAACCAGTTGAGTGGCATCTAGATTCGAGACATTACAATATCAACAGATATAGATATAGTAAATTTGGTAGCATCTATAGAGGTGAAGTAGATGTGGTACAGAAAGAATAGGCTAAATGAGATTATAGAGGAATGAGTGGGAACATATTTGGATGCTCAAGTGAATGATGGAAAGGTGTGGTAGATGGGGTGTATGCAGGTGGGTCAGTGTGGGGATGGTTATGACGGGTTCTCAATCAAGATCTAGGATCATCCCTACTAAGACCCTTTCTAGTAGGATGAGGAGGCACCTCTGGTGGAATGGAGAATTCATAAAAAAAATCAATAAAGAATATTAACATTACATTATACGTAATTAAGAAGAAAAATATTACAATTCTTATACTCACTGAGGGAAGCGAAGGAGGAAAATCACATTCACACACTTATTGATCAGGATCAAATAGTCACATCCTTTGAAGTTATAAGTTATTTTTCATAATCTTTATAAGAATGAAATGTTAATTTTTTATAAATTGATTTTAAAAATCATGCATAAAATATTGAATCCAAAGAAGGAATAAGGAATTTAATAACATATTTGAGTGAAACAATATTATATATTTTTTAAAAACTCATTTTAAACCTAGTTTCCAGAATTGAAATAAATATAATTAAATTAAAGGAAAACATAAAATACCAAAACAAAAATTTCCTTCCAAACTGAAACTAATTATAGTAATAATAACCAGGGATACTCATTTCAACGTAAACCGAATGAACAATGAACATATATGGTTGCTTCAATATATTACCTACCACTACATCAAGTTCAACCTCAACTCTCACAGTGGGAAAATTTGAGTCATTAAATAAAAAAATTTGGTTAACACCAATGGGGGTGTTAATGGTGGCAATTTCATCCACAAAATCATGAAAAATATTTATTTAGATTACTTCATTAATGAAAAGGTAATCATCTCTCAAATTATCTTTCACATAGATCACTTGTTTTTCCATTGATACCAAATTGTATTGTTCATCGGTATGCAAGAATCGACTCAAGTTAATAATTGTGAATCCATACTCATAAATAAATATACCATGTCTCATCATTGAATCAAACCATTTACATTTATCATAGAGAATCTTCTATGAGAATAATAATCCAATAACAATATTTTCTCAACAATTCCAAATTAATACACATATTCATATCAAGGATGAATATCTGATGCACTAGAAAAACAATCCATTATAGTAGTTAATATAAATACATCATTTTGTGTTCTAATTTTCCCCACTTGATTAGTTTTTAAAAATTTATACCCATTGATTATTAAATATTTGTAATCACAAACCAAAGAATTGGGACCAAAAGTCAATGCTCTTAATTCTTGAGAAACAGATCCAATAGGTAAAATCAAGACATAAAATATTTATTTATAATATAATGAAATGGATATCTATATTTTAAGCTAATTAAATTTTTGGTCATACATTTTATTTCAACCAAGAAGGAAACTCTAGTCTATGAAAAGCCTCTCCGCTTATCAAAGGAAAAGATCGACAAAATCTACTTATAATTAGTATATGTCCCCTAAATAAAATTCTAATTTAAGTCCAAGTTATATGTGATGTGTCATAAAATGAGATAACATATAAATATCCAAATTACATACTTGATATAGTCATCGAACAAACCAAAGTTAAACAAGACAGCTTGATGTTCCATATCATGCTCTTCAAGGCTCAATGCATCCAATGTATAACACCCAAAAATTCCTCTTATTTAGAGAAGATATGGAAATGTGGTCTTAATTTCCCTATACTGGTCATCTTCATTTCTCATTAGCTGGTTATGTATGTTGTTCACATCATACATATACATCGAACAAAAATCTATACATTCTTAGGCCAGATAACCTCTCATAATCGAGCATTCAGGATAATTTTTATTTGGTACAAATGATTTCATTGTGCACATATTTATTTTATTATTATAAATCCAAAAAAAGTAACCAGTCCCCCAAGAAAACGTTTTGTTGGAATATGGACTATTAAATGTAGCATGAAAGTGAAAAGGATGGGGGGAATTCCATCTCCCAAAAACATAATCATGCCTCATACTACATTTTTATAAATAATGCATTGGATAACCTTTTAGCAAAAATGTCTTTTAAAAATAGCATAAGAAAATCACAATCACCTTTACATTATTGTATAAAAAATTCTGAATTGATATTGGAATAAAATCATGAAGAATGATGTGATAATCATGAGTTTCTAGGGATTTTAGTTTCAAATCCATTATGTTGGTTTGTTTAGATATGTTTCCAGAATATCCATCAAGAACCATGATATTCTCCAATACTGCTAGAAATTTATTTTCTATATTGGTGTCATCACATAAGAAGCACAAGGAACATTCCATTTGTTTTCATCGATACACAAAGGTTGGAGTTCTTGTCAAGTACCCAAATCCAAAAAGTTTCAATGAGATTAGTAGTCATCTTTGGTCTTCACCTTGTTATTTAGAATAATTGAAATAAAAATTTTACATATATTTTTATCAATTTGAATTAACTATAAACAATTATGTAACAAATTGGTATACTAGTATGGAAACTCAAAGAAGATACTTCACTTTTTCTAATTATGAGTGGATTTAGTGTTAAAATTCTACTTATTTTTAGATTTCAGATGTACTTTCCCTAATCAAAAACTGAAATCAATCAATTCATTAAGCACATCACTATCTAACATATTTTGAAGTGGTTGTTTAGTTTCAAAAGTATTATCAAACCTCTAGAAATTATTCCTTTGTTGATGATCCATTGGCAAGATTCATTGATGCCCTATGATATTGAAACTAAGACAAAATTTGAGACTTATCGATCATGTATTATTCATACATATATGACATGATAGTTTTCCCTTCATGCTCCAACAAAACATCATTTCATGATAAGGGAAACCATTTAAAGTTCATATAAGGGAATCACACATCTAAGATATAATTTTTGAATAAGCATCGATTATCTGCAAACCCATATCCCATGGATGCTTCAACTATATTATTAAAGGATGCAAGTAGACATCTATATCATTTTTGGGAAAAGAAGGCCCATATATCAGTATACTCAATAAAGTGAATAGTTTTTTCATTCACATCTATAGAGGAAGATTATTAACATGAACAAAACTATCCACATGGTGTGAGCAGTAAGCATCTGAAAAAATGAATTAAAACCATCACAGTATAGACACAACCTGAAATTACACACCTCAGCTGAAAAATTATGATGTTGTGCATCAAATTCCTGACATGCTAATCCATTTTAATTATCAACCAACTCTTTATTACCTTTAATTATCTTTGCATCATTCCATTGCATATTAGATGATATTTCTGAAGACATGAATAGATATTGAAGTATGGGAATCAATGAAAAGTGCCACAAAAAATTATGTGGCATATGTGATGGTGTTCAATCTACATTTTACTTCCATAAATATGTAACACATTCTTTATAGTCATTACATTCTATTTTTTCCTCCCAAAATAAATTGCAATATTTTTTAAAATCATGAACTTTATTTATATAAAATCTATGTTTCTTAATTAACTTTCATGCCTTATAATTATTTGAGGGAATATCTGCACTAGTAGGGATAAATTATATAAAAAATGTTATAATATAATCTATGAATGTATTATAATTTCTATATATGATTTTTCAATGATACAATCGCATTAAAAATTCGAATTTTTTCATTTTTGTACATTCCTGATATACTTGAGTTCTGGAATCATCCATTAAATGTTTAACTCCCCTCAATATCATAATCTTCAGTATTTTGCACAGCTGTATTGAAATAATTACCTTCTTTCGCCATCATACTATTTTTATCAATATTATACACAAATGGAAACTGATCAAATATCAAATTTCCCATACCACTTCTTTCTTTTTGTTCATGAATATTAGAATATTGTCTCGCCTAACCCTGGCGACACCTAACATAACAGTTTGATTGAAATCCATCTTTCGTTATATGGTATCTATCTTATTCCCAGATTAAATATGGTACAAATATTTTCATTTTTGTACATTCCTGATATACTAGAGTTCTGGCATCATCTATTAAATTTTTCACTCCCTCAAAATCATAATCTTCAGTATTTTTGTCATGTTTATTGAAATAATTTCCTTCTTGCACCATAATACTATTGTTCTCATGATTATATACAAATGGAAACTGATCAAATATCAAATTTTCCATACCAATTCTTTTTTTTTTGTTCATGAATATTAGAATGTTGGCCTGTCTCTCTATGGTGACACCAAACATAATCGTTTTCTTGAAATCCATCTTTATTTATATGGTATCTATCATATTCTCAGATTAAATATGGTATTCCAACACAATTATAGCATAGACACTATATACAACCTCTATCTAAAGTATTTTTAAATGAAAAATTTAAAAAAAATCAAATTATTTGGAGACTCAGTAGAGATATAATCGGTATGATACATCCAGATTCTATCCATTCTATTATAAAGGAAAAAAATAATGTTCCAGTAAAAAATATAAAACATAATTAAAAAATTCATTAAAACCAATTTTAATATAAATGTCATCAAAGAATACTAGTATCTTGTAAAAATGTATAAGAGAAATAAAATATGCTATAAGCAATGACTACAAATAACGAATCTAGGTGGTTATCCTTGAAATTTTAGAATTCACTATCATGGTGGATAAATTGAGTAACGTTTAAACTAAAATATATATCTATACTTATACTCTATCTATTCTAGTAATAAAAAATGCTCGGGGCGGGGTGGGGTGGGCCAATCTTGCACAGTTTTGAACCATGTGGGTTTGTCCTAAAAAGACTGCAAATAATGTCAACATTACGATGAGAAATCATATGTCATGGTCTAATCATGATTTTTTATTAAAAAAAATAAAAATGGTAAAGAATAATATATTGTAAAAAATTTATTTTAAAATAAATATCGTGGGTAAGCTCGAACCCATGCGGGCACAACCCGCCTTGGACCGCACCCGCGCGAGCTCAACCCGCACTGGGACGTGCTCTAAACGGTCAAAAGTTTTAGCCTCGGACCACCCCATACCCAAAAATATCATGATCCATGGGCCTTTCTTCATCCCTAATCATGTATACCACAAGGATTAAATTTCATTCCCGGTTAAAAAGGGATAGAAACAACTTCCAAATACACCAACATACACAATTGAAATCATTTCACCATAATAAGAATAAATCTAAAAATAATAATTCCATCTGGGAACCTATGATGAAAACGACATATATTTTTCATTAATACATATGAAATAATGGTTTTTGAAATAAATAACATTCAAATATAGAATAATAACATAATGAAATATTAAATTTATTATAAAACATAAAGACATCAAATATAAACATAATCATAGCCTTTAAAATATATCTAACTATTTTATAAAAAATCCAAAACAACCTTTAGGGGAAAAAAGATAACATTTCAATATTGAAAACATATAAGAAAAATAACCATTTAATTATATGAAATCAAAGTAACAAAATAAAATCACATATAAATCATGTTTAATCAATGAAAATATGTGTACAACAATCGTGATATCTGTCCTCATTCCAACAAACCATATTCATAATTTTAAAATTAGTAAATTTAGTAGATAAATAATTTTTAATTTATTTATTCATTATAATACTCTTTTTATTTGTGGATCGATTATGGTTTACAAGAACAGATTGTAAAATAATCATATTTGGGGTAATTTAATAATTACCAGAGAATTTATTATAACATCTATCCATTTTTGTGTCATCCTTACATAACAATTTAAATAAAATATATTATTATTAAAAATGTGATTCTATTAATGATAACTTTAATTGAATGGAGTCAAATTAGTGGGGTAGTGGATATGAATTTTTTTAGCAGTGGTTGGGTGGTTGTTTTATATATAAAAAATCATTAATGTGAATGGAATAACATTATCAATGAAAGTATCCCAATAGTCCCATAAGGATAAAGAATGGTCATTAATTATCTCATAAACATGTTTAATTCATAAAATGGAATGAAATTTATTTTTTTAATAAATCAAATGGATCTATAGTTGGAATAATAATATAAAATTTGATAAAAAATTTATATAATAAAACAATTTTGATAAAAATATATTTTTGTTTCAGTAGTTATCATTTTTGAATTATATTATTTTTGAATTATTACGAAAAAATGTACACCATAAATATACCTATTTGATACATTACTGCCCATTGACTATATTGAATGGCCATAGTCCGAATAACTATATGTTTAAGAGAATATATCATGTGACCAAATATACAATGGTCTTATTTAATTTTGATATACATCCTTACATATATTTATAAAATCATTAATCATTAATCAGTTTTTATTTAATTATATCTCAATATGTCAATTATATTTCTAATCCATAGTGATTGAAAACTAGGATTCAGTGATCAAATAAACCATTTTGAATCTTTTTCCCCAAAATTAAAAAAACTAATAGGGAAAATCATGCATCTATAATATAAAACAGTTGAAAAATATTAAAAAATCATAATTAATGAAAATTAATTTTTATAAAAGTGACTCATTACAATGAAAATGGAGGAACACAATAGAATAAATAAAATAATGGAAAAAAATATTACCTCTCAAAGATAACAACAAAATATTTTCCAAAAATCCATTGGATGGGTTCAATATTTCATGGGGGATGCCAAATGCTCCAAAAGAGGGAGGGGGATTCCAAATCTGATTGAGATAGAAGGTAGGAGGAAAAATTTGACTGAGGGGAGGGGGAAGCATGGATGCATGAAACCCTTAGTGATCAAATGAGGTGCAGGGGAGGTTGATCTCGAGAAGGCCTCCAAATTTCGAGACTCTATAATAAGGTCTGTAAAAAAACCATTGGTATAGACCAACCTATAACAAAGGTTTCTTAAAAACTGTTGGTATATACTTGGAAAAAAACCCTATACCCATGTTTTTCAAAAACCATGGGTATAGATCCATGGAGATAGATGGATTTTATAGTAGTTTTCATTTAAGGTGGGTGTTTTTTGCAACCTAATCTATCAAAGAGCTTAAATTTAAACATATACAAACCATAAAATAATGGGATATTACAATTAATTATTTATTCATTCATAAATTTCATACCGATTTATACTTTATATATTAACCCTAGAATCAAATAAATTATAACTATTCCATTTTAGGATTACTTTATTTGGTTATAAAATATGCCCTAACAAACAACATAAAAATGCATTGGTCCATTCAGAATTTTCACCTAACGCCCATATATATACTCAACAATTACCTATATGAACCAATAATATATATCTAATGGTTATATATTCAAAATGATTATATATATATATATATATTGATTCACACTAAAATAATTCTATAAATTTTTCCTCCCAATCATTCACTTTAATCTTTATATATCTATCATATTTATAATGTTGTTCATTTTTTGTAATGTTATACTCGATGGTATGATATTAATGTGAGATCATAAAGAATAATACTTCAATATTTCACTCTTTTTATCTAATTGTATTTATTTTTATCATTTTCTTTATAAATTATGTTCTATATGAGTTTTATGTAATAATAATGTTTAGTATTTTATCTTAATGAAATAAATCATTAAATGATTTACATTTTTTTTTATAATTTATTTTTTACAGATTTTTAAAAAAAAATAAAAAAATATATATATTCTATTATTTTTATGAATGATAATGGATACTCAATCCTGTGATGTTATATTCTTCCCCTATGGAAAATTCAACCATTAAATTTTAATTTCCCATCACCAATTAAATATAGGTGAGAGTATCCTTGAAATAATCATGACTATATATAATATATATAGAGAAAACATCATTATCATGGGTAGGACTAGAAATATTTTCATATTCCCTAACAATAGTTATATTTTGAGTTTTTTATTATTCTAAATTATTTGAGAAAAATATGATTCTTTAGTGGGTAACAATACTCATACATCTGAATCCTTTTTTATAAGGATACATTTAAGCCCTTTTGATATTTTACTCATGTGAACCAATAGAATATCCATTTTGTTTTATTAGTTTTGGTAAATAATAAAAAAATTTAGGTAGATAGTATGAGAAAATAATTATGAAGTGGATTCTAGAAAGTCTCTCATTCTATATGATTAATTTCATATATTGGTATTGTGTTTTTTTATGTACACCACTAATTCAGTGAAAATTCTAAATATTGTACTACTAAGATTTATTTTTAACCATTAAATCATGAGAAATGTTTTTTTCTTGTTGATCAATTTTACAACAATTACTAGATTAAAATATTCACGGAAGTATGGTAGTCAGTGCAGAATGATGGGATTAATACTGAGTTTGTAACGACCCTAAACTCTATCAATTTATATTCTCTTATTATAATTATTTCATATAATATAAATCACATAAAATAACATAAATAAAACAAAACAAACTTTATAAATGAAGAATGAATGAAATAAGAGGTATTTATAGAAGTTAAAGAACCTATACTAAAGGAATAGTAACTTCGCAGTTGAAATAGTAATGTGATACTTATAAATAGTAAAACATCCAATAGAATAGTAACATCACCTCTAAAAGTAAACAAAAAATTTGGGTATCTTATAAATAAAAATATTATATATCTATATCCTGGAATAAATAAATTAATGTTTTAAAAATGAAAAATTAAGTGTTGGTATTTTTGTAAGTCATAAATATTTAATTTTAATTTTATGATTAATTTTATAATTTAAATTCAATTTTATTTTAAAAAAAAAATTCATAAATTAATATTTGGTTGTTTAATTATTATAAGATAATTTTTTGAATCTATAATTAATTTCTCAAAGTGTTGTAAAATCATTTATAATTTTAAAATCAGTATTGTCCAAGTAAATGATAATTTTAATTAAAAATGAAATTTATCATATTTAAAAATAATAATAAAATGGATTTTATTTTTTAATTATGCACATTTAAAAATGGTTAGGTTAAAATTTTTGGATTTTTCTAAAATTGTAGATTTTTTGGAAAATAGTGAAATATCATAATTTTTTATATTATCTAAATACTTGAATTATGGAGTCACAGATGATGTATGGATGATGTAAGACCATAAAATCAAACCATCTATCATTATTTTAATATATTTATTGATAATTGTCAAACTATTCATAGTCTTGTGGAAAAATAATAAACTAATGAAAAAAATAATGAAAAAACACCCTTCTCCACTCCAATAAATACAACTCATCACCATCCCTTATACTCACACCTTTAAAGCTTTGAGCATTTTCCAAATTATTATAAAACCTAATCTCTAGCCTCTTCCCATATATAGGAGACCTTGGCCTCAACAAAAGACCAAACCCAATGCCTAATGAGGTTCTCAAAAAAGATAAATTCAAGAGGTAAAACCCTCTTTCATTTTCTTTTAATTTCTTTTCAAAATTATTTTATTTTATTATTATCTCCTATACTACCCTGATAAAAGAGGCATGATAACTCTATTATATAATATATATTTTTATTTTTTTTTATTTTACTGGAATATAATACATAAAATCCCTTCTCTTCTCCCTTTTATTCTAAAAATGCAAACGGTGTCCGTGAGGTGTCAATTTATCGCCTTCAATGATGAAAAAAAAATTAATTTTCCTTTACCACCTTCAAGGATGTTCTTAAAATATATATAATTGTTGAAATATATTATGACATTAATTTTGTAATATTTTTTTTCCTGAAACTATCATATACACATAATATTAAATAATAAAACAAAAATTGTTTTTTGTGAGCGAAAACTGCCCCAAATAATCAAAACGATTATCACTAAGTTCTTATATAATGATTCATCCTCATCCCAAAAAAATGAATTATATAATCATTTTGTCTAATATATGTTCATTAAGGAAAAATAATTTCAATTTTTGAAATCTATTCCTATTTAACCTAAACTTCCAAACTCTTACACAAGAGAACCGGTCATGAAAACCATGAAACTGAACACTTCTGATTGAAAAAATTGAATCATATAACTCATTAAAAAGGAAATAAATGAACAAAGTAAAATTATACTAAATAAAATAATTTTATTTAATTTTCGACATTAATTAATTAATAGACTTAATCTAATTATCCCAAACATTAAGATCAAGTGCAGAACCATTTCAGACATAAGATATGGGATTATTTTTAAACCTCCATTTTTCCTTCCAGTTATGCTTTCTCTCAGTTTACTGCAATGAAATTATTATTTATTTTTATATACTTATTCTACATTATATGTATATCTCCCAAAATCATGTATCCAGATCATGTAATCATTATTTTAGGGGGAAATACATGTTTTATAAAGGTTCTCTTCTAAAATCATCTTCATAAGCAAGCCTGATTAAAGGGAACATTCCAATTTCTTACTTGTTTTCATGAACAAACCATAATATATTTTAACTCACCATTATTTTTATAAAATCACTCATTTTATCATGAAAAAAATCTTGGTTCATGTCTATTTTTGTTAAAACATATATTAATTTTCTACTTTAAACTCTCTTAAATATTTTTCCTAAACCACACTAAAATGTTTTGTTTCTTAAAAACATATTTTTCATGTTTTCACATAAGATTGAAGTCAATTATCATGATCTATACCTATTTTCCTTTATGAATATCCATGTATGATTTAAATCCATTCTTTTAAGTACATCATTATGATATTCCCTTTTTATGTTTTTTACATAATTATGATACACAATTATTTCCATGGGTAAACCTTATGGTTATGATTGATTCATTATGTATGATTAATCATGTGGTACACATACTCATGAACATGTTATGATCTGTGTTCCTAGATAGAGATCTAATGCATTGGGAAATTTTTAGTCTCATGAGATGTCATGTTGGGATAGGGAGTAAACCTAATTCCATTATGGGACTTTGTCCACCATGTGATATAGTCTTGGAAGTTAGCCTTGACTCATGTTTATGTCATGTTATATGTATTTACACATTCCTATGATTCCATGATTATATGTTACCATGTTATACATGTTATACCTCATTATGTTTATTCATTTTCCATTCCTTTTATGTTATCACCTTATGTCTTCTAACCAATTTGTTATGTTTTATTCCAATGCTTATTCCATTACTATGATTTTTAGATAATCTTTTTTTAATGTATTCCCTAGGTTATCCTATACAAATATAAGGTCTCAAGGGAATTTAGGGGATCATTATAAAGATTAAATAAAAGTTGATTTTATTTTGGGTTCATGATGTTTAATTAGGTATTTAAATTTACAAAGACCCTAGAATTGATGATACTTGTTTGTATTTTATGGTTAATTATTATTAAAATCATGTAATAAAATGTATAAATGGTTGGGGTCATTGTATATGGTATCAGTTCAAGGTCTAGTTATTTTTTTAGATTAGGAATAGAAAAATTTATTAATAACCCTGGGGATAATTCTATCACCATGGATAACCAATATTAAGACATAGAGAATGATAATATATGATGTACTTTACATTTAATAGTTTATCCTTTTATGTTTAAAGTTTTTTTTACATGATTACTAGATAAGTATTCAATACCCCCTAATTTAACTTTTTTTTCTTAGTTAATGGATAAAAATAGAACAACCCAATCCAATAGTCAATGTTATAGGCAATGTGATTATTTCTCTGATGATATGCCAAATATTATGGGAACAGGTGCTCAAAAAATCATGACAGTACTTTCTCAACTATCTCATGTTATGAATAATAATATTAATTGTGTGGAATGACCTCCTTTTCCTAAAAATGAGAATGTTTTGGTTGAATAATTCATTCAAAAAAGGACTCCTGGGTTTACTGGATCTTCTAATCTATTTCTCACATAATAATGGATTAAATCCAATGGGAATATATTCTATATCCTCTAGTGCTCAAGAGAAGAGAAAGTTGTATGGGATATCTATCGTATTTATGGGGAAGCTGATCAGTGGTGGACACTGATCAAGAGAAAAAATTCTGAGGAAATTTATTCCATGGAATGAAAATATTTAAATAAAATATTTTTCAATAAATATGTTTCCCTAACCCTCTATATTAAGATGAAAAGGGATTTACTTAGAATGACGAAAAAAGAATACCAGTTTATTATAGCGTATGAGGGAAAATTTACAATGATTTAATGATACACTGATGGTGTTATCATGAACACCGATAACAAGGTGGATTAATTCTTTAGTGTACTAAATCCAAGTCTAATAAAAGCATTGGTGATTTCAGACTTTGAAATTTGTAAACAGATTGTTCATTGTTACCTTAAAATTGAAATAGAGATCAGAGACTCTCAGTTGCCTCATGGTCCTAGTGAAAAAATAGGAAAATTCTTTTTAATATGGGTGGATCAATAGATATATCCTATGATAAAAATAATACCCAACATCCCATGTGTCAAAAATGTGGGAAGAAGCATCCTATAAATTGCTCAAAAAGAACCAATAGATAGTAAAAATGTGGAATAGAAAGGAATGTGGCAAATAACTATTGAATAGATATGAATAATCCAACTAATGAGGAATAATAAAGGAAGGTTTAGATAAACACTCAGCCTATAGTGTATTGTTTCAACTACAAGTAATATGGGAATTATACAATACATTTCCCTATGCCAAGGGTTGTTGGAGGAAATCAACAACAACAACCTCCAAGGTAGTAAGGAAGGGAATATTTTATCACCACCACTAAGGTGGATCCCGATAATAATGTGGTGACAAGAATGTTGGTTATTCATTCAAGAATAGTGAACATACTATTTGATTTAGGTTCTATACATTTTTTTATATCTTCCATGTTTATTAGAACTATTCAAACACCCCCCAAAAATATGGAGGTCATGTTATCTATGAGAAAAAAATGGGGAAATTATTACATCCAAAGTATATAACTCATCCCCTATTAATGTTTTTAGACTGAACCTCCCAGCGAAACTCGTATCACATTATTTGGTAGAGTTTTATGTAATATTGGGCATGGATTGACTATATTTATACAAATCCAACATCAACTCCTGGGAAAGGGATGTCACTCTTCACATCCCAAGGAATCTTCCAATTTTGTACAAGTGTAAATAGGAAGATGAATCTCCTTTATAATCATCATCCCAATTGTGGATATTATTGACATATAAGGAAGTGTATCTATCTCATATGATTAATACAATGGAGGGAATCATACTCAAATACATTGCTATTGTGAGATAATACAATGATGTATTAACTGAATAATTGTCTCTTCTTCCTCCTAATCAAGAGATTGAGTTATAAATTGAAGTTATTCTTGGATAATTTCCTATGTCAAGTACACCTTATAGAATGGCCACCATTGAGCTAGGTGAATTTAAGAAGGGGCTACAATAGAATCTATAAAAGGGTTTTATATGACTGAGTGCATCACCATAGGGTTCTCCAATCCTCTTCATCAAGAAGAATGAGAGATCAATATGCATATGTATTAATTATCTCGAGCTCAAAAAAATCATGATAAAGAAAAATTATCCCCTCCCATTGATAGATGACTTCTTAGATCTAGTACGTGGGGATCAGTATTTCTATAAGGTGGACCTAAGGTAAAAATATCACTAGTTAAAGGTGAGGAAGGAATATATTCCCAAGACATACTTTTAAATGAGGTGTGTACAATATTATTTCATATTTATTCCCTTAGGACTCACTAATTATCCATCAATTTTCATGGATTTATGAAATAGAGTCCTCATAGATTACCTTGAAATGTTTTTGGTAGTATTTATTGACGATATTCTGATATACTCCAAGAGAAAGGAGGAACATGATGAGCATTTGAATACTATGTCGAGGACTTTATGAAGGGATGATATTTATGAAAAGTGTAGTAAATGTGAGTTATATATTGATTATGTATCATTCTTGGGATGTGTAATCACCTGCAAAGGGATATCTATGGACACATCCAAGATAAAGGCAATCATAGAGTGGCCCAAAAGAATATCTGTAATGGATATCCATAGTTTCCCTCTTTTAAAAATGTATTATATCCAATATTTTAAGAACTTATCACAATTTTCAAAACCACTAACCAAGTTAACTCAAAAGGGAGAAAAGTTTTTCAGTACTAATGAATGTGAATACCTCTTCAAAGAGTTGAAAAATAGTCTTATCACTACACCAATACTGACACTACCGACAAGTGGGGAATACTTTGCTGTGTAAAACGATGTTTTAAAGAAGGGATTGGGTTTTGAACTAATAAAAAATTATAAATTGATAGCCTATTCCTCAAGGATGTTTAAAATTCATGAGAAAACTATCCCATGCATGATCTGGAGTGGGCTGCTGTGATCATTGCATTGAAAATCTAGAAGAATTGTCTCCATGGGTAGAAGATTGAAATATATACTTATCATAAGGGCCTAAGATATATATTCACATAGAAGGATCTTAATATTAACCAATTAATATGGTTAAATCTCATCAATTATTATAAATTATCAATTCACTACCATCCTAGTAAGGAAAATAATGTGGTGGATGCTCTAAGTAGAAAATATCCTTCATATTTATCAAAGTTGATAATTGAGAAGGATCCGATCTTATTAGATGTACAACAGACTAAAATGAGAATCTTCAAGGATTGAACATCATCAATCGTCTCTCAAAATATTTCTCAACCATCCGTTATAGGGAAAATAATGGATTCTTAAAGAAATGATATGGAGATATAGAAAAAGGTTGAAGCTATTATAAATGGGAAATCCGCAACGTTCCAAATAGCTAGGGATATATTCGTGATATTTGGCTCACAACTAAGTTTACCATCCAATACATAGATAAAGAATTATATTTTTGAGTGACACACATAGCTTTACCTTCTCTATTCACCTAGGAAGAAAAAAAAGATGTATCAAGATCATAGAGAGAACTATTGGTGGGACAATATGATGAAGGAGATCATTGAGTATACTCAAAGTTCTTAGTATGTCATTAATTGAAGGTTGAAAGGAAAGAATTTAAGGAAATGATGCATCCATTACCCATACCAACATGGAAATGGGAAAACATCTCCATGGAATTTAGCATAAGACTTCCAAAGACATCTAGAGGAAACAATGCTATATGGGTTATTATAGAACATATCACAAAGATAGCTTACATTATTACAATTTGAGAGGACCTCTCACTGTATCAAACTTCACAAATAAACATCAGAGAAGTGATAAGGATTCATGTAGTATCACTATTGATTATTTCTAATTGAGATATAATATTCACCTCGATGTTTTGGAAAATCTATGAACATGCTTTAAACACTAAGCAGAATTTCAGTACGGCTTATCATCCTCAAACTAATGGCTATTCTAAATGGACAATTTAGACACTAGAATAAAATTTGAGATCATATTATATGTACTTTAAGGCCTACGGGCCACCCAAGGCCTTAAAGCCAGTAAGGCTTTTGGGCCACCTCAAGGCCTTCGGGCCACCTCAAAACCTTCGAGCCACATCAAGGCCTTTAGGCCACCTCAAATTAAGCATAATGACCAGATAGACTCTACAAGGAGGAGACTCCAGATGAGGATTCAGAGCAGGGTCATTCACCAAATTATAAGCTAATCTAATTTTTTAGAAAGAGAGGGTATGCCATTGTCATCGAGACCAGAATGTGCATGCATGTGAAGCCCATCCGAACAAACCATTAGAAGGTGGAGAGCTCACATCACGATAAAGAATCTGGGGAGGAGCAGTTCTATGTAGTTATAGTCTATATATTTCCCTAAAATCTATGGTTCATGTAATCCCTAAGACTATGGTACATGTAAGGGGTCCCCTTTATCCATTGAAAGGGGTGTTATCAAAAATCAATAAAAAGAAGGCCTTTATGCCATTTAAGGAAAGGAGGATGGGAACAAGATCTTCATCTAGCCATAGTCTCTTACAACAATAAATTCCACTCAAGCATCCAAATGGATCCATATGAAGCACTTTATGGGAGAAGATGTAGAACACCGACATGCTAGAATGATGTCTGTGATTGTAAGCTGATAATACCTAAAATGGTCGAAGAAATGTTAGAAGTGGTTAAAACCATTCTGCATCATATCTGGACAGACCAAATTCGATAGAATATTTATGTAGAGAATATTTATTGAGACCTTGTGTTCCTCCCCATATCTCCATGGAATATGTTCATGACATTTGGAAAGAAGGGAAAGTTATGTGCCAGGTATATCAGCCCCTTCTCGATCCTTCATCGTGTCGGAGCTATGGCCTATCGAATAATACTTCCTCCTATGATGTCTCAAGTACATGATGTATTCCACGTATCCCTCTCGGGGAAGTATATATCAGATCCTTCACATGTACTAAATTAATAGGTGGTATAGTTGTAGAATGATCCCTCTTATGATGAGCGGTGAACAAATATCTTGGATAATAGAGATAAAGTTCTATGCAGCAAGGCTACTCACCTGGACAATGTAACATGGTTGAACCATATGTACAAAGAGGCAACTAGGGAACTAGAGAAAGAAATGAAGGATATTTAACCTCAAATTTCTTTCCCAAAATTTTTAAAATGAAATTTCGAGGGTAGAATTTCATAAGGGGGAAGAATGTAATGACCTAGAACTATATTGATGGAAATTCCATTCATATAATTATTTCATATAATATAAATCACATACAATCGCATAAAGAACAGAAAACAAACTTTATAAAAGAATATTGAAAGAAAGAAGAGGTATTTATAGATATTAAGGAACCTATACTAATAGAATTGTTACTTGAACTTTGGAATAGTAATGTGACCCTTATGAATAGTTAATCAGCAAAGAGAATAGTAACATATCCTATGAAAGTATAAATACAATTTGGGTATCTTATAAATAAAATTATGATATACCTATATTTTTGAACAAGTATATAAATGTTTTAAAATTGAAAAATTAAGTGTTGGTATTTTTATAATTCATAAATATTTAATTAAAATTTTATGCATAATTGAATAATTTAAAAGAAAATTTATTTTAAAAAGTGAATTCATAAATTTTATTTTCTTATTATTATGATATAATTTTATGACACTGTAATTTATTTCACAATGTTTTATAAAATCAGTTATAATTTTAAAATCAGTATTTTCCAAGTAAATGATAATATTAATTAAAAATTATATTTCTCATATTTAGAAAATTATTACCATAAAATGGATTTTATTTCTAAAGTTTAAACAACAAAAAATGGTTAGGTTGATTTTTTCGTATTTTTCTAAAATATTTGAATATTTTGTGATTAATAAAATACGATAATTTACAATATTATCTAAATACATGAATTATGGAGTCATGGATGATGTATGGAAGATGTAAGCCCATAATATCAAACCATACCTCATTATTTTAATATATTTAGTTATAATTGTCAAACTATTCATAGTCATGAGTAAAAATAATAAACTAATGAATAAAATATTGAGAAAATACCTTCTCCTCCCCTATAAATACCAACCCTCACCACCCCTTCTCTTGAAACCTTTTAATGTTTAATACTTGAAAAAAGTATACTCAACCCACTTCCCAAGCCTATACCCAACATCTATGATCATGTTCTCTGAAAAAAATACCAAAACCTTTTCCCTAACGAGGTTCTCAAGAAGGGAAGTTCAAGAGGTAAAATCCTCTTTAATTTTCCATTAATTTCTCTTCAAATATTTTCTTTTCTTATTATCATATCACCTTTCCTCATACAAGAGGCACAAAAACTCTAGAATATTATATATACTATAATATTTATTATTTTAATGGAAGATAATTCATAAAATCTCTCATCCTCTCTATTTTAGTATAATAATGAATACATCATCAGTGAGGTGTTAATTTATTGCTTTTAAGAATAATAATTTTTTATTTACATTAACTCCTTCAAGGCTGGTCTTAAAACCATTAAATGGTTTAAAAATATATTAAAATAAATTTTATTAACTTTTTTATGTTCTTGAACTATCATATATACATAATATTAATTAATGAAACCAAACAAGTTCGTTATGAGTGAAACATCACAAAATAATCCCAGTGATTGTCACTAACATCTTATCTAATGATTAATCCTTATCCCAAATAACCAAATAAATTATATAATAATTTAATATATTGTATGTACATTAAAATAATATAAATTCAATTATTTATATATATTCCCATTTTACATGAACTTTCATACTCTTTCACAAGTGAACCGATCATGAAAACCATGAAAACAAACACTCCAGAGCAATGAAATTGAATCTCATAACTCAAAAAAAAGACAATAAATGAACTTAATAAAATTATAATAAAAACATAAATCTAGAAAATGTTATTAATTAATTAATTAATGGAGTTAATCTGATTATAAAATACATTAAGATCAAGTGTAGAATCGTTTCAGATATAAGGTTAGGGTTTCTTTTCGAACCTCTATTTTTCCTTCGGGTTACGATTTCTCTCTCTTTACCCCAATGAAACTATCCCTTATATTATATTATTATTATAAATTATGTTTATATGGTCCAAAATAATGTATATAGATCTGATCGTTATTATTTTATGGGAAAATACATGTTTTATAAAGGTTCCCTTCCTAAATCCTCCAGATAATAAAGCCCCATTAAAGGGAACTTAATTATTTCTTACCTATTTTCATGTACCAACCATAATCTGTTTTAAGCCATAATTATTTTTCTAAAACCAATAATTTAATCATGAAAAAAATCATGGTTCATTGCTATATTCATGAAGACAAATATTCTTTTTATTCGTTAAAATCTCTTTAATATTTTCCTTAAATTGCACTAAAATGTTTATTTATAATGTTCTTAAACACTCTTTTTACATGTTTTCACATCAGTTTGACATAACATATCATGATATATGTATATTTTACCTTATAAGTGTCCATGTGTGATTTAAATATTTTCTTTCATGGTCACCATTATGATATTCCCTTTTGGTATACCTTCTGAAATGATTATGATACTTAATACTTTCGATGGGTAACCCTTATGTATATGCATCATTCCTTGTGTATGACTAATCATGTGTAACCAATATTCATGAATGTGTTATGATGGGTGTGCCCAGATAGCACTCTAATTAATTTGATAATTTTTAGTCTCATGAGTCATCATTTTGGGACATCAAGTGAACCTGATTCCTTTGTGGGACTTTTTCCAACAGGTGATATAGTCTTGGCAGTTAGCCTTGACTCTGGTTTATGCCATGTTTTATATTGTTTCCACACTCCTATGATTCCATGATTATATATTCCCATGTTATAAATATAATAATTACTTATTATTATTCATGTTCCATTCCTTTTATATTATCATTTTATGTATTCTAAATCATGTGCTATGTTTCATTCCTATGCTTATTCCCTTACTGTGATTTTTAGCTCATCATTTTTGTTCATGTATTAACCATGTTATCCTATAATGATATAAGAGAACAAAGTAATTTTGGATATTATTATAGAGATTAAATAAAATATGTTTTTATTTTGGGTTCATGATGTTTAATTATGTACCTAATCTTCCTAAGAAGCTAGACTTGATGATCCTTTGTTATATTTGATGGTTAATTATTCTTTAAATCATTTATTAAAATGTGTAAAAGGCTAGTGTAACTATTGAGTTGTTCCTTATTTAGTGCATTCAGATGTTTGAATAATTTCATGTTATTATTCATAACCTATGATATATTGATAAATTCATCTATAATAATTCCTAAACCATCCCATAAATATTTTATTAGAGCAATATGGCTATATAAAGTGGTGGAGTATACTAGGTTTTATTGGCCTGGCTCAAGAGGCAACGGTGGATCCTGATTAGAAATAAGTTGGAAATAATATCATGCTTAAAATTATCCTTGAAAAGGATTAAAAAATGATGTAATAAAGAGTTATCATAGATTTTATAATATTATTCAGTTTTTTAGATTGGATGTGTGATACATTTTCTTCTTAGTTACTCTTCATCTTGTTTCAAATTACATTCATGGGAAAGACATTTGTGATATTTAAGTCTATAGAAGGAATTATATAAGGTTATTATATTTTCCCAAATATTTTTATCCTATATCAATAAGATCATATAAGGAACACCAAAACAACCATATCCAATGGTGATATTATTCCATTCAATGGTAGATATGGTCTCATGTGTATTTCTCATGTCCCATTTTTAGATTTCATGCTATTTTTTCTTAATTATGGGCACCATTCTATCAGTAAATTCATGCCCATAACAAATTCATATTTTTTGAGGAATGAAAAACATATGAGAACCAATATAATAAAAGTGGTTATCTTTAAAATCTACTCAATAAGTCTCTTATCTTATATAAAAAGATGTATGCAATTTTCTAAGTGATCTCTCTCTATGATATATTTGGGATTCCCACTATCAACTAGTCGTGTTAGAAATTGATTTTTTAAAGGATTCGTAGATGGAATAATCAATCATATTTACAATTAGAAAATTAGTTTCCTTTCTTCCAATGGGATTGTTTCACTTATCAACAGTGTACACTGAAATATTTCCATGTACATGTAGTAAGAAATTAAAGCTCCTCATTTTGTTATCAGTAAGATCGACAATATAATCAATGCTTTATTATGGTAGTCCCACAGTGATGATAATGACCAATGACTTTGGTATATAATTGCCTTTAATTTATTAATTTTACTGATGGATCATAACATATATAACACCAAACTAAATAAAAAACATGGTAATTTAAAATAAAAAATAAAAAATATGATTGTTATAAACATTAAATTGGAAAGTATAAAAAAGATTATCCATATTACAAACTCAATTAAAAAAATATGTAATATGGTATAAAGAATTATAGTTATTCCTTAACAAAGATATTTTTATAATCTTAAAGAAAGAGGTATTATCTATGGGGTTTTCCCTAAACAAATCCCATGTCGAACTCTAATAGGTATAGATTGAGTTAAATCATTTGTGGTAAAAGATTTAGCTTATAAACTTTTCTGTGAAATCCATGATAGATGAATCACCAACCATGACTTAAACTAGTGAATATCTTACCCTCGGATACTATATTGAGGTTATAATGGGTTTATAAGTATAAATTATTATGATATCATCATGTAATAATTAATTATAGAATCGAATAGGAATATCAATATAAAATCCATTTTTATCTTAATACCTTACATTATGAGTAATGTGTTCCTATTTTAAAATGAAATTATATCACATTTATATTTTAATTTAATAAACATAAAAATAATTTATCATCCATCCAATATATATTTGATGACAATAAATAAGAATACATTCAAACTATTCTTCGAAAACCAGATTTTTTCTAAAAAAATGATGTTCTGCACCTTGTGAATATGTATTGTAACAAACATAAATGAATTAAAATTTTAAAATTAATAAAATAAAATTTAGTTTTTAATATATCATATTATAATTCATTTATATTGAGTTTTTTATATTTTTCTAAAATGGTTAGTTTTTAGTAAAAAAAATACAATTATTATGTGACATATAATGTTTATGACTATATCATTATGACCTAGAATATTAAAAATCCTTCAAAGTGGTAAAATATGAAATTAATTAATAAAATTATACATTTTAAAATAATCTTCAAGAATAGAAATCATATGTCCAATATTTTTGAGACTAAACTAAAATGTTACTTTAAAAAAATTATTTTAAATATTTTCTTTGAATCAAGAATTTTCAAGGTCACATTAGGTTTTGGAATGGCTTGAAATCCTAATAACATTTATTTTATTTATAATAAATAAATTTATGTCATTAAAATTCTTAATAATTATAATGTTATCATATATATAAATTTTAAGTAGAAAAACAATTTTTTCTAAATTTTTTTTATTCTATTAAGTCTATTTTTTTAAAATAATGTTTTACACATTTAGAAATTTTATTTGATAAAATAGTTTACAAATTTTAAATCATATGTTTAAAATTAGTTAATAAGTTTAATTTCAATTATGTTCAACAAAATTAATTACTATTGTTACAAATTAATTACCAACAAAAAAATAAATTTAGGTGAAAGTGAAAAGGTAAAAATAAAAATCATAAAACACTCTAGGTTTTCTCAAAAAAGCATGTATGGGGAGTATATTTATGCACACAGACTTATCACCCACTTTTTTCATTTTTTATCCATTTTCATTTGAATAGTAACATTACACTATTTAAAATGTAACGGTTATTTATAAATCTAAACCTCCCTTCACTTATAAAAGGGTAACATTTTTACTACTTCATGATTAACCTATCATAAAACTTTATTCTTTAAACTCTATAAAATTAATCCTCATAGAACTCTCTCACATAATAAAAAGCTTTTGGATATCAATAGTCATCATAAATCCATCATTTCAATCAATAATTCTAAAGAAAATTCAAGTTCAACTCCTGAGTATTATCAACTACTAATATTTTATTCTTAATTATATTTATTAAATTTTATTAGAGAAAAAATAATACAATAATATTAGTATCCTTTATATAATATATTTTTATAATATTTAGTACATTATCATTATTTAATCATATATCTAATCTATTAAGAAAAATGAAATATTCGTTTGTACGTACATGTGGACTATCACCTCCACGAAGCAACGTGATTTGTTTTTTCAATGTCACCTTTCATGGCTAGTAATAAGGGATTATTTTATTAATAGATGTTATATTTTAAAAAATATTATTATTATTATTAAATAATAATTTTTCATATACCATCATTTCATCCATTATTTAGAAATGTGATCTTTAATTATTCTTACGTGCGAACTACCACCTCTACAAGCAACAAAATTCATTTTTCATCACCTCCTTTAATGGATGGTTACATGAATATATTTAATGTGTACAAATTACTTTTATTATATGGTAAATATTTTTTAAAATTTATATTATCATTATCTAAAAGCATTTCCTTTCTCATTAAAACATTATAACATGCTGACTTTGGATCGATTTTATCATCTATGTGAACAACATTATAATGTTTATGTCATTAATGAATAAGGATTGTTATATAATGATAATATCATTTAATAATAATGAATTTAATATTTAATAATTATTCTATAATTTTTTTATTAATATTTTAAATAGTTTTTAATATATCACATTTTGCTTGTTAAACATGTCGAAAATAGTTCTTTATGTATTCCGTTTTCATAAACCATATCCAATCATCTCACCTAATAAAAAATGGAATTAATGAATAAATTTAAAAATGATTATTATATCATGAATAGTTTTGTACTTATGAATTTTTAACTACTATGTAAGGATGTATCATGTCACCACATTTTTTATATGAATTTAATAATCAAATGTTCTAGAACACGATTAGGAAAGTATATATAATTAAGTGAAATTTTAATATTATATTACTATAAATAATGTATAAAAAGGATAATTTTTTTGAATAAGATTATAAATTAATTACTTAAGTTAGTTTTGTTCATCATATAGAAGGTTTGGGCGTGGTCGAGTTAGTTAGAATTAAAAGTGTTTTTTAACGCAATTACCTCTTGTTGAGTTATATTCCTCTTATTGAACATTGATGTTAAAATTTGGTTATAATTATCCTTATAATGGTATTATAATGGGTTCTCTCCATCTTTTTAGGGAAATTATGTTCAATATCCATGTAGTTTTTTGTGATGAACTTATTTTATAAAATTTAATATTTCAAAGAATAACCCCTTAACTTTTTTTTAAAAAAAATCTCCTTTGTAACCATATATTCCTTCCCACATATGATCTCCTTTATAATTTTGGAATTCTAATGATTAAATAACATTTCTATTTCTCTTTATTGAATTTCAAGAGAGGGTATATTTACTCTTAAAGTGATGTGGGTTTTCAGCCAATGTATTTTATCACAACCTAACCCATTGAGGCCCTCCTCACAAATAGTAAGACAATACTTTCACTCCAATCCCACCTCCAACAACTCATGGGTTGGAGACCAGCACCAAGTAGGCATATCACATATATGGGAGGCCTTATTCTATGTTTCTTATAAACATGAAACATCTCTATATATAATCATAACATAGAAAGGTAAACAAGTGATATTGTAAATACATGAATAGAATAAATTCCTACATCAGAGTATTAAAAAGAGAATGAAAATTAAAAAGGGTCCAAATACATGTTCACCAATACCATAAAAGAGATTAACCTACTGAAAAGATAGGAAACATCCAAAATGAAACTCTAGGATCCATCTATGGTTTGTCTAGCAAAAAGAGATTCACCTGCTCCTAGTCCATCTATAAATATATCAAAAGGATTATCATCTACATAATACATGACATTTTTAGACAAATATCATGCAGGTATGTGTATAAATATACCCATTCAGACATTCCAAAATCACCAAACATATCATCAATGAGAGTAATATCACCATAAAAATAATTAAATTAAATAATAAGGAAAGATAAAACCTATATATGATCAATAGAATAATTTAAGGCTATTAATATGGTCATGGCCTCACTACCAACCCAAGGATTCTGCTCGAGGGTCCAAGATAATACTCATCCAGGAGAACTCATTCATCGGGTCTCTCTAACACCGATGGATCCCATCCGAGAAGCCACACTCATTTTGCCTTTACATTTTGATGTACGAAATGGAATACATAATATATTGATACATACACACATACATACATACATACATATATATATATTGGATCACACCCAAGATTAATGGGGGAAACCTAAACCTAAATGGAATAACCTGCTATGAAATGGATCGTATACCCTAGTAGTTTGATGTGGAAAACCAGGCCCAACTTATAGAGGAATGAGATAAAGGATCACACCTTAATCCTCATAGAGGGATACCTAACTCTATCTTGAACTAACCAACATAGGGGATCTCTCATCCTATATTTACTATGAGATGTCATATTATACCCTTATAATAATGGATAAATGGAATATATGCATGCATAACTAAAGAATAATGGAAAAAACGAGGGACCTAATCGGCCCTGGAATGAGTTCAAGTTATGTCCATGGTATACAAGTTGTGTCCCACTGTGTGTGTTTCTACTTTTGTTTGTTCCTATATACCATTTTATTATTTATGTACTCTTCTCATTCCCATTTACCCATCACATGTATGTTCCTATGTACCCTATCTAGTACAATCTGAGCTAGTGACCTAAGGGTCACACATCATGTGGACTAGGCACACAATTGTGTGATATTTACCTTCCGTGATAACCCTGGACACCAAATGAAGGGGTTCCACATAGTGCGGGTTCTTTTGAACAATATACTATATTGATCATTATTTTCCAGAATCCTAATATGTTCACATTTCATTGATTTCCACTATCAACAAATACACGTCCATCCAAAATCTCACCGGCAATGCTCATAATCTCATTTACCAGGTGCTTTTCATTTTCAGTGGCCAAATTCTTGCCACCATTTTCTTGTAAATAAATCTTCTTTTCTACTGAAAAACCTAAAATTTATAGATCACAAAAACACCATCAAACGCACCACCACTAGATTTTCATCATCATTATTATTCCTATTTCACATCTCTAATCGTGAAACATAACCTATGTAAACAATCCCTAGTAACAAAAAATCAATCAAACTACAAAATGTATTCCCATGATATATTCTAATCACCAAAAAATGAAATACATATTGAAAATGTTCAAATAATAGAGGGAGAAAGTCACAAAAAAACAAATGCGAGAAAAGGACAGAAAATTGGTGTCTTGGGATTAACTATCATTTATAAAGAAGGAATAAGAGTCGATTGTGTTTTCAAATTAATAATAAACTTATAAATCAAGGAGTAAAATTAAAATAATAAAAAAAATAAAAATCCATAAAATAATTTCTAAATGAATTAATTCATTTTCATCACCAAAAATCTATAATGGGGAATTAAACCAACAAAACCAAAGACCTACCTCAATATCATATTGATCACAGATGAAGAACATTCCTAGTTTGTTTTTAATTATGATACTTGAAGTGTCCATCTCCAATTCATTTTGTATCATTCTTCTCTCCTTTTAGGGTTATGGAACGAACCTAATGATTTACCTATCACTATGTCGAAATAGAAGAATTTTGTGGTTTGTAACAATTAAGACAAAATAAATTAATTTAAATTTTAAATTATCTATTATTCCTCATGTGACATCAATTAAACAAAACACCAAATATGTATAAATATTATTTCATTTCTAGGGCCAAACCTATATTTTGAATTTAATAAAGATGTCATCTTTTCATCTGAGATTTTTTTAGAGTGATATTCTTTTATTTCTATACAATTTCATGTGTATGATATATTATATTTAATAATTTTAATATATCCACACTGAGGATCCATAGGGCTCAAAACATCATGTTGACTCAACACATTACTTAACAAATATATTTATAATATTGCTAAGTTTCATACAAATAATGGAGTCATTATATTCTTCAAAACTTTAGGGATTTATTGATCAAAAGAAAAAACCAACTCAAATAGATGAGTGTATTAAAATCACATTTGGTACTCCTATTCCTAGGTCCTCTTCATAATAATCTTGTGCTTCCATGGAAAAATCCCAAGGTAATATCTCACCCATGAAATATCTAATACTTTTGAACCATTATGGACATTGGGTACTCTGAAAATATTATATCATCCTCAATTTCCACATCACCCCAATCATTACCATGTGATGAATCTTTCACATATCGCCTTAGCTGCAACAGGTGGAAAACATTATGCACCTGATCTAATTTTGTAGGTATGGCTATGTAGTATAAAACATTTCCAATCCAATGCAGTATCTTGAAAGGTCTAATGAATATCATAGATAAATTTCCATCCTGTAAAAATCTCTATATACAATACCAAGGTTAAACCTATAGGAAGACATGGTCTCCCTCACCAAACTCCAAGGGTCTTCATCATAATTTATCAATGGAGTTATAATGGATTTGGTAATTTCTAATCCATTTCTAAATGATCTAAAACTTCTCTTTCATGGATTCTATTAAATGTGATCCCATAATTGATGCCTCTCCAAATATTTAAGAACATAGAAGTGACCTTTTGGGTCTCTCATATAAGGACTCAAAATGGTGGAATACCAATGGGGTAATGTTATTTGTTATTATATGTGTTATGAACTAAGGGTAAATGATCATTTGAGATATAATAGAAACCAAATGAAAACCCACAGTATTTACTCTAGGAATTTAATAGTTTATATAATCTATACATCCATATGGTGTTGGAAGGTCATGCTCATATGAAACTAGGTCCCAAAATACTCATATAATCGTATCCATAATCAGGATGTAAATTAAGAACCGTGATCTCAAACCATAATCAATGGAACTTAATAGAGATAGACTATATCTTTCATACATAGGCATCTAGAACTCTCTATATAAATCATATATCATATATCTAAGAAGTGGTCCGACTCAATGATCTGGTCTATAATCACACATATAACATCATGAACTCTTGTTCATCACGAAAGTATCATAAAAAATCAATATATATATATCATCCCAATTACACTATATCAATTCAAGGGGTTGAGGTAAACTCTTTGGTACCTGATTTTTATACTTCACTTACTGGAAAGTGAGGCATTGATATATATAATTAGATACACTTTTCTTCATCCATGTCCACAAAATTGATGTTGAAGATACTGTTATATCTCCACCACTCCAGTATTTACTATTAAAGAGGATGTATGAACCCCCCCCCCCAACACCTACTTTTAAAGCATGGCCGGTACCATTGTATGTCTATGGAAAAAGATTACATGATCTATACATTAAAAAATTTCATCAAAAGCATGTAATGTGGATATTTGATCATGAAAAATATCATTATAAATATCATTAAACCATACTTACTTCACACATGGTAAAATTTAAAGTGTTAAAAACATTTACTAGAGATATGCCGCACCACCATCATCTCTAAAGGATGATGATAATGAGGTCAAATACTTTATTTCCTCACTCAACAACTATGAATATAATTTCCTACTAATATAATTTCCCCACACATTTACCTTACAAAGAGTATATGCTATCTCATATTCATAGACCCATAAGAAATCTATCCACTTATTCTACCTTAGGTTAATGTCTTTCTATGAGAATATATACCTGAGACTCTTATATTGATAATAAATGATGAATTGGTTTCCTACAAGATAGTGGTTCCCTGTCTTCAAGGTGAAAACTACTCCAAAAAACACCCAATCACAGGCCATCTAATTGTTTCCACAATTCCTTATCTATCGAGAACCATAAGAAATCACTGCTTGAATCTGTATCATAACTCATACAAGCATAGCTCTAGAGACATCGTAAAACACCATGTACTTGATACCCTCTTCTAGTAGTCTCAAGATGGGGGTAATCCTCAACCACTTTTGTACCTTATGAAAATCTTTTTCACACTTCTATATCCACAAAAAAGTATTACCCTTTCATTTCATGGAATTTATAGGTGTCAGAGTCTAAAATAATTCATGCTTGAATCTGTGATAATATCCTACAAACAAAGAAAGCTTCATACCTCGATCATACTCTTCCCTGGTTACCAAGAAGAAAGTACCTTGATCTTTACTGGTTCTACCCACAATCCATCTTATAAGATGATATTTACCTTTAATTGGGACCCTTGAATCAATAAGCAAAACTTCAATAGATTCTTATCAAGTTGGTTCTCATAAATTATGTTCAGGACCATTCTCAAATGTCTCTCATGATCCTACTTTAACACCAAGTACAAGTGGATTTCACTATGAAGGTCACCACGAACAGGTACAAGAAATGATAAATAGTCTAGTGAGTATCATGAACATTGATAGGGATATCATTATATCTAAGGGAATCTTCATGTAGTCATAGTGACTATAGAGTCATCATAATGTGGACTTTGGTATATCTTCCCCTCGAATAGGGAGCTGTTGATAACCCAACCTAAGGTAGATCTTTGAGAATTATTTCAACCCATTCAACTAGAAGAAGAGTTCTCAATTATTGTAATTTTATACATATTCTTCATTTTAACTTGATTCATGTGATAATAATTCATGTATAACCTCAATCTCACATCTACCATCTTAGTAAACAACCCTTGGGATACTGAGGGGTAAACACTGGGTATAACAAGGCCCTTCCTCTATAGATCCTATAACTACCCCTTTATCTCTCGCAACTCTATAGGGGCCATCCAATATGCTAGAATAAATACTGAGGTAGTCCTTGGGTTCAGTTCTATGAAAAGTTATATCTTTCAATGGGGAGGTAATCCTGATATGTCCTTATGGAAGACATCCTCAAACTCTTCCACTACTAAGGAAACAGAGATCTCAAATGTTATGCTACTCCAAGTTTCATACATTACAACTGATGAGAAATAAATTTTATCCTCTTGTATACAATCCCAGCCTACTCTTCTTGATATTATTTCTTACTAATGAAGGAAAATCAAATCCCATTAACCTAAATTCATTGTATCCTCCACCTAAAACTATCATTATCTGTATTTATGTTATAGATCCATTCCATACCCAGGATGACATTAAAAGGCATCATCGTGACTATGAAGAGATCCCATCTAAATATAGTTATTCCAATTGGTAGGTCACACTATCAATAGAAGTTTATGATCACTAAATCTCCCCTGGTTAGAGTCTCTAATCTCTAAGGTCAAGCTAAAGCCTCCATTGTAGTATCCATGTCTCAAACAAGGGATATTGTAAGTAAAGAGGGTATTCTTCCTATGTCTATCAAAACTATAGGTAAATTAGATAATAAAAATATCTTGCCTCATATTATACATATAAATTCTAGGTAATAAGTCTCTAATACCTACCGTTATCCACATCCCTGACCACCAACTCCTTGATCCTGGTGTGGAGCACATTGCGGTGGTAGTAGTGGGAACAAGTTATAACACTATCCATATCCTATAGCTCTCCCATATCCTATTACATATCATACACCCTACAAACCTTCATACTCAATGTACTACCTCTACCATGGTGTCCCATCGACCGTATCCTTGTCTGATTCATAATTTTTTGGGGAACCCAAATTTATATTGTCTCATCCATATGACTTTAAGAACTGTATATCCATTTATTCCACTAATTAAATGGATAAAAAACCTCTTTGAGTAAGATGTAAATCTATTTCCAATAAAGGGTTTCCACATCATGAATATATATCATTAATATCTTCCATAACCCTACTATGATATAGATAAGTCTAACCACTAGAAATCCATCTTGTTTGGAGGGGTATTAACATTGTGGAAAACTTTCTCTACCACCTCGATCCAATCCTCTACATCCTAGTGGTATAGGATACCTATAAATTTTGGTAGTATCTACCTATGGAACTCATAATTTGTTCTCATCATGTTTGAATACTTTTCTAGTTTTATAGAATAATTAGCTACTCAACATATGGAGGTATTGTTGGTAATCCAATCAGAGAATTTTCCTCATGTACAGACCCCTAGATGGAAGCTTCATCACTAAGTGGATCCTCATCGTGATCCTATCGTGGGATCTTAACTGGATATCCTCATGGGGGGATCCTATAATAATCAAGATGCACCACAATCAAGAGAGAATATCTGGGGAGATATATCAATAAGGAAAAGGAAACCAAAACCCATTCCTACATGATTCATGCAACAATGTTTTCCTTACAACCATTTCCTATAAATACTAAGTCAAAAAGTAGGTTATTAGGGCCCTTGTTAATGGAGAAATTTGTCATTGCACCATCACGAGGTTCCCTAGCTTAATAACCGAATTCGAGATGCATCAACATCATTTCATTAGTTTCTAAATAAATCTTCATAGACAGAATATATCCAATGTCTAGTCCTTAGACAAGATTTATTAGATACTATTCTTTAAATTACCCAACCAACTGGGGATTTCCTAGCAACTGATAAGATGAGATTGTTACCCCAATACCACTTCCAATAGTTTACGGTTTGGTGACTAGTGTCAACTAAGAATATCACACACATTGGATAATATAATGTAATGAAATTGTACACCCAAACATCTCTCCATAAACCACTATAACATAGAAAGGTAAGCAATAGATACTTTAAATGAATGACTAACAAATAAACCCACATAAGTGTATGAAAAATGATAATTTAAATGCAATAGGGTCCAAATACAAGACCAACAATACCATAAAGGAGTTTGACCTACTAATAAAAGGGTAAAATTATCAAAATAAAACTATAGGATCTATTCGAGGTTTTTAAATCACAACTAATCTCCACTTGCTTCAAGTATACCTAGAACACTATCAAAATACTGTATATGACATGACACATATAGGATTATCCCATGTAGTATTCAGTATAAACATACCCTATAGGATACACTGAAATCACAAAAAATAGAATCAAAGGGAGTTTACAAAATACACAACAAGGAAATTCAACAAGAAGGAAAATATAACACATATATACTCAAATAAAGACTTCAAGTCTCGGATTAAGGTCATGACCTCACTTCTCACCAAGGGATTCTACACGAGGATCCAAGGTAATACTCTCCTAGGAGAACTCATTTATCAAGTATCACTAACACTTGTGGAACTCATCTAAGATGTGACACTCAAAGGTTATTTACATGTTATGTCACGAAATATAATACATAATATTTCAATTCATGTATATTGGATAACACACAGGGCCAATGGGGGGAACTTATCCCTAATTATAACAAACCACTATGAAGAGTTTACATGCCTTAAAAGTTATATAATTGGTACATAGCAACACCTAGGAAAGAGTGTGATAGATAATCACACCCTAAACCACATGGAGGGATACCTGAACCTATCTAGAAGTAACTCATAGAGGGGATTTCTCATCCTATTCTCAGGATGAGATACCACATTGTACCCTCAGAGGGATGGATCAAAGGAATGTAGCCATAACTGAAGCTGGAATAAGGGGAAAAGTTCACCAATATACCCAATAAGGAGTAGAATTTATGTATAAGGTACACATAGGGTGTCCCACTATGTTAAATACTACTATTGTATGTGTTTGGGTACCCTTACTTTGTCAGTATACTCTTTTCATACTTGTGTACCCAGCATGTGTTTGTGCCTATGTACCCTGGATGGTACACAATAAGATGTTGGATTGTGGGTCACACGTTGTGTGAGTTAGGAGCACTTCCATGCAATATTTATTTTCAATTTAAACTCGAAACACCACATAAAGGGTGAAAACATTGTGTGTGTTCTTCCTAACTACACACCGGGTAGATCAAAATTTTCCAAAACCATTAGATCTTCACATGGTTTCAATTTTCATTGTCGAAATGTTTACTTACACAAAAAATATCACCCACAACACTTGGAACTAAATTAACTAGTACCTTTCATGTTTGATGGTTGTATTATGATAACCTTTTTCTCATAAATACCTCATTATTACTACTTTAGAGTACCCATAATTTCTAGATTACAAAACCACCATCACCCATACCACCATAAGAATTATTTTTTCATCATTACACATTTTTCAAGTCTCTAAAACAAATAATAAACCATCATAAAAATTATTTACAAATAATAAATCAAACACTCTATGAAATGAGTTCCCATATATAGTTGAATCAATGACTAATAAAATTATCAATAATGGAAATTTGAATAATGGTGGGAGAAAGGAACAAAACAAAAAATTGAGAAAATTAGGAACATTATTCATGGTAGTCTTGTTCTACATTTTCAATAGAATAATGAGAGATAATTATTGTTTCAAATGAATAATCAACTCCAAATTCTATTAGTAAAATTAAAATAATTAATAAAGAACAATCTGTGAATTAATTTCTAAATGAATTAATTCATGTTCTTCACAAAAATTCTAAATAGTAAATTAACAAAAAAAATAAAAATCCATACCATGATATCATATGGGTCACTAATGAATAATTATCATGAATCATTATCATTGATGGGATTCAAATCATTTATCACTTGTTCGTTGTTAATACTTCTTCTTTAATCCTTTCCATTCATCACAGATGAAGTTCTCCACTATGGTGGATATTTAGTAGAAATCTAGGGTTTTATGTCTAACCCTATGAATTTTCTACAACAGTGTAAAAATAGATTAAGGTTAAGGTTTTTTTTCAATTAATATATATTAAATTAAATTAATAATTTAATTCTCTATTATTCCTCATGTGACTATAGTTAAATGAAAAACCTGTTGAGTATAAAGATTATGTCACTAAAAGGGTAAAACCCATATTATCAATTCAATAGTGGTATTGGGTTTCCCATCTTATAAATAATTCAATATATATTCTACTATTTCTAAAAAATATGCATGATTGATATATTTTATTTAATACTTTTAATATATCCACACCAAGGCTCCATAGAGACTAAAACATTGCATTGAATCCATATATACTCTAAAAATATTACTTCAAATATTCCAAACTATTATAGAAAATTAAAATCACTACATATTTTAATTAAAAGACCTTACTTTTCAAGTTCTAAAATTTAATCTTCCAACCAAAATTTTCATACTATTTTTTTTCAAAAAATTGTCAATACATATTTTATTTCAAAGTAATATTTTTAAAATCAATTTAGATAATTATTGAAATGTTTTTTTAAATGATTTAGAACTCCGTCATATAAGAAATTTATGTAAGTTTTAAAGAAATTGTTAAAGTTTGGATTTTATTTTCATCTCTATATACTTTGGTATATTTCACTAATTTTATGTTTCAATATTCACCCTCTATTTACATATATGTTGTATAATTAATTTGGGTGTTCATGTTTTTTATCCATTTATCTATTTATTAATGTAATTTTATTTGATACCATTTGATAATGTTTTGACCCTCATTTTCCTTTCATTGTGTTCTATATAGAACAATTATTTCATGAAAGCTATTTTCTTTTTATGTGATCTTTTATGATGTGATGATTTTTTTTTCAAGTATCACACATATATATGAATTATGTGATAGGTGGTCTTATATCTATTTCCAATGCATTGGGTAAAGCTTTAAACCTCATGATATAGAAATGTTATGTGAACATGTTATCATGAACCTAGGCTCACAAGGGTGAGTGTGATGATTGATAGCTCTAATAAAAATTTTATGTGTGAATAGTTTGGAAGGAAGAAAGGTTCTAAAAGATAATAAATCACATGTTCATGATAGTTCCAATCTATTTTCCTCAATTTGTTTCCATGGATCATGATTAATAACTCAAGTTTTTCATTATTATTCCATAGAAGAAATTTTTTCATTTGATATTAAATGTATATCTTTAATGATTATGTGAAACTCCAAATGGTTAATTTTTTAAATCAAATAAATCTTCCAATTAATTTTACTCATATGTTTATAAAATAGACTTTCTGGGATTTAATCTGTTAACCCTTACTGAGAATTTGAGCTCACACCTTCCTATTTTTTGCTTTTCCCTAGGATGTGAAGAAGACAATGTCTTATAAAGTTTCTAGAATAATGTTTAAATTATGGAGAAATGATCATAGTGGTATAGTAAAGGTTTTATGTTTAGAGAATCAAAAGACACTATCCCATTACAGTTGTTAGATTTTATAATAATATTATCTAATTTTATGTGTATGTTGTGAAATATTTATGTAAATTAAAGGTGTGTTTATTTAGGGTCACTACAGCTATTATCAAAGAAGGATTTAGTTATTTTTTTATATTAGTATAGTTATCTTATGTTTAGGTTAAAAATAACCCTAGTGAAAGCCCTTGAGAAGATCCCATGCTTCGGAAAACATCCTAATGTTTTGGTGATTTAGAGATTTTGTGGGTTTTTAGAAATGAATTACATGTCTAGATATTATAAGGTAGATGTGGTTCTTACAAATATCCACCTTGGGGTAATAACCTTGAAGAGGGATAGTTGGGTATTAACACAACTATGACCTGGTGCATGAAATATAGGAATTACTACACACCATTATAGCAACTACTAGGGTATATTTAATGGTTAATTTACATGTTCTCCATTAAATGTTTTGAAATATTTGAACATATTATTAATAAATTTGATTAAAATAACCTAATAATAAAATTACCTTGGAACATCGAGGATTAAATGAAGAGATTCACAGTGTAAACCAAAATGATTATATGGTAAAAACAATGTTGTCATTAGAGAAGATATATTTCAATTTAGGTTTTCATATTCATATTTTTTATATTTTCATAACCATTTTTGCTTTAGTTTTTTGTTGAAAAAGGATCACAAAAAGTAAATCTGAAGAACGTATGTATCTAGAAACCCTATATATCTTATATCCAAATATGGGAGCATACATAAAGGATAAAATCATAGTATATGATTAAAAATTAAGCCTCATAGTCTTACATAAAGTAGTGAGGCTAATGTCATGATAGAAATTAAATCTTGATTGTTTCATCTATTTTCATTAGTGGATGATATTTCTGTGTATTCAGAATGTTATTGAGGATTATATGAAACACTAAGGATCTATCATCTATAGTTTTAGTTTAAAGATTTGTAAACAAATTTTTAATGGTATGAGTATCCTAAATAGTGATTTAATTTCAGTGTCATATTTATTTAGATAACTGTTGAAAAAAACATAGTTGAGTATGGATAACTCTTAGGCTTAATATATGATTGATTTTTATGTAATAAAGTGTTGATTGATTTGGGAATTAGTATGTAAGATAAAAACTTTAACCTTGAGATTGATGGTTTATTCATGATATTTTTTAGGTTAATTACATTTTGGGATTATTCTATATATAGGTTATCATTAAATTTTAGGAACTAGTTGTTAATACCATTTGAGGATTGAATACATTATTTATTTTTAGAAGTATATATTATTTTTTATATGTTTTATACCTTGGAAATATTGGTTATTTTTGAAATGATATTTTATTTAGAATATATTATCATGACATGTATATATTTGGTTTTTAATTTAATTTAAAGGCTCATAAATTTTATTTGATTTATAATAAATCAATTTATGTAATTAAAATAAATAAAAATGATAATTTTATCTTATGTATAAATTTAAAGCTCAAATACATTATTTTTATAATAACTTTTTTTACACAATTAAGTTTCATTATTTTAAAATTAACTTTCCAAATATATAAAAATTTAATTTGATAAAAATTACATTTAATTTTTAAATAATAAGGTTATAATTAGGTAATAATTTCAATTTAATTTTTATTCATTAAAATTTATTACTAAGGTTATAAATTAATTACCAAGGTAAAAGTAAATTACAGTAAAAGTTAAAAAGTTAAAGTAAATGGAATAAAAAAGGTTGTCTTGAAAATTCATTTAGGAGGATGATATATAGCCTAACACACTCTCCCTACTTTTTTTACCATTTTTGATTCATTTTCCACTTAATAATAACATTAAATTATTGAAAATATAATGGTTTCTTCTAAAATTACCCTTCACTTCACTTATAAAAGGTTAACAATTCGACCACTTCATGACACGCCTATCCTTTGAATTTATTCTTCAAAATATCCCAAATTAATCCTCCTATAACTATATCCCACGTTAAAAAAACTTATTTTAATCATTAATTATCATAAGGCCGTAATTTCCAAGTATAATTCTAAAGAGAAACAAGTCCCAAGAGTGGGTATTATCAACTACATAGCTTTTCTTCTTAATTATCATCATTCAACTTTATTTTTTTAAAAAATAATATAATGATATTATTATAATTTATATAATAATATCTCATTAAATTAAATTTATTAACATTTTCTATTCTCTATCTCATCCATTAATAAAAATAAAATCATCTTTCATGCATATTTGCGGATCACGCCTCCACAAAGCGATGAGATTCATTTTTTTACACCACCTCTCATGGATGGTAATAAGGATATACTCGATTAATATATATGAAATTTAAAACATTAATATAATTCTAAAATAATTATTTTTCATATACCATCATCACATCCATTCGTTGATAAACGATATTGTTAATTATTCTTATGTGCATATTGTCGCCTCCACGAGAAAAAAAATTAATTTTTCATCATTTCCCATCACGGATCATTACATGAATAGATTTAATGATAATATAGTATGTTTATTAAATGTTTACAAAATTTCAAAATTAATATTTTTATTATTTAAAACATCTCCTTAATCACTAAATCATTATAACATGCTTATGTTTGGGTTGGTTTTACCACCTATGTGAATGATATTATAAATTTTATATCTTGAATGATAAAATATTTTAATATAATGAAAATATAATTTAAAAATAATGAATATAATATGTATTATTTATTTTGGGAATTTTTTATTAATCATTTAAATATTTATTAAGATATCACATTTTGATCATTAAACATGTCAAAACTAGTGTATCATGTTTTCCATTTTCACAAACCATATTCAAGCCTCTCACGAAATTAAAAAGTGACATAAAGAATAATTTAAAAGATTATTATTATATCCTAAATAATTTGGAAAACATTAATTGGGAACCACTAAATAAAATTTGATCTTATGATTGATATGTTTCAATGAACTAAATAGTCAAACATTTTATCACCCAGTGATGAAAGTAACTATAATTAAGAGATTTATTTATAATAGATGATAATAAATAAGGTTTGTGAAGGATAAAAAAGTTATTAAGATTCTGAATTAAGTACTTCAGTTAGTTATATTCATCATAAAGGAGGTTATATCATGGTCAAGTTGATAGGGATTCAAGGTAAGGTTTTTTGGTAACTCAATTACCTTTCATTAAATTATATTCCATTTATTGAACATTTATGTTAAAAGTTGGATATAATTTTCCATAAAAGTTTGATTACTTTGGCTTTCATTGCTTGTACCCTAAATCTTTATCCTTCTTGTTTGATTGCACTTTATTTTAATAATATTTTCTGGATCATGGACTCACCTCCATGATTCCACTATTATGGTATTTTTGATATATATTATCCCAACCATGTTAAATACCCTAAGGGATGGGTAGATCAAGTTATGTTAGATTAAAAAAATGCTCCCTTGGATCTTTTTTCATCATTAAATAAAAGTCACATATCTCTCCTTCATATAGTAAATTATAAACAAAAATTAAAATATGCACAGGACACAAAAATATTACTTATTTCACCCTCACTAGTATACATATAAGGAGGTTACAACGACAATGTGTTGGTGTTCCAAATATATAAATGTGCATTGTTGTTACAGTGTTTGGAGTGGATTCACTATCCCTCCTTGTTTTCAACCATTCACAATTTGAAATATTATTTTTATATCTCTCTATCTATGGTTAAGTGAACACAATTCTCCTCAAGTATAATATTTTGATGAACTTTATCAGTTCATATTTTATTCACACTAGAATTAGTGTTTTCTTATTCTCTTATTTCATCGAAGATATGAGAATAACCACCATTCATAATTTTTATTTGCGGAGGGTGAAACATTTATTCTTAGATTGTGTGACCCTCACTAGGTCGTGTGATCACAAGACCACGTCATGAGACATTACTGAATAAACCTCTTCATAATAACACAATATAGTCTACCTATGAATGATACATTGAGTACATAACTCTCTTGTGAATATGCATGATTTTGTGACCTCATTTTCACACTTCAAATTATATATTTTTGTAACTCGATTTTCTTCTTGTATTTCTCTTACATGACTTCAATCATGTAAATTTCAGTATTTCACATGAAACCCATTGTCTGGACATTTATTTGGATACACATTTATGAAAAAGTCTTAACTTAAAATGATGGGTTAATTAGTATTTATAGGCGTAAATACACCACCATAAATCCAAAAATCATGGTTATATATCCATTCCACTTCCTTAATAAACTCATCCTTGAAATTATGTTATTTGAAAAAATTCACCTAGATTATGGGATCACGAGACCCCTATCATAAGATATCATGTATCAAGCCCCTACACCTCAGTTAGATTCACCACCGTTCACATGAATATGATGACTATATCCATCTCCCATGATCACAAGGTTAAGAGAAATAACAAGACTTCTCAATCATTACTATGGAATTTTCTTTCATGTGATTCACAAGGATTATTCATCAGAAACATTGACACTAATGAAATCATGTTACTCCTAGAGACCACAAGATAACTCCACCATGGATATAATTTCTTTAACCATGTGATTGTGTGATCTCATTTCATTCATGTGATCATGTGATCTACCTCGGTTCACGTGATCACCTGATCTGCATGATGTCATAAAACATGATGATCTCCTTTAATTCATGTGTTCATTTGATTACTGAATGTTTATGTTATCATGTGATCTGTTATTCATTATGAGACCTCATAATCCTTTAGGTCATATACACCAAAATATATTTTATCCATTTTCTCTTAAAAACACCCAAAAACCACAAACCCTTTGACAAATTGTTTTATGAATAACAACCAATTGTTTCAAAAAACACAATAACCCAAAAAAACATTCAAGAGGTATTTTCTTTAACAATATATCCCTTTGGGATTGTTTACAAAAATTAAAAATTTCAAGAACCATCGTGTTGGCAGAGTACACACATTGAAACCCCATTTTCATTCTGAAACCATAGATAGTGATCAAGGACTTCCTCAACATATACCCTAATCCTACATGATTCAATATCAAAATGAGAAATAAGAGTATCAGGTAATGTTTCTCAATTAAACACTTAATTATAAAATATACAACCCAATGATGCTTGACATAAAAAAACATAAAATATGCTTATTTCACAAGATCATCCCTAAAAATATACACATTAACTACTAGCATCATGAACCCATAGATCACTCCTTTTCTTGATTCTTATTCATTGATAAACCAACTTCATCATTATTAAATTGGAAACACCCTCAGTTTCTTTTATCCCCCTATAATCTTCTCTTTATTTATTGATCAAGACTTCCTCCCATTTGTAAAATAACTCAAAGGTCACTCCTTTATGGTCTATAATATGGTAAATAAAACCTATTATCACATAGAGAAAAATACACTATACCTCGGGTAGAGGGAGCCCACATCCATGTTGTTCAAGTGTGAGTTGTCAACAAAAATCTAAGAGCTAGTCGATGTCTTTCAAATGATTCTTTGGGTAAAGCCTTAATCATGATGATGAAAACCTATAGTTCATTAATCACATACTTTTAAATGAATATTCTCTAATTTATCCTATATAAAATGATACTTGATTTCAATGTTCCTCATAAATGAGTGATTAATGTGATTTCTTATTAAATTTATAGAACTTTAAATATTACATTGAATTCTGATCATATATTTCATTTCATCTACCATATCTTCAAGATTATACATTATCTATAGTAACTATATAAAAGCATGAGTAGTCATAATATATTCAGATTATGTGGTTCTCACTGAAATATATTATTTCTTCGTTCATAGACAATAAATACATAATATTACAATATAGAATCCACCACCTAATATTGGTATTCTGACATCTGTTGGACCAGCCCAATCTTTATATGTATAACTCAATGGCCCTTTTTGTGATCTTTCATTATATAAAAAATTGAAATCCACCATTCCCTTGATATACGGAAGTATCCTTTTCACTAAAAGTAAATGGATATCATTGCGATAACATTTATACTATGCTACCTATAATGTGAAAAAATATCATGTTGTGACACTATTATGTATAGTATACTTCTAGTGATCTTCTCATATTCTATGATATTAACCTTTTTCCCATATTTAACCCCTAATAGCTTCATTTAGGTAGCGATTGGTTTTTTTCATGTCCTTGGAAATTTCCATTACAAATATCCTTAAAACCACCACCGCATATTTTCATGATAAAAAAATATGACATGCCTTCTCTGAATTATTTTTAATTTAATAAAATAATGTTTTTCGCCAATCACTGACATTTATAACTCACATTTCATGAATTATTAAGATTTATTTCACTACACATTGGTCAATCCACCAAATATTATGCAATTGATATACAGTAACACCATCATCCTTTGATTATTATACTTATATAAACATATATTTTAATTAAATCCACCCCACTGGAAACCAAACTTCTTCAAATACTGATAAAGTCTTTAATACCATGTTATTGGTGTCTATTTCAATCTATATAGTTTCTTATTCAATAAAAAAATTTGGCTCAACTTTATGAATGATAAAAAATCATAGATGTTCTATATATACTTCTACTTCTGGAACCCCATTCAAAATTTTTTACTTTACATCCATATGGAAAACTTTGAGTCTCATTTTCACTATTATGGCTATGAATAATTGAATTCCCTTTTACCTTGCAACATGTGAAAATGTTTCATCAACCTGGATACACTCTATATGAGAGTATTCTTTTCCCAAATGTGATCTACTGTTTCAAATTACCATTTCATCATCATTTATCTCGATATATAAGACCCATTTGGTCTTGATGATATAATTTTCTATTAGCCTCAAAACCATCTCCTAAATATGATTCTTTTCAATTTGTTCATACTCATCTTTCATCAACTGAACCTAATTTTTATCTTTTTTGGCTTCTTCAAAAAACTTTGTCTCTAGCAGTTATAAGAATTATTTTTTTGAATAGTATTCATCATCCTTATTTTCATTGGTGATGTCTGATGACTAATTATGTTTTATCTATCAATTTCATCATGGATCTTTGATTTCTATGTAAATACATGTCTAACTTCAAATAACTCATCAACTAAATCTTATTATGAATCTACCTTAGGTACCTTAACTCCTCTCTAATCTGATCATATCTTCATAAAAATCCTCCTTATATTGTTCATAGATTACTAAATATTCTACTCACTTTCCACCATAACAACATCATTTCTATCTACAACATTTACCTGTCACTTAATGAAGAATTTATATGATTTTGTTTTTCTAAAGTAGAAAGTAAATATCCCATCATATCTATGTGATTAAAACTTCATATGTTTATCCTTATTGAGAATGAAATTCTTACTTTTGAAGACTCACAAGTACTTAAATTTCAGCTTCTTTCCACAACACAACTCATATGAAGTCTTCTGTTCCTTTGGTCAAAAAAAATCTCTACTATTAATTTAAACTGGTGTCAACACTACTTGTTTCCAAAATTTCAATTGAAGATCTTTCTCAATAATAATCATTCATTCCATTTTGTTTGTACTATTTTTTTCTTCTCTCAACCACACAATTTTTCTAAGGAGTTAACTCTTCTAAGACTTAGTGCCATATCCCATAATTCTTAAGATAATCCTCTACTTGAATGTTTTTGAACTCTATTCCATTATAAGTTTAGGTTGTTATTATTTTTTGACCAATATTATTTTCAAATTCCTTCTAATATTGTGTTATAAAACTAAACACCCCATACTTGTGGGTGATAGTTGAAACGTATGAAATTATTCATCAATTGTTAATAAAAGGGACTCAATTTCTCAACCCATCAATAACTCTTAGTGAAACAATTCCACACACATCAATATGTACTAGTTCAAGCACTCGTTTTGAACATTTATCTATTACATTATACATATTTTTAGGGATATTACCTTGTTGTAATGCATCAAACATATGAATATGATCACAAGATAACCTAGTGAGATATTGAGTAATATCACATTTCACCAAATCTTCCAAGGATGGTTGTATCAGATAACCAATATGCTTAGGCCACAACCTATTTTATCCTTCCTTGTATTGAAACAACATATCTTATTCTCCACTCACAAGGTATAGATTTCCCTTCATTCTCTTTCCCTATAAAAAAACTACACCTATTTTCCCTTAATGACACACAACTTCTTGGTAAAGCTTATAGAATATCCTGAGTCACCCAGTTGAATGACACATAGAAAGTTGTGATTGAGTTCTTCAATAACCAAGAGATCATCAAGTGTCATATCTTTTCCCCTGAACTTGGATTTTCCTAATCCAATAACTTGCATGCCTTCATCATTTCCAAATATGAATGCATTTTCCTTTTTATACTTGATTCCTATCACCAGATATTTTTTATCATCATATGAGACGTGAATCAACTCTCAATGATCTATATTCTAGTGTAATATAATTCTTTTAATGAAATTTCTATAACCACTTCCTCCTCAAATATTTTATTTTTGACCCATTTCATTAAGTTTATACTTTATTTTTATTGATATTATTAATATTTTTCAGGGTATAATGGACTAATATTATCTTTAAAATATAAAAATTGTTTATTTATTCTCAATTTTTCTATGATCGCTTGAATTACTGCATAAAACTCACTAAAAATTTACTTTTTATTATTTAAACACACTTTTAAGGAGAAAAGTGAGAAACCAAATAGTTATCCACAAGAGTTTCATTAACCAAAAGAAAAATTTGAGCCATTCAAATCAATCTTGTGCCTATTCTAAGAATATCATTAAATAATTTTCATTAGAGGGCACAAACCTTTGTATCTGGGTAATCCTTGAACTTATATTTGAACCAATAGGTCATCTTATCCCATGTATTCCTGTACTTCTCTAAATTTATCTTCCTTTCACAGAATCCTAAAATAAGGATAAGATCCTTCTTATCAATCCAATCACACTTCTCTTTATTAGTTTTCACTTGTAACGATCATGCATACATTCAGTCAGCAACCTCAATAGGGGAATTAATCTCAAAGGCGTCATCAAGCATTTCTTCCCTAGAGTGTCTGATAAGTTCCCTCATTGTCCCCTTATACCCAACCTCCTTGTCTACCTCATGGTTCTGATCATCCAAACAAGAATAGATCTCATGATCTTCCACCAGAAAATTATTTTACCTCGGATTAGGTAATGAAAACACACCACTTGCGAGATCCTGATCCTTAGAAGTTCCACCATCAGGTTATGAATTTCTAAGGAGACATAGTTCATCTACGATGAGCTGAACATCTTAGAATATCATGTACCCATGGGTTTTTGGATACAATAATAATATTTTCACACCTTTTCTTTCTTCCCCTTGACCATAATGCATCCCCCCACAAGTCCATGTTTCCCTTACCTGCTTCCTCATCCTAGGGATGTGAATCCCTCTATCATTTAATCCTTCATCACTATCAACTGATAGAATTCAATACACCTCCTCTCTAGATTCAGCTTCAATAATACATTTACCCTCATTGGAATTAACAACCCAAACCAAGTCACCTTGATCCAGAATTAGCTCCCCCATACCTTCAAATTGGTTCTTCATATTTAAACTAATCTATAAACTTATTATACTGAGTCCCTTCACAATTATCCATCCCTCATTACCTTTTATATAATTCTACCATCACTTATGAACTATAAAACCTCCTTCTTTTGGTGATGACACCACCACTGTGTGAGAATTTTTTATGTTAGGTTTCACAGCCCCAATATAAGAGACAGAACTCAAAATAATGGGGTTGTATTATAGGATAGATTCATAACTAACCTCCTTAGTTCCCATTAGCCTCAATGGGGCTTGAACAACTTTAATGGTGATAACCAGTTCATCCCTCAAATGGTTAAATATTTCATCCACCTTCATATCAGTTTTCCTAGGTCTTGAGTCAAGTTTAAAGGTATTGGCTAGAAAAGGATCACAAATACCCTCCTTATATGTATCTAGACTAAAAAAATTAACATTTCTTATTAGTTTTTTAGTTGTAGAAGAAGGTTCCACAATCCCATATTTTCCACCTCAACAAAATGTATGAGGGAGATTACAGATGCATTTTCAAGTAATATAGTAATCAGTCCAACCATCAAACACAATAGGCAGTTAAAAAACTCTTCCCCAACATGGATCCAAATCCACTCAACTAGTGTCTTGGAGACATCAAATTTAACACAAATTCTTGGATAAATTGGATGAAAAACTGATCCAATTCTTCTACCTAATCCAAGGAACCGGCCAACAAGATTTCCAAGCACTAGAATGATAGAAGGATTTTGGAAGGGAAGTAGAAGTTCAGGGAAACGTACACATAGAGATATAGTACGAACATCCTGATGCATTTTAAATTAATACAACCATCAAAAAATAAATAAATGGCAATTGTTGCAGGATTATAGAGCACCATACTAGGCATGAATCAGATCCTTGGGAGAATCCAATCAAATCCTAAAATTTTATTTTCTTGATAATACCCACAATCACATGTCCCAGAAAACCATAGGAACCATAGATAATCATGTAAAAGTTCACTACCGAAGGCATATGAGACCTATAACAAGCCACCAAAGTTAGATCAAGTAGGCTAGAAGCCTCTGATAAATCCAAGTATGAACGAGCGAGCATACGTGAGCCGTAAAAAAGGGATGGAACCTTTAGACAAATTGAGATTGACAAGAAAGGAGAAAGATGATCTGGTTCTGAGAGAGGGGAAGAAGAAGGAAGCTGATTCATAGATAAAGGTGCAGAAAAATCCACCTCTACCATATAGTTGTTGTAGAGGTTCGGGGCTGTCATCATCAGGCTAGGTCATCACCATGGGGGAAGATAGGGTCAGGTCCACCACCAATTGATATACCATATGGGTTTTAAACTATAAAGTTTCATACTACATACAACCATTTAGGGCTTTCTTCATTGCATTCATTCACATTATCGATGAGTAATATCTAGACATGTATCTAAATCCTCCTCACCAAAAATAGTGACCATCAAAAAAATCCTGGAATATTGAACTTTTTTGGAATTCTTATATTTATCTTGAGCCATTTGGCACCTCCTGGCTGTAGAACATTTATTTTTAGAATGTCCCATATTTCTAAAATAATAATACCTTCCTATTTTTACTTGATGTAAATTGGGTTGTCCCTTAGGTTCATTGAATCTTATGATTCTGATTCATATCCAAATCAATTTTCAACCATTATGTGTGTTTTTGTGGCATGGGACTAATCATCACATATTTTTGTTTCTGGTCAATTATAACTCCAGATGTGTTGCTATTATGTGTCACTTTCTCTCCTAGAAATCCTTTGACTATTTTTATGGACCATTGTACTCTAATTTCCCCTTTTCTATTTTCTGACTTTCTTTCTTTATATCATACCAAGGGGTCAAGATTATCTCCTAGTCTTATAATTTTCTTAAATACATGACAACTTCCTCCTCATTTTATATGATATATTTGTCTATATCTATTAATTTTTTAGTAAAAGTATCGATAAACATGGTCTATACATCAAATTTGTGCTTGTACTCAATGATTTTATCTATGTTTTATGGATTTATGGATTTATGCTTTTCAATTTCACCCATCATATTATACTTGAATACTTATTACTATTTCATATAGAGTTTGGCATCATAAACTAGTCATTTGGTTTTCATTGTTTTGGCTCTCCAAAAAACTATCTCCTAAATAAAAGCTTCTGATTAAACTTGTAGGCCCACTTTTCGTTCAAATTCTCCTTCATCATTATCAAACTCTTCCCTTGTATAACAATTACATACAACTACAACCATAAAATTATTCTATTTTCATTATAGTCCTCTATCTCTTCTGTCTCATATTCTTATAAACTATCATTTTCATATGAAAGAATATTCTTCGCCCGCAAATCTACTTTTTTCATTTTTAGAAGCCGGTTTATGGGTTCCCGGTACCCTTCTACATGAGGCCAGAACAACCGCATTCACCAAAACAAAAGAACAACAAAAGTCACAAACCATGATTAAAAAATCACGAACTAGGGAGCAAGAACATTAGAAAGGCTGGCCAAATCCACCAAGGATTAACTTGAACATCCCCCAGCGTGACCATCGACACCGACCCAAATCCTCCCATTAGAAAACTCTAGAGAAATTCACCTAGCCTTCAAGCGATGAAATGGACCTCTAGGATCCATCCCCAATGACGTCAAAGAAATCTAGAATGAATATGACCATATCCTGACGTCATTAGCACCATGACCCGCAGACAACCCAAAAGTACCACCAAAACACTTTAACTGCAACAGGAGAAACAAACCCAATCAGTCCAGAGGTGAAGCCTTATATGAAAATGAAAAGTAACCAAATCATACCCTAAGCCAATTAGTGTTTTCCTCCCTATACAAATTCCAATTCATTACCCATACCTTAACATCAGGATCTTCCCCAATAACGACTTCAAATCGATCCACCATTTTGTCCGATGTTTGGATATATTTTTCTTTGCTGATTTTTCGATCATTGAAGACTCTCATTAAGATCAAATCCTGTTTGTCAATCCACTTAGCCTGGTAATTGTTGACCTCCACTTTGATAGTTTTTCCCATCATATCAGCCTCTTCCTGAGGGATGTTAACATAATGAAATTCCTCTACCATGTCCTATTCGGAGAAAATGATAGGTTCTTTTATGTTCATTCCTGTTTTAGTAACTCTTCCCATTTCATTATTGTTCTCCTTGGCTAGAACCTAGGAATCCTCATGTATGAAAACCATAGAAGATGACATTTCCTTCTCACCTGGCATAGATTTTACACCTGACCGTGTTTCAATCGGATTCGGTAAAAATGAGTAGTCCTTGTGTTCTCTCCCTTTATTCTTCTTAAGTAACTCCCCCTCCTCATGGACCTTGTTAACTCCTGAACCACCCGCAATATGTCTATCCCCTCTAACCTGGGCAGACTCATTGGCGTCCAAACACTCAAAGGAGTTGTATGTCATAACACCATCCTAGATCAAACTCTTCCATGTTGGTATCCTAGTGCCCCCCGAAGAAGGAGCACACTTATCAATTATAGGTGACTGAACTGCCTCTGCATAAGAACCAATACCAGGAGTCATGGGAACTCCCTCATGAGATTCATCAATAACCCTTTCCATCTCATAATGGATACCATTTAAACCAGAATCAATTCCAATATCCACTGCATTGCACTGAGAATTCACTAACATTTGGTGTTTCATACCATTAAGATCTCCGATCATCCTGTTGAAGACATCCATGACCTTGGGTTCATGAGAAAGAGGAACTGGATTCAAAGACTCTTCATTTTGGGTAATACGATTAGGCATTGAAACATCCTGCTTCGCGGAAGGAGCCATATTTCTAGCAAGCAGGCTCAAACCACTGTCAAAAGGGGATGCGGCCGCATCATACTTCAGTAAAGAGATACTAGTACCATGGGGATACGAGGTACCCACTGATTTCTTCTCAGGGGGAACAATTATACTATCAACCAAATTTTATTATTTTTGAAATAGTGTACGACAGTCCCATTGAAGATGACCCAATCGACAACAAGAAGTGCATAAATCATACCAGTTCTCAAAAGCCACCAGTTGTTGGCATGGAAGCTTGTTTTCAACCTCGATCTATACTTCTTCAACAGGAGGTTTGGATACGTCGTCTTCCACGAAGATTCGGGGTGCTATAGGATGACCTAGAGTCCTTGACCACTCATCATAAGCCAAAATCCGTCCAACCAAATTGCCTAACAATTACTAAATAGCAGGATTTTGAAAGGGAATGGGAAGACCCAGAAAGCTCACCCTGATCCCCACAGAGGGGGAATCGCTCTTCCAATGGAAATCGTAGCTCCAGCGAAGAAAAAAGAAATGATGACCTCAAGTCCTTTGGACCAAAATGCAGCAAAATAGTCATTATTGGAGAACCTTAGAGTGAAGTGATGAGGGTCCAGGAGCCCAACAATGACACGATCTTGTAGGGGGGAAAATTCATTGGCGAAATGGGAGCAACTGTCCAGGGATGGGCATCGTCGGCCAAAGAGAGCTATTAGAGATAACCCATGGAGATTAGATGCCTCAGAGAACTTATATAGGGAGAGTGGAAGTGAAGGAGCCCCTCGGTGAAGGGTCAGGACTTTAGGGAAAAGTTGAATCCAGGGGAAGTATGGTAGGAGGGATGGATCAGAGAATGGCGAGAAGGACGCCGGAGCTACCTGGCGTTGCCAGAGAAGGTCAGGTGTGGCGGCCATCCTCACCGCCTGAACGGGCGAGCCCCCTACTCCTCAAAGCTCACAAACCCTCGAAGCGATAGGCCTTCCGCTGCTTCATGAAAGAATATTCTTCTTTTTGAAGAAATTTCTATTTTTATTTTTTCTAACATTCACATTGGAAAAAAGTCTTATTCTTTAGAATTTCATCATTCTCTTGATCATCATCTTGAAACCTCCTGAGAAAATTTTTAGAAATATTTCCAACCCTTCAATAATGAATGAATTTAATTTGATGTTTCACTTTTTACTTACCTTTTTCAATTTTTAGATTTGAATAATGTAATGAAATCCCCTCATCCACTTCCCATTTTTCCTCACTATCCTCTATGGTTAGTTTCTTTATGGCCTTAAATGATACCTCTTTGGACATCCCTTTTTCATCAACCCAATTATCATCATTTCTTATCTCATATGAAATAAGAATACTATGTAATATATCTGATGTCAACTTGTTTGGATCATTGTCCTATGGTAAGAATAATTTTAGATTAAATGAATTCCTAAGCCATATTGAGAGATACTTGATTATCTAGACACCATCAAGGATTTCTACAAGAAAACCCATTTCCTCCAAAAAAATATTCTTCAGGTTAAATAATACATCAATAGACTCATTAGGGTGAATCACCAAGCCATTACACTTATTCCACATAACCTTCAATTTTTTTTCTCATACTTTTGAATGGAATTTTTATTCATTTAGTAGTTTTTTCCACATGGAATGTGATGACTTAGATGACATCACCTTTATATAGATTTTATTGTATTGGGCTCCACCTAATGAATTGATTTCTCTGGCATCCGCATCCAATTATCTTTGGTCTACTTTTAATAGAGCTCCACTGTTCATACTAGTTTAAATACCATGTATTATTGTTGTAAATACATCCATACCTAAAGATAGGATGTAGTTTTTCATCTGATACTTCTATTGTTAAAAATTGTTTCCGTCAAAGTTCAGAATCCCTTTATGATTAACAACTTCCAACACTTATTTGAGAGAGAAACTCTGACTTTAAAATTTTTATTTGATACCAATTTTTATCCCTAATAGGTTAAAAATCTTGAGATAGGGGGTGAATCAAATTTTGATAGATTAAAACAAATTCTTATTTATATCTTATTTCACAATTAAAAAAAACTCTCTTCTCCATCATTCTCAAAGTAAAGGGTAAAAAGAAAACAAATCATGCATATGAAAAAACAATTTTACTTGGTTCACCATCACTAGGAAACATCCATGGAGTATACAAAGGAAATTTGATGATGTACTAAATCCACTAAATCAAAATTTTGTTACAATATTCAGAGAAAACTCACCATCTTTCTTGGTTTACAACCAATCACAATTTGAAAGCTCAACACTCTATCTCTCTCTATCTCTCTATTTATGTTAACTAACTAAACATACAGTAGAATCTTCTAATGATATTTATTGATTTTGATATGGTCCACACAAAAATGAGTGCATATTTATACTCATTTTTCATCAAATATACTAAAATAACCTTCACATGTAACTTTTCTTCTTAGAAATAGAAATGCTTCTTCTTAGAGAACATAACCCTCAGTAGGTCATGTGATTGAAAAATTCCATCATTAGTCTCGAGCACATGAACCTATTCATATAAACCCAAGATGGTTTTTTAATACATGAAAGTTCGAGCACATAATTTCCCTGTGCATATTCATGCTTGTGTGACCACCTTCACTTTACATAAAACACTTTACGCACTTTGACTTATGTAATCATGTAACTCCCTTTTCACATTGTGCTCCATATACATGAATTTTATATATAAACCCATTCACTTCACATGAAACCCCTTCTCTATAATTTTCATCAAATAGAATGCTTAAGAAAACTTATTAACGTCAAAAGATGTGTTAAGGGGTATTTATAGGTATAATCACACTACCTTAACTCCAGAAATCATTGTAATCATTATTCCACAACATTAGAAAACTCAACCTTGGATTTATGCACTTCATTTAACTTCACCTAACTCATGTTATCATGTGACCACCATTGAAATATCCCATGCCAAAATACCCTTTTCCTTAGTTATCTTCATCAACTTTTAGGTGAATTGCATGACTCTATCCAACTCCCATGACCACATGATTAAGAGAAACTACAAGAATTATTCATCATAAATATTGAAATGTCCTCCTTGTGATTCAAAAGACCTCTTCACTAGAACCATTGACACTTATGTGATAACTTGATTATGAGTGACCATAATAAAACTTAGTCCCAGATGAACTTTGTTCAACTTTGCATCTTTTTGTTCTCCTTCGGTTCATGTGAACGTCTGATCTCCTTCGGTTCAAGTGATTCTGTCACTATTGCAAATATGGACTTTAAAAGTGCTAGAATATGGTATTTATAGTGCTAAAAATGTGTTGTTAATCTTATTGTAGATAAAGGGGGTCCCTTTTATCAGTGCTTAAAAAGCACTGATAAAGGCCCCTTTTATAAACGCTACAAAAAAAACACTGATAAAAGGGGACTTTTACTTGCTCTAAAAAAACACTGACAAAAGATTTATTTATTAGGGCTTTTTTAGAGCTGATAAAATACAAAATAATAAAAAAAAATTTGAATTGGAGCCACCTTTTAGCAGCGCTTGACTCCCCCCCCCACACACACACTTTAAAAGCACTAGGCCCCACCTATACCCACCCGTGCCTCGACCATCCCCTTTAATAGTGCTAGCTCCCCCCCCCCTTTAACAATGTTATCCCCCCACTTTGCACCCACCCGCGTGACTCTGCCTCCCCCAAGATTCAAACTCAAGACCTCTCCCCTACGCCTGGACCCTTTACCACTCCCCCGTGTTCTTTTTTTCTCCATTTAATGATATATCTATTTATTTATATGTATATTTACCTATATTTTTTTATATATGAATATAGATTTATAATAATATATATATGTATGTATATATAGATTTATATATATATATATTCGTATATTAATATATATGTATATCTATTTATTTATTTATATATTTAGTTATTTTTATCTGTATATTTATTTCTATATTAATATACAATTATAAGATTAGTTTTAAATACATTTATAAAATATATTTTTATGTGTGTGTTTATAAATAAATACTTACATACATATATACAACATATATACAACATACAAGCACTTGTATATATTTTATATATGTGTGTGTATTTGTAAGTATAATTATACATATGTATATATATTTACATATATTATATAATCATTTGTATATTCATATGTTAGAATATATAGATAATATACATCAGTTTGTTAATACATACACACCAATACACACACACACTAACACACATTACATAGGTATATAAATATACATGTATTTATATTTTAAATAAAATGGTTATTATAAGGCTTATATATTGAGAAAATATACTTTATATTTAAATATGATAAATTATTTATTTATAAAATTAAATATTTATATCTGAATATATAAAAAATATGTATATATTGTTATATATTTGATTATGAATAACATTACATTATGAAAAATGATAAAATTTCAAAGTCATAATATCGATATGAATGTAATCCCTCAAAATAAATTCAGTCCCCATTGAAAAGGGGAAAAAAGACCCCTTGAAACGATTCTAAAATTTCATCCACTACGGGAAAAATGGGTATTTGCGACGGGGATAAATCCCGTCGCAAATAGTCTTGTTAGAAACTTATTTGTGACGGGGGAATTTGCCCGTCGCAAATAATTAGTTATTTGCGACGGGTTAGCTTTCCCCGTCGCAAAAGGACTGGCGCGCTTTGCGCGCCAAATCGCGGGAAAGTTATTTGCGACGGGTGGTTACCGCCCATCGCAAATAACCGGTGGCGGTAAAAGCTATTTGCGACGGGAATATACCCCCGTCGCAAATAGTATGTGGGCAGGTTATTATTTGCGACGGGTCCCGTCGCAAATAACTATTTAACCGTTGACCGTAATAAATGGGGGCTAAGGTATTTGTGACGGGTACCGTCGCAAATAGACCCGTCGCAAATGATATAACCTATAAATACTCCCCATCCGGTTTTTTTCATTCATTCTCAAACTCGATCTTCTCCTTCTCTCAAAACTCTATTTTTAGAGTTCAGCGTTTGTTAAGTTTAATTTTTTTTTCCGGAGTTGATATTGAAGTTTTGAACCACGATCAGAGATCAACCTCAGATTAATTTTAAAGGTATTAATGTTCATTTTAATTTAATATTTATTTTAAATTTTTTATTAGTTTCAATTATTCTTAATTAGTGGTAATTTAATTATGTTTACATTGTTTTGTTACTTAATAAATTTAAATTATAAGTATTCATTGTTCATAGTTAATGGTACTTAGGAATAATTAGTAATAATTTCCAATCATTAAGAATAAATGCTAATAATTAGTAATAAATACCAATAATTACCAAAAATTACCATTAGTTAGAAATAATTACCAATAATTATCCATAATTAGTAATAATTACCGATAAGTATCCATAATTAGTAATAATTACCAATAATTACCAATAATTACCAATAATTAGTAATAATTGGTAATAATTCGTAATAATTACCAATAATTACCACTAATTAGTAATAATTAATAATAATTACCAATAATTAGTAATAATTAATAATAATTACCAGTAATTAGTAATAATTGGTAATAATTACCAATATTTAGTAATAATTAGTAATAATTAGTAATAATTACCAATAATTAGTAATAATTACCAATAATTAGTAATAATTATCAATAATTAATAATAATTACCAATAATTACCAATAATTACCATTAGTTAGAAATAATTACAAATAATTATCCATAATTAGTAATAATTACCGATAATGATCCATAATTTGTAATAATTACCAATAATTGCCAATAATTAGTAATAATTGGAAATAATTTGTAATAATTACCAATAATTATCACTAATTAGTAATAATTAATAATAATTACCGATAATTATTAATAATTAATAATAATTACCAATAATTAGTAACAATTAGTAATAATTACCAATAATTAGTAATAATTAGTAATAATTAGTAATAATTACCAATAATTAGTAATAATTACCAATATTTAGTAATAATTACCAATAATTAGTAATAATTATCAATAATTAATAATAATTACCCATAATTACATATAATTACCAATAATTACCATTAGTTAGAAATAATTACCAACAATTATCCATAATTAGTAATAATTACCAATAATTATCCATAATTAGTAATAATTACCAATAATTACCAATAATTACCAATAATTAGTAATAATTGGTAATAATTAGTAATAATTACCAATAATTACCACTAATTAGTAATAATTCATAATAATTAACAATAATTAGTAATAATTAATAATAATTACAAATAATTAGTAATAATTAGTAATAATTACCAATAATTAGTAATAATTAGTAATAATTAGTAATAATAACAAATAATTAGTAATAATTACCAATAATTAGTAATAATTATCAATAATTAATAATAATTACCAATAATTACCAATAATTACCAATAATTACCATTAGTTAGAAATAATTACCAATAATTATCCATAATTAGTAATAATTACCGATAATTATCCATAATTAGTAATAATTAATAATAATTACCGAAAATTAGTAATAATTACCAATAATTAGTAATAATTCGAAATAATTAGTAATACTTACCAATAATTAGTAATAATTACCATTAATTAGTAATAACTACCAATAATTGGTAATAATTACCAATAATTAGTAATAATTAGCAATAATTAATAATAATTACCAATAATTACCACTAATTACCATTAGTTAGAAATAATTACCAATAATTATCCATAATTAGTAATAATTACCGATAATTATCCATAATTAGTAATAATTACCAATAATTACCAATAATTACCAATAATTAGTAATAATTGGTAATAATTAGTAATAATTACCAATAATTACCACTAATTAGTAATAATTAATAATAATTACCAATAATTAGTAATAATTAATAATAATTACCAATAATTAGTAATAATTAGTAATAATTAACAATAATCAGTAATATTTAGTAATAATTAGTAATAATTACCAATAATTAGTAATAATTACCAATAATTAGTAATAATTACCAATAATTAGTAATAATTACCAATAATTAGTAATAATTATCAATAATTAATAATAATTACCAATAATTACCCATAATTACCAATAATTACCATTAGTTAGAAATAATTACCAGTAATTATCCATAATTAGGAATAATTACCGATAATTATCCATAATTAATAATAATTACCAATAATTACCAATAATTACCAACAATTAGTAATAATTGGTAATAATTAGTAATAATTATCAATAATTACCGCTAATTAGTAATAATTAATAATAATTACCAATAATTAGTAATAATTAATAATAATTACAAATAATTAGTAATAATTAGTAATAATTACCAATAATTAGTATTAATTAGTAATAATTATTAATAATTAGTAATAATTACCAATAATTAGTAATAATTACCAATAATTAGTAATAATTACCAATAATTGGTAATAATTATCAATAATTAATAATAATTACCAATAATTACCATTAATTAAAAATAATTACCAATAATTATCCATAATTAGTAATAATTACCGATAATAATCCATAATTAGTAATAATTACCAAAAATTACCAATATTTACAAATAATTAGTAATAATTGGTAATAATTAGTAATAATTACCAATAATTACCACTAATTAGTAATAATTAATAATAATAACCAATAATTAGTAATAATTAATAATAATTACCAATAATTAGTAATAATTAGTAATAATTAGTAATAATTACCAATAATTAGTAATAATTAGTAATAATTAGTAATAATTACCAATAATTAGTAATAATTACCAATAATTAGAAATAATTACCAATAATTTTTAATAATTATCAATAATTAATAATAATTACCAATAATTACCAATAATTACCAAAAATTACCATTAGTTATAAATAATTACCAATAATTATCCATAATTAGTAATAATTACTGATAATTATCCTTAATTAGTAATAATTACCAATAATTATCAATAATTACCAATAATTAGTAATAATTGGTAATAATTAGTAATAACTACCAATAATTACCACTAATAGTAATAATTAATAATAATTACCAATAATTAGTAATAATTAATAATAATTACCAATAATTAGTAATATTTAGTAATAATTACCAATAATTAGTAATAATTAGTAATAATTAGTAATACTTACCAATAATTAGTAATAATTACCAATAATTAGTATTATTTACCAATAATTAGTAGTAATTACCAATAATTAGTAATAATTATCAATAATTAATAATAATTACCAATAATTACCAATAATTACCAATAATTACCATTAGTTAGAAATAATTACCAATAATTATCCATAATTAGTAATAATTACCAATAATTACCAATAATTACCAATAACTAGTAATAATTGGTAATAATTAGTAATAATTACCAATAATTACCACTAATTAGTAATAATTAATAATAATTACCAATAATTAGTAATAATTAATAATAATTACCAATAATTAGTAATAATTAGTAATAATAATCAATAATTAGTAATAATTAGTAATAATTAGTAATAATTATCAATAATTAGTAATAATTACCAATAATTAGTAATAATTACCAATATTTATTAATAATTATCAATAATTAATAATAATTACCAATAATTAACAATAATTACCAATAATTACCATTAGTTAGAAATAATTACCAGTAATTATCCATAATTAGCAATAATTACCGATAATTATCCATAATTGGTAATAATTACCAATAATTACCAATAATTACCAATAATTAGTAATAATTGGTAATAATTAGTAATAATTACCAATAATTACCTCTAATTAGTATTAATTAATAATAATTACCAATAATTAGTAATAATTAATAATAATTACCAATAATTAGTAATAATTAGTAGTAATTACCAATAATTAGCAATAATTAGTAATAATTACCAATAATTAGTAATAATTACAAATAATTAGTAATAATTACCAATAATTAGTAATAATTATCAATAATTAATAATAATTACCAATAATTACCATTAATTAGAAATAATTACCAATAAATATCCATAATTAGTAATAATTACCGATAATTATCCATAATTAGTAATAATTACAAATAATTACCAATAATTACAAATAATTAGTAATAATTGGTAATAATTAGTAATAATTACTAATAATTACCACTAATTAGTAATAATTAATAATAATTACCAATAATTAGTAATAATTAATAATAATTACCAATAATTAGTAATAATTAGTAATAATTATTAATAATTACCAATAATTAGTAATAATTAGTAATAATTACCAATAATTATTAATAATTACCAATAATTAGTAATAATTACCAATAATTAGTAATAATTACCAATAATTAATAATAATTACCAATAATTACCAATAATTACCAATAATTACCAATAATTATCAATAATTACCAATAATTACCAATAATTGCCAATAATTACCAATAATTAGTAATGATTCATAATGATTAACAATAATTAGTTATAATTATCAATAATTAGTAATAATTACCAATAATTAGGAATAATTACTAATAATTAGGAATAATATCATTATTACATTATTAGTATATTTTATTATTAATATTAAAATAATATAATTTTTTATATTATATACAATTCTCCTTTCATCTGTGTGTTTTCTGTCTCCACATGTAGTATTTGTATGTGGAGACAGAAAACACACAGATTAAAGGAGAATTGTATATAATATAGAAAACTATATTATTTTAATATTAATAATAAAATATACTAATAATGTTATTATTCCTAATTACCAATAATTACCAATAATTAGGAATAATTACATTTAATTACCAATAATTACCATTAGTTAGAAATAATTATCAATAATTAGGAATAATTACCAATAATTAGGATTAATAACCAATAATTAGGAATAATTACCAATAATTAGGAATAATAACATTGTTACATTATTAGTATATTTTTTTATTAATATTAAAATAATATAATTTTCTATATTATATACAATTCTATTTTCATCTGTGTGTTTTCTGTCTCCACATGTAATATTTGCATTCTTTTTCAAAATTATCAACCTACTCACTAATGGAGAGGTGAAAGTGAATGCAAATATTACATGTGGAGACAGAATGTTAAACACACAGATGAAAGGAGAATTATATATAATATAGAAAATTATATTATTTTAATATTAATAATAAAATATACTAATAATGTAATAATGATATTATTATATAATTAATATTTATGAAAAAATAATATTAGTACTATAAAAATAATAATAAAATTATATAATATTAAAATTATCAATATTTGTAACAGGTTTTGCTTTATTCTCAACATATTCAATGCTTAAAGGGTCAATTTTTAGGTCTATCTCAATAAAAAGTTTGCGTCAGTTGTGTATGATGTAAACTCTATAATTATCCTTGCTTGAGTATTTTTTCTAACAAATTATTCAAAACTAGTAATGATTTTATATTTTATTGAAAAATATGGAACAATGAGGTCGTCGACAATCATTATTAGGTGACCACATATGGATAAATCAACATAGAAATCCAAACGGTTCTGGTTTAAATCCATTATATGTAGAGGGTGTGGAGACTTTTTTATCATTTGCGGCATCAAATCTAGAATTTGTTTCAGAAGGCAAAATAAAATGCCCTTGTAGAAAATGTGCATTGAGAACGTTTGACACGTTTGAAAAAGTGGGGGGACATCTCTTACGTTTTGGTTTTCAACCAGATTATGTTTTTTGGTATCAACACGGTGAATGCAGTTCCAGAGCAGGTGATACCAACTTGATTCCGGATCCATCTCAGTTTCAAGATTTCGTACATGATGTTGCAGGTTCATCTGTTCAACATATAGAAACTCCGGCTGATATAGCTTCAAATCCTGAGTTGGCACCGTCTGAATTTTATGAGTTGTTGAGGTCTGCTGAGGATGCATTATATCCTGGCTGCAAGATGAGCAAATTAAAAGCAGTTGCAAAATTTATGGCTATCAAATCAGATAACGGAATGTCAAACACCTGTTTTGACCAGATATTTTCTTTGCTTAAAACACTGTTACCCGAAGGAAATGTTTTTCCTGTAAATTACTATGAGAGTAAGAGGCTGGTTCAAAATTTGGGACTGACTTGTCAGAAGATTCATGCATGTTCAAATGACTGCATTTTATATTTTGGGGAAAATGAGTCATTGGATAGTTGTCCCACATGTAGGCAACTGAGATATAAACAAGGAAAACATGGGAAGTCTGGTTTGATTCCTGTAAAACAGTTGAGATATTTTCCGCTTACATCCAGACTTCAACGTTTATTCATGTCTAAGAATACAGTGACAATGATGTCATGGCATAAAGAGAATATTTCAACCGATAAAAGCATGAATCATCCAGCCGATGGTGATTCATGGAAACATTTTGATAGATTGCATCCATCCTTTTCTTTAGAAGCTAGAAATGTTTGACTGGGCCTTTCCACTGATGGTTTCTGTCCGTTTGGATCTTATGGTAGTCAATATTCATGTTGACCTGTTTTTTTAACTCCGTACAATTTACCTCCATGGATGTTGATGAATGAGCCTTATATATTTTTAACTTTACTAATTCCAGGACATCCGAAGAAAAATATTGATGTTTATTTGAAACCATTGATTGATGAATTATGTTTATTGTGGAGTACTAGTGTCGGTACATATGATGTTGCAATGAAACAAAATTTCATACTGAGAGCAGCATTGATGTGGAAAATTAGTGACTTCCCGGCTTATGGGATGTTATCTGGCTGGAGTACACATGGTCAGAAATCATGTCCTTAATGTATGGGAGAGAACAAAGAATTTATGCTCATTCATAGAAAGAAACCTTGTTATTTTGATTGTCATCACAGATTTCTTCCAGCTGATCATCCTTTTTGCAGAAACAGATCTCATTTCAGAAAAGGAACAGTTGAAAGGGATGGACCTCCAAAAATGATATCAGGTTCGGAGTTAAAATCAGTTGTATTTTCATTACCTCCCATCACTTTTGGTCCCACAATAAACCAACAGAAAATTTCTAGTTTTGGGAAAGAACAAAATTGGATTAAACGTAGCATATTTTGGGATTTTCCATATTGGTCTGATTTGTTGGTCCGACACATGTTAGATGTCATGCATATTGAAAAGAACTGTTTTGATAATTTGTTTCATACAGTTTTGGATATGCTAGGAAAGATAAAAGACAATGTAAATGCACGTTTAGATCTTGCCCAAATTTGCAGGCATCCAGAACTGGAACTGTTTGAGAATGTCAGAATAGAAAGGTTACTGAAACCAAAATCAGCTTATACACTGTCTAAAGAAAACCGTTTATTATTTTGTTAGTGGATTGCAGATTTGAGACTTCCAGATGGCTGTGCTTCCAATTTGGGTAGATGTGTAAATAATGGTCATATTACTTGATTAAAAAGTCATGATTGTCATGTTATAATGGAAAGACTTCTACCCATTAGATTAAGAGGTCTGTTGAATTCTGTGATTTGGTATTCCATAACAGACATGTCTCATTTTTTTCGTGAAATTTGTGCGGCTACAGCAGATTATGATGCTCTATGCAAACTTGAAGAAGATGTTGTTGTAATTATATGTAAACTGGAAAAAATATTTCCGCCGTCTTTCTTCGACTCAATGGAACATTTTATGTTATATTTGCCATATGAAGCCAAATGTGGAGGTCCAGTACAATTTCGATGGATGTACCCATTTGAAAGATGCATGCAAAAATTGAAAATAAAAGTACGTAACAAAGCATCTATTGAAGGATCTATTGCAGAAGCTTATTTACAAGAGGAAATATCTTTTTTCTGCTCCCATTATTTTGAATCTGAGTATCCTTCAAAACACAACCGAATGGGACAGAATGAGAGGAATATTGATGAAATCGATAATCAATTATCTGTTTTCAACCAGCCAGAGCTTGGTTTTGGTGGAGTTTATGAACGCTGGCTTTCGGATGATGAACATCACAGAGCTCATACGTATGCTCTGCTCAACTGTGAAGAGATGACATCCGTTGTACTATAAGTGTTTATATCACTTCTCCTATCATTTATGTTACAATAAATAACTTTGGTTTTTATAGGTTGTATGATAATCATATCAAGAAACAAATTCCACAAATTACAGCAGCTACTCTCGAAGAATGCCGACTGAAAAATTTCTCTTAGTGGTTTCAAAAACTGGTAACATAAATTCTTTATCTTTTAGCAAATCATTCAATGTATAGTTCACTATATTGATAATTATTTCACAAATTTTTAGGTGTCTCAACATGCTGATAAAATTGACAAATAACTGTGTATATTGAGTAACCCACCTTCCAAAGTTGTTAAAACTTATAATGCATAAGTGGTGAATGGATTTCGATTTCACACACATGAATATGGGGAATTGAAAAAAACAATGAACAGTGGAGTTAGCTTGAGAGGATCTCATCATCGAGAAAATGAAGTTTACTTTTATGGCATACTTGATGAAATCATTGAACTCTGTTATCTTGGGAAACATTACATAACCATGATCAAATGTCGGTGGTTGGATACAGAGAGAGGCGTGTGTGTTCATCCGACTCATGGAATCATCGATATTAAATGTAAAAGTGTTCTTGCAGTAAATGAACCATTCTTATTGGCTCAACAGGCACATCAAGTTTATTACGCAAAGTACTGTGCTACATCAAGAGACTTGACTGATTGGTAGAGTGTAATAAAAATAAAAAATCGAGAAAATCAGTTTAGTCAAAGTGAATATGCTTTCACTGATGAGCAAAGAATTGAAGTTTTTCAAAAGAGTCATCAAAATCAATCTTTTTTATAAAGAGACAAGAGTATTGATGACGACACCCCACATTTAAGAGTCGATGATGTCGATGATGTTAATGAAGTCACATATTAATTTTAAATGGTAAGAGATGAAGCAACTGGAACTCGAATGGATATCGATGATGTTGAGGAGGAATATGAAGATGACATTGACATATATGAAGATGATGATGAAGATGAATACTGATAGAATTCCAAGGTAGTTATATACAATCATAATATATATATATGTGTATATATAATAGTAATTATCAATTATTTTCTAACAACATTAACATTTTCTATTTCAGATGGACGGCGACACATTTCGTGAGTTGGCGGATGCTGACCTGCCTTTTGATGCGGATGAGTTGCTGGCAGATGACCCAATGCCTACAGGCGCTCCAGGGAGTACGCGGAGGGGGCGCGGTCTTGCACGATTGATGATTCCTGACCCCGTCCCCGAGCGATGTTTGCGTCTTGGGTTTGATCCACGCACACAGAGGTGTGATAACCTGTGTGATAATATGTGGATTTGACTAAGATTTCATTAATCTATTCACATAATAAATGTTTATTATTTTTACAGTTTTATTTATATAGCCGTCGGACAGGCCAGCGCTATTTTGCGCAACTATTTCTCTCAACCGTGGACCACATGGGAGCATATTCCCATTGTTGTGCAGCAGGCCATGTTCGTCCATTGGTTGGTACGTACGTAAATAAATAATTTTTATTTTGAAAAGTATTTCATTTCTAACTTGATATTTTGATTTATTTGTAGGGTTTATGGTATCCGATCGAGGATACCATGCGTGACGCCATCCACAAGGCATGGGAGGTGGCCATGCGTGATCGCTTTTGTCAGTTTTTGCACAATTTATGAAAAGCTGCCACAAATAAAGTAGGAGTGTCAGATTTTGACAAGTCATATAGAGCACACCGACCAGAGTACATTTAATCCCATGTATGTGATGGATTATGTGCGCACTGGTTGAGTGGTGCCTTTCAAAGGAGATCATCGGTGGGGAGGCAGAATCGGGGGAGACAGGAGGTGACTCATCGAGCTGGGAGTCGTTCTTTCAGTACTCATAGACAGTATCTGGTACGTACATTATTTATAAATATTTTATATAACTATAAATATGAACAGTTTGTTTTTTATTCTTATAGGCTGTCGAGCACCCCGATATTACGGAGTACGACGTATATCAGAAGATTTATAGTGATCCTGCTACTGGGGAGCTCAGAGGTGATCGTCAGCATCACATCGTGGTCAGTATTATTTGTTTTCAAGTTTAAAAATTAACTGCATATAATATATTCATAATTTTAATTTTAAATTGCAACTACATGAGTCATCTGAGGCCGCAGCGTCACAGACTCGGCCGGAGAGTCAGGAAAAGTCATTAGACCAGACCACTGGCCATCAGTTTGATGAGGCGGCATGGATGCATGCCACCCAGTATGCCTTCGAGAAGGGCCGGGTAGTTGGTATTAGCTCTCGACTGACTCCCGGATATTATTATGGCAGTGTTGCGATGTCGGCGTCCAGCTCGAAAGGATCTCATGCATCTTCTTCTGCTACACAGTATGAGGATCAGTTGTGATCTCAAACTGCACTGATAGAGAGTCTTCGACATGAGTAAGAGCAGATGCGTCAGCAGCAGCAGCAGCATGAGGAGGAGCGTCGACGCCAGCAGCAGCTGTATGAGGAGCAGATGAGTCGGTGGCAGCAGCAGCACCAGGAGTAGATGGAGTACATGCGCCGACTCACTCATGCTTTAGGGATGGGGTTTCCTCCACCAGCATCTGCAGATCCCCCCTCCCCCTCCTTCAGATTAGAGTTTGTTTTTATGTTATAAAGTTTGTTAAATCAAAATATAAATTTTTTTCTATTCGTAGTTTCTGTCTCATTATAAAATATTAATAAAATTATATTTTGAAATAACAATATTAATATGAATAATAATATTATTTATATTTTATAATATTAAATTATATATATATATATATTAAAATTTTATAATTTTATAATTTTATTTTATTTTTTTGTAATATTTGAATTATTTTAATATTTGAATGTAAAATAATTCTATTATATTTATATTAATTAAAATAACTTATTAATATTTTTTTATTTATTAAATATAATTCTAATATTATTATATTAATTAAATCATTTATTAATATTCTATTATTTTTTATTTTTGAATTATAATTCTATTATTATTATATTAATTAAAATAATATATTAATAATATATTATTTTTATTTGTGAATTATAATTCTATTATTATATTAATTAAAATCATTTATTAATATTTTATTATTTTTTATTTTTGAACTATAATTGGATTATTATTATATTAATTAAAAAAATTTATTAATAATTTATTTTTTTATTTTTTTTATAGTATTTGTGACGGGATACTATGCCCGTCGCAAATAGTATTATTATTATATTCATTAAAATAATTTAATAATAGTTTTTAATTTTTTTAAATAGTAATTGTGACGGGTCCCGTCGCAAATACCTGTTGCGACGGGCCCCGTCGCAATTACTATTTTAAATGTTTTTACAAATATACGGAGTAATATTTGCGATGGGAAGGATCCCCATCGCAAATAATATCTTTAGCGATGGGCCCGTTGCAAATAATTATTGTTGCGACGACGTTTTCCGCAACAAGCGATTTGCGACGGCTCCCCGTTGCAAAAGGCCATTTGCGACGATATCCCGTCGCCAATGACCCGTCGCAAATACCTATTTTTCTAGTAGTGATCGAATGTAAAAACATATGGATATCCCAACGAAAAACATAGTTTTGGAGGCTTTTTGGACCTTTTTTGGCTTCTAAATATTTGACAGAAGGTTCCCTTGGGATGCCATCACATATAGCTCATCACATGCTTTGATTTGATATGATTTAGATCTCAAACGGACACCCAGATTAAAAGTTTTGGTTTTTTGAAGTTTGAGTTACATTTTCAACTTATTTTAGATCTTTTATTGATTTTTTTGATTTTTTGTGACTTCCAATTGTAATTGAATAACTATTGGTCGATGATAATTAGAAAATTATTAATTAATAATATTTTTAAAAATATTTTTAGGCCATTTTCACTAAATTTCTTATATATTTAATTTAATAACCTATTTATACTTATCTAAAACATATTTAAAAAAATTATTTATATCAATATAAATATATTTATATTTTTTTAATGATTTTTTTGAATATACCCTTTTAAAAACACGAGTAAAAATAATAATTGATAAATAACTACATTTATCAGCGCTAATAAAAAAAGAGTTGATAAAGGGGACTCCTTTAACAGAGATAAAAAACACTGATAAAGGACATAATTTTATTAGCGCTAAAAAATACTGATAAAGAGTACATTTAACAGCGCTTAAAAAACATTGTTAAAAGTACTTATTTGTTAGCAGTTTTTTAATGCTTATAAATGTAGTCCCTTTATGAGCACTATTTTTAGCAATGTTAAAGGGTGGTGATGTGGAAACCCGATTTTGTGGTAGTGTGTGATCTGCTCAATTCATGAGATTGTGTGATCTTTTTTGCTTCATTGGATCTTGTGATTTCCAACAATTTATATGATTGCATGATCTTCTTTACTTCATGAGACTGTCTTTTGGGACTTACTAAAGCCCATAATCTTTACTTGATAATTATTCTTATGTGGTTAAATAATAGTTTGGAATATTATCTTGAAAAATAAATGAATTAATTATCATTGAAGGACTTTTTAGAACTGTTATATATGGCCTCTTCACTATTAAGAACAAGGAACAAGCATGAGAGAGTGTGACGTTTACGTAAGATCACATCCCAGAAATAGACATCCTTACCTAACTGGGGTTCATTGAGCATGATAAGTTTCCAACCTCCAATGTACACTTCTGATGTGGGACAACTCATACATGCACTATTCCCCACTTGCAAATATGATGTTGTTTAATGTCATGATCATGCTCCCCAACATCGGAAAGAATTTTCTGCTCAAATTCATCATCTTTCTCCATTTCATACCACCATGTATGACACTGTGATATTTTGGGATTAAGATGAAGAGACGGTGGCAGGGCTGGGATCACCATGGATGACCTTATGGAGCTCACACAGGTCCCTTTTTCAACTTCGTTATTGGACCTCCACTCTCATTCTATTGTCCACTACTGTCGTGTGCTACCACCGTGTAATACACCATTGTGATAACTCCATCCGTTCTTAGCCACTTATCGATGCTACAAATACCTCCAGGTTTTTCCGCTACCGCTATCCACTACTAACACAGATCTGTAATACTATTAGGGTGTGCTTCTACCGTCTCCATTTTTCATTCCACCATCGGCATCTTTACATAAGCATGGAACCAAGCACCTATCTTTCGTGAAACTACAACGGTTGCATTTGGACTAGCCAAAACATCATACCATATGGCTAGAATCGCCATTGAAGCCACTTCCAAGCTTGAGTTTGAGCTTCATAACAACTGGAAATAGATGGAGGCACCTTGGATCTACACAGTGAAATCAGATGACTTCTATGAAACACCAAATATAGAAAGTGAATCCAAGTATGAAATGGTTTTTTTCATGACAAACGGGACAGGGTTTTAGGTATTCTTAAAAAAGTGTCCCAAGATGTGTGAATGTGATTCATGCATCTCTTCTCACCATGATGCGTGAATGGGGTTCACACATCATGTGTGAATTTTATGAAGGAAGTACGAACCGCATTCACGCTTCCTTCACAATTTTTAATTAAAAAAATTATCAATAATTATAAGTAATAAATAAATATAAATACATATTAATTTAAAAATCATCAATATATATATATATATAATATCAATAAATATAAATACATAATAATTAAAAAATCATAAATATAGATAAGATATCAATAAATATAAATTAATAATATTAAATATTAAATAATTAATCAAAAAATTAATAATAGTGATCATGATATAAGGGATCTCTTCACATTACATTCGGATTTTTTGTAGAGATTTTCCCCCTTATTATCCTTCATGGATAATGGTAAATAGAAGGCCGAAAGGATGAGGGAACTATATAGGGGAGTGGATGGAGGGAAAAAATTCTAACACCACTGGATTCAGATCATTTGGAGGAGAGTAAGCCATCGTAAACCCCCGAGATTGATGGAAGAGGTAGCACAATGATAGAGTTAGTGATTTGTTTCTTCTAATTTTTTTATTCAATCTCATTTAACCAATAAATAAATATATATATATAATCTCATTCTTAACAGGATTTCTAATCATGAATTCAAATTTTTAATGTGATTGAAATTTTTTATCTACATGCAATTATAACTTGAAAAAATAGGCTTTATTTTAGTTATATGATAAGATTTATTACCTAATGAATGATATATTTTTTATACCTTATTCTTGGAGTTTTTTTCAATGACACCTAACAAATAAGACTACATGTGTTTATTACAAATGGTTAGGATCGGGGAACTAAAAAGCTACAAATAAACATGCACACACACAAATATGTTTATAACATATATAAAATATGAATATATGTGCAATATATACTTTATTAAACATATGGTATATATGTACAAATGTAGACAAAAAACATTAAATGATAGTAAAAATGTGTTATGGATATTAATAGAATATATATAAGTAATTTTAACATTATATATATATATATAACATCTTTCATAACATAATATATTTATTGACTCCACTGTTTTCCAAGGTTGGTGACAAACATTCCATCCTTCCATGATTTTATCACCTATTGGAGGTATTTGAACCTTAAAATCCTCCAGTGATGATTGTGAACCTGTAGTAATTATGTAACTTTATAAATTATGAATATGTATCTTCTAAAAATTGTCCAAATAAACTAATTTCATACATATCATATTGTGATTTTTCTTAGTTTCAATCATAATCACCCACTCTTCACATATATCAATTATTCATTCATGTTCTTCTTCATGAACCATTTTTTAAACAAAGATTTACATTCCACGATCTTCTATAATTTTACATCCAATTTCAATTCATTGAGATCAATAATATTGTTTTAGATTTCTTCATGTTCATGTATCTTTTCATCCAAAGACTTTTTGAATTAAAATGAAATAATATTATTAATATTTATTAATGAAATTAAAAATATTATTTATGATACATATATAGATAATAATACTAAGTATTTTTATGATTATCAGAAGAAAAATTATTGATTTTGGTAGATAATATGCTAATAGAAAGGAACTTATTAGAAAAATGAACAGAACTCTATAAATCAGAACAGTAAGGCACACACAATATTTATCATAAATTTAATTTCAACATAATTTATTCTAATGGTTTGGATGCTCCCTTATCCCATATTCAGGCGTATACTTGATGCCTCCACAACGTGTACGTCTATGTCTTCACTCTAACATGTTCTAATATTGTATATCATCATTGACAAGAACCTCCACATCCTCCTGTGTGATAGGAAGTGGATGTGCAATATCAACACATGTACCATGTCCTGCCTCTAAGGATAGTGGATGCTGGCTGAAACTCTCACCAATATGTGAAGAAGATGGATGCTGTGATGTGGATGTCTGTATAACAGGGAGTAATATAACATCAAACTCAACCCATTCAATGTCTATATCTGCCTCTGGCAGTGACTCAGAAGCTATAGGAGCACATGAATGATCATGATGAACACCCTCTTCTTGTAGAACAACAACATCTGGATGATCGTGATGAACACCCTTCTCCTGTGGAACAACGACATCCATAATAGGGTTTTCACCTCCTGGTACATCTAGATCATGCTCAGAATAATCTATAACCTCACCATCATGTGGTGGATCAAATAAATTTCCATAATGAATCTCGTTAATCGAGGGAAGAAACTCTACCAAAGCATTGTGAAAATATGTCTGGTCAAATGTGTCGCTCTCTACTGAATTACACCTATGAAGTATATGACTAATATGAGTATCCTATGAAACCAAATTTTTCCATTAAGTAATGTTAATAAAAAATCTATTGAACAGTGGAAGGAATAATGTATATCAACTCATGAAAGCCCAGTCCATGTCATGTCAGAAATATGACTAGGGACCTGAAGTACCAGGATGCGTAATTCTGTTGATCGCAAAAATGAAAACGTATTATCCCCGCCCCTCATAGTCAGAACTCTTGTCGTATTTCCCATAGATAAATATATTTGGCATGGTATCTTCTATAATCAATGTCCCTCTTCCCTGAAATCATTATGGAATGAAGTGAAACTAACTGACTAGGCGGGTTATGAATAGGCTGAAAGAATTTTAATTGCCTCATAACTCTGACGGTCTAATGTCACTCGACTATATGTAAATGAATCAATGGAACTATACAAGAGCCATTAGCAATCATCGTTGTACACTATGATGGAAGACTCTGAATGATATCATTTTTATATGGAATTAATGTAATCTGATAGAAATAATGAATAATTACTTAATAAATGACGTTATTTACACTAGAGAAAAAATATTTAACAACATAAATAATAATCACTTACATCATCTCATCGAAGGCTTTCCATCATAAGTCTATAGGCATAGACGTTATGTCTAGTATAGTCTGAATTTCGATGTGCCTGACTCCACCTGTAGAAAACATTGTTATAGTTACATTTCATAATAGTAAGATATACGATTAAGTTAGACATTATAAGGAAGGAAATAACATACCATAGTCCACATGGAACCTCTACTACAATATCAATAGGTAATGGTGCACGGGCATTTGGAGCTAAATGAGGGATGCGCTCCCATACCCATATCTATAGAAGAACAACATATCCTATGATATGCATCTTATCAATGCGACATGTGCTGCATCGTGTTCTGTATATATATTCTAGACAAGAAGATCCCCAACTATACTAGCCAACTTGGTCCAAATCCCCCAGAATAGGTAAATACATCAGATGTGAAAAAGTCTTGGAGTGATCAACAAAAAGCTTACCCCTAATCAGCCTGAAAATATATGCACATGAAAATCACATCAAGATGATATCATCCGCATCCTCTGCTAGATGTGTGAAGTGATGGTCTAACTAGGGCATGTGTAATCTAACACCGATGATGGGACTTCCATCATCATGAACCACTATGCCCAGTAATCTATGAACAACCTCAAACCAATCTTCTCTAACTCATCCATTCAGAGTTATACCATCAATGGGGAGGCCCAACATAATGGACACATCCTGCAAGGTAATAGTCATCTCCCCCTCTCTAAAATGGAACATATGTGAATCTAGCCTCCATCTATTTGCAAGTGCAGCAATGAGCTGATGATCAAAAAAGGTGAAGTTGCACATCACTATGCCATAGAATACAACGCAACAAAGATGGGGGATTATAGTGGGAGGTGGTGCGACATGATGAAAATTATGGGATATATGTACACTCATAGGATGCACAAGAAGTCCCTCTATAACTAGTTGTGATACATGAGTATCCTGAGATGTGAGTAATGGAACATTTGTGATCTATACAAATGATATCATTGTTACTTTTTTATAGTGAATACAATATAAATTGTAAAATTTTATTAAAAAATAAACAATAAGTAAAATAAGGTACAAAATATATGTTAGTTGTGTATATGGTTTAGGTTATGAATATCTTATTTTATTTATCTCCAACGAAGTTTAATTTATTCTATTTTTTTATATAATGCAACAGTGATGAAAACCCCACTTTGAACATGTGGAATAATGATATATTCATTTTCTATGTACGTATATTTTTTTAATGGTTATAGTATCAAAAAACTATTTATGATAGAATCTAGATATGAGACAAACCAAAATTAAAACATGTATGAAATGGGGCAAGTATAAAATAAAAGGATTCATTACTGAAACATCCACATATGAAACAAAATATATACATTCTAGATAAAATACACAAACTCGATCATGGATAATGGGATGTGGTAATCTGTCCTTATAGTTGGGGACATCTTTTATAATTATGTCATACTACGTGACAAATACTGCATCATAGTCCCCCTCCTCATTATCAAGGCCAATCAATCTCATTTCTAATTTGAGTTGACTTTTTTCTTCCTTCGGGCAACAACAGAGTAGTTTGAAGCCAATAATTTAAAAGATGATAGAAATTGAAAAAAAACATAAATAAAAAAACCAACTTATGAAACCTGGAAATATCAGGGATTAAGTTGGATAATTAGTAGGTAATAAGATAGAATGAAAGTCACCAACAGGCATCCAAGATTCACTATAATAGTTAACCAATGTGCTCATGTGATACACCAGGTCATCATAGGGCTCCCATGATATATTTACCGAAGAAAAATCTGGAATAACATGTGCAGATAAATATCTAAATGCCTGAAAGTTAACACACTCATAGAACTTATTATCCAACATCACTAGAATAACTTGAGCAATGGTGCATGTGACCCGGTCATAGAACTCTCTTAACTAAATGCTCCTCTTTTCCCTATCAAACGCTACAACACTCTATCTTGAAGAGTCATTCATTATCTGATCAATATCACTTTGGAAATTCTAAGTAAAATGCATACCATTTTCTATCATCTGATAGGCTTTTGGGACTGTTCAACAAAGTAGCGCACGCATCTATAAAAATTCTCTTGCACTAACTCTGTGATCAGGAGTTTGTGCACACTCTTGAGGGACACATTTATGTACTCCACTATATTAGTGGTCATATGGCCATATCTCCTGCCACCATCATTTGATAATAAACATTTTTTCCGTAGAAATATTCATCATATGTTCACTCAAATATTCATTATAACTTTGAATCTCTTTAAGACGTTGATCAAACTTTTCATATTGAGGCTCATATGATGAAACAATAATAGAATGGTATATTTAAAGGGATAATAAATTTTCTATAAAAAAAATTATGTTTATAAAAACATACTCAACTTGAGGATTGAATTCTTTATTGCCTCATATCTGAAATACTTATGCACATTACTTGCAATATGTCTAATGAAATATCGATGATAAGAATTTGACTCAGACCACGAATCCCCATCACTCTTTACTGCCTCTAAAATATCTTGATGGTGATCAGATATCAAACACACATGCTTGGTTTTGTGCGACATGAATGCACACAAATGAAAAAAACTACCTCCATCATTAAAAATTATTTTTTAAAATAATAGAGAATGCAAGTGGTAGAGGAGGACGATAACTATCCTGAGTGGAAGCAATGAGTAGAACACCTATATACATTCCATAAATTAATGTTCTATCAATCTATATGAATTATTTAAAATAGGGAGAAGAAATGATGCATGGCCTGAATACCCATTAAATCCTATTGAACTTCACCTTATATCGATCAACTCAGTGATTGGGGGACACATACTCAACAGTTTCCAAATGATAAACAATCAGATTTTTGGGAGAAAATAATTCCCTAAGTTGTGGAAACATTGTATAAGATTCATCGTAATCACCATAAACATTTACAATTACTTTCTTCTTTTCATTCCAATAATTGTTGTAGGATATCTTATAGTTATACAACTGTTGAATTCTTTCATGACCAAGGGAAATGGAAACATCCTGAAATGCTCATATTATCTCAATAATAACAGTTGACATAAACTCTACATCAAGTGAAGAGTGATCGTGCGACATTCTTGGATCCATACAAGTGTGTGGGCCTTCTAATTTTGTAATCTTCCAAAAAGAAAAAAATTCATCATATATTTCCCTCAATCAAAATTTACATTCTGTCCCATAATTTTCACAATGAATGAGATATTTTTTCTTTTTTGACTCATCAACCACAAATGTGACATTCCTCTCTATGAGGTATTTCTTTATCACATTTTTCATGGAAATTTTACTTTAAAACTCTTTCTCGACATATATGGTGTTATCATTTGATGCAGATCTATTCCCTATACCTCAAGGGAATTCATAAGTTGGTGTAATGAAATCCCCATCAAATTTATGTTCACACGACATTCCTTTATCTATGGAACTCAATAATGATTGATGAGTACTAGAAACTGGTGGATTTTGTGGATGTTTGGATCTCATAGGAACCTTATAAGGATAATTCCCTATATACCCCTTGTCGTAGATTCCTATCTCTCATAAGAACCTCATAAGGTTCATTCCCCACAACAACCTCTCCCACATCATCTCCTGAAGCCTCAGCAGATACTTCATCCTTAGATAAACTTTTATTCACTATATCAACAGTACACAAAGGGACATCCCTTACATTTCATTCCAAATTTTGATCATCTTCTTCATAATTTGGTTCTATCATAGAAGTAATATTTGAAGCCAATAATGAATAAGACTATTGTGAAGGACCGACTTCTATAGAGCTCACAAAACATGGTTCTGTAGTAGTTGGTTGCAACACATCTATATTAGAAATCACCACATACAACTCCATCAATCAATTAGAACACTGTTTCCTAAATAATAAAGATGTATCCATCCAATCCTCATCATCAATTAGAGGGTACTCGGTGTTCTAGAAAATTTCATCATGTTACAAATGTCGATATTTTATTGAAGCAATGGATCGATCGGACCTAAGATTTAACTGACTATAAATCTTATTTCAAACTTCATCCAATGTCAGACAACCAGGAATATATTCCACTCTTGTAGGTGGAAAACTATAGATAAAACCCTTCTTGGTATAAATTGCCTCACCATTGCAATAAATTTTCCTTACGTAACTACCTAGAAAAATTAATTAATAAAATATTATATTCTACATCAAAATTTTAAATTATTTAAATTGGCTATGATTGAATATTTTACTTAATCTTGAGACTTTTTCATTGTATTTTTTTATCATTAATGAGGTATAGTGATGTTTATATTATGACAAAGCAAATTAAATATAACATTATATATTTTTATACCACTTATCAAATGTTTCATAAATTTTAATTACTTATGAACAAATAACCATGACTTGATCTTGAGACTTACTATAGATTAGTTTGTCATTATCTGATAAACTAACCAAAAACTATGGGTGGACTCATAGTGTCTCTATTATAAAATATTTTAGAAACCACCGGTCTCATTTCAAATAGAAACGCCTCTAGTCGAATGCGTGTTCTTGAATGGCTCTTTGAGGACGCCTCTTCAGGGATGCCTATTATCAATCACCTTTTAATTACAAATTTACTAGCATGCATATGAGGGGTTCTAGGGGTATAAAATATATTTTTTTAATATGACATTTTGGTCCTTACAAATTTAGTGAAAGATAACTCACAGGTCATCAATGTGGAAACGAAAATGAAATTATTACAGATTATATAATCACATACACAAAAAAGGCATGAAATTTCCATTATGCATTCGTCTTCCATCTCAATATCCGTTATCACACCATAATTATAACTTGTTTTTTGATATACTTATTATTTTTTACATATTATATAAACTTATTACTAAATGAAATATATATTAAATATCTACACCTATTTTCCAAAATTTTAACTTCTAAATTTTTATGTGTGTGTATATATATATATATTACAATAAAATTAAATAAATTTAATTAAAACAAATATAATTCAGACTTACATAACAAACATTAGAATTCTAAACACTAATGTTAATTTCAATTTTATAAAATTACACACAAATATATATATATTGTTTTTTTATTCTACTATTCCAAATATAAGTAAATATATTTTATACTTTATTACATGGAAGAATAATTATTCACACTAAATATAATTTCAATTTATTTATTAAAATTATTATTAGTAGTAAATAAATGTTATATAATTTGCACTTACATAATAACCATTAAAATAATAAAAACCTATGTTATTTTCTATTTAATAAAATTACATATATATAATTGTTTTGTCATTTATCAATTTTACAATATTTAATTAATTATATTTCATAATTTATTACTTAAAATAATAATTTTTTACACTTAATATAATTAAAAATAATTATTTATAGGAAAAAAATTATACCATTAACAAAAATATTTTTCTATTTATTTTTTTATAAATTTAAATAGAATACTTAATATAACTAATATAATTTTAATAAATTATTTAATTAATGTAAAGAATATTATAATTTAAATAAATATTACTTTAAAAAAATTAAATACATATAAATATGTTAAACATGCCATTTGAATTAAAAATATATACATTTTTTAAACAATTTTATTTCCCTAAATATAAATTACATTTTAGACATACCATTTTGAAATTTCCTAATCATTCAATATGAATTTGTGCAACAAATAATAACTCATAAAAAAATTAAATCATACAAAATAAAGTAATTTACACATTCATGAACGCATCAATACATAATAAATAAATAAATCATACACAGAAACACAAATTTCTACATATCAAAAATTAAATAAATAAACACAATTAAATGATTCAAATTTTAAATAGAAAATTTACCTTCATAAAAGCAGCGAATATTTGTTGAGAAAGAAATATTACAGGGCTTCGCAACAAATTCCAGAAGAGAAGAATGAGATTTTAAGGGGGGGCTCCTTTTATAAACCTCAAGGGGGAGATGTGTGAACCCCGTTCACCCATCCTTCATCCACTTCGCAAAGGATGCGGGAATGGGGTTCACACATCTTTCATCGTGCCTAAGATGTGTGAATGGGGTTCACCCATCTTCCTTATACTAGAGATACGTAAACAGGGATCACACATCTTAGGTCCCCTTTTTAAAAATATTTGGGACCCTGTCCCATTTAAACTAAAAAATCAAAAACCCATTAAAATCTCATGAAATGGTGCATATCATGGTCGAGCCCTGTATGTGCAATGAATAGATATGAGAATAAAAGGGGGTTGGCTACGAAGATGGTTTGATATCCCATGGATGATAGTGGGATTATGATTTCTAAATAGTTGAGAAAACATCAATAAAAATGACAAAATTTATGGATGAATAAAAATTAGAAAAATAGCTTTGCTATGTTGTAGGGGTCTATCCCATGGTCGATAGGAGAAGTTCTTGCTCAATGTAACCACTAAAATGGCTTGGATACCATGTTTCAAACCATGTATGATAGTCATGTTGTATATGAATTATGAAATGTGCATGTTACGCCATAGACAAATATTAAGCAGATGAAGTTAGAGACACTCGATCTAGGTTTTACAGAAAAGATATTAATTTATGTGTGAAAGTTTTGGGCCAAGTTATCTCCATTAATGTACATGAAAATATGATCCAGTGAGATGGAATGTCACATGAAATTTAGAATAAGTACTTTAATCTAAAATAAAGGATTAAAGGAAAAATGAATCAAGATATATATGGCCGAAGTTAGAGATTCACATATTTGGGTAACTCAAAGTCTTGTTCTCCGTATTTGATGTTAATTTAATGGAGATATTCACATATATTAAAACAAGAAACTATGTCTGTATTTAACGATAAGATAAATTATTTAATTTTACTTGGATATTTTGATATTTAAAGTTCAGCCTTTGGGCTCCCAATGCATTCAAATTCAGACGACATGCTACTATGAAGGGGATCCTTTACTTCATTGTCAAATATGGTTGATGCTGCTGCTATTTCTTTATTCCTGTAGTTTAGTCTTGTTTATTTCATCTATAAATCATATGGATATTTTAATAAAATTATTATTAATTCCACTCTCTCTCTCTCAGCATTGTGATATCTTATTCTCTCGATAAAGAGTTAATTTCTTAAGGAATATCCCAGGGGAGTAATATGGTGTTAAACCAGAGTCTATTTTAATTTCTTTAATATGTTAATATAAGGATAATCTATCATGGGTGTAATCCCCATTGTGGTTATCTAAGAGTTTCCTTCTTATTCTACAACCATTATCCCTCAATTTAGGAGTTGGATATATAGTGTACTCGGTGAACATTGAGTACATAGTATATTTACGAATGGGGTAGATGAAGGTGGTCATCCATATAATATACTGTTTTCATTAAGTAAATACTGAATGGGATAATGAAGGTTTTTCATGGATGATTATATTGGGGGAATTTTATTTCTTTCTTATTTTTAGTAATTCTATTTTTCGGGGAATATAAATTTTTGGTGCAGTTTTAATTACATTCTCATTCTCCCCTCATTTTTCATTTTTTCAATAAAATAGGAAAACACCAAAAAAAGAATACGTGAATTAGAATTAGTGTGATATTGAATGTGAATACCCTCAATTGTGATAATATTGCAAAACCACTATGTTGTATTAGGAAATAAATTTTATCTTTTGTACCACCTTACGATTGGAATATACAAACTTAACATTGTTACTAGGGTGCGAAATGGTATTTCATTCATTATTCTCTTTCATATTTTGTAAATAATTTTTTTTTTCATAAAAAACTAAAAAAAATGGTTAACTTAGCTTGGTCTATGGATAATATTGTTTCTTTATTTACTAGACAAGTGAGAGGAGTGTCGAAATCAAATTGTGAAGAGAAGGCATTCCAAGAACTTGTAATTGGCATGTGGGAGGACATGAAAGAACAAATTTTTGACTTCATGGCAGGGAAACTAACTCAGTTGGCCTGCTACTTTATAGATTTTTATCAAGAAGTGGTTGAGGCACAAAAAGACACTCCCTTAGTCTCTCCCTATTTTTTAAAATAAGTTAGAGAGGTTTAGGTGTTACATGATGATTATCCATAACCTAACCATGTCAATGAATTTATTGGATCATTCTATGAAAATCTAGAGGAGAGTGATAATGAAGACTCACATGTTAAATTACATATGAGAGATTAACAGGGTTCAAATTAATTTTGGAGTAAGTTTTAAAGTGTTGAAATGGAATATAATCTACCCATATTCGAAGTAAAATAATCAGTACCTCTATATCTCTAACTATATTTGGAAGATGAAGCCACCCAGGTGGTGGAGTTCAAAGAAATAATGAAAGATCCTAACTACCATACTCTATCTATTACCAAATAACTCCAAGAATCACTTTCCACTGAAGAAATAATTAAAGTTGAACCGACATATTGAGAATATTTTTTCTTGAACTTATGCTCAACTTGTTTTATTGAGAATGAATTGAGGTTCACCTCTCCTTATTTTTAATTTTCAGAATGGCCAACCCTTGTATTTTACTTGGAGTAAGATGATGAAAAAGAATATGAACTAGATGATGAACACATCGAGATCCCCAAATATATTGAAAATTAATTGGAGGAAGTATTTGAGGAGATCCAATTGGATCTACCAAATTAAGTAGAGATACATTCTTCTTACAGTGAATAATACCTTAAGAAAGCATTTGAAAATGAAGAATAGGTTATGAAAGTAGTAACCAAAAAGAAAGAGAAAACATTATTTATCTTTCCTCTACCATGAAAATTGTACCTTACTGATATTGGTGTGGATTTAGTGTACTCTATATATGTAGTCATCAACGACAAGGAATAATGAATGCATGTTGGAAAAAAGAAATTTTGGTGGTTCAAATCAATGAAACTCTACCCACCATCAGATTTTAGAAAATATCCAGTACTTACTTTCTAGAGGAAATCAAAACACAAGGCCCACTTGGGAGATAAAAACAAGACTTATACCTCTTTTCTTCTAGTTTATTTCTTGGAATTTATTTTTTGATTTCATTATTAGAAAATAGTTTTAGGAACATATTAAGATGTAGGACAATTCCCCTCATTCTTTTTGAGATCTAATTACATGGCTCTTTTTCTTTAATGAGTATATTTATTGTATAGGTCCATGAGGATGATGGAACAAGTAGATTAGTATAAAGTATAGGAAGAAGGGATAGAAATAAAGATTCAATTCAATGTGAGTTCACTTATACATTCTTTACCTTTTAACTCTCTATGTTTTTGAAAAAAACTATTTTGGGATTTAAAAGATAATTTTCATGCCCACGCTTAGAATTTTAATTGGCTAATCTAGGAGGAATGATTTTCTTAGGAATACCATGATGCCATGTTTTATATATTTAAGATAATGAGATTGGGTGAGAAAAATGGGTAATTGGATAACTAGTGGAAAGCATAAAATTTTAGTTTGATGAATCAACATTTGAGGGAATCTGTCGAATCATATAAATGAATTTCCCTACCCTTTTTTATACTATGAATTAATTAATTTCTTATGGATAAATTTTTTATTATAATATATTACACGAGTGATTTTACAAAATTTATTATTTCATTACCTATATATTTTTGAAGAATATAGTAGGATCGATTTCTGCCACTAAGAAGGGGGGTTGAATTAGTGGAGGGAATTTTTTATAATTTATTATCAATAAAAATAATCCCATGTGACTAGTTAGAGTATGATCCATTCAAAAATATAAATAACTCATCCTCACATGATCATGAAAAAAATGAAGGACAAAGCATTCTGAAATTTTTATAAGGATGAGATCCATTGTGGACTTTGAATCCTTTTCATGGCCTATTATCCCCCCAAACCATAGATTGTATTCATTATAGGAACAAGTTAGTTCCAATTATAAGCATTCATGCGACATCACACAACACATTTAAAGATTCACACCTATCAACAAAGCTTCATGATGAGGTACAATATAATATTACATGATAAAGAGGACCACAAAATAAAACAGGTTTCTTCTGTAACAAAAGATAAAAATCCACTTCCACCAGCCTTCAGAATATACAAGAAGGAATTTCCCATGGAATAGACTTGAATTTATCTTTATAAATAATCTATGACTCAAATAAAAATACCAAAAACCATGAGATTCATTATATGTTGATCACTGAATATCAAACATCATCTTTAGTCTTATATTTGTCATCATCTTTCTAATAGAGTATAAATAAACAAAACTATTTTCACACTACCAAACCACTCTCTCTCTCTCTCTTATTTTCTACAATGAAGAAAATGTGTATTCTTAATTACCCCATAATATTCATAACTATAGTAAACACCATAACTTCATCATGGGATGAATCTTTCCTTTTTATATAATAACTAAATCACCATTTAATTATTTCAAAACCAACCAAGAATCATTATAAATCATTTCTACTCTGAATTTTCGAATTCTAGAAACCTCCAAAATTATAATCTATTCATAAATAAAAATCCAAATAATATATGTTATTTCACAAATCACATTCATCATTAAATTAGCTACATTGAATTAACTATGTATAAAAAATTCTCTACTTGAAGAATTTTTCTACAAAACTCATTCTTATATGTCCCTGAAAATGGCTAGGTGGATTATTTGTTTATTTAGAATCATTAAAATATGTGAATTCAGTTACATGAATAAATTACAAATTTTATTTTCTTAATTATCTAAATCTATTAAAGGGATCATATCATCTTTGGGTATTTTCTATACATCAAAATTGGATATGTGAATTAGTTATGTGAAATGGATATCTGAAATAGACACATGAACTTGTACTTTAAAAATTGGATATGTGAATCTAGGAAATTATAAAATTCACTCAAAATCAATCAAAACCACTTCATCTGACCTTTATCCCATCTCAAAAAACACTTTCTATAATTAAAAAATTGCATTCCATGATATATAAATCCATAAAAACCAGATCAAGCACCATCAGAACTAATGAGAACCTTAAGATAGGTTTTCAATAAATAAAACAATTCAAACTCACCAAGAACCAAGGGATCTTAAAGATTTCTTGAACAAAGCAACAAATCCATGTGGTTTTTCAATATAACCCTTTGTATTTTTTGACAAAAATCTGACACCCCCTAACTTACCATGCCTTATAATAATCACTTTATTCTTAGAACCACCTTCTTCCTTTGCAAAAGAACTATTTAATCATCTTTGAAGAGAATGATGGAACCAGAGAAGACCACTACATCAACCCCACATGGTAACTACCTTCATCATGAACTCCTTTCATGATTTATCATCATGAGATGACATATTTAGCATCATTTTATTTTAAAACTCCCCAAGTTTCTCTACTTCACAAACTCATACTACCCATTTTACTTAAACTCTCTACTTCCCAAATGCATACTCTTCCATTTACTTAAAATACCCCTTCATAACAAACATTTCACCCCTTTTGGAATCACAATTCAAAGTATTATGGGGGTTAAGAAACAAAAACTCAATTTTTTGGGTAAGCCTGTACATGCAATTTCAATATTAACTATAGAAACCCCACATGTGGCATTGCTTTTGTAAAGATATATACAAGATTCTTCTTTATGACACTAATTAAAATTTTAATTTCACTTGGATCAACCTTTTCTTTGATAAATTGATATTTAATAAAAATATTTTTAGACTGAGAGTGTTGAACTATATTTTTTAAAATATCAATATAACATTGATTTTTAAATAGAATCTTTTTTGGTTTATAAAAATCAGCCTATAAATTTCTTAGATGTACATGAATCTATAAGGATTTTTTAACTTCATGAGTAGTAACCACAAAGTCAGATTCTACTTTACTCCAGGTTAATATAGAAACCCAAATTTTTCTTACATTACTATTAAATAATTTTAAAGATAAAAAATATAATAGTGTTACATATCTAGGATCCAAAGGTTTAATGTATTTCAAAAATTAGGACCAAACATAACATTTACATAATAAAAATAAACATTATTTATTCTTTCATATAGTTCTTCTTAGTGGACCTCATTTAATCTTTAGTATAATTAGTCACATAAGGATAAACATCAAAGAAAGGGGTGAGCTAAAATCCTAAAAAGAGGATAGATAAGAACATGAATCAATATAATATCGATGAGCATAATCATAATACTCACAGAATAAACATGGGATCATCATAATAATCATGAGAGGAAGCATTAGATAATGTCATGGAATGTGGAAATTCATAATAATGAAACATCATGTCTTAGTGGTCCAATACCACACATAGTTTAGAACAAATATAGTATCATATTCATGCATATAATATGTACATAATCATAACATAATCATTGTGAACCAATATATAATCTATTTAACAAATATTTCCCCTTATTGTAAGAGATAAATCACATTACCTAATGCATTAGAGTGGAATATAGTTTTTGGTGCACCATTCCCATCATAACATTTACATAATCAATCATTCCACATAGAACATATAACAATCATTGTCATAAAATAACCCATGGAATGGAAATGGGCTTGGGAATTTCATAAAGAAAATATTCATGAATATTCTTTGGGTTTCCCAAAATAAAAATGTAATAACACACGTGATATATGAATCATCAATAATGTGTTAATAAGAAAATTCTCAAGAGAAGTAAAATGGTTTTTTTCGAAAGTAGTTTTATTTTGGGAATGTCATTTTTCTGTCATAAAATCATATTGGGAACATGTATATCGTTGAAATGAAAATAAAATAAAAATGAAATTATGTTTTAGGAATATTAAATGAACATCCACACTGATATTTTTAATGAAATAGGAATAACCACTACATAAATTTAAACTATTTTCTATGAGATCCCATTATAAATAGTCATTTTTGATGGGGTCATGTCCAAAATAACCTATTGTAGAAAATAGTGGTTTAAATAATATTTTTTTTGTTATGTCATCACAAATAATATGATCTATTTTTTAAAAAACCATATTTATGACAGGAGGCCCCTCCAGTCACAAATAACAATGAAAATCAAAAAAAAATAATAATAAATAATATTCACAATAATATAAAATACACACTTTATAGAACTATAAATAAATTAATTAATAAAAATATTACCAAAAAATATGTACATTCAAATGTTTAAAAAAAACATAAATCATTGAGGGGGATAGGGTCATCTAGAGGAGGTGGCGGAGAAAACTTCATCCCTAATCCATGAGTCAGACATCACATGTACTCCATTGTCTTCCTATGTTGTCAATCCTTCCATTGATGCATCTCCTCCTATCACTATCAATGAAGCTCCACCTACTCCCCATGCATGGTTTCTATAAGCTTACCCTAACCTCATAGGTACTCATCATGAAGCACAACATATGATGAAGAACCTCCATGAGCTCCCCTCTAGCTAGACTCTGAAATCACATTGGTACTATAATAACTCCCAGGCATTAATCTAGAGTCGATACCAAAAATTCCGTCTTTCTCGAATGCATACTGAGTCGCCTACATCCATGTTGCATCATCAAATACAACTGCACTGCTGGTTTGATCCTTGGTCTTGATTTGACCCTCATCCTATGTATGAGAAGTCACATCCTCATATGAATCCATCAATTGAAATTTAAAATTAAAATAGTTAATATATTATTTAAATTTAAATTTAAATTTAAAGCTCAAAAAATATATATTGACCACAATATGCTGTCGAAAACCGCCTATAATCTCTCCAATGATAGGATAATTGAGAATCATATTATAAATGCTGAACATCATAATATTGGGATGTACTAAAACCTTTATGAGTATAAAATAAACATTTTAAATTTAAATTTATATAAATTATTTAAAAAAATTACTTATTATATGTCGTCGATGTGTATTGAATGTATGACTACCAGCCCGATGTGTCACCCCCTACCTACCCTGATTCAATTGACCTAATGATTCCATCCTCTAAAAAGTATTTCCCATCCATTATAAACATAATCCATCAAAAACATGAGATGTTATGTAATCTTGTTGGTGGGTGTAACAAGACTGATCAAAATCTATGACTCCTACTTTCTTCCTAACTATCCTCCTTACATTGTTCAAAAATAGGTGGAAATGATCATGAATTCATATCTCACATGCCTCCCAGATAGATTTATATGTTCAGACATCGATGAGATACCATAAAACCAATAAATAATTAATAATATGAAGTTACTAATTAAATAAATTTCAAAATAACTATTATTTCTTTACGTATCTTCCAATGATGAAAAATGTGGTGCCAAACATCAATGTGAATCTAATCCCAGGTCACCCATACTCCAAAAAAATAATTCGTTACTATAACACTCCATTTTCCAACCACTATATGTGAAAATCTGTGAAAAAAAAGATAATCAAAAAAATAGTATATAAATAAATTAATGAAAATTAATGAAAAATAACTACAACACACAGCTAAACATACCTCTACATGCATTGAACAAACTGATGATATGGATGTCACTTAGGGATAAGGTCAGGAATCATCAATCTCTCAAGACCACTCCCTCTCTTAGTCTTCTCTAAACCGCCACCAGTCTGAGGGTCAGATGATGTAGCATCATGCTCATCACCAGGTAGTAAAGCATCCTCCAACTCATGAAATAGATTAGATAAACACTCATCATCCATCAAAAATAGGAAATTTCTATTATTAGAAAATAGTTAAAAACTATTATTATATACAGATATATATTATATATGATTATAACCAGCATTTAACTATGTAAATATTCATTTCTATCCTCATCATTATGTATGATGATGTCAATATATTCATATTACTCTTTATTATCATCAATTTGTATAGGATTTTCAATTTCATCATCTATTGTTATTTCAAATTCATTTGTTACATCAATCACATCATCATCATCATCAACCCAAAATTGTGGGATTTCATCATCAATATCCATGTCTCTATATGGAAAATATGGATTTGAAGTGGTCTCTTGAAAAAATTTAATTCATTGCACTTCAGTGGAACCACATTCACTTTGGAAAAATTTATTTTCATGAGATTTCATTTCTATTTTTCTCCATCATTAACTTAACTCTCTTGAAGTATCTTAATAATTTCCATAAATAATTCTATGTGCTAGATAAGCCAATAATAATGGTTCATTTACTCCAAAAAATTCATTCATATTTAATATCAACGATTCCATGGAACGCATAAAAACACAAGAATATATCAGTATCTAACCAATGAAATTTAAACATAGTTATCTAATTCAATCCTTGATAACATGGTTCTATTATTTCTTTTATCATGCCGAAAAAGTCAAATTCACTTTCTGTATGAAGAGATCCTCTTAATAATACAACACTATTTGTTGTTTTTTTATTCCCCACACGAACTTGCATGAAATTGAAAACCATTCACCATATATTCATTATAAGATTTAACCATTTGGAATGGTGGGTTACCCAATACACACAATCGATTATCAATTTTATTATCATGTTGAGATACCTGAAAATTTGAGAAAAAAATTATCAATATAATAAGAAATAAATTGATTTTATATGTTATACAATAAAAAATTTACTTTAACTGTTTTTGAAACAAGTATGAAAATTTAATTTTTTAACATTTTTCATGAGCAGTTTCAATAATTTGTGGAAAACGTTTCTTGATATGATTTTTATTATAATATATAAATAAAATAATATTATTTTACTTAAAAAAATTATATAACTATTGATATAAACACTCATAGTAAAAATGGTGTTATTTATTTATAGTTGATCAGAACATATATATGAGTCCTCTGATTTTCATCATCTAAAAGCCATCAATCATGAACCCCACCAAAGCCATGTTCAGGCTTATTAAGAACTGATAATTGATTTTTCATTTCATCAACAACATTTCCCTTATTACAAACAATGTGGTTATGTTTTAATGGATATTCAGATTGAAAATAATGAGATCATAAGAAATAAATTTCCTCCAACAAATAAGCCTTTTCAATTTATCCTTCAACTTATGCTTTGTTATATACCCTTTTCTTCAATTTCTGCATGCATCTATCAAATGAGTATATCCATCAGAACTATACCTGAACTATGCGTTTTTTTTCATGAAAAAAATTTAATATAAATTGTCCCATTGAATCAAAGAAATCCGATAAGAAGATTTTTTCCAATTTACATAAAATTAGAAAACATCTTCTTACTATCTACTTAGTGCATCATAGTCTTTTTTCACCAAAAACATGCCTTGTAAAAAATATGATATTTCTGTTAGAAAATCCCAAATCATAGAATTCAACAAACCTCTAAATACATTCGGTATATGTCTTTCCATTATAACACGATATTCATAACTTTTTAATCTAGTAATACGACCATTTGTGACATATATAGACAAATTGAAATAGAAACCATCTATAAGCCTCAAATATGAAATCAAATAAAAAAATAATAAACATTTAACTTTTGAAACTATATAAGTAACTTTTTGCTTCATTAAATTCACTGATCTGTCATTTTCAAATAATTCAACTTCTGGTCACCTGAAAATTTGATATATATATAATTGTGCCATTACATTATCTTTGGCCTTACCATATGTGTCCAAAAATATATTGAATATATTATCAAAATAGTTTTTCTCAATATGTATGACATCTAACATGTGATGGACCAAAAAATCATACCAACATAAAAGATCCCAAAAAATTATTTATTTTGTTCAATTGTATTCTTTCCCAAAGCCATATATTTTTGTTGGTTTATAGTCAGTCCAATGGTAATGGGAGGTAATTAAGATATAATGTATTTTAACTCAATATATGAGATTATTGTTTGAGGGTCATATCTTCCAATTGTACCTTTTCTGAAATTATATATATTCCTCCCAAAAGGATGAAAGGTGAGAAGAAATCTTTTATGACAGTTTAAGAAATAATATTTTATTTTATTGATGAGCATAAACACTTTGTTGTCTATCATACAGAACATACATGATTTTGGATCATGTGTAACCATTTTAGATAACATACCATATACTGGGAAGTCACTAATTGTCCACATCAATGCAAATTTCATTTGAAAATTTTATTTCACAAAAAAATCATATGTACTAACTTCATTACCCACCAATAAATTTAATTCATCAACCAATGGCTTTAAATGAACATCGATATTCTTTTTTGGATTTACTATAATTAATAAAGTCAAAAATATATACCGATCATTCCTAAAAGGCTAATGAGATAATTTTATGGAGTTATAAAGACGGGCCAACATGAATATTGACTACCGTAATAACCAAATTGATATAAACTATCAGTATAAAGACCCAATCACACATTTTTATCTTTTGAAGAAAAGGATGAATATACATGGTCAAAATGTTTCTAAGAATCACCATCAGTGAGATGATTTAATATTTTACCAGTTAAAATATTTATTTTCTACTATAACATCAATTAAGTTGTGTTCATAAATAAATACTAAAATTTGGGTATAAGTGAGAAATACCTCAACAATTTTACAGGAATCAATAAAGACTTCCCTAATTGAACATCTTTGTAACTCAATTTTCCACATGTAGGATTACTAACTACAGACTCATTTTGTCCATAATATAAGATGCAATCATGTTAACATGCATGAATCTTAGGATAACCAAGACCCAAATTATAAACTAGCCTCTTTATCTAATATAAATATATAGGCAATAAAATTTCTTTAGGTAACAGTACTTTAATGAAAGAGAATATCTAATAAAAACATCTATTTTTCATTTCATTATCTGATTTAATTTCCATAAATTTTACAACCACTACAAATTTTCTTATCTTACAACCAGGATATAAGTCATCCTCAACGGACTTCAAGAAATCAAAAAATTGGGATGGTTCCAACTAAGGAGTTAAATCAATATCATACTGAGTTTCAGTCTGTTGAAAATATGTTCCAACCACATCATGTACTATATTTTTATACAATGATGGATTTGGAACCAAAATATTAGTTTCTTCTCTAGAATTTCATTCACCATTTTGATTCCAAAAAACATAATCTTTTCAAAAACCAAAACCTAATAGATGACCCCCAACGTTGTCAAATGTTTCAAACCTCATCATATCACATTTCTTATATAGACACATAATTGTACATTCTGAAACAACTTCTTATTTTGATAATGTAATTGATAAAAAAACTCCAACAATCTCAATATATATAGGATTTATACCATAACAGTTTGGATTCTTGAGATGATTTATCTAACTAAGATCATTTAATTAATACTATTATCTACTTTTTTTCTCCATATTTCTCTAAAAAATATAAAAAATGTAATTAAATTGATATAAGGAAATGATGATCCAACCTTGTCCAAATTATTCATTGCACCAATTTATACCAATTTATTATAAATTCTATCAATTTATTAATTTATATTCATTTATTACAATTTTTAACTAATTTATACTAATTATTACTTATTACCACTAATGAGTACTAATTTTTAATAGTTTATAATAATTTATTAATAATATTCATTAATTTTTATTATATTATTACTAATTAGAAGAGTTTATTACAAATTTTAATCAAATAATAATGTTTTTATTGATTTATAATAATTAATAAAAATTTATACTATTTTATATCAATTTATTTTAAATTCTATAAATTTATTAATTTTTATTAATTTATAACATTTTTTATGAATTTATACTAATTATTAATAATTACCACTATTGAGTATTGATTTTAAATAGTTTATAACAATTTATTACCAATATTTACAAATTTTTATTAGTTTATTACTAATTTGTAAAATATATTACTAATTGTTATTATTTAATCATCTATTTATAAATTTATAATAAATTATACTATTTTATATCAATTTTTTAGTTTTTATTAACTTTTAATAATTTTTAAAAAAATCACATTTTTTTACTAATTATTACTGATTACCAGTAATGGGTATTAATATATAATAACTTATAACAATTTTTTTCCAATATTAATTAATTTTTACAATTTATTACTAAATTACAGCAGTTAATAATTTTTTATTAATTTATAATAATTTATAATAATCTAAACCATTTTTATCAATTTATTGTAAATTCTATCAATTTTATGAATTTTTGTCAATTTATAACAATTTTTCACTATTTTATACAAATTCTTACTAATTAACTCTAATGAGTACTAATTTTATTTAGTTTATAACAATTTATTACCAATATTTATGATTTTTTATTAGTTTATTAATAATTTTTACAATTTCTAATTAATATATATTAGATAATATATATTTTGTTAATTTATAATAATTTATAATAATTTATACTATTTTATGTCAATTTATTGTAAACTCTATAAATTTAATAATTTTTATTATTTTATAACAATTTTCTATGAATATTTACTAATTGTTACTAATTAACACTTATGAGTACTAATTTATAATAGTTGATAACATTTTATTACAATTTTTTACTAATTTTTTATTATTTTATTACTAATTTTGACAATTTATTACTAATTACTATTAGTTAAAATTTTTTATTTATTTAGAATAATTTATACTATTCTATATCAAATTATTAATTTTTATTAATTTATAATAATTTTCACTGATTTTCACTAATTATTACTAATTACCACTAATGAGTACTAATTTTTAATAATTTATAATAATATATTACTAATATTTACAATGTAACACCCCAAGCTTCTACGGTACGTTTTCCTTTGAATAATGCGATAGCGTGTGTTGTACGCAACCTCGAGTTCTAACACACACCACAACTAATTAAACTAGCCGTTGTGAATAGTAATACCTAATTTTTGAAATCATATATATTCTATATTTCAAAATGGACTTCATTTTTGGATTCGGAATATCAAAATTAGCCTAGGGTGAAATTTTGGTACATTTCGGATAACTTTCATATTTTGATGAATAGTGAAAATTTCTAAATTTTAATTAAAAACAACTTTTTTAATCAAAATAATTAATAGTGATAAATTATGAATTTGAGTGGTTTTAAAGTATATTTAGAATATATTTTTACCATTCAATTTAATGTTTATCATTGGACATAATTTTACAATTAAACCGAACATAAACAAGTGTCAATCTTTTGATAGTTATTATCTCTTAAAAACACGCTTTTTGTTTTAACAGCGGGAATTAATTTTAAATTAATTTCTGCCACTTCTGTGTTTTGAATTTAGGAAAATGGATTCCATATTTGGAATCAGGATGTCCAAATTATGTAAATAGGTAACTTTTATTTTTAGACATTTTGAATAATTACTGCGGTAAATATTTTATTTACCATGGTTAAAGGGTAAATCCGGTAAATAAGGGTTATAAAAATAATATTATAATAATACAAAATTACCCTAAAACGTGTCTTAACCCTATTGGTTGATACAGGGTCGACCATGGGCATCTTTGTGTCAATTTTGGGACCACATGGATCCACTTGTAAGTGATAATGACACTTTATTTTAATTAAGTTAAAATGAATACAAAAATGACACAAGCATATATCTTTTAGAAGAACAATTTTTACATAGGGTTATACATGTTGGATTTTCGATTATAAATATTCATTAGAAAGATAAAACGATTTCCTACATAATGATATTTTATTTATAATTTTTAGACAATAAATAAGTTATTTTATTTATGACACAATGATGATGCAGTAATTACTATAATAGTGAAAAATTAAAATAATTGATATTATAAATACCCAAATAAATATAATATGAAACTTTTAATGAATTAAACTAATTTTCTAGGATAATATGATATATTAGGATTGATTTAATGGACTTTGTTCGAAGTAATCAATCTGTTATGAGTTTCACAAAAATCAACTATTGAATAGTGTCAAAATTGACATAAAAGAGTTCTTAAAACAAATATTATATTATTAATTGATATTAAATTCCTAAAAATCTAAGGTTCGGCCAAGAGACTTATATTATGATAGGTTAATCATTAATGGACCACTTGGGGGTCTCTTGGATGTATATAGTAAGTTTATTAACCATATTATATAAAAATACAAAGAGACATTGTAAAAGTGAAACTAATTAACTTAGAGTTAATACTTAAATATAAGGTTAATATAAGTACCCAAACCTGTCTAAATTCTATTGGATGAGTTGTTTTCGACCTATCCCCACCTCATCCTTTGAATAGTCAACTTTGGAGCCTTTAGAAACCGAATATGAATTTATTATAAATTAATATTTCTAGCTTTTCCAAAGGTGCCCCTCACCCCTCTTATAAAAGGGCACTCCTCCTTCTCATTTCTTCACACCTCTAAAGCCTTTTGGTTCGGCCAAACTCTGCCCAAATACTCTCCCAACATCCCTCAATACAACCTAGAGGCCTTAGTTTGATCAGAAAGCCAACCTAAGGAGCCCTTTTGATCAAATCAAAAGGAAGAACCCGAAGAAGAGGTAATGATCTCACCACCCTTTTCTAAGTTCATTTCTTCTTCCACTTCTTCTTCCTTTGTTCTTACCATTCTGAAATAATAACTCCAGTATCTCACATATACTGTGATGTTATTATAAATATGGTACAATCATATTCAGTATTCTATCCACCCTTTGAATAACATGTCACCATACGTGCGTACGTACGGCTTACCGTCTCCACGTCGTGGTGTAATTGTTATTCAATATAATATTATTTGGATGGGTATAATAATGATGTGTAACTCATGTAAATAATAAATATAACATGTTAATGATTCTGTATATATGATATACCATCCATTTATATATTATTTTAATATCAAAAGAATGATATTGTCGCTCGTGCGTACGTACGGACTACCGTCTCCACGAACGCGATGAGATTCATTCTCCATCGTAACCATTAAAGCGTAATTATCATTTTATGATTTAAAAATGATGTTTAAGGACTTGATATCATTCTGGATATGAATAATATACAACCTATCCTTTACAAACATGTCTTACGTAACAAAACATATGAAAGAAAACAAGTAAGTTAACACCCGAAACAACGATAATACTAAGATATTATTATCAAATCAATATTAAAAGATCATATATGATATCATATTAATGTATATGATTCTTGTATAATTTAATAACAATTATTTCACCATTATACAGGAGGTTAACCTACCACAACCAAGGAAAAGTACAAGGTAAGGGTTTATTTCACAATCTCTTCATTATCTGAGGTTGTTTATACGTAATAATCTACTGGGATATCTTTATCATCCACATCCATGTTTCTTAAAAATGTATTTCAAAACATTTTTACTATTTACAAGAATATGGGTTAAAGTCATTTATACCCTTTTTTTGACTTTTTATAAGAGGTTTATAAAGGAATCTTTCCGTCGTTTTCAAAACAAGGTCCTTTTTAACCTTTTCGACAGAATTGAGGTAAGAATGTTTTTTTAACTTATACGGCGGGTGCGGTTATTTTACGCCGTTATAAAATCTTCAAAGCTTTCCTTACAAGCTTATAAGAATATTTTCAAAGAAAATGTTTTATTTTATATGGATCTTAAATGATTTCAAAATAAAAGGAGATATTTCTTTAAAAAGAATTTTGATTTCATCTATGTCAACATCCTTTGACGGATTTTAAGATTATTTGAAGTTGATTTATTATGATACAAAACTTCTATATTGTATTGAAGGTTTTGTGATATGTTTGACTATGGATGTGCTATTTTTATACCATTCATAGTTTATGGTGAAATTATTGACATTTCGTATGCTAGTTTTAATACGAATGTTTATGTTATGTTTAAACCTTTTCATATGGGAATGCATTGGACTTAATAAGTGACGGGTGGAGCCCGCTATAGCTCCTCGATGCATCGGTAGGTCTCATGAGACAAACTAGTGTCTTGGCACAAGGCCTTGACAAAATCTTATTTATAGTCTTGGCACGAGGCCTTGACTATGTGGTTATGATAGTCTGGCATTATGCATTCCAACATTATGAAAGTGGTTATTGATTTTTCCATGTGATTATTCGATTAGTAGAATATCCATGTGAATAAGTAAATGGCATTATTTCATTGTATTTATGCCATACCATGTTGAAAGTTCATGTTTGAAAGGATTTTGTTTTAGTTATACATTTCCTTAAAAGTTTATTCTTATTTATGAAAGTTTCCGCTATATTGTTATCCTTACTGGGCATTTGAGCTCACCCCTTTTCTATGTTTTATTTTTCCCAGGAAGTGAAGAAGTAAGTTATGAATGACCTGCAGGGATATTATGTGGGGATAAGTGTGTGGATTATGGAGACAATATGTTGTTGTAGTAGTTTTTAGTTTAATGATGTAATGTAAAACTTATGAATATATCTAGTGTTTCCAAGGCTACTAAACCAATCGATCTTTCGAGATTTGATCTTTCTTGTGATCATGCCAATGTTACGAAGTAATGCACCGACTCTGGGTAACTGGGGTCGGGGCGTTACAGTTGGTATCAGAGGAAGTTTAGTACAAACCTTGGAAGCTAGATTTAGATAAACTCTGATTAGAGCACGTAGACCTAAGATGAACTTTGAGGATTAGTATAGAAGAACTTCCTAGAATTTTGGTATTGTAGAGATTTTCTGAGTTTTTCGAGCAATACATCCCTGTCTGGATACGAGCAGGTAGAGGCGGCTCTGGCACAGATGTACCTAGGGGTAAAACCCGAAAACACCGCTTTGAGCTAGACTCGAACGGGAACTGGTGCACGACAACGGGCCTTGCTGCACTCTTGGTTACGACACTCCCGGGGGATATGCTTAGGATAACTCTCACTATCTTTACAAATCATTATGAAGGGTTTATGAGTATATACTTCCTCAAAGAAAACATTTTTATGATTATGGATTATATCCATAAATAGTTCAATTTATGTTAAGTGTTTTATAAGTATGGGATTATGTATTTTGATGCATAAACTGATCTAGTTTATGCCATTTTTTTTAGAAATGGCGCCTAGTGGAAGAAATGGAAACCGTATCAATGCACGCACTCCATGTAGGGATTGCCCTCCTGCTCAAGATAATTATAGTGGGGCTGGTGATGCAACTGGTGCTGATCAGCTAATCACCGTACTGGGACAACTTACTCAGGTTATGAATAATAACCTTACCCGTATGGAGCACCCTGATCCGCAGCGTGGAGGATCAATGTTAGATCGATTCATGAGACAACAACCACCAACGTTCAATGGGAGTACAAATCCCTTAGTAGCTGAGCAATGGATATTTTCCCTAGAGAAAATATTTCAGGCTTTGGGGAGTAGTGAAAGGGAAAAAGTTACCATGGCAGTTTACCGCCTCACTGGAGATGCTGATCAATGGTGGTCATTGATTCAAAACATGAAGGAAGATGATGAAGTATCAAACATGGAATGGAGGGAGTTCAAAGATCTGTTTTTAGAAAAATACTTTCCTCGCGACCATCGAGCAGATATGGAAAGGCAATTTCTGAGTCTGAGACAAAAGGAGGATGAGAATGTCACAAAGTATGAGGCTAACTTTACAAGGTTAGCGAGGTACGCTGGTGATTATATTCGCAACCCAAGAAGTAAGATTGATCGTTTCTTTGATGGGTTAAAACCATTTCTCCGTCGAGCATTAGTCTCACAATCCTTTTCATCGTACGAAGACATTGTCTCATGTGCTATCAAGACCGAAAAGGATTTCTCTAAGTCTTATGACTTTAAAGCAAAGCAAGAGAAGAAGAGACCTGCTGATCAATCTGGGAATGGAAATAAGGGGAAGAAGGGAAAGGTTGAATATCCATCTTGTGGTAAGTGCGGGAAGAAACACCCCGGTGCTTGCCTGAAGGGAATGGGAGTCTGTTACAAGTGTGGTGAAAAAGGCCACCAAGCTCATGATTGCAAGGGGAAGAAGGAAGCTACCAACGTTCAGTGCTACAATTGCAGGGAGATGGGGCATTATGCAAATGCATGTCCTAAGCGTCAGGGGAACTTACCTCAGAAAAGGCCAAGGGATCAAGGCCAGGCTTATGCTATCACTACTGCTGAGGTAGAAGCTCCGAAAGACGTGGTGGCAGGTAATTTAATGGTTTCCTCAAGTTTAGCAAATGCATTATTTGATTCTGGATCATCGCGTTGTTTCATATCTTCCCAGTTTGCTAAGAAAATTAGATATTTCCAATTTGATTTAATAAGGGAGTTGTCAGTTAAAACTCCTAAGGGAAGTATCGTTGCAACAAAGTTTTGTGAATCAGTCCCCATTAGAGCACATAAATTTTCTTTATCTGCTGATTTCATCGTCATACCTATGATTGAGTTTGATATAATCCTCGGTATGGACTGGCTTTCGGACTATGATGCGAAGATTTATTGTAAGAAGAAAGAGGTTACGATTCTTGATGATAATGATAAGGAACACCTTATTTTTAGAGCAGAATCGTCACCACCTAATTCTTATTTAGACCCACCCCCAGTAGCTCAACTTAATTCAATTATTGGGGAGGAAGAGAATGAAATAACTGTCGGTGAGGAAAGGAATGTTCAAATAGAGGATGTACCTGTTGTGAAAGAATTTGTAGATGTATTTCCGGAAGATTTACCTGGACATCCTCCAGAACGAGAAGTTGAGTTTTCTATTGATTTGATTCCTGGATCAAGGCCTATATCGAAGACCCCTTATAGAATGGCCACTGTAGAGTTAGTCGAACTAAAGAAACAACTAGAGGAATTGAGTAATAAGGGATTTATTCACCCTAGTGTTTCTCCATGGGGAGCCCCTGTTCTTTTTGTTAAAAAGAAAGATGGATCTATGAGGTTATGTATCGACTACAGGGAGATCAATGCTATAACGATAAAGAACAAGTATCCCCTACCTCGTATTGATGATTTATTTGACCAACTGCATGGAGCTCAATACTTTTCAAAGATTGACCTTCGATCTGGATACCATCAGTTGTGTGTGAAGAAGGAAGACATTCCGAAGACAGCATTTCGAACCAGGTACGGGCATTACGAGTTTACTGTAATGCCGTTTGGATTGACTAATGCACCCTCTGTATTCATGGATCTGATGAATAGAGTTTTCAAGGAGTATCTCGATGAATTTGTGGTGGTATTTATTGATGATATCTTGGTATACTCCAAAACCTACAAAGATCATGAAAATCACTTGCGCATTATCTTGAAGACTCTGAGGAGGCATGAATTATATGGAAAGTTTAGCAAGTGTGAATTCTGGCTTCAGGAGATTTCTTTTCTTGGCCATATTGTCTCTAAAGATGGAATCTCTGTTGATCCTTCTAAGACCAAGGCAATCCAAGAATGGCCAGCACCTACGAATATAAATGAGGTACGTAGTTTTATTGGTTTGGCAGGTTATTATCGACGTTTCGTCCAGAATTTTGCCCGATTGGCTAAACCATTAACGAAGCTCACACGTAAAGGGGTTAAATTTGTTTGGACAAAAGAGTGTGAAGAATGTTTCGAAGAACTGAAGAGAAGATTAGTCAATGCTCCTATATTGACTCTACCATCGGGGAATGATGGGTTCGTTATTTATAGTGATGCATCGAAGAAAGGACTTGGCTGTGTCCTTATGCAGAATGATAGAGTTATTGCCTATGCATCACGACAGTTGAAAATTCATGAACAAAACTATCCTACTCATGATCTTGAGTTAGCAGCTGTGATCTTTGCTTTGAAGATATGGAGGCACTACCTCTATGGTGAAAAATGTGAGATTTATACTGATCACAAGAGTTTGAAGTATATTTTCTCACAAAAAGAACTCAACATGAGGCAAAGGAGATGGCTTGAATTACTCAAGGATTATGATTGTACGATACACTACCACCCGGGGAAGGCAAACAAGGTGGCAGATGCTTTGAGTAGAAAAGACCATGGAGTTTTGAACAATATGAGAATTGAAAGGGATCCAATTTTCATGGATCTAGTAAAAATGGACATGGGAATAACCAGGGAAGGTGAAACATCAATGCTTTTTCAAATGGTTGCCAAACCATCTTTACTAGAAAGGATTAAGAGTTCTCAGACCGATGATGACGAATTCCAAAAGAAGATTAAAGCTGTGAATGATGGGAGATTAAGAGACTTTGCGTATGAAGGTGGAATTTTGAAATTCGGGAAGAGACTTTGTGTTCCCAATATACCTGATCTAAAAAGGGAATTGCTGGATGATGCTCATAGTTCCAATTTCTCTATACACCCTGGGAGCACCAAAATGTATAGAGATTTGAAGGAACATTTTTGGTGGGACAACATGAAAAGGGAGATTGCTGATTTTGTGTCAAGATGTATGGTTTGTCAACAAGTGAAAGCTGGAAGGCAATAGCCTGGAGGAGTCATGCAACCTCTTCCCATACCGGAGTGGAAATGGGACAATATTACGATGGACTTTGTCATGGGGCTACCAAAGACTCCTAGAAGGAACGATGCAATATGGGTTATTGTTGATCGTCTTACCAAGTCAGCACATTTTCTTGCTATAAGAGAAGATCTACCCCTGGAACGTCTAGCAAGACTATATATTAATGAAGTTGTGAGACTTCATGGAGTACCCCTATCGATTGTTTCTGATCGTGATCCCCGTTTTACTTCAAGATTTTGGAAAAGTCTTCAGAAATCTCTGGATACTGAACTTCATTTGAGCACTGCTTACCACCCTCAGACAGACGGACAATCAGAACGGACTATTCAGACCTTAGAAGACATGTTGAGATCTTGCTCACTTGATTTTCAGGGTATGTGGGATCAATATTTAACACTAGTAGAATTTTCCTATAACAATAGCTTCCATTCGAGTATACAGATGGCACCATATGAAGCGTTATACGGAAAGAGATGTCGTACACCAACCTGTTGGGATGACGTTGGTGAAAGAAAACTTGTAGGCCCAGAGCTGGTGGAGGAAACGGTGGAAAAGGTGAAAGTAATCCAAAATCACATTAAAGCAGCTCAAAGTAGGCAGAAGAGTTATGCCGATAATCGAAGGAAGGATTTGGAATTTCAAGTCGGTGATCATGTTTTCCTGATGGTATCTCCATGGAAGGGAGTCATACGTTTTGGTAAGAAAGGTAAATTGAGTCCCAGGTACATCGGACCTTTCGAAATTCTAGAACGAATTGGGGCTGTAGCTTACCGATTGGCAATGCCGCCAAGTCTCTCCAAAGTTCACGATGTGTTCCACGTATCTCTGTTGAGGAAATACATGACTGACCCAACGCATGTACTCACCTATGAGGAATTAGAACTGGAACCCGGTCTTTCCTATTGTGAAGAGCCCGTCAGGATTCTTGATACAAGAGAACAAGTACTGAGAAACCGGACGACGCGTCTGGTAAAAGTTTTGTGGAGAAATCATAAGATGGAAGAGGCAACGTGGGAACCCGAGGAACTTATGATGAAGAACCACCCGAGTCTTTTTATGCAGTAATACCCTAGAAATTGCGAGGACGCAATTATTTGAAGGAGGAGAGAATGTAACACCCCAAGCTTCTACGGTACGTTTCCCTTTGAATAATGCGATAGCGTGTGTTGTACGCAACCTCGAGTTCTAACACACACCACAACTAATTAAACTAGCCGTTGTGAATAGTAATACCTAATTTTTGAAATCATATATATTCTATATTTCAAAATGGACTTCATTTTTGGATTCGGAATATCAAAATTAGCCTAGGGTGAAATTTTGGTACATTTCGGATAACTTTCATATTTTGATGAATAGTGAAAATTTCTAAATTTTAATTAAAAACAACTTTTTTAATCAAAATAATTAATAGTGATAAATTATGAATTTTAGTGGTTTTAAAGTATATTTAGAATATATTTTTACCATTCAATTTAATGTTTATCATTGGACATAATTTTACAATTAAACCGAACATAAACAAGTGTCAATCTTTTGATAGTTATTATCTCTTAAAAACACGCTTTTTGTTTTAACAGCGGGAATTAATTTTAAATTAATTTCTGCCACTTCTGTGTTTTGAATTTAGGAAAATGGATTCCATATTTGGAATCAGGATGTCCAAATTATGTAAATAGGTAACTTTTATTTTTAGACATTTTGAATAATTACTGCGGTAAATATTTTATTTACCATGGTTAAAGGGTAAATCCGGTAAATAAGGGTTAAAAAAATAATATTATAATAATACAAAATTACCCTAAAACGTGTCTTAACCCTATTGGTTGATACATGGTCGACCATGGGCATCTTTGTGTCAATTTTGGGACCACATGGATCCACTTGTAAGTGATAATGACACTTTATTTTAATTAAGTTAAAATGAATACAAAAATGACACAAGCATATATCTTTTAGAAGAACAATTTTTACATAGGGTTATACATGTTGGATTTTCGATTATAAATATTCATTAGAAAGATAAAACGATTTCCTACATAATGATATTTTATTTATAATTTTTAGACAATAAATAAGTTATTTTATTTATGACACAATGATGATGCAGTAATTACTATAATAGTGAAAAATTAAAATAATTGATATTATAAATACCCAAATAAATATAATATGAAACTTTTAATGAATTAAACTAATTTTCTAGGATAATATGATATATTAGGATTGATTTAATGGACTTTTTTCGAAGTAATCAATCTGTTATGAGTTTCACAAAAATCAACTATTGAATAGTGTCAAAATTGACATAAAAGAGTTCTTAAAAAAAATATTATATTATTAATTGATATTAAATTCCTAAAAATCTAAGGTTCGGCCAAGAGACTTATATTATGATAGGTTAATCATTAATGGACCACTTGGGGGTCTCTTGGATGTATATAGTAAGTTTATTAACCATATTATATAAAAATACAAAGAGACATTGTAAAAGTGAAACTAATTAACTTAGAGTTAATACTTAAATATAAGGTTAATATAAGTACCCAAACCTGTCTAAATTCTATTGGATGAGTTGTTTTCGACCTATCCCCACCTCATCCTTTGAATAGTCAACTTTGGAGCCTTTAGAAACCGAATATGAATTTATTATAAATTAATATTTCTAGCTTTTCCAAAGGTGCCCCTCACCCCTCTTATAAAAGGGCACTCCTCCTTCTCATTTCTTCACACCTTTAAAGCCTTTTGGTTCGGCCAAACTCTGCCCAAATACTCTCCCAACATCCCTCAATACAACCTAGAGGCCTTAGTTTGATCAGAAAGCCAACCTAAGGAGCCCTTTTGATCAAATCAAAAGGAAGAACCCGAAGAAGAGGTAATGATCTCACCACCCTTTTCTAAGTTCATTTCTTCTTCCACTTCTTCTTCCTTTGTTCTTACCATTCTGAAATAATAACTCCAGTATCTCACATATACTGTGATGTTATTATAAATATGGTACAATCATATTCAGTATTCTATCCACCCTTTGAATAACATGTCACCATACGTGCGTACGTACGGCTTACCGTCTCCACGTCGTGGTGTAATTGTTATTCAATATAATATTATTTGGATGGGTATAATAATGATGTGTAACTCATGTAAATAATAAATATAACATGTTAATGATTCTGTATATATGATATACCATCCATTTATATATTATTTTAATATCAAAAGAATGATATTGTCGCTCGTGCGTACGTACGGACTACCGTCTCCACGAACGCGATGAGATTCATTCTCCATCGTAACCATTAAAGCGTAATTATCATTTTATGATTTAAAAATGATGTTTAAGGACTTGATATCATTCTGGATATGAATAATATACAACCTATCCTTTACAAACATGTCTTACGTAACAAAACATATGAAAGAAAACAAGTAAGTTAACACCCGAAACAACGATAATACTAAGATATTATTATCAAATCAATATTAAAAGATCATATATGATATCATATTAATGTATATGATTCTTGTATAATTTAATAACAATTATTTCACCATTATACAGGAGGTTAACCTACCACAACCAAGGAAAAGTACAAGGTAAGGGTTTATTTCACAATCTCTTCATTATCTGAGGTTGTTTATACGTAATAATCTACTGGGATATCTTTATCATCCACATCCATGTTTCTTAAAAATGTATTTCAAAACATTTTTACTATTTACAAGAATATGGGTTAAAGTCATTTATACCCTTTTTTTGACTTTTTATAAGAGGTTTATAAAGGAATCTTTCCGTCGTTTTCAAAACAAGGTCCTTTTTAACCTTTTCGACAGAATTGAGGTAAGAATGTTTTGTTAACTTATACGGCGGGTGCGGTTATTTTACGCCGTTATAAAATCTTCAAAGCTTTCCTTACAAGCTTATAAGAATATTTTCAAAGAAAATGTTTTATTTTATATGGATCTTAAATGATTTCAAAATAAAAGGAGATATTTCTTTAAAAAGAATTTTGATTTCATCTATGTCAACATCCTTTGACGGATTTTAAGATTATTTGAAGTTGATTTATTATGATACAAAACTTCTATATTGTATTGAAGGTTTTGTGATATGTTTGACTATGGATGTGCTATTTTTATACCATTCATAGTTTATGGTGAAATTATTGACATTTCGTATGCTAGTTTTAATACGAATGTTTATGTTATGTTTAAACCTTTTCATATGGGAATGCATTGGACTTAATAAGTGACGGGTGGAGCCCGCTATAGCTCCTCGATGCATCGGTAGGTCTCATGAGACAAACTAGTGTCTTGGCACAAGGCCTTGACAAAATATTATTTATAGTCTTGGCACGAGGCCTTGACTATGTGGTTATGATAGTCTGGCATTATGCATTCCAACATTATGAAAGTGGTTATTGATTTTTCCATGTGATTATTCGATTAGTAGAATATCCATGTGAATAAGTAAATGGCATTATTTCATTGTATTTATGCCATACCATGTTGAAAGTTCATGTTTGAAAGGATTTTGTTTTAGTTATACATTTCCTTAAAAGTTTATTCTTATTTATGAAAGTTTCCGCTATATTGTTATCCTTACTGGGCATTTGAGCTCACCCCTTTTCTATGTTTTATTTTTCCCAGGAAGTGAAGAAGTAAGTTATGAATGACCTGCAGGGATATTATGTGGGGATAAGTGTGTGGATTATGGAGACAATATGTTGTTGTAGTAGTTTTTAGTTTAATGATGTAATGTAAAACTTATGAATATATCTAGTGTTTCCAAGGCTACTAAACCAATCGATCTTTCGAGATTTGATCTTTCTTGTGATCATGCCAATGTTACGAAGTAATGCACCGACTCTGGGTAACTGGGGTCGGGGCGTTACATACAAATTTTATTAGTTCATGCCTAATTTTAGTAATTTATTACTAATTTCTATTATTTGATAATTTTTTGTTAATTTATAACAATTTATAATAATTTATACTATTTTATATCAAATTTTTAATGTTTCTTAATTTCTAACAATTTTTTACGAATTTATACTAATTATTTCTAATTACAACTAATGAGTACTATTTTTTACTAGTTTATCACAATTCATTACTAACATTTAATAATTTTTATTAGTTTTCTACTAATTTTTATTAGTTAATAATTTTTTATTAATTTATAATAATTTATACTAGTTTTTGTCAATTTATTATTATTTGTAAATTTATAACAATTTTTATAAATTATAACTAATTATTACTAACTTCCACTAATTAGAACTAATTTTTATTAGTTTATAACAATTTATTACTAATTGTTACTAATTTCTACTATTTTTTCTAATTTTTATTATTTAATAATTTTTTTATTAATTTATAATAATTTATAATAATTTAAAATAATTCATAATTTTTTTTATCAATTTAATGTCAAATCTATCAATTTATGAATTTATGTTAATTTATAACATTTTTTATGAATTTTCACTAATTATTTGTAATTATCACTAATCAAGACTATTTTTTTGAGTTTATAACAATTTATTACTATTTTTACTTATTTTCTCTAGTTTATTGCTAATTTTTAATATTTATTACGAATTTCTATTACTTAATAATTTTTTTAAAATTTATAACAATTTATATTAATTTATTTGATTTTATATTTATTTATTTAAAATTATATCAATTTATTACTTTTTATTAATTTATAACAATTTATTATGTATTTTTACCAAGTATGGCTAATTATAACTAATCATTACTAATTTTTAATAGTTTATAACAATTTATTACTAATATTTACTAATTTTGTATTAGTTTGTTACTAAGTAGTACAATTTATTTCTAATTTCTATTATTTAATAATTTATTTTATTAATTAATAATAATTACTAATAATATATTCTATTTTATACCAAATTATTGTAAATTCTATTAATTTATGAGTTTTTATTCATTAATAATAAATTTTCACTATATTTTACTAATTATTGCTAATTACCACTAAGTAGTAATAATTTTTATTAGTTTATAACAATTTATTATTAATTATTACTATTTATTACTAATTCTTATTGATTAATACTAATTATTACTAATTGTTACTAATTATTACTAATTATTACTAATTATTACTAGTTATTACTAATTATTACTAATTATTAGTAATTATTACTAATTAATACTAATTATTACTAATTACTACTAATTATTACTAATTACTACTAATTATTAATAATTATACATAAATATTACTAAACAATGATAATTGAACCAAATTATTACAAATTAAAACTATTTATTTTTAATTAAAGACATTAAAGCTAATTAAGAAAATATTTCTAAAACTAATTAATGAAAATAAAATCACTAATTCTAATTAAATCTAATTAATTCTAACTAATAATAATTATTACTAATATAATATAAAATAAATTAAATAAAAACTAATAACTTTAAATAAATACCTTAAAACTGAATCTTTTGGTGGATGCAAAGCTTGAAAGATGCGTCGTTGTAAAATTTAAAACTCTGTAAAAAGTATAGAGAAGAATATAAGAGCGGATAAGAAGAGAGGAGTGAAGAGAAGAATGAAAATGAAAAAAATAGGGGGGTATATATGTTAGATCATTTGTGATGAGAGTATTTATGATGGGACCTATCGCAAATAACGTCTGCCTAAACATTATTTGGGATGGGTGAAAATCCTATCGAAAATAAAAAAAATGACATAAAGTATTTACGATGGGTCCCATCACAAATAAAAAAATCCATGGGATTTTATTCGGGACATGGGTGTATTCCCGTAGCAAATAGCCATCTGACAGTTTGATGTGTACTGTGTGCCAAAAGGTTTTTGGATGAGAATATCTTCCGATCACAAAAACTATTTTTTAACTGGCTATTTTCGACGATATATGATTCTCATCCCAAATAGTCTCTTTTGATGGACTATTTGCGATGGGTCAACCACCCATCACAAATAACCAGTTGCAAATAGTCATTTTTTTCCATAGTGAAACCAAAGAAAAGAAATTATGTTCGAGAATCCCCTTACCTTATGTCTGAATGTTTTCTTCACTTTAATATCCAAGATAATAAAATTGGATTCATTAATTAATAAATATAGAACCTATTATTCTTTTATTTGATTCATTATAATTTTATTAGGTTTGTTTATGGCCATTTTGATGAGTAATAGTGTTCAATTTCATCGTTCGTGAGTGTTTGTTTTTTGGTTTTCCTGATCGGTTCACTTGTATACATGTATGTAGGATCATGTAAAATGGGAATAATTATATAGAATTGAAATTCTATGTTATTAATGAACTTATACATTTTTAATTGATCTTAAATAGTATTTTGTTTCCAGATATGATGATGATTCATCAGATAAAATTTTAATGATAATCGTTTAGATTAATTTTGGATGTTTTCGATCACAACATTCTAATTTTCTTTTATTATTTAATATAATGTATATATGTTAGTTCCAAAACATATAAATGTTTATAACATACATTTTAAAATATGTTTGAACCATTATAATGGTTTTATGACTATAGCGTTGTAGGCGGTAAAGGAAAATGAAATCTTGTCGTCCTCAAAGGGGATAAATCTACACCTCAAGGAAGATGTTTTCATTTTTAGAAAAAAAGGGAGAGAAGAATAGGTTTGATGATAGATTATTCCATTAAAATAATAACATTAAAATATATATAAGATAATGTATTTATCATTTCATTTGGATAAGGGGAGGTGAGGAGAGAATAGGAAAAGAAAAGAACTTGAAAAGAAATTAAAAGAAAACGGAAGAGGATTTTACCTTTTGAACATCATCTCCTTGAGAACCTCCTTATGGAAATTGGGTTTCATATTTTATTGATATCAATGACTCCTGGATGTGGAGAAGGGTATTTTCAAGAGGATTGGATATTAATTGGACAAGCTTTATGGATTTGGAGGTGTGAGAAGGGGCAGTGAGGGGTGGTATTTATAGTGGGAGTAGATGTGTGTTTTTTATTATTTTATTCATTAATTTATTATTTTGTATTAAGACTATGAATAGTATTAATTCCCTTGAAATATTTTATTAGAGGTAGAAGTATTGTTCGCGATTATAGGCTTACATCAGCCATACATCATATATGACTCAATAATTGATGTATTTTCTAAATTCTACAAATTATTGTATATCACTATTCACAAAAATTCAATTATTTTAGAAAAATCCCAAAACTTCAACATGGCCATTTTTTGATGTGTAGAATTCAAAAATGAACACCATTTTATGAAAATAATTTTCTAAATATTATATATTTAAATTTTAATTAAAAACATCATGTATTCGAAAAATGCCGATTTTAAAATTATAACTGATTTTATAACACTTTGAAAATTTAATTAAGGTCTCATGATATTATCTTATAACCATGATAAAAAAATTCAATTTATGAGTCTATTTTAAGAAAATAAATTATCATTTAAATATTTATATTAATTATAAAATTATAAATAAGCATTTCTGTTTTATAAAATACCAACTCTTAATTTATAATTTTTAAAACATTTATTTATGTATACTATGATCTAATTATATCATATTTTCTTTTATCAGATAGCTAAATTTTATTTATACTTTCATGGTGAGGTTACTATTCTATTGGTTGGATTACTATTCCTAAGGGTCGTGTTACTATTCTAATGTTCAAGTTACTATTCCATCATGATAGGTTCCATAATTTCTTTAAATATTTCTTATTTCATTATTTATTTATAGAATGATGTTTTCAATTCAATATCTATGCTATCTATTAGTTATATAATCTTACATAACAATAAGAAGGGAAACAATTCCATTGATAAAATTTTGGGGTTACATTCTCCCCCCCTTTGAAATTTCACACTTGAAATTTCATTTTAAATAAATAGGTGAGGGTATTTCACTATCATAGCTTCTTTTGGTTCCCATGCTACCTCTTTGTACTTATGGTTCTGTTATATTACTTTTACCATGTGAGTAATCATATTGGGTTGAACTTTATCACCATGGTCCTAGATCTTCACTGGTTTCTCCTTGTAAGAGAGATCATTTTTCTACTATACCACCTCTTGTTTCAGTAAATTCCTGGGATCTGGTATGTACTTTCTTTAGAGGGATACGTGGAATACATTGTGGACTTGAGACATGGTTGGTGGAAGTGCTAGTTGATATGTCGGATCTCTGAAATGATCAAGAATATCGAAAGGCCTAATATACCTAGGAATGAAATTTCCTTTCATCCAAAATCTCATGATCCTATTCCATGGAGATATACTGAGGAATACCATGTCTTGACCTCAAACTCCAGGTCACATTAATAATTTTTTTCATATATCTTCTATCAAATTTTGGATTCCTTGATGTACTGGTGAATAGTTTTCAAATTCTGCACCATTTCTTTGACTATTTAGGGTCCTAGATGCTTACGTTCATTGACTTCATCCCATAATGTTGGAGTTCTATATATTTTCCCTCTGAGGGCTTCATATGAATCCATTTGGATGTTTGAGTGGAAACTATTGTTTTAAGAGAACTCATCCAGTGGAATATATTGGTATCATCCTCCATTTAATTCCATAGAACATTCTCTCAATATGTATTTCAGTGTCTGAATAGTCTAATCTGATTGGACATCAGTTTAAGAATGATATGACATACTTAAATTCAGTTCAGTGTTTAGAGGGTGTTAGAGACTTTTCCAGAACATATAGGTGAATATTGGATCTCAAAAGGGTTCAATAGATAGTGGTACTCCATTCATCCTTACCACTTTTCTAATGTATATTCATGCAAGTTGATTCAGTGAGAACTCCTCTCTAATTGAAATAAAGTGAGTTGTCTTTGTAAGATGATCCACAACAACCCATATAGAATTTTTTACTCTAAATGTCTTCATAAGTCTAGTGAAGAATTCAATGGTGATGTTTTCCCATTTCCATGTTGGTATGGGTAATGGTTTCATCGTCCCATTATACTTTTTTCCTTCATCCTTCACTTTCTGACATACCAGGAACTTTGATCTATATTCAGCGATCTACTTATTCATATTGTCCGACCAATAGTTCTCTTAGAGATATTGATAAATGTTTTTACTCCTTGGGTGAATTGATAAGGTTGATCTATGTGTGTCACTCAAAAGATCATTATTTATCTCTTGAGGGAATGATACACGTAGTAGTGACCCAAATCTTACAACTACTTCCTCATCAATTTTTAACTCTAAGGATTTCCCCTTTCTCTTGGATTCCACCTTCTGAAGTTTCACATAATTTAATTGAGAATAAATTATTTTCTCCATGATTGATGGTTGATAAATCATTTGAGTGATGATGTTCCTTTCTTAATGATTCCCATGTCTATCCATTGAAAATATAAGATGATTGGATCCTTATCAATTCTCATCATTGATACTATTGTAGGATCTTTTCTATTTAGAGAATTTTTCGTTTCTGTAGCTTTTCTAGGATAGTAATGGATTGATAAGTCATACTTTTTGATGATATCTAACCATATTCACTAGTTTATATTAATATCATTGTGTTTGAATATATATTTTAGGCTCTTATGATCAATATATATTTCACGCTTCTCCCTATATAGATAATGCTGCCAAATTCTCAATGTGAATATCGTAGGTGAAACCTCAAGATCATGCATGTAATATACTTTCTCATGAATTTTCAACTACCTTGAGGTATAGACTATCAATTTACCATTTTTCATCTGTACAAAACCTTATCCTTTTTTAATAATCTTTTTATACCTCAAAGGGTTACCCACATGTCGAAAGTGTGAGTATTGACATGGTGATAAGCATATTTTTTAACTCCTTAAAGCATTCTTCACATTCACTGGTCCATACAAACTTCTCTATCTTCTGAGTTATCTTGGTTAGTGTGTCTGAAAATCATGATAATATCTTTAAAAATTGACCGTAATACCTATCTAGACCAATGAAACTTCAGATCTCCATTATATATGTTTCCATGGGCCACTCTTCGATTACCTTTGTCTTGGAAGGGTCCTTATATATTCCTTTACAAGTGTTGACATTCTCCAAGAATGATACTTCTTCCATCCATAACTCATATTTACTATACTTTGTTTAAATTTTCTCCCTTCACAAAGTATTTATCATAATATTCAAATTATCCTCATATTCCTCCTTTCCTTTGGATTATATCAAAAAATCATCAATAAAGACTACCAAACATTTGTCGAGGTGATCTCTAAAGACTCTATTAATTAATTCCATGAATATTTCTGGAGCATTAGTGAGTCTTAAAAGAATTAATATAAACTCATATTGTCCATGTCCTATTCAAAAGGCTATCTTGGGAACATATTCCGTCCTCACCTTTAATTGTTGATACCTCGATCGAATGTCCACCTTAGAGAAATACTTGACCCCACATAGTTGATTGAACCAGTAATCTATATGTGGAAGGGTTATTTTCTCTTTATATTGATTTTCTTTATCTCAAAATAATCAATGTAGAGGCTTATTGATCCATACTTCTTGATGAAGAGGACTATCTCACCCCATAGTGAAGCACTCAGTCATATAAAACCCTTGTCAAAATTCTCTTATAACTTCTTCTTCAATTCCTAAAACTCAATGGTGTCGAATTTATATGATGTATTTAATATAGGAAAATATCTAGGAATAATTTCAATCAATAAATCAACCTCTTGGTCATGAGGAAGACCATATAATGCTTTGGGGAACACATCAATGTAGTCCCTCACAATGGGGATGTCCCCGAGCGTGATTCTCTGATTTTTCTCAATCACTTGAACTATATATGTTTTTTCAAAAGGAAATAACATCGAAACTTGAGATGATGATTCTGAAGAATATTTATCCTCATCCTTACACTTATTTGGAATTTTAGGAAGCCTCGGGATGTGAAGAGTTATCTCCCTTTCCTGACAGTTAAAGTTGTATTTTTACAAAGATATCCAATCCATGCCCAATATAGATTCAAACATTACCAAGGGAATTAATAGAATATTATACGGAAGGTTTATTCCAAAAACACTAACAAGAGGGGATTTATATACTTTGGATGCAATAATTGTCCCATTTTTTATTCTCACAGATAAATCAACTTCCATATTTTTAGGTGGTGTTTGTATAATTCTACCGAACTTGAAAGATAAGAAAGAATTTATAGAACCAGAATCAAATAGTATGTTCACTATTCTATAATTAATAACCAGCATACCTATCATCACATCATTTTCAGGGTCTACCTCAGTGGTAGTGACGGTATAATATTACCCTTGCACCTTTGGCTTTTGTGGCTATTGACACTAATTACCCTTGATGACTCAAGGTTTAGTGCATTGTATTTCTTAGAGCCCATTATCCCTACAATAAAAGCATTGAAACATGTGTGTTACTTTCCTTTCCTCTACAACATTTTCATTATTCCTCATGTATTATAAATATTCATGATCTTGATGGCCTTCTCCCACATACATAATGAATTTCCACATTCCTTTGAGGAAATTCCTATGATGCCACTACCCACATTTTTCACTTGTTAGTGGTGGAGTTTTATTTCCAAGTTTTTCATTATATCCTCCAACCTGAAACTCAATTTTTAATTTCTTGTCTCTATATCCATGGAAAAATTCTCAAAACTCCACCGCCACTTTGAGTGAACATCGAAAAACTTCTTCACAACGCCCAAAGTCTCAAATTTTTTAAGCCGTTCAAAGGTTTGGTTTCAAACCACTAAATAATCTATCTATTTTGCTATCATTTTTTATAAAAAATCCTAAGGCATACCTTAGAATCCTTTTGAAAATTTCATTATAGGACATGACATATTCACCTTCAATTTTATTCGGCTCTATAAGTTCTCTCTCCATCTTCGTATAATGAGTTTAAGGGAAATACTTGTTAGGAAAAATTTTATTAATGACTTCTCACACCATCTCTTCAATTTCATCATTTGACATGTTGTTCTTAGTCAACACACAACATTTCTTGACCTCTCCATCCAAATGATAAAGTTCAAGAGTCACCTTCTCTGTCTCATAACAGTGAAGCATAGAAAAGATCTTCTCTATTGAGTTTACCCACTGTTCTGTTACAAGTATATTGTAATATCCACAAAATGATTGTGTTCATTGCCATATAAAAGACTGCATAGCCAATTTTCCCTCTTAGGTAAAGCTGGGAATTCCACAATATTCAGGATATTTTTTATAGCATGAGTCAACTAGGTAAGAATCACTATGAAATTTTGATCTCCACCTCTAAAGGCATTGGGGGTGTTGTTCGGGCAATCACTACATTGTCCCTTTCATGGGCTGTTGGCCTAATTTCTCCAAGTTCATAACATTTTCTAAAATAAAAATGATTTAAACAAAACATAAGTCAACAATTCATGAATAAATAATTTATTTTTTTAAAAAATTAACTCCAAAGGCAAATCTTATGGGATACCCATATTTTTTAGTTTTCTAAAATAAAGCTTCTTGGGTGCTTACATATACATTGTCTCATACTATGGGTTTTCACTAATGTTCTATAATACTAATTCCTAAATTAACTTAACTGTTATCTGATATCAACTATACTGACCCAACTTTTTCTTACATTAGTATTACACCATTTTAAAGATAAACAATATAATAGTGTTCCAAACTTTTATCCAAAGGTTTAGTAAATTGGGAAATTAGGACCTAACATAATATATAAATAATAAATATAATCATTATGTAATTACTTAATCTCAAGATTCTTAGTGGCCCTCATGTACTCTTTATTATATGTAGTCACCTAAGTATATACATCAAAGAAAGCAGTGAGCTAAAAGCCCAGTAAGAGGATAAATAACAATATAAATCAATATAACATGGGTGAGTATAATCATCATCATAATAGAGTAATAATGATATTATAATCATAATCATTATACGAATAATTAGATAAAGTCATGGAATATTGAAATATATAAAAATAAAATATCACGTCTTAGTGGTCAAATATCACATATAGTTGTGAACAAAGATATCATCATGTTCATGAAAAACATATGTGCATAATCATTACATTACAATTGTGAAAAAATATAAAATCATGTTCATTCATATTTAACCTTATCTTAAGAGATAAATCACATTACATAATGCATTGGAGTCCTATATGATTTTTGGCACACCCACCACATCATAACATTTATATTATCATGTATTCCACATAGAACATATAATTATATTTTTCATACCACAACCCATGGAATGGAAATGGATTTACGAATTTCATAAATCATGCATTCATGAATAAAATTTGAGGTTCACAAAATAAAAATGGAATAACACACTTGGTAAAATAATCAACAATGTTGATTGAAGAATAAACAATCTCAAGATAATTAAAAGGTGTGATTTATAAAAGAAGATTTCTTTTGGAAAAGTCATTTTGTTGTTCATAAAATCTGATTGGGAGCATGTATATCCTTGAAAATAAAATTTAATAACAATTAAATTATGTTTTAGGAATATTAAAATAACATCCATGCTAAAATTTGGAAAGAAAGTGGAATAATCCAAAACAAATTGGGTTTGAGAGTCCCCTTACCTTATGCCAAAATGATTTCATTAATTTAATATAATGGATAATGAAATTATAGTCGTTAATTAATAAATAAAAAACAAATTCTATATTTATTTGATTCATTATAATTTTTTGAGGTTATTTTATGACCATTTTGATGAGTTATAGTGTTCAATTTAATCATTCAGGGGTGTACTTTTTCTTGGTTTTCATGACCGGTTCACTTGTAAACATGTATGGAAGATTCTGTAAATGGGAATAATTATCCAAAATTGAGATTAAATGTTATTAATGAACTTATAGAAGTTTAATTGGTCTTATATATTACTATTTTCAAGATATGAGGATGATTCGTCATATAAAATGTTAATGAAAATCGTGTAGATTAATTTTGGCAGTTTCCGATCACAATGAACTAGTTTTGTTTTATTATTTAATATTATGTATATATGTTAGTTATATAACATAAAAAAGTTTATAAAATTAATTTTAGAATCTATTTGAACCATTATAATGGTTTTATGACCATCCTTGAAGGTGATAAAGGAAAATGAAAACTTATTGTCCTCGAGTGCGATAAATCTAAACCTCGCGGATGATGTTTTTATTTCTAGAAAAAAAAGAAGAGGAGAAGAGGTTTGATGATAGATTATTACATTAACATAATAAGATTATATTATATATAATATAATGGAGTTATCATTCCACTTGGATAAGGGTAGTTGAGGAGAGAATAATAAAATAAGACAACTTGAAAAGAAATTAAAATAAATTAGAAGAGGATTTTACCTCTTGAACTCCTTCTCCTTGAGAACCTCCTTCAAAAAATTGGGTTGGGTCTTTTATTTATACCAATGGATCTTAGAAAAGGGGAAGTGTCTTGTGAATAGTATTGTTCATAAATTGGATAAGATTCAATTCTTTGGAGGTGTAAAGAGAACAAGTGATGAGGGGTGTTATTTATTGTGGGGGGAGACAAGTTTTTTTTATTCATTAGTTTATTATTTTGGCTCAAGAATATGAATAGTTCTGAATCCCATGACTAAATACAGTAAAGGGTGAAGGATAGTTTGAGATTATGGGCTTAAAGTATCCATGCATCATCTATGACTCAATAATTCATGTATTTTCTAAATATTTTAAATTACCATATTTCACTGTACACCAAGAAATCTATTATTTTAGAAAAATTCCATAAATTCGCCATAACCATTTTTTGATGTGTAAATTCAAAAAAAGAAATCCATTTTTTTAAAATAATTTTCTAAATAAGATAAATTTAATTTCTAATTAGAATAATCAATAATTAAAAAATTACCAATTTTATAGTACTTCAAAAATTTAATTAAGGTCTCATAAAATAAAATTATAATCGTAATAAAACAAAATTTTTATTTATGAATATATTTTATAAAAATGAATTTTCTTTTAAATAGTTATATTAATTATTAAATTTTAAATAAGCATTTATGTTTTATAAATATACCAACACTTAATTTATCATTTTTAAAACATTTTTTTACTTTTAATATGATATAATTATATCATATTTTAATTTATAAGATGGATATATTTTATTTATACTTTCACGGGTGAGGTTATCACTCTATTGGCTAGATTACTATTCTTAATTGTCATGTTACTATTCCAAGGGTCATGTTACTATTCCATCGAGATAGGTTCCTTAATTTCATTAAATATTAATTATTTCATTCTTCAATTATGATAATGGTGTTTTTATTGGGATCTCCATGATATGTATGTGTTTTACTCTATAACATAATTAAAATAATGGAAAAAATTCCATTAATAACATTTTTGGTCGTTACAGTTACTAAACAATGTTTCTAACTATACTGACACGACCATCACCAATAAAAAAACACTCCACCTGATGTGGATATACAATCTGTATAGTCACCATCCCAATTTGTATCATTGTGACCCATGAAGTCAATATTTGGAAAATATATGTAGAGAAATCCATAATTCGTTTTTCCCTTTACATATCTCAAATTTATTTTAATTACAATCATGTGTGACTCCTTTGGTTCACTTTAATACCTTATAGAGAGAGTCACTACCTAAGAAATCTCATGTATGGATGCTATGAGATACAAAAGGATTCCAATCATAGTTATAAATTTGTTCTAATCAACATTATTACCTTGTTCATATTTTCTTAACTTTGTGGAAACGATATAGTAGTGTACAACTATTTTGAATCTTTTATTCCAAACTTACTCAATATTACTGTGGCATAATTTTCTTATGAAATAAATACATAATTGTAATTCTTCATAATTTGTAAGCCCATAAAATAGTTTAGTTCTCCCAGAATATACCTATCCAATTACTTCAACATATTTATAGTGAATTACTCAGATAAGAAATTATTATTATTTTAAAAAAAACTATGTAATCCACAAATACAATCCATATAATTATTTTAACAAATCCTTCTCCAAGTACAAGTTGTTATCCATAGTGCCTTTGGAAATCCCATTTTTCTCAAACAGTCATCAATTTTAGAATACTAGGACCTTGGTGCCTATTTCAAGTTATAAAATACTTTCTTCACTCTAAAAACCATTATTTAATCATTATAAATAAAAAAACTTTTTATTTCTCAATAAAGACTTCTTCTTAATGATCATTATTTTGGATCACTGACTTTACATCCATTTGGAACACCTTTTAATGCTTCTAAACTACCACATGCAAGAACATTTTTATTATCTCTAGTATAGAAAATATAGAAATGGTCTCTATAAATTATAAGCCTTAAATTTAATAATTGCCTTTGAAAGAAGTCGATCCTTGTTCTGTGTTACTTCTCCTTTCTCATTAATTTTTTTTTTCTGAACACCCATTTTATACCAATAACTTTTTTTATCTATGAAAAAGTTCCCATGTAAATTTATTCTCAAATGCAATGAGTTATAATTTCATTTATTTCACCCATTAATCATGATCAATATACATATCCACCATTCTAGTTTCAACCTATAATTCAAGATCTATTTAGTTCTAAAATATTATCCTCCTTCTAGTTTGAATAGGTGCATTCTGATTCCCAATGATATTCTCAGTTTTTATATGTTTATTTAACCTCTAGATCTGATTTAAGTCACCGCAATCACCTAATTAATCATCACTAAAACATTCTAAATTATAATCAATAGTTTCTAGTATGATTTAAACTACTCTTTTAACAATGTTTTTAGAAATTTGTGCATTATATTCTATAGGAGACTCAAAATCCTCTTGAATCTATTGACTTATTTTTCCAATATTTTAATAATTTTTCATATCCAAACAATTAATTCTTTTTGAAATATTTTATTCCAAAATCTATATCTATTCCCATTATATAAATAGTCCATAAATACTCCATCGTCAAACTTTTATTCAAAAATTCTCAGTCTGCTTCCTTTGATTTTAAAATAACTTGGACTTGCAAGACCTTGAAATATTTAACTGTAATCTTATTTTCTCACCACATCTCATAGGGTGTACCATGTGTCAAAGGCCTAAAAATTCATCTATTTTGAATATTCACCATAGTAAAAACTACATCTCTCCATAAAAATTTTGAAACATTATTCTCAGCCTAAATAGTTATATGCGTTTCAAAAATGCTCACATTCTTCTTCTCTATAACAAAATTCTATTATGGTGTATAAGGTGTGATATAATAATGAATTATTCCATGTTTTCAAGGATAATTTTAAAATGAATCACTCGTGTATTCTTTCCCATTATCATATATTGTTTATTTATACACAAGACAATTAACTTTTTAACCTTCCTTATATATATTTTGAACATCCTAATTACCTCAGAGTTTTGATTAATAAAGAGAAAATTGGTAATCCAAGTAAATTAATATATAAAATTAATGAAGTAAAAATCACCTAAGTAGTAATTTTATCTCACGGGCCCACAAATATCTATGTGGAATAATTACAAAGGTCTTATGCAAGTAATATTCAACTTTTTTTCAGTCTTCTGAGTTATCTTTCCCTTCTAACATATTCTACAGATTCCATCTGTATCTATTTTCTTATTGGGTAAATATCAAACAAATTAATTTTTAAAATCTTGATTAGGATTATTTGGCTATGATTTCTAAGTTTTATTTTCCATAACATGTCCTCATAACTCGTTTTCATGTAACAAGTATTGGAAGGATCACCAATCAAGGATAATTTATATTTTCTCAACCTCTATAAGATACATTTTTTCTATAACTTGATTTTTTAATGATTCATGTGTTTCTATTGAATGTTACCTCATGTCCATCATCAAAAAGTTGTCTAACACTCAGCATGTTTTGTTTTATCCCTTCAACATGAATCACACCATCTGATTTCAAATTATGATACTCAATTTTAGTTGACCCAATACTGTTGATTTTCAAGAAAGATTCATTAAAAAATTATTAAACCTCCTATATATTTCTCAATGTTATTCATAATTTTAGCGTCACCAATAAATTTGGGGGAATACCCACTATAATGTATCCATTCTTTCATCTTCTTGCATTCTTTAAAAGAAAATTATGACAAGAATTACATTTATTCATTGTGAACTTGAACTGTTTTAACTTTTTATTTGAGACATAAATGATATGGTAATATTCCCATGTATTTTTCTTATCTATGCCCCTTTTGATCACACCTTACACAATTCTCTTTAATACAATCAAATATTTTTTGTCTTGTCATCTTGTGGCTAGTTACCATCTCTGTGCAATTTCTTCCAGAATCTATTTTCTTCTCATTAAAACTACTACCCTAGATTCTTGCCTTCTCCAAAGTAAATTATTATTATAACAACATGTAAGATATTTATATATAAAAAAAAAACTCTCCAAATAACCCTAATAACCGAATTTTCATGTAAACCTCGAATTGTATCTAGAATATTTCAATCCAATATTTTTCATTTGATGAACCATTTTGGTTTGATTACATATTGGATTTGGAATATACGTTTCATTAAATATTATTCCTTCATAAAGAACTCTTTTATATAATTTATATCTATTTTTCTTGGTCTATATTTGACCAGAATAAATATTTAAACCTAAATTATTAGTTTTAATAGTTTTGGAAATATATTGTTTAGATAAAGACATTACCAGAATTTTTCCATCATCTTTAGAGGATTCTCCCTTGACCTCAGTTGATATTTTTAAGTCCTTCTTACTCTTCATTAGTTCTTTATCATATTAAAGACACTATAAAAGTTACAAAGATAATTCGTTATCCTTATAAGTGAGTTTTTCTTTAATATATTTTATCATCATCTCATATTCAACAGCTGTCAACATTATGTTTTTATTTTCTTCTACAAGATATGTCTTCCTTTTTACTTGATCACATTTTTCATAAATTGGTTTCTTATTCTCTATTATTGACTTCTTCTTCTCTTTCTTGATTTTTTTTTCAATCAATGCCTCAAATTCCACTACATGAATGTATTAAAAATATATTGGTTCTTAATTTTCATTATCATAATTAGATGTCCCAATGGTTTTTTGAACATGAACCATGAAATTTGTAAAATTTTCACATGTTTCTTCATCATTGTATCATCACAATATAAGATAAGTTTCCACTTTTTTTCATATCAAATATATTCTTTTTGTTCTTTTAAATCTCATCCCGCTTCCACATTCCTTTGAAGTATCTTTATAAATTTTTCTATACTTATTTTCTTGAGTCTTTTCATCATATTTAGATTCTTAATCCTCTCTTTTCTTCTCTGAACAATTAATTATATTGTATCCAAGACCATTATATTTATAACATCTACCAAATAATATATCTTTGTTCTTTATTTTTCCCTTTTGAAATATTTTATAAATTAATGAAATAACTCTATGATATTATTCTTCACTCTTAGGATCACTTTTTTCAACAAGATATTCATCATCAAAAAAATTCATATTCCTCACTACTTCAAAATCCATCTCAAATTTAACTTTATTTTTAAACACTTGAATCTTTTTCATTTAATAAGTGATAGGAATAGTATGTAACTCTCCATGAGAAATATCTTCTCTATCATCAAGAGAAAAAAAATTTGGGATCAAATCTATCCAAAATATTTATCATCAACTTCTTTACAATTGGAATCATAAAGTTTCTCACCAAAGACTTGAATATTACTCATAATGGTATTTACCTGAGTAAATAAATCATTAAAAAAAATCATATTATTCCATTCTAATATCTTCAAATTTGATTTTCCATATTTGTATCTTTTATTATTTGACTTTCACATTAACTTTATAACTTCATTCCAACTTGTCCCAAATTTATTTTATAGTTTCCAATCCCATATCCTCAAAGTATATTGTCTTTAATAAGGACATGTGAATATAATTTCATGATTTTATATCTAGTTCCATATTCTTCTTATCAGAAAACATCATCTGACCATTATTTACATATGTTCGAATTCCCATTATACCTATATCACGAACTTCCAATACAAGAGAAAAATGATATGGGAACATTAAATTATTTAAACCACTATGCCAAAGTAAGCATTTCACAATGGTTTAAACTAGCACTAAATTATGTTTTGGAAATCATTGAGTGACAGTTTTCCAAAACAATTGTGGAATAATATAAACTTTTAAAAAATATAGGGATAATTATTTTGTGGTAGTTTGAACCGATGCAAAATCATTTTAAACATTTTTTTATTTTTTATTTTTTATTAACATATTAATGTAACTGTTTATTTATTTATGTAATTATTTATTAATTTAAATATCATAATTTTTTTATTTTTTTATTCCCAGAAATTCTCAGGTACCGAGTGTGATCGACCTTAAAAATTTATTGATGAAAATAGAGGTACAACAAAAACGAAGAGCGTGACACATGAAATGATACCGAACATGAAAGTGATCAGATCACCACAAAAAAAAGGCACAATGACCCACATAAAATGAACCAAATGCCAAAAAACACAAACATATAAATAATTATCCATGATATGACCGATAGCTACCAAATCTGGAGATCTCGTGGAACTGACCGCATGAACGAGGCTCACTAACAACACACCACCTGAGGTTATCATAATGGGAGCCAACACAATAATGTTGAGGATGTTTTCATTCCCTTAAGCATTGTCGCTCACATAATAAAGGTCATCCTTGACGCCCATCCACAGAGGTGTCAGTGAAATCACATCATTAGCAAGAAATATCACTTTCAACATCCCATACCATCAATGGTTCATTGTACCCGAGATCTTTTCCCTCATCAGTGTCCCATACCACTATAGGTTATCCCGCAACTGCCATCCCAATAACATGTGGGATAAAAATACTCCACCAATAGAAAAAGAAATAAAATATCCAACAAAGGACTAATAAAATGGGTGAATCCCGAACCATGAGACTATCGGCAGACCCAAACTTCTCTACATTAAATAATTACACACCTGCTGCCACCATGTGACCAATGGCACATCCTGAGGTAAAATACCAATATTTCCACAGGTCTTCCCTGCATCCTACCCGCTAATGTTGATGACCACCTACCACGTGTCATCCCGATCGCACACCATCATTCCTGCATCTTATCACGGTTATCACATCCTTTCTCAAGAACAGGCACACACCACTACCTTTGATGCCTTGTCATCTCCCGCATGAGATAGATGACAAAATCCCATAAACCCAAATTCTATCCCGTTGTAGAGGGCTCCATTAATAGATGACCCCCATCAAAGGATGTTTCTAGATGAATTGAACTCCAACCCCATTAAATAGTGTGGATTTTTCGCCAACCAAACCCATTCAAAGACAGATGCCCAAGTGTCATGGGATATAGTGACCATACCATAAGGCTTTAACATCATCCTCTAGGGCCCCACACCCGTCTCACCACGTGTTGCCAGTGACATGCCCACCACACCTATACACCTACAGAAAAAATAAAAGATTGCTGATCCATAATGTTCATCCAAAAAATCTGATGTCCATATCACCATGAACTGAGAATGTCTTCAGCTTGTTCTTGGTTATCGCCTTGGATGACACACACCCTTTGTGCCCACTGAAGGTCAGGGATCATCTGTTCCACTCGATTATTCATCGACAAAACATTTGCCACACACTGTTACCTTGCTTCCCTCACAACAAAACGTCGCTGAAATCATTCATATTCAAGATATCCTTGATGTTGCTGGTTCTGTTGAGGAAACACTCTGCCTGAATAATCTGGTGGATATTTGAAAATCTTACCTCCAATTTCATCACTAGGTTAAGCTAAATGGCATTTCTGCAAGCTGCAAACATCTCAATGTGGCAAAAAAAATCAACTTCATCGATCTTTCTTGAGATTATTGGTTTGTCGAAACAAACCCCGTTGGAATTGAGAGAGAGGGAGTCTCTCCATTCTTGAGAGAGATTCTCTCTATTCTTGAGAGAGAGTTTCTCCATTTTCTCCCTTATTTATTATAGAATATTTATTATATATTATTTAATATTATTTATTTATTTACTTATTTATTTATTACCATCCATGCATGCATACATCTTCCATACAGAAATTCATCATATATATGTGTTGGTGTTATTTAAACCTCTCCCATCTTGGTTATTCTATAAAGACTTTACCACTCCACCAAACTCTTCATGTTATGAGTAAACAGAATTCAATATAATTATACATATATTGATAAAAAAATAATAACATTAAAGAATAAGAAGAAGAAGAAAAACAAAAAACACATAACAAATAAATACAAACTAAATGATTAATAATTAATATTAAAATATTATTCATTAAAAAATAAGTGATTACTAAATAAATAAACAATGAATAAATAAAAATATATAAAAAAGAATAAATTAATATATGATAAATAAATAATTAATGAATAATTAATATATAATAAATAATTAAGAAATAATTAAGAAATAATAAATAATAAATTAATAATAAAAAATAATAAATTAATAATAAATATAAATTATATACACGAAAAATAAATAATAAACTAATATGTACTAAATAATATAGTAATAATATATAATAAAAAAATAAAAAATAAAAAATATTAAATAATACATCTATTATAAATTAATAATAAATAATAAATTAATAATAAATAATAAATAATAAGTCATAATATATAATAAATAGATAATAAATGTATAATAAATATTAAATCAATATTTTAAATAAATTATCTATAATTTAATAATAAATATTAATTTAACCTATAATGAATAATAAATAAATAAATAAATAAATAAATAAATAAATAATTACTAATAAATAAGAAAACCAATAAATGATATTTCATAATTCATAATTCATAAATAAATAAATAAATAAATAAATAACAAATCCATAAATAATAAATATACAATACAGAAATAATTCTTAAATTAAAAATAAATAATAAATAAAATAGAAATTATTAATAAATAAATAATAAATAATATTCCAATTGAAAAATAAAAAATAAACAATTAGTAAATAATAATTAAATATTAAATTAAGAATGGATAAGTAATTAATAATAATTTTATAGCAATTTACAAATAATATGTAATAATTGATAATATATATAATATATATTAAATAAATATTAAAATTGTAATAATAATTTAATAATAAATAATAAATTAATATATAATTAATAATGAATGAATAAATAATAAATAATAAAAAAATAATAAATAATAAAAAACAAACAGTAAATATTCACCAATTGCTAATAAATAATCATATATAATTAATAAGTAATAAATTAATAATAAATTGTAAATTATAAATTTTTAATAAATACATAATAATTAATTAATTACAACATAATAAATAATATGTTAATAATAAATCACTAATAAATTATAAATAAATTAATAATAAATATATAAACATTAAGTTAATAATAGATAAATAATAAATATATAAATAATAGATAAATGATAAATCAATAATAAATAAATATTAAATAATTAATAAATAACTAATACATCAATTATAATTTAATAAAAAATAATAATTATTAATTTGAAAAATTAATGATAAATTATAAATATTTTTTATTAATATGTAATAAATATTGAAAAATATTAAATAATAATATTATATATAATATAGAGAAAATAAATTATAATGAATAAAAAATAATAAATTATAAATGAATAAAAAAATAATAAATAACAAATAATAAATTAATAATTAAGAACAAATAATATATATTGTACAAAATATAATATATAATGAATGAACAAATAATAAATAATAAGTGATAAGTAATAAATGATAAATAATAAATAATACATAATAAATGGATATAAATATTTATAAATATATATATATATATATATATTCATAATGAAATTTACATAAATATATATAAACACACACTTATGTTACATAAATATATATTTATCCTTAAACATGTATATAATTGTATATTAATGTAAATATATATATAAAAACAAATAAATGTATATATATACCCATAAAATATATAAAAATATATAAACATAAATAGTATAAATATTTACTAATGTATATAAATATAGAAAAATATTCCTAAATATATATAAATATCCATGCAGAGATAAAATTATATATAATTTTAGATAAATATTTATTAATGTATATAAATTAATAATAATTATACATAAATGTATTGAAATATATATATATATATAATAGATAATAAATCAACAAATGTGGGTAAACCACAACAATTACAACAATGTAAAATTAATATTAATATAAATCAATGAAATAAAATCATTGATGACCCAAAAAGAATATGAAGAAACTCTTAAATGAAGTTAAAATCTCATCGAATGTTTAAAAATCAAAGTATCTGAACTAAAAACATAGTTCTATAAGCCTTTTATTATTTTTTTGACCTTGAAATAAAAGTTACTAGGGTATCGTAAGTCAATACGGTGTAGATCTTGTTATAATTTTCAATTTGATATGTGGTAGATCCCAAACAGACACCCAGATCAAAAGTTATGGTCGTTTAAATTTAAAGTTCAATTTTCAACTTCCCTTAAAACTGTAATACATTTTATTACATTAATAATTACCAAATTATTATTTGATGTTTTTTATCTCAATTCATAAGCTTCAATTTGATGTGTCGTTGAGTTAAAATGGACTCCCATATCAAAAACTATATTCATTTGATGCTGAACATTAATTTTCAACGAACTATGAATTAATTTATGGTTCAAATAATTACAAGCTAATAATTATAAACAACAATTAATAATAATTAATAGGAAGTAATAATTAAATATAATATATATAAAAAAATTTCTCATTAATTTAGCTACTGTTTTTATAAAATCAACAAAAAAAATCAATTAAAAAATTTTAAAAAATTAAGAAAATCTGATTTAGCGGTGGTATTTGAAAAACCACTACTTTAAGAACCCAGTTTTTCACTCATGTATGAATCTTTTAAAATTTTGCCTAATTCATTATTTTTTACATAGTATTAATACTTAATGAGGCTATAAAGGCTCCTGTGGTGTCTAGGGCATGTTCTGAGCATGGAACCTCAGCCGCTGGAGAAGGTCACTTGGTCGCATGGTTAGTAGAAACCATGCGACCCAATCCACATAGTCTTTACAAACTGTGTAGGGCTAGAAAATAGTGTGAATTAGGGTGCACGATTTTCCCTAACTGTACGCTAGGGACCACACACCCATGTGAAATGAATCTAGTTTTATGCAGAGGATAATCAAACAGTTGACACACGGTTTTCCTAACCATGTGGCCTAACCATGCGGGTGACCTCTTTAAGAAGTGAGAGACATATGGTTGGTGCACTGTTTGGAAAACCATGTGACCAAACCACGTGACACTTAAATTATATTTAAAATTACTATATTTCCCTTAATGAAATTTTTAAACCAACCATTAATCATGTTTTTTCATTCTAGCAGATAGAGTTGTATTGAGAGCTCCCCTTTGAGCTCAAATCATAGAATTTGACCCCATTCGTCCATCCAAAGTTTGATTCGATCCTTGTTCATCATGATGGATGCACATCGGTAATATATTGATTCCTTTTTATCCATTATTTGTTTCTCTTCTCCTCGATAATTTTATTGAGGTGTAGGCTCACAGGCCCCTATTTTTAGGGTATTGGTCTATTGTTTAGAATTATTCCAATCCAGGCCAAACTAAAGGAGATAATCTACAAGGAGAGTCATACGATCCTACGATAGGTGGTCTATGACTCATCCCTCAAGTTTATTCATTTTATAAATTACCATAGTTGTGTGTTCGTTGATCTCATTGGGTGTGGACTATAAAATTCAGGTGTATTACTTACAGTTGTTAGAATCATATTCTAAGATCCTTGTTATATATGTTATCCATCATTGGAGGTTATGATGTCAACATCGACTGCCCCAAGAAGGGTGTTTCAATAATTTGGGTTTTAGTAGCATGATAAGCCCATATTCACCACCATTTGGTTGTGTTGTGACTTGAAATTGACAATGTTAAGTGTTTCAATAAAATTAATGAGTTATATATCATTATTACATATGAAACTTGACCCTTCTATGGTAAGTAACCCAATTAATCAACAAATATTTTAAAATAAATGGAAAGTATATTGATACATACCACATGGAATATTTAAATAAATGTAATTAAATGGTTTGGTTACACATCTGTAGCACACCTTGAGATGCTTAATGGAAGGAAGCAGAGTGAACCTAATGAATTGATTAGGACTCATATGAACTAATAAATGGTCACATGTCCTATTTTAACATTATCACACTAATGAAAGGTAATAAATTAAACCAAATGACTTATTAAATAACCTGATTATTACATGGCCTTAATTAATTGATGAGTCAATTATAAGGTTCCTAATGTATGTGGACCTTGAAATCTTTATAGGGGCTGTTATACTCGATCCAACCTTGGATTCCTGAGGTAATTCCTTGATCTCTCGTGGATGCCATTCCAATTTAGGGATGTTAGTTGTCAAGGTTGATTTCTACCTTATAACCTGATCCTTTTCTACTAGTGGATGTCGAGTATGAAATTGTAGGATCCCTCCATTATCATTTAGATATTAGTATGCCTTGGATACACTCCTTGGATCCAGTGTGACATCTACATACATGAGGCGTTATGGATACAACCGTTGGGCAGAGTCATTACTTATCCTATTTTACCTTGGATGGGATCCATGGACTCGGTTGGAATTATGTTACTGTGGAATACCTTGGTAGTTACCCCTATATTACACTCTTACCACTTATTTAGACTATAGATTATTATTGAGTTGGATAAACCCTTGAGGTTAAGGATTCCTTGGTTATTAACTTGTATTTTTTTCATTATTACCATCAGGGATGCCTTATTATATCTTCGATACTTTATCGTTATTGTTATCATTAAATTATGTTAGTATTGCTTATTCCTCATGTTACTTACTTATATAAACTAAAACAGAATTAATTAATAAAATGATTACATGTTTAGACACCAACTGAGGTTAAAGAAAGTAATTGGGTATATATATTATTAAACATTTTACTTTTATATATGCATGCATGTACACTTTTCCTGTTTATATCACACAGAATGGATACTATAGATGCCATTGGTCGTGGCCTACTAATATTTATCTCACACTATATCTAGGAATCTATTTGTACCTAGGTAGATTACATGTATGTAGGTGTTAACAAAGGGAAGCATCCTACCTTGGACACTTGATATTGCTTTCATGATATAGGATATAGCTTGGCAGTAGATAACCAATCTGGAGCACAAGATTCTTAGATAGTTTTTGGTCTTTTTTCAAATTTTTTATAGCATGAATTTCTTGCTACCTTTTATCAATATTTTCTATTTCTTAGAGACATGTCATGTATCATCATTTGGTATATGATTTAGCTTCTAGTTATAGTTGATCATTATATGTTGCATGGGTTGTTTTTCACTTCTAGACTACTTCCTATATTTACCGTTTATTACTTTTATCCACTGCGCAACACTCTAATAATGAGGTAATAGTCTCCCCGCTGACACATACTAGTCCCTCATAGGTAGTCTGCAGCCTTTGGCTTTCGGGGAAATGTGTTTGAAGCTCAGGGGACCATTGAGTGGCACCTGAGTTCATGACCTCACAAGGTGGTATCAAAGTCATTACTTTCTTGGTTTACTATTTAGAGACAATATATAGGATATTATAAACACATTGTAACTGGGTTATAAGACATTCTTGGTCATAGCTAACACATGTTTAGGGTAAATGTTGAGTTTCTTGGAATAATAATTGTTGTTCTACTTTTTCCTATTGCAGTTGATATATTTTCATCATTGGGTGATGCACATATTGTATGATGATTATTATTATTTATGTGATTGATTTTTTAATTTTATCCTTGGGAAGATGAGATGAGTGGAAGGAACATCACTCATGCATCATTGTAGGCACCTAAAATTCACATGCTATGCATATTCCATTTTGTATAGGTGAATTTCACTTATTGTATTTTCTTGTATCATTTTTCACTATTGACTGAGCCTTGTTTATACATATTAATGTGTTACACCTTGGATGTGGTTGAGTGATTGATGGTTTCAATTCATGAGGTTTATGGGCCTCGTGGGTTGGAATGGGAAGTTTACAGAGTCAATAAATTGTATATAACCTCCTATATTCTAAGACCTAATATAGACTCAGTTAATTATAATTTAAATGGGAATTGATATCTATGACAAGGTGTATAGACCCTAATTCACTAGGAATAAAAATACATTTTAGTAAAACTTTTATATAAGATTATAAGTAAATGCTACAAAAATGTTGAGTTTAACTTAAAAATGAATGGTTTCATGTAAATAAAAGGCAAGGTTCTGTTGAAACTTAATCTCATAGAGCCCCCATAATTTAAACATGAGAACTTACCAATACCCAGCCTTATAAGAATGTAATTGGGGTAATATACCTTGGGAAGTTGGCCCTACATATTATGTTTTTCTTCTTCTAATGTTTCTATCTACATCATGATATTCATGAGGTGTGTTCTTGGTGTTTCCAGACCTATACCACCATGATGTCCTTATTTCATGCGCCAGGAGGGTGGAAAAGGCCATGCTCTAGATGTGGTGGGACTTGAGACACTAGTCCTACCTCCAAGAGTTCCAATTGAAGAAATTCATATTATACCTAATCAAGTCAATGATTCCCAACATTAAGAGAGTTTCTTATATCTGATGCATTCCATACATGGTGCTCCATGAACTGAACCCACGATGGTTATTGTGACATGTGAGTTCTAGAAGCAGCATCCTCCTACCTTCTCCGGGGATGGTAGTACATAGGGTGATGAGTCTTGCATGGAGGACACACTATCTATCTATGATCATTTGGAGACACCTCTAGAGTGAAGGGTTAATATGGATACTTAAAATCCGTATGATTCAGACAAGAAAAAGTCGGATGTGATTACTAAGGATGGTTGACATCATGGAATGGTCTGAGATGAATTTTAGACTACTTTATATAATCACTTATTTCCTTAGACACTGAGAGGTGACTGAACTAGAGAGTTCATACATCTAGAGCATAGTGTTATGTAAGTAATGGATTATTCATCCTGTTTCACTGAGTTACAGTTCTTTTCCCAACTTCTAAAAAGTGATGAGTTTTCTTCTTCTACACTCTTGGTGGATGGGCTCCAGTATTCCATCCATACTTAGGTGAATGTTTTTCTACTAATTACTTTCTATCATATAATCAATTAAGCTCTTATAATTGAGCACAACCTAAGGGAAGGTGATAGTGCTAGAAATATAGGATCAGTGCCAACATAGGACAATAGTTATTCTGGTAGCAGCAAGTATTCTTTCGAGGATTCATGTTAGAGCAGTAGAAATCATAGTAACCACACTGCCAAATTTGTTGTATTCTATTAATGTGAATGACAGTGGAATATGAAGCCTCAATACAATAGAGACATGATGGAGTGTCGTTCTTATGGTCGTATGGGGAATATGAAGAGATTCTATCAGAACATTCCATCTACTTCTAGTGGAATAGGATCCACACCAGCTTCACCTTCATGGTTAGGTTATTTATGCCATGTTAGTGGGGAGTTAGAGAAACACTTGAATTATAGGCCGAGGATGAGGTCATGGTTGTGGTATCCAGACTCCAGATTATCAGCACTAGAAGAGCGCTCATACTTAGGGTAGTCCAGTTATAGCACAGAATTTTGGATTAGGCTACATTCATGCATTACAGCTCATACATGAGGAATAGTGTAATGTCCCAAGGATTTACAAATAAATTTAACATAGAATGTAATTCAGGAAATATTAAGTCTCTATGAAACAACACTTTCTTATTTATAAGAGATAGTTATAACATAGTTGTTAAACATAATTTTGCTTCTTATGTGTTTTCAATTTCAAAAAATAGACATAAATGGTTGTGATTAGTAAGATATTTAGTGTCCAATAGGATCAGCATACAGTTTTTGTTGAATAGTTACTTGACCATTTGGAATATTAATGTACACTTATGAATAGAAATATGACACTTCTGAATAGTAAATCTGCCAAATGAATAGTAACCTCACTCATGAATGTATAAATAAAATTTATGCACCTTATAAATGAATTTATGATATAAATATATCATAGTGTAGGTAAATAAATATTTCAAAAATTAATATTTAAGTGTTTATTTTTATAAGTCATAATTATTTAATTTCAATATTATAATAAATAAAATGATTTAAAAAGAAATTAATTTTCAAAAAAATTATTCATAAATCAATATTTGGATGTCTTATGATTTTAATATAATTTTATGATACCTTAGATAATTTTTTAAAGGGTGTTAAAATAAGTTAAAATTTTAAAACTGAATTTTTCGAGTAAACAATGATATTAATTAAAAATTAAATTTCTCATGTTTAGAATTTTTTTATAAAAAGGAGTTCATTTTTTAATTCTACATGTCAAAAAATGGTTAGGGTTATTTTTTGTGATATTTCTGGAATACTTGAATTTGTAGTGAATAGTAAAATATGGTAATTCACAGTATAAATACATTATAAAATAAATACAATATTCCCTAAGTCATGGATGATGTAAGGAACCTTGGTTTGAACTCACATGAAATTATTACTATATTTATTTACAAGAATAAACACTATTTATTACCTTGGGAAAAATAATAAAATAATGGATAACATATTTAAAAATAACCCCTCTACTCCACTATAAAAACCACCCTCACCCACATCTTCTCTTCAATCCTCTAAGCCTTGAAGCTTGTAAAAGTTCAACCAAAATCCTCTTCCATATTCTCTTCCCAAATCAAGGAGATCTTGGTATTTCCAAAAGAACAAAACCCCTTCCCTTAAAGAGGTTCTCAAGGAGGATAATTCAATAGGTAAATCTTCTTCCTTTTTCTTTAAATTTCATTTCAATTTACTTAATTTTATTACCCTCTCCTAACCTCCTATGTTAATATGATCAGGAAAAATCTAGTATCAAGTATATACTAGAATGATATCATTTTAATGGAAGATACATCATTAATATCCTTACTTTTTTCCCTCTCTCTCTCTCTCTCTCTTTCTCTCTTTTATTTGAAAAATGAAATCATCGTCGAAGAGGTGATGATTTACAACCTTCTTGGACAAAAACCTTTCGTTCTTCAATTTCTCCTTCAAGGATGTTAATGAAACCATTTTTATTATTGAACCAGATTATAAAATATGTATTATTTTATATTTAATGTTCTATAACCAGTATACACACATAATACTAATTCATACAACAAAACTAGTTTGAGATGATCGAAACACCGTCGTAATTATCAAAACGATTATCATTAATGTTTTATCTAATAACTAATATTAATACCATATAAAAAATGAATTATATAACCAATTAATCTTTTGGATTTTCATCAATATCATATATATTCAATTCTGTTGAATTATATCCATTCCACATGAACTTTTATACTCATACACAAGTATACCGAACGTGAAAACTAAGGAAACAAACGCTCTTGAGCGATAAATTTGTATCTTATAAGTCATAAAAAATTCCATAAATTAACATAATAAAAGTATGATAAATCAAATACATATATAAAATGTTATGAATGATTTTATTAATGTATTTAATTTTATTATCCAGGACATTAAGATCAAGTGAAAAATACATTCATACATAAGGTAAGGATTTCTACTCAAACCTCTATTTTTCTTTTAGGTTACTTTATTTCTATCTTCATCCCAATTAAATTCTTAATTATTATTATTTAATCCTCATAAATTTTCTATGAATGTTCTATATATATGTACCAATCATAATTATAATTTTTTTGATGTTACATGTTTTAAAAGGATCTTTCTCAAAATCTTCTCTACAAACAAGCACGATTCAAGGGAACTTCATAAATTTTTACCTATATTCATGTTCACTATATAAATTTTTTTAATACACTATTATTTATATAAAATAAATAATTTTATTATGAAAAAAACTATATTAGTTGAATTCTAGTTTTATACAAATATTTTTCCAAAAGAAATCTCCTTTTCAAAGTAAAAGAGTGTTTTCCTGAAGTATTACTCTATAATTTTAATAAGAGTATTTTCATATATTAAAACACTCTTGTTGATTATTATTTTTAAATAGAATTAATATTTTTTTTTATATCACCTACTATATTTTATTTAATGGTTTATGATTATATTGATTGTTGATGTTCTATCTTGGTATCATTCAACATATTACTCTGAATGGTTAGTGTTTATGTTTAATGATTGGGAAAAAGTTATTTACATTTCACATGTTAGTTTAAATATGAATTTATATGTTGGATATGTTTCACCCCTTTCATATGAGGAATGCATCAGACATGTAAGTGTCGGGTGGGTCCCGCTACAGACCCTCGATGAATCGGTACGTCTCATGAGACAAACTGGTTTGGGTTTTTACCCATCTATGTATGTTATTTGCATGAGGCCTTAATAGTATGGTTATGACATCCCGAATTATATATTCCCTCATTATGAAACTAGTAATTGATATTCCATGTAATTATTTTACTAGTAGAATATCCATGATTATATTTTATTATGGCATTATTTATTCATCTTTTATTCTTGCTATATTACACTCAATATTATGTTTTAATGGATTGTGTAATTTTATTTATTCACCATGACTTATTACTTATGCCTGTGCTTTATTACTTAGTCTTACTGCACATCTGAGATCACCCCTTTCTTATGTTTTATTTTTACCCATGATGCGAAGAGGTATATTATGAATTACTTTTAGGGATAATCTAGGAGTTATGTATTTTTACAATGGAGTTTACATATTATATTTACATTCATGTTGTAATGTTGAACTTATGTATGTATATTGTTTTAAAAAGATACTAAACTAATCAGTCATTTAGGATAGAAATTCCTTGTAATCATACCATTTTATTTCAGTAAGGCACCAGCTCTGGGAAGCTAGTATTATGGCCTTATAGTTGGTATCGAAGGAATTTTAGTATAATCCTTGGAAACTAGATTTAGAAAATATAGATTAGTGAACAAAACCCTAAGATAGAATTTGAGGATAAGAATATGAGAAAATACTAGAATATTGGTAAGATATAGATTATTTGGATCTTCATAGAAATAAATACCTATCTAGATACTACAAGTGGACGTGGTTTTGGAACAGATGTACCTAGGTGTAACAACTCTGATAAGGTGTTCCAGTCCTGACTCAGGGTAACCTGGTACACAACAATGATCCTTAGTACACACATGTTTTAACACTCCCTGGGGATATGATTAGGATAATTCACATTTTATATACAAACCATTATGTAGGATTTAATTGTAAATATGTCCCCAAAGAAACCATGATTATGATTATGAGATTAGACATGAATAAAAATCAAATTTATCTTAAGTGTTTTACTAGTTTGACGTTCTGCATTACAATTCAAAACATAATTTAGTGTATGCCTTTATTTAGAAATGGATCATATTGGATGGATTAGAAACTTCATGAATGTGTGTATCCCATGTTGGGATTTCCATTCTATTCAAGATAATGACATTAGTTCAGGAGCTACGACTGGTGCTGAGAAACTTATAACTAACTGGGACAACTGACTCAGGTTATGAATAATAAACATACCCATATGGAGGATCCTGAACTAAAATATGGAGGAGTAATTTTATACAAATTTATGAAAAAAAACATCCATAATTTAATGGGACTACAAATCAATTTATAATGGATCAAAAAAATAAGCTCTTTAGATAAGATAATTCTTTCCTTTGGATGTAACGAAAGGTAAAAGGTTGTTATGAAAATTTATTATCTTTCAGGAGATACAGATCAATTTTGGTCATTGATTCAAATCATGAAGGAGGATGAATAAATAGAAAAAATGGAATTGAGTGAATTTAGAAAACGTTTTCTAGAAAAATACATTCCTTGTGAACAATGAGAAGATATGGAAAAGAAGTTTCTAAGTCTATAAAAAAAAGAGGATGAGAATGTTTAAAAGCTTGAAAATTACTTCACAAGGTTGTCTAGGATTTATATGGATAACATACGAAACATAATAAGTAATATTGATCAATTCTTTGGTGGTTTAAAGCAATTCCCCCAATGGGCACTGGTCTTCCAAGAATTTTCATCATATCAATATATAGTCTCATGTGATATCAAGATAGAAAAAAATTCTCTAAGACATATGAATTCAAATTAAAGAAAGATAAGAAGAGGGATTATGAACACTATGGAAAAAGAAATAAGGAAATGGGGAATAAGGGAATATTTGACTTTCCACAATGTAGTAATTGTGGGAAGAGAAACTCTATTACTTTCTTGAAGGGAATGGGTGTTTGTTAAAAGTGTGGAGAAAAATGCCACCAGTATTGTGATTGCAAGGAAAATAAAGAAGCTTCTAATATTAAATGATATAAGTGTAATGGTATGGGACATTATACACATGAATTTCATAATCATCAAGGAAACATTCCCCAAAGAAGACCAATGGAGAAAGGATAAGCATATGTGGTCACAAATGATGAGGTTGAAGTTCCTAATGATGTGGTGTCAGGTACTTTAATCATTTCCTCAAACTTAGGCAATGCATTTTTTGATTCTAGATCATCTCTTTATTTTACATCTTTCCAGTTTTCTATGAAAATTAGACATTTCCAATTTGATTTAATAATTGAGTTGTCAGTCAAAACTCATAATGGAAGTATCATTATAATAAATATGTGTCGATCAGTCCCCCTTATGAAACATAAAAATGCTTTAGTTTTTGACCTTATCATCATACCCATGGTTGACTTTGATATAATTCAAGGTATGAATTAGATTTCAAATTATGATGGAATGATTTATTCTAAGATGAATGAAGTTACAATTTTTTAGAATGATGTAGTGTCCCAAATATTTAGAGAAGAAACGTCGCCATATGATTCTTATCTAGATCTAACACCAGTAGCTCTACTGAATTCCATTCATGGGGAAGAAGAGGATGAAATATCTATGGGTGAGAAAATAAAGTTTAAAATTTATTATATACTTAATTTTCAAGAATAAATTTATGTATTTACATAGTATTTATATGTACATCCTCCGGTGTGGGAAATTTAGTTTTCAATTAATTTAATTCATGGTTCCAGGATTATATCAAATAATCCTTATAGAATGTCCACAGTGGAATTAGTGGAGCTAAACTAGAGGAGCGTAGAACTAAGGGGTTTATTCACCCTAGTGTTCTACATGGGGAGATTCTATTCATTCAATTAAGAAGAAATATGGATCTATGAGGTTGTGCATTGACTACAAGGACATTAATGCTATTACATTAAAGAACAAGCACCGTCTTCCTCTAATAGATGATTTATTTGATCAATGTTATGGATACCAATAATTTTCAAAGATCGAACTTAGATTTGGATGTCATTAGTTACATGTGAGGAAGGAATATATTCCAAAGACAACATTTTGACCCAGGTATGGGAATTATGAGTTTACAGTAAGTCCTATTGGACTGTCTAATGCACCCTCTATTTTCATGGATCTAATGAATAAAGTTTTAAAGGAATATGTTGATTAATTTCTAGTGGTATTTATTGATGATATCTTTGTATAGTTCAAAATCCATTAAGATTATGAGAATCACTTGCACATTATTCATAAAACTCTTAGAAGAAATGAGTTATATGGGAAGTTTAGAAAGTGTGAATTCTGGGTTCAAACAGATTCTTTTCATTGACATATTTTATCGGAAGACGTAATCATAGTTGATCCTATGAAGAAAATGAGGTTCAAGAATTACCTACACCAGCAATCATAATTGAGGTACATAGTTTTATTGGTCTAGCAGGTTATTATCGAAATTTTGTTCAGAACTTCGACTGATTAGCTAACCCATTAACCAAAATTACACATAAAGGGTTGAAGATAATATGTACCAAAAAATGTGAATAATAATTTGAAGAATGAAATAAAAGTTTAGTGAATGATCCAATCTTGACTCTACCATCAAGAAATGGAAGATTTGTGATTTATAGTGACGCATCAAAGAAAATATGTGGTTATGTCCTTATACAGAATAATAGAGTTATTACTTATGCATCAAGGTAGTTAAAAAATCATGAAAAGAACTATACAACTCATTATCTTAAGTTAGCGGCTGTAATATATTCTCTTAAGATATGGATAAATTATCTCTATGGTGAAATATATGAGATATATACTGATCACAAGAACATGAAATATATCTTCTCAAAAAAAAGAACTCAACATGAGTCAATGAATATGGATTAAACTACTCAAGGATTATGATTTTTCAATACAAAATCACCTAGGAATGGAAAATAAGGTAACAAATGCATTAAGCAGGAATGATCATGGAGTTCTAAAAAATGAGTATTGAAAGGAATCCTCTGTACATGGATCTAGAGAGGATAGATATTGGAATTATCAAAGAAGGTGAAACATAAATACCTTTTCAATTGGATTCCAAGCCATATTTACTATAAAGGATTAAAATTTATCATCCTGATGATGAGAATATTTACAAGAAAATTAAGGTTGTGAATGATGGGGAGTTGAGAGACTTCATGTATGAAGATGAAATTCTTAAATTTGAGATAAGTCTGTGTGTTCCCTCTATCCCCAATATTAAAATGGAGTTATTGGATGATTCCCATAATTAAAATTTTTCTATACACCCTGGTAGCACTAAGATGTATGGATATTTAAAGGAAAATTTCTGGTGGGATAATATGAGGCGGGAAATTGTTGATTATGTATCAAGATGTTTAGTTTGTCAATAGGTGAAGGATGAAAGACAACATCTTAGATAATTCATGCAACCTCTTCCTATTACTACTTGAAAATGGGATGACATTACAATGGATTTTATCACCGGATTACACAGACCTCTAGGAAATAATGATGCAATATGGGTAATTGTTTATCGACATACCAAATCTACACATTTCTTCACTATAAGGGAGGATTTACCACTAGATAACCATGCACAACTCTATATTAATGAAGTTGTAAGACTTCATGGAGCACCTATATAAATTGTGTCTGATTGTGACCCACGATTAACATAAAAATTATGAAAAAGTCCTTAGAATGATTTGGATATTGAGATTCATTTGAGTACTGCTTATCACCCCCAAACTGACAAGTAGTCAGAAAGGAAGGTCCAAAAATTATAAGACATGTTAAGATCATGCTCACTTGATTTTCATGGTATGTGGGATCAATATTTACCTTTTTTAGTTTTTTCTTACAATAATAGTTTCCCTTAATGTATTCAAATGGCACCATATAAAGCATTGTATGGAAAGATATGGCATACACAAACTTGTTTGGATGAGGTTGGTTAAAGGAATCTTGTGGGAGCATGGCTTATGGGGGAAACAAAAATAAAGATAAAGATAATTCAAACCCATATCAAAGAATCTCAAAGGAGGAAAAGGATTTATACTGATAATTGAAAGAAGGATTTTGTATTCCTAGTGGGAGATCATGTTTTCTTGGAAGTATCTCCATGGAAGGGTGTTATATGATTTGGGAAGAAATGGAAACTGAGCCCCAGGTACATTGGTCCTTTTGAAATTTTAGAGAGAACCAGATCTGTGGCTAATCATTTGTCAATGTCACATAGCCTTTCTAAGGTACACAATGTGTTCCACATATCCTCGTTAAGTATTTTCCAAACTCGACACATATCCTCACTTCTGAAGAAATAGATATAGAACTAGATTTATCTTTCAATGAGGATCCTATCCGAATTTTGGACACTAAAAACAAGGTGTTGAGGAATCAGATGACTCAACTGGTAAAGATACATTTTAAAAATCATAATATTAAATAGGTGTGTGTGAGCCGGAGGAACTTATGATAAAGAACTACACAAATCTTTTTATGAGGTAACATTTTGGTAATTTCAATGATTAATTTTTTTAGAGGAGGAATAATGTAACACCAAAAGGATTTACAAATAAATTTAATATATAATTTAATGCATGGAACACTGAGTCACTGTGAAAAAACACATTATTATTTATAAGAGATAGTTATAACCTAACTATTAAACATAAATTTTCCTCTTCTATTTTTTGAATTTCAAAAAACAGACATACACAATTGTGACCAATAAGTTATTTTGATTCTAATAGGATCAACATTAATTTTTTTTGTGAATAGTCACTTTACCCTTTGGAATAGTAATATACCCTTATGAATAGAAATATGACACTTATGAATAGAAACTAAGCTAAATGAATAGAAATCTAACTCATGAATATATAAATAAAATTTAAGCACCTTATAAATAAAATTATGATATAATTATATCATAGTGTAAGTAAATGAATATTTTAAAAATTAATATTTCAGTGTTGGTATTTTTTTAATACATAAATATTTAATTATAATATTATAATTAATAAAATTATTTGAAATAAAATTAATTTTAATTAAATTTTTTATAAATCAATATTTTGATGTCTTATGATTTTAGGATAATTTTTCTGAGACGTTAGTTAATTTTTAAACAGTTATAAAATCAATTATAAATTTAAAACATTATTTTTTTAGTAAATAATGATTTTAATTAAAAATTAAATTGACCATATTTAAGAAATTAATTTCTTAAAAAAGAGTTAATTTTTGAATAATACATGTTGAAAAATGTTTAGGGTGAATTTTTGATATTTTTTGCAATACTTGAATTTTTAATAAATAGTAAAATATGATAATTTACTGTATAAATACATTATAAGATAAATACACTATTCTATGAGTTATGGATGATGTAAGAAACCTTGGTTTGAACTCAAATTCACGTATTACTGTATTTAGTCACAATAGTCATCACTATTTTTTATCTTTAGTAATATAATAAAATAATGAATAAGATATTCAAAAATCACCCCTCTCCTCCACTATAAAAACCACCCTCACCCCCATCTTCTCTTCATTCCTCTATGACTTAAATCTTGTAAAATTTCATCCCAAAATAATTTTCCCTAGTCTCTCCCCCTTTAAAGGATATTTTTTTCTTTCAAAAATATTGAAACCCCTTCTCTTAAGGAGGTTCTCAAGGAGGATAATTCAATAGCTATATCATCTTCCTTTTTATTTTAATTTTATTTCAATTTAATTTATGTTCTTACCCTCTCCTCACCTACTCTATTAAAATGATCATGATAACTCCAGTATCATTTATATACTATAATTTAATCATGCTAATTTAATATCCATCATCAATCTCTTTACACACACTCTCTCTTATTTTATAAATGAAATCATCTTCCTGGAGGTGTTGATCTACAACCTTTGTAGACTAAAAACTTTCGTTCTTCAATTTCTCCTTCAAGGCTGGTCGTGAAAATAAAATATTGTTGAACCAGATTATAAAATATGTATTATATCTTATTTAATGTTCTGAAACTAGTATGTAAACATTATATTAATTTATACGACAAAACTAGTTCGAGATGATCGAAATATGGTCGTAATAATCTAAACAATTATCACTAATGTTTTATCTAATAACTCATCTTCATTATAAATAAAAAAATAAATTATACAACAACTTAATAATATTTATATTCATTATTATCATATAAATTCAATTATATAGAATTATATCCCTTCCACATGAAGTTCCACAATCATATACAAGTATACCGACCGTGGAAACCAAGGAAACGAACGCTCTTGAACGATACATTTGTATCTTATAACTCATAAAAAAGGCCATAAATGGACTTAATAAAATGAAAATAAATAAAATTAATATATAAAAGGTTCAAAATTAATTAATTAATGGATTTAATTTGGTTATTTAGGACACTAAGGTCAAGTTCGAAATACATCCGGACATAAGGTAAGGATTTCTACCTGAACCTCCTTTTTTCTTTCGGGTTACAATTTTTCTCTTTTTACCCCAATGAAATTCATAATTATTTTTATGGAAACCTCATAAATTATATTTTAATGTTTGGTATGCATTTATCAATCAGAATCATTCTTTATTTTATTGTAATTTACATGTTTTAAATGGATCTTTCTCAAATTATTTACCATAAACAAACCCGATTCAACGGAACTTCTCGAATTATTACCTATTTTTAAGTGCACTCTATGATATATTTTAATCCACAATTTTTTTTAAAATAACTAATTTTATTATAAAAATAAAATATAATTTTTCACTTCTGGTTTTATAGAAATATTTTTACAAAATAACTCTTCATTGCAAAGTTAAAAGAGTATTTCTCTCAAGTATTACATGATGATTTTAATAAGAGTATTTCAATCTATTTCAACACTCTTGTTGATTAATATATTTAATGTGGATTAATATTTTATGATATTATATACCATATATTATTTAATTTTTTATTATTATATTGACTATGGATGTTCTATCTTTACACCATTCATCATATTACTCTATATGATGTGTGTTTGTGTTTAATTATTGGGGAAAGTTATTTACATTTCATTTGTTAGTTTCAATATGATTTTATATGTTTATTATGGTTCACCCCTTTAATATGAGGAATTAATTGGATTTATTATGTTTTGGGTGGGGCATTCTATAGACCCTCGATGCATCAATATGTCTCATGAAATAAACATGTTTAGGTTTTTACCCATTTATGTATAGTATTGGCACGAGGCCTTGAAAATATAGTTATGACATCCCAAATTATGTATTCCATCAATATGAAACTAGTAGTTTATAGTCCATATGATTATTATACTATTATAATATCCATGGTTATGTTTTATTATTTCATTATTTATTCATCTTTTATATCTCCCATATTATGCTCAAGATTATGTTTTAATTGAAGATGTACTTTTATTTATTCTCCATGACTTATTAATTGTGCTTATGTTATATTACATACCGTTATTGAGCATCTAATATCACCTATTTATTTTGTTTTATTTTTCCTCAGGATGTGAAGAGGTATATTATGAATGACTTTTAGGTATAATATAGGAGTTATGGATGTTTGAAATCAAGTTTACATATTGTATTTCCTTTCAAGTTGTAATTTTGAACTTATCTATGTATATTTTTTTCCAAGATACTAATCTTATCGGTCCTTTGGGATACGAATTCCTTATAATCATACCAATTTATTGAATTAAAGTAACAGCTCTGGGAAACTGGGGTTGGGGTCTTTACAAATAGAGTGCAGGACCATCTACAGTATGAGGTACTATTCTAGTAGCCTCCACTATATTATCTATTTTTTATATGTGTGTTTTTACAATCCATCATCTCTTCATCTATCATGGAAAGTATTGAGATGAAATTTTAGTATTATTTTTGTGTAATTACCCCAAATACTCTATTGGGATTATGGTTCGAGGGAATACACCAATATAAGGACTACCCTCTCGAGTTAGGCATTTACCCTTTCTTGCGGGGCCTATTTGTTCTTGAGATGACAGGCTTCGATGTAATTATCAGGATGGTTTTTTTGGTCCCATATCACACCTTTTTATTCTAATATCACTATAAGGTATCATTTACATCACTAGAGGGAAGAAGTTATCTACATAAGGGTGAGTGGAATGTCTAGGCCGGTAGAGCTAGACCCAAAAATCAGGGGATAGGTGGAGTGAACGTCCATTTTTATAATATCCTCATAGAGGACCAGGATTTATATCATGCTGAATAACCTCTGGTAGTAGATTGTTTCAATGATGTATTTATTGGATATTTTTATGGATTACATCCCAAGAGAGAGGTATAGATTACGATTGATCTTTTTCTTGGAGCATATCTAGTGTCCTTACCTCAATACATGATCAGACCTACTAAGATCTAGGAGATCAACTAGTAGTTGGAGGATTTATAGGCTAAAGGTTTTATACGACATAACATTCCTCTTGGGTTTCTATTATGATTTTCTACAATAATGAGGATGGGACCCTTAATTTATGCATGAATTATAGACAATTTAATCAGATTATGGTCAAGAACCGGTATCCACTGCTTCAAATAGTTGATATCATTGAAAATCTCTAAGGAGATTAGGCATTGTCAAAGATCAACATGTGATTGTTCTATCATCAGGTAAATGTCAGGACATGATACATACCTCATAAAAATTTCCATAGTAGGTAAGGTCAATATGAGTATCTATTTATGTCATCCAGTCTTACAAATCCACCTTCCATTTTCATGGCTTGGATGAATAGTGTGTTCCACCCCTATCTAGATTCATTTTTAGTAGTCTTTGTGGATGACATATTGAGGTATTCTCACACTCATAGAGACCATTCTAATCACCTTGAGATCATTTTTAATACACTAATAGAGCACCAGATTTCTGACAATCTTTCTAAGTGACACTTCTGGATCAACAAAGTTCACTTTTATGTAACATTATCTCAGAATCGGGAGTATCTATTGACCTAGAGAAGCTAAGTAAAATTGTTTCCTAGGAGAATCCCAAGAACGTGTTTGATATATGGAGTTTCTAGGGGATGGATAGATATTATATACATTTAATAAAATCCTTATAACACCTTTATTCACCTCTTACTGGTCTTACAAAGAAGGGTGTTAACTTCCTATAGTCAAAAGTGTGTGAGAAATCCATTCAGGATCTGAAATGGAGGATTGTATTAGCAACCATTCTAATTCTTCTAGAGCCTGGAAGAGGATATACAGTTTTCTATGATACATTAGGCATTGGAATGGGATTAGTGATGATATAGGAGAACATAGTCATTTTATATGAATCTTGAAATTTGAGTCCTCCTGAGAGAACTGTACAATGAAGGACCTTTATCTTGTAACAGTTGTCCATGCCTTACATTACTGGAGACACTATATCATGGTTGAGAACCTTATGGTTTATAATGACTAAAACAACCTCAAATATATCATTATTTAGTTTGAATGTATCCTTAGATAGTGTATATGGGCTGAATATATTTAATCCATTGATTTTGAGATTGCTTATATGCCTGGAAAGGGAAATGCAGTAGCTGATGCGCTGAGTCTGAAACCTCAAGCACAAGTCATACGAGAAGAAAATGAAAAATAGAAATTGATGGAACTATTTTCTGAGATGCATTTGGAGTTTCATGATAGCCACAATTAGTCTTATCTCTCAGCCTTTATTGTTTCCTCTTCCTTCCATGAGAAGGTGAAGAACAAGAAATTTTCAGATCTTGGAGGCTTGGTTCTCCATGAGAGTATTTCAAGAGATGATATGCCTCTATATTGTTTTGTGGAAAAAGATGACATCTTAAATATGCATGGATGTTTCTAGGTTCCTATAAATATGATAGAGGAATTGATACTATAGTCCCATGCTTATCAGTGAGTATTTCATCCAGACATCTCCAAGATGTATCAAGATATGCAACTCCAGTTTTGGTGGCCTGGTATGAAACCATAGATAATATATTTTTTACTAGTTTTTTCACCATTCAATAGGTGAAGGTGGATCACCAATTGTTTACTGTATTATTGAAACTACTTCAAGAGCCTAAATAGAAATGAGAAGATGTTTTCATTGACATTGTAGCTAGTTTACCAAGGTCTCCTCAAGTTAGTGACATAGTTTGGGTTGTCATTGACAGATTAAGGAAAGTATCCCACTTTTTTCCTATATGATAGACATTCTCAATTGATGAGATAATAATACTGTATGTTTGTGGGATTGTAAAACTACAAGGGGTCCCTCATAATATCTTTTCAAATAGGGATACTCATTTCACATCACAATTTTGGCAGGGGTTACAAAAAAGCTATGTGTACACAGGTGCTTCTGACCACAACTTTTCACCCTCAGACCGATGTCCAATTTGAAAAGACGATACAGGTTCCAAAAAAAATGACATAAACAGGTGTATTTGATTTTGGTTGTTCTAGGAAAAGATAATCTCTCTCATCGCGTTTTCCTATAATAATATTTTTCATACAACAATTCAATTGGATCATTTTGAAGCCTTTTATGGTAGGTATTTCCATTCACCATTGTGTTGGCCAAAGGTAGTCGAGGCAGCCCTAATCAGTCCTAATATCATGAAGGATACTTTGGAATAGGCTCAGATTATTAGAAATAATAATTCTTCTTCTTATTATATAGTGAAATCTTATGTTGATCTTCATTGATGGACTCTATATTTTGAGTTCGAGGATCATTTTTTCCTGTGGTTATCGCCAAAAATTGTGCTTAGATGGATACATAGGTAAGGAAATATATCAACATGATGTTTTGGGTTGTTTTAGAATCTGGAGAGAGTCAATCTAGTATCCTATCAATTTTTACTACCTCATATGGATTGTTCCATGCATGAAATCTTCCTTTTTTCACATCTTCACCATTATCACGCTGACCCATCTCATCATTTTGATCCTGAGGAAGTTGATTTAGATGTTCATTATTAATTTGAGTATTATACTATATCCATTCTTAACTAGTGAACCAATTCTATTATATTCCATTATATCCCTTTAATATGGGTTATACGGTAGAGCGTTCATGTAAAAGATGAGACATGGGAGTGGGATGACAACGTACATGCCCAGTGGCCAGAGTTGTTCTCAGATGATGTTTTTCTACCCTTGGAAGGTGAACTCGAGGATGAGTTACTTTGATGGGGAAGACTGTAAGAAAATTATTTTTCACTAAGTAATGTAAACTCAAAAATTTGTTCTAATTCTTAATTTTAGATTGAATACAGATGCCTAATGAGGTTATACGGGGGTAGGGCAGTCTGAGGTTTTTTCCTAGATCGAAACCTCGATCGGTGGAGAAAACCACTAGGCGAAATGCTTAGTAGTAATCATGTGTCCCATATAACATGGTCTCGACTAACATATTGGGACTGGATAGTGGGTGAATTATGGAACATTGATTCCCATAAATGACTGATAGGGGATGCATGCTCATGCAAATTTTTTATATTTTTTACAGAGGAGAATCACACGATAGGCACATGGTTTCCCTAACAGTATGGCCTAACCATGTGGGTGACCAACATAAGTTGTTGGAGGTGAATGGTTGGTGCACGGTTTGACCAACCATCCAACCAATTAGTGAGACCCTTAATTTTTTAGTAAAATTACCATATTTCCCTTAATGAAATTTTTAAACCAACCCTTACTCTTGTTTTTCATTCTAGTGGATAGATTTGGCTTAAGAACTACCCTTTTTGTTCAAATCATAGACTTTGAACCTATCCTTCCATATGAAGTCTAATTCAATATCCATTATCATTCTGGATGTGCATCAGTAGGATCTCAATTACTTTTTAGTAGTTCTTCATTTATATTATCCTCGAAAAAATTATTGAGGTGCATACTCATATGATCTAATTTAAGGGTGTTGTTCCTTTCTTCAGATCTCTTATAATAAAGACAAAACTAAAGTCTGATACTAGATAGTGAGAGTCATAAGAGCCTATGTTAGGTGGTCTATGACTCATCCTTCATGTCCCATCATTTTATAAATTCCAATGGGTGTGCATGCACTAATTTCATTGATCATGTCCTATTAAATTCACATGTCTTTCTTACAGTCATTATGATCATATTCTAAGACCCTTGTTATACATTGTATCCATTGTTGGAGGTTATGACCTCAACATTGACCACCCCAAGTAGGTTTTTTCCATAATTATACTTTTAGTATCTTGATAATCCTATCCAAACCACCGTTTGGTTGTGTTATGACTTGAACTTCATAAAGTTAAGTGCTCCAATTAAAAGAATGAGTTATAAATGGTTTTTCATATGGACCTTGGCCCTTATAAGGTAAGTGTTCTAATTAATCAATGAATATTTAAAAGAATAAATGGAAAGTATATTGATACAAACCACAAGACCTATTTAAATAAATGTAAGTAAGTGGTTTTGTTTCATGTCTGTAGAACATCATTCCATGATTAATGGATGGAAGTGGAGTGAACCTAATGAATTGATTATGAATTGCATTAACTAATAAATGGTTTTATATCCTCTTTTAACCTTGTCACACTAAGGAAAGGCAATGTATTGAACCAAATGACTTATTAAACAACATGATTATTATATGGACTTAATTAATGAATGAATTAAGTATAAGGTGACTATTTCATATAGACCTAGACATCTTTATAGGAGTGGTTAGAATCAATCCATCCTTGGATTCCTAGGGTAATTTCTTGAGCTCTCTTGGATACTATTCCAATTTAGGGATAATAGTTTCCAAGGTTGATAGCCACCTTGGAACCAAATCCTTTTCTACTAGTGGATGCCTAGTATGACATTTTATGATCCCTCCACTATCATTCAGAAACTAGGATTACTTGGATACACTCATTGGATCCATCATGACATATACAGACATGAGATTCCATGGATACACACATTGTTACTATTAATTGATTTTCCCATTTTACATTGGATGAGATCTGTAGACTCGGTTATAATTATGTTATTGTAGAATGTCTTGGGAATTTCCCCTTGGATTACATTCTATCCCCTTATCCAGGCTAATAATTATTAATGAGTTTTCTTGACCCTTGAGGGAAAGGAATCCTTGGTTATTACCTATGATCCTCTTCATTATTATTATCATGGATTCCTTGTTATATCTTCGATCATTTATAATTATTATTATTATCATGACATGATGTCAGTGCAGGTTATACCTAACATGACTTAAGTATATAAACTATAACATAATTAATTATTGAAATGATTACATGTTCAGACCCCATCTGAGGCAGAATCAGATACATGGGAATTTACATTACTATACTGATTACTTTTATATATGAATTCATTCACACTATTTTAGTTTATATTACATGCAATGGATGTTATAGATGTTATTGGTCGTGTAATACTGAGATTTATCTCACACCCTATCTGGAACTCCATAGGTATGCTGGAAGATTACATGTGTGAAGGTGTTAACAAAGGGAATCGTCCCACCTTGAACACATGATATTGATGGCTTGAAATAGGATGGAGCTTGGTAGTATATGACCAAGTTGGAGATCAGGACTCTTGGATAATTTTTTGTCTCTTTTTTCTACTATTTTATAGCATGTATTTCATACCTTCTTTTATCCATGTTTTCCATTTTTATAGAGATGTGACATGCATCATCATTTTGTATATGATTCACCTTCTTGTTATAGTTGATTATTATCCATTGCATGATTTATTATTCACTTCTATATTGCTTCCACTATTTACCTATCCTTACTTTTATCCATTATTCCACACTCTGGTGATGAGGGAAAACTCTCCCCATGAACACACCCTAATCCCTCACTGCTAGTCAGTAGCCTCTAGAATTTGAGGAGATGAACTTGAGGCCATATGGATAACCGAGATCAAGGAACCTTTGAGTGGATCCCAGGTTCGAGATGTCACTTCTTCTATAAAAAAAATTAAAAACACATTTAGTGAAAGTTTTTAAAACCTCTATGAAATACAGTTTTCTCTATAGTGAGATATGATAATTTTTTTATAAAATGTTGGTAAACCCTATTATTGACTGAATTAATATTATCCCTGATTAAAATACAATTTATTTGATCATGCATAGGTAACCTTACTCCAATACCAATTGAAATGTCTGAAAATATTAGTTTCCTCCACTAAGAAAGGGGGTTGAATAGGTGCAAGATAGTTTTTACAATTTCATTTCATTAGAAATAATCCTCTATGACTTGTTTGAGTATGATCAACTCTTAAAAGAAATAAATCATCCTCACGCAATCATGAATAAAATAGAAGATAATGCAACACACAATTTTTTACTAGTTTCAGATCTAGTGTAGAGTCCTACTCTTTATTACGGATAGTTATCCCCTACCATAAATTCTCTTCATTATAAGAACAAGCGATTACCACTTACAATTAATCATGAAACATCACACTACGCAAGTTAAGAGTTACACCAAAATCATATATTTACACTATAGTAAGAAATATTATTACAAAATGATGAAAATCACCCAATAAATCACTTTTCTTTGAATAAAATGATAAAGATCCACATTCAAGTGCTTTTAGAATATGCAAGAAATAATTACCCATAGTGTAGACTTGGATTTCATTGCACAAATATTCTCTAACTCAAATAAAATTTCCAAAAAACATGAGATTCATTATATATTGATCACTGGATATCCAACCATGGATTCAGACTCGTCTTCTTCTTACTCTTTATCACATAGTAGAAAAACTCACAATTGTTTTAACACTGCAGCACCACTTTCTATCTATTATCTTCTACACCAATGAAAATTTGTATTTATAATTACCCTATAATCTCTATAACTATAGTAAAAATTTATAACTACATTATTTCCCAAATTATACCATTTTAAATCATAATTAAATAAACATTTAATTATTTCAAAAGCAACCAAGCGTTATCATAAATAATTTCTACTTAGGATGTTCTAATTATAGAAAATTGTAAAATTTCAATCCATATATACCCAAAAATACAAATAAGATATGCGGTTTCCAAAATAACATACATCATATAATCAGTGATGTCATATTTCCCATGTATAAGAAATCCCCTTATGCGAAGAATTCATATATGTGACTCATTCATCAACTACACTGAAAAAATTGTGGATTATTTGGCAATGTAGTAACATTCAAATACATGAATTCAATTACATGGCAGAATCAAATATGTTATTTTACTGCATGGATAAATTAGCTTCATGGTTCATATTAGCTATGTGGATTTTCTACATAGAAGAAATGGATATAAAAAATAGCTATGTGAAATGGATAGAGGAAACAACCATGTGATATTTCACTTCACAAATTCAGCTATGGGAATCTGGAAAATTCCCCAATTCCGTAAAAACTAGTCTGGATCCCTTCATAAAACCTCCTTTTATTATAAAAAACACTTTATATCATCATGAAACTTTCTTCTATGATATATCAATTCATAAAAACTAGATCTATCACCATCATAACTAATGATCTCCTCAAAAAAGATTTTCAACAATTACAACAACCCAAATATACCAAGATCTTTGAGATCCTAAAGCTTTCTCAAACCATACCACAAATCCATGGCGTTATTTATATTTATATACTTAAGACTTCATATTTATATCTTTATCATATTTCATGAGAGATCTTGGGGCATTCCACATGCAAGAATTTACATTGGAACTTTTCACAAATATGATTTCATAGAGTCTCATTTAACATGATTGAGATATATTTATTGATTTAGCCCTTATCCTTGATAATGTCTTTTATATCAATCCTTTTTAGACCACAGAATTTGTGAATGTCTTTGTTAATATTGATCTACATTTCAAGAAAATATTTCCCATTCTTACCCTTCATTTTTCATTTACATGATATTTTTAAGATAAATTGTAGGGGTGAGTTAAGTCATGGTAGAGGGGATGCACACAATTATAAGGAAATGTTATTGGGGAATATTTTGGGTATTGGGAAATGGTCACTCTTATTCATTGTATTTCACTTCTACACCTCTGGAAATGAAAGGAAATAAAAAAATAGGTTGTGACCTTGGAGAATCAAAAGTCACGTTTATCAGACCAATTATTTTATCATATAGGCTTAGGTGGTGGGTGTGCGATTAAATTTTGAAAAATGTAGAAAATAATCAAAATTGTAGATAAAATTCAAGATGTTGTGAATCAATTATTGATTTTTCACTGTTTCGTGACCTTTTATTTCCGTATAGGGATGTTGATGTTGTCACCATTTGAAGGATATATTTTTTCATTGCACTTTACTTTTGATATCATGCATTGTGATTTAGAGTCAACCTCCACATTGAACCTTAATTTTTTAAAACATAATTACCCACAAATCTTAATCCTTAGAGTCATTATAACCTTAATTTTAAATTCCTCATGATTTCTTGTGAATTTGTTTCTTACAATGTGTATAATGTTTGTCCACTCATAGCCTAGGAAAAAAGATCATGTACTAATGGGATGAGTATAATTCTAATTGAATATGCATCATGAGTAGTGATAGAAAAGAACATATAGTGAGGTAAGTCACAACATGGAATTCTTAATAACAATAATATATTATGATATGTGAATGAATAAAAATAGAATATTTTCCATTTATTAATGGGAAAACGTAAGATACTCGGGTAGATTGTTTCTTTGATAAGTGTTAATATGAATTAATATTTTATGTGGTTCTTGAAAATTTGATCTCCTCATTAACAGTTATTTTGTTTTATTACATTAAAATTTATATATTGGAAAACATGGTGTTCCTCTTTGATTCTTGTAAATATTTAATTCTTGAGGACAAGAATAGTTCAAGAGTGGTGGTATTTGATTACCATAATTTTTTCGTGTAATTTTTTTTAAATAACTGATATAATTGATTTTTAATATTTATTCCCAAGTTATTCATTATTTTTTTCTTATATAGTTAAACTATAGTTTGGAATAATTTTTGGAAAAAGTAATGAACTATTTTACTTTGATGATTTTTGGATATGTGTTTTATTTTTCATGAGTAAAAATATAGCCTTTTCCCTATTGGAACCAAGGAATCAGATCTTGTCAAGTGCACATGAAAATGACCAGAACATGCATGAGGCTTGGGTCGGTGCACTTGAGAACCAAGAGGATATGGTCCCATGTGAAGTATGCCCATAGGGTGGGTTGAATCCCACTCAGCTTGTGCATGTCATCACAAACCGTGTGAGTGTGTGAGGTTTATGCAAGAGCCCATATCCACAATTGGCATTCCAAAATAACTTGGGTGAAATGAGTATAATAAGGCACAGATCTCCATATCTCACTAATTATATGGGATATACTTGCATAGTAACTATTAAAAACATGATAATATGATTCCATTTGATGTTGTAATCATGCGCCCCCACCTTGAAAAGGTTTCTCTGCTACTACTACACATATGGTCTTTCACAGCGCACAAAATGGCCTTTAACAGTGCTAAAAAGCACTATTAATCGCAGCGATGATAAAGGTATTACTTTATTTATGCTAATAAAAGTACTAATAAAGGACCCATTTATCAGAACTAATAAATACCACCTTTATCATCGCTAAAAATAGCACTGATCATGGATTATCCATCTACATCAGCACAACCAAAAGAAAAACCTGCAAAAACCTACAATTTCCATGTAATTTCAAACAATTCCATAATTTCAAACAATGATATATATATTTAATTGGAATCATGAATATAAAAATTTAAACACCAGTTATATACAAAAAAACACTTTTATTTACATTTCAAAAAAATTGTTTTAAATAATTACATTTACAATTTTCCAACAAACATTTTAAAACATTAATATTTCATCTTTTGATGCCTGTAATCCCCTCCACCCATGGTATTAGTTGTTAAAAAATCATCTCAATCAGAGAAAAAGATTCCACTTATATAATAAAACAAATATCATGTTACTAATACTATAAAGAAATAAATTAAACATTAATATAAAATAACACATTAATAAAATATAAATATTTATTAAAAATGATACATTTAGAGTTATACGGCTCATACCATGTGTCCTATTGAGGTGCGGTTGATTCCCACACATTAAAAATGAGTTATGGATCATTTTCCTTAAATATGAAAACAACCATAATGTGTTTACTCAGTTTTGAGTATGTCACTTGTTCTTTTACTAAAATAACTGTCGGTTTTAAATACTAACACATTTGGAATTATATCGGCCACACCATATATCGTATTGAGGTGAGGATGATTTCTACCTGTCAAAAATTACTAATGGATAATTTTTATAAATTATCAAGACAATTTGAATGTGTTTCATTGGTTATTAGTATGTCAGTTGTGTTTTTTTATTAAAATGTAATTTCAATCTGGAAACATACATTTTCAGTCATACCGGTTGCATCGTACAACGATTTGAGGTGAGGATTATTCCTACACATAACAATGGCTAATAAATCATTTTCCTACACTATAAAATAAATATGAATGGCTTTGATCAGTTTTCAGTTTGTCACTTGTTGTTTTTACATAAATTAATGTCAATTTTAAATAAATAGATACACTTTAAGTGATATCGGCCACACCGTGCATTGTATTGAGGTGAGGCTGATTCCTAAAAATCCAAAATATCTAATAGATCCTTTACCTAAAATATCAAAATAATATGAATGCGTTTTCTTGATTTTCAGTATGCTACTTGTTGTTTTTACTTAAAATAATGTCAATTTTAAATAAAGAGATTCACTTTGAGTTATTGTGGCCACACCATGTGTTGTATTGAGTTAAAACGGATAACTACACATACCAAAGGACTAATAGATGATTTTAATACAATATAAAAACAATATGAATGAGTTTTATTGGTCATCATTATTTAACTTGTTTTAATTTAAATTAATTCCAATTTAAAATAAAAAAGAGACACTTTGAGTGATACTGGTCCCATCGTGTGTCGTATTGAGGTGAGGCTGATTCCTAAAAGTCAAAAATGACTAAAAGATCATTTTCCTAAAATATAAAAGCAACAAAAAATTTGTTTTCGATGTTTTTAGTATTTAAATTGTTGTTTTTACTTAAATTCATGTCAATTTTAAATAAAAAGTGAAACTTTGAGTTATAACGGCCACACTGTGTGTCGTATTGAGGTGAGGATGAGTCCTACATATCTGAAATTACTCATAGATCGTTTTAATTAAGTATAAAAACAATCCTAATGTTTTTTCTTAGTTTTTAGTATGTCACTTGTCCTTTTAACATAAATTATTGTCAATTTTAAATAAAAATACACATTTAGAGTAATATCGGTCACATAGTTCATTGTATTGAGGTATGGTTGACTCCATATGTCATAAAGGAATCATGGAATATTTTTCTAAAATATCAAAACAATACAAATTTTTTTTATTGGTTCTCAGTATGTCACTTGTTTTTTTACTTAAATTGATGTCAATTTTAAATAAAAAGAGACACTTTGAGTTATACCAGCCACACCGTGTGTCGTATTTAAGTAAAGCTGATTACTACACATCATAAATGATATATAGATCATTTTAATATAGTTTAAAAACAATATGAATTTGTTTTCTTAGTTTTTAGTGTGATTTTTGTGTTTTTTACTAAAATTTCAGTTCAAATTGGAAACACGCATTATGAGCCATACCGGTCTCATCGTGCATCTGTTTGACATGAGACTGCTTCATACACATGATAATGAATTATTAATCAATATTCTAAATTATCATGATAATCAGAGCGTGTTTTCTTGGTTTTTAGTGAGTGACATGTTTTGAACTAAAATATCAATTTCAAACTGATAATAGACAGTTTTTGTAACACCGGTCACACAATGCATCGAATTGAGGTATGGTTGATTTTTACACATCAAAAATTAATTATGGATCATTGTTCTAAATTATAAAAACATTTCTGATGTGTTTTCTCAATTTTTAGTATGTGACTTGCTCTTTTTTCTCATCTTAATATCAATTTAATATAAAAATACACACTTAAAGTCATATCGGCCACACTGTGCATAAGATTGAGGTTCAGCTGATTTATACACATAAAAAATGAATCACTTATCATTGTCCTAAAATATCAAAACAATATGAATGCATTTTCTTAGTTTTTATTGTGTCATTTTCTCTTTTTACTAAAATTAATGTCAATTTTAAATAAAAAGACACACTTTGAGTGATACCAGTCACTTGTTATTTTTTCTCAATTTTGAGTAGGCCAGTTTCAATAATACCAACTATATTTACCCAAACATTTCATACATTGATATCACATCTTAGTAGATTAATATTCCTTACATAACATAATGATTCATTGAAAATAGTTTAGGTCTAGTGATTTTCAAAACATGAAAACACAAATAAATAGTTTATAAGTGTCTATCATTAAGTTATTATTTAATAGAAACCTTCTTAGACATATTTTCTAAAACCATTCTTAATAACCTAAGGATGTGAAACATAAGAAAAGGTCCTCATAGATGCATCATAAGTGAAAACAAGGGAGATATCAATGATCATATCAGGATAACAGGAACATAAATTTCTTAGAAGGTGATATTAACATTAGGAATTCATACCCTACATATCATTGTTCAAAATCATGATTCATGGATTAAAGCATGGTGGTTCATAAGACATGAATCTTAATGGATCAAAAAATATTATAAACTAAAAACATATACTTCATGTTATACCAATAACATTGTGTATCAGATTAAGGTGTGGATGATTGAGATGCAGCTAATTAGTTCATTATTCAGTAAAATATTTATAACAGATCTTTTGGGAAGTCGTACTTTTCATTCAACTATAGGGAATTCATAATTTTTAGTCAACGTTTTTTCTCCTTTTTATCTTATTGCAGAGAGTTGAAAGGTAAATATCACTTCCCAAAAGATCTGTAAAAATATAAATAAGTATTAGATAAAAATAATAAGGAAATTAAATTACATATAGTAGATAAAATGATGAAAAAATTAATTAATTAAATAAGTAGTAGTAATTAAAATTTATACATTCTTGACACATTTATTTATTTTCATTATCATAGTGGCAGCCTCAAAGTCCAATATCCCATGAGAATGAGAGTATTTGAACAAACCGCCTTGACTCAAAAAGAGGAATTCAAATTTATAAGAAAATATTTATTAGGTGAGTAATATTAAAAAGAAGTAAATTAAACATAAATATTAAACAATCCAATACTTCTATAGAAGTCACATATTAATTCTATTTGTGTACATTCTTCCATCATGTATATTTTCCATTTGTTTCTAAGACAATCTATATCATCTTGTGAATTTGAGTCTTTTTTACAGTCATAATAGTACTAGAAAAATATAAATAGAAAATGGATTAATAATTTTTTTATATGAAATATTAATTATCCTTTAAAATATATCTTCAGTTATTCTAGTTTGATTATATAATATGGTCTCTATCATAAATTTACAAAAATAATAACTGAAATAATTGCCATTAGTTCATTTTAAACCTTGTAGAAACATTGAGTAGAATAATTAATTTATTTTTATATGTGTTTATAAAGTGAAATATTGTCATATATACCCTGATACATATCTAGTAATAGAACTAGTCTTCATACTTGCGCTTATCCCTTGGCCTCATTCCTTATTCTTCACGATAGTGATGCACCGCCCTAGCATAATAGAATCCTCATTAAAATATAATATAAATTATATAACTTGCTGTTTAGTTCTAAATCATTGTTTGTAGTGTGTTAAAAATTGACAAACACCATCATGTGTGGATGGTTTTTTTGGATATCCATGCATTCAATCCCAGAAATAAATCTATAGAGTATCCAAATTTACGGCAATGGGCATCCAGTACTACATAAAAACAAAAAAAGGAATAATTAATGATATAAATGAAAATATATTTGATATGACTAAATTGTAGAGTCTTACCCCTATATCATTCTATTAAATAGATTCTTTCATCCGAATGTCTTATATAAAAAACATGATCAGAACTACAACTATTTCACCCTTTTTTTCTCTCTATTTCTTCTTGTGATATAGAGGCGATGTGAGGACTAATGAGTCTGAATTTTTTTTCATGGGAAAATGCCTTAATTTTTTTTCATATATACTCCTTACAAAAATATTAAATTTATTTATTCATAATTAACACTTTATATCATCTTTTAGAAAATAAAATCATGAAAAAAAACATCTTGTATACATTTAAAAATTATACACCTAGCCATTCATAATCGAGTATTTCAATTGCACTATCAGCACCAATGAAGTATTGATATTTCTCTCTGTACATATTTTCTTCAAAATAAATTATGTGAATGCAACCATCTTTTATCTTTGTATCCACATGAAACTTTAATGATAGCAAATTTGACAGCCATGCGATGAATGCTCCAATAGCTTTTACGGCTGTATTAATATCATCCTTGTGAATTGGTACAGGTACCTCTGTATTCTACTCATGGGCTTTTCTAATCAACACTTTCACATGACCTGTTGGAAGTGGTATGTTGTGTAGCATGTCGTTTTGAATATTGAACACCATAGCCCTCTCCACAAGGTGATGGGTGGGTGTTGCTAGATATAAATCATAGTCATTATCACCCTGTAAAATATCAACATAGGAAAATTATCAGTGTTTTTCTGATTCATATTTCACAAAAATATTTATTATAATATTGATTACCTATGCTAAAACATCTCTTTGAGGGGAATGGATAGCCTTACAGTTGGTGGGGTGGGATATTTATGTGGTAGCTATTCTTGATATTCTTCTTCTATTTTCCTCTCCCACCCTGAAAGTTTCAATCATCTCTCTATGCCATTAGAATTATCCTTTAAGGGTAGATATTCTTTATTTCATCTATTTTGTTAGTTAACATTGATAATCCTCTTGTTTGTTTCTCAAAATATGTTTGGGGTGTACCACAAAAACCAGTACCTCTGATGCGGCTATATTATTCTGGCCGCTTCAAGGCCACCGATAGTTTGTGTTCTTCTAAAAACAATATTGCTGATTCTTTTGACTATCTTGGATAGAAAACATAGTAAAATAAGTGATAATTGTTATGCAATAGAAATATATAAAAAAAATTTACTATTATTTAATACTTACACATGTTTCCCACACTTTTTGTTTGTTTTCATCTATTAGTATCCCTTCTTTATTTACATGTTCCTTTATCAATAGCACATGGAGTGGGATGGAAGTGGATTTGGATTTAGAGTCATTATTCGGCATAAAAATAGAGAAACATAATTATGGTGTTGTTTTATGTCTCATAAAAGTATTACTATCGATTTAAATATGTACCAATTTTTGTTTAAAGTGAAGTGTACCCCATCCTTAATTTACAGTAGGGGTATGCTAGTTTTATTACTTGTTCCTTATTTCCAGCACTCAGTTATTGTTTCATAAATAAAAAATTAAAATCAATGTGATGAATACATGTATCATTAAAAAACGTATTACTAGAAATAATGTACCTAAAAAAATACATCTGTATAATGTACAGTAAACACATACCACGCTTTTTAGGATATCATGTGAGCATAAATAACCATTGGGTGTGAGTTTATTTTCCCTCCAGTATCTTTAAGATGATATCTTGATATAATTCTGTGAAATCATCTATGAATCCATCCATCAGGCATTAATACATATTTCTTATGGGAGTAATCTATTAGAAATGCACTCTACAATGGATGATAAAGAGTAATTTAATGTTTCAATATTTTATTTTTAGTAAAATAAAGAATTGTTATCTTTTTTTACTCTAATTTCATCCCACATCTGTGTCTTCATACTAGGAACAACATTGTGTCACGAATCTATGTCAGTAGGCATGTGTTAATGAGTGAAGATTCCAATATAACTGCTGAACATGGCCTTGTTGGGGTAAACATAATGACCCTGTGCATTTCTTCCCACCTCGAATTTGATTCCTTTGACTTTCTCCTTAAGGATTTTTGCTAACATTTTCAAACTACGGTGGTCATGTTTTTTCTATGACATCGATCCTTTGTCCCCTAACATTTCCCCAGAATTAACATCGTCAATATGTTCTTATGGAGCAGTAGCATCAGCATGTGAAGAGGGTTATTGTACCTCTACACTGGGAGCAGCAGTAGGTTGAGAAACATGTTGTTCCTCAGGAATGGGATCACCAGCACATGTAGAAGGATGTTCCTCTTCACTATGAGAAATAGTAGGTTTAGATACCTATTATTCCTCAGGATTGGGAGCACCAAAAAATTCAGAATTCATTATCTAGATAAGCGGTTTAAAATTTAATTTATGGTACACAAATTCAGTAGAAAATGGATAATAACATGAGGTAACACAATGTATATTACAAAAAAAATTTAACGTGATTATTGAACTCCCTTTTTCTTTTTTAATGGTTGAAGGGGTTTGACCCCTCTATTGGTGATCCAAATTCCATCATTGTGGTCTCTTATGACATACAAAATTCCATCTACATTAGGACCGCTGTGAAATGTTTATGACATCCCAATGCAAGGTTTAACCTCAGTTGATTTTTCATCTGACCCTTCAGTGGTTTTGGTCGATAAAAAGAAAAATTGACCACTTTTGGTTTGTGGGATCTGGAACATAAAATAATATTACTAATTGTTATTCCATTATAAACGGTTCATCTTTGTACCATTGCTTACTAAAATCAACTTTCATGAATCCCAAATCATCTATTTTGAAAGAAATTATGTTATCAACCCACCTTCATTGAAAAATTAGCACTTGGAATGTTGTATAATCCAACTCCTATATTTGTTTGATGATTCCAAAGTATTATATATTCTCATAAATTGGATTTATGTCTTTATTACCAGAAACATGAATCACATAAACAATGAGTATAACTCCACTATTTTTCATGGTACTATCTTCATCATGCTCAATTGTATATAATGTATAACCATTAATTATATAACCATTTTAAGATAATACATACACACATGGTCTTTCAGATATTCATCAAAGTCATTCTGAAATTGAATATGGATTATCATCTATCTCCTTAAAAATATGTTTAGGAAACCATCATATAAACAATTGATTATTTGTATTAGATATCCATCTTTCATACCTTGATAGATTCAAATGCCTAATAATTTTTTTGTGGGTTTCAATATATGGGGAAAATCTGATCTTTTATGAAAAACTTAAAGGTGGGCTTGATCCAAATTTATAATAACGATTGCGACAACATCGCTTCTAGAAATTACTTCACCCAAAATTTGCCCAGTGTGATATGATTTCAGTAGACCAATGCTTTCAACACCAGGAAGGTATTCAGTACAAGACTAAATGGATTCATTAGCAATATATCACTCCATAATACAACCCTATGGATGAATTCAATTTTTGACATACCCTTTAAAAATCCTCAAATACCATTCAGTGGGACATATCCATCTATACTGTATAGGACCACATAGTTAAATCTCTCTCACCAAGTGAACCATAAAATAAAACATCATATTAAATAATGTTGGTGGGAAGAACATTTCCAATTCATCTAATATGATGGAAATTTCTTTTTCCATAGTCAGTAATTTTTTTGGGTCTATAACTTTGTTGCATATAGCTTTGAAGAAGAAATATATCATGGTTAATATATGATGGAAATTCTTAGGAAAATGCATTGTAAATCTATAGGGATTAGATCTTGCATCAAAATAGGGTAGTCATGTGATTTAATACCCTTTAACTTTAAATCAGTCATTACCCCAATGTTCTTGATATTCGATGAATACCCCTCTGAAACCATTATGTCATTCAAGAAGTTGAAAAACTGATATATCTCTTTCCTAGAATGAGTGTAACCAGTTGGAGGAAGAAAATATCATTTTTCACCATTTAGTAGAACGAACCCTTATTGTATTCCAATGTTAACCATGTCCAACCTAGCCTTAATTCCATCCTTCATTTTTCCAAGTGCATTTATCAATGTGTTGATGAAACTATCAAATACATTTTTTTAAACATGCATAAAATCAAGAAGATTTCAGATGTATAGACAATTCTTGTATGGTAATTAAAAAAACTTATCATTTTTTCCAACAGGTTTTCTTAAGGTTTTTCAAAAATGGTTTACAAAAAGCAGTGTCCACATATTTTACATTCTCAAATAGATGATCAACTATTAGTGGAGATGGTGATGTACATTCTTTTAAAATTCCATTGAATGATGTAATCCAAGATAATTATGTATTCCATCTGGGTATAAATTTCTGATATCCAAGAAACATGACTTTCAATGACTATTTCAACATAGTTGATTGCATACCTAATTCAAAGATGGGGAACCCTTGAGTTTCTTTAATTATATATCCTGGAAAATTTCCATAAGCAATAAAATCATTTATCATCCCATAAAACATAGATCACAACTTGAAATCCTCATTTCTATAAGCATCATACAATGTAACACCTAAATCCAACAATAATTGCAAATCATTAATCAATGGAGCGAAATAAACATCAATATCTTTACCTGGTTCTTTTGGTCCTGATATTAGCATTGATAACATGATGTATTTTTGTATCATGAATAACCATAGAGGAAAGTTATAATTTACCAACATAAATAGTCATTTACAGTGAGTGATGCTTTGAAATCCAAAAGGATTCACTCCATCTATAGATAATGCAAGACAAAGGTTTCTCAGCTCATTTCCAAATTTAGAATACTTATGATCAATTCTCTTCCATTGAGGATATTCTACTGGGTGATGTAGTTTTCCATCTTTATTTCTTGTTTCTTCATGCCACGTCAATTGCCCTATAGTCTCCTCACTTCCATATAGGCGCTTAAACCATGTAATGATTGGAAATTACCATACAGCTTTCATAGGACCATGTTCATCTTTCTTGTATCAAGAAGCACCACACTTTGGTCATTCTCTATGTTATTCGTAGTCCCTGAGAAAAAATATACATTCATTCAGGAATACGTGTATTATTACAGAGATCATACCCATCAAGCATAGCATTTTTATAGCGACGTATGTTTGGATCAGGAGCTCATTATATTCTAGGAGCATGTCATTCAAGAGAGAATGTAATTCAGTTAACCAAGCATCACTTCATATGTTTCCTTATTTCAAATTATACAGCCTCATTATGGTTTAAAATGATATATATTTAGTGAAACCACCATACAATGTCATCTTTCCCCAACTGTTTAACTACTCAAACAATTTTGGCCATCACAAAGTTCATATACAACTGTAATTTTCATTTCCTCAATATGATCTTCATCATCAATCACATCTGTAATCACATCCTTGATATAATATTATTCTTTTTCCACACTTTTAATCATATCGGATGATCCATAATACACAGTGCTATCAGAACCACTACCTACCTTCGCCTTTTCACCATGTTTATTCATAAATTTATAACTTTGATCAATTCCGAGATAGATCAAGTGTTATCTCAACTCCTTTTTACTAACTTGTCTTGAATAACAACAACATAAACACATAAAAAGGATATGAGAAGGGTCATATGCATGATCTTTTGCAAACTTGATGAACTCATTCACTCTATCTTCATACTCTTTTATCAAACGATTGGTATACATCCATTATTTATTCATATCCATCCTATTTTATTCGGTGACATAAACATTTAACAAAAGAAATACAAAAAAGTGGACTTCAAAATTATGGGAACTCAACATTTGAATGATATTTATTATTTCATTTCATTTCCTAGGACTCATCCCCTTATAAGTTAACAAAAAATTCCATTGAAAACTATTTATAAAATCACACATGAAATAAAATTTAAAAAATCAACCATTTAAAAAAAGTATTCTTTAAAATAACACACCCATTTTAAAATGAAACCAGCAATAAATACGCTTTCAAAACATTCACATCTCTTTATAAAAGTCTATCAGGTGAGTTGAAAAATACTTGGCATGAAACCTAAGTCAATTCCAAGTGTTTAAATCATTTTAAATCTTTTTTAAAACCAATAAAGGGTATTTGGAACACATATAATTATTTGAAGAAACATTTCAAAACACTTGAATCATTTTAAAAGATCCACTTTGGCATTTCCATAATGACATAAATCCCAAGAGATGCACTTTATAAAGGATACATGAATATAAAATATCAAACATTTTATAAAATATAAAGATATACAATTTTTATCACATGTCTCATGAATAAATAATATGAATCCTATAGTTTAGTCCCATAATAATACTAAGGAGTGAATACTTCATAGATAAAGACATAAGTGTCACTTGGAAAGAAACATTTGAACATAAACTCACATCTCTTCAAAGTGGGAAACCATCTTCCACTTGATGCTTGAATCATGTACTACCTAAGCTTGATTCTTCAAATATAGTACATTAGAAAAAATGTTCCCCATTTTGAGGATATACATTAGGTAAAAGTTAAAGGACTCTTGGTACTCAAACCTTCTCTGCTATCAATGGTTCATTTCACTTTTTGATTAAATATATTTCAAATAATTTTTACTGTATTTCAAAAAAATATCACCCTAAAGATAATAACAAAAACAAATCGTGGAAATAACCACTATTTACCAATATATGAGAGGATTTGGGATGTTTTTCTTATGTATCCTTAACTGTCTGGACCCCTAAGAAACTACATAACCATCATGGACTAAAAATGTTCAAATCTGGACTCATGATATATCAAAATATAATCCATTCTCATTACCCTGCTCATTTATGGTTAAGATTGGTGTTTTAATCAATCTATCATTAAGATATTATAAGGATATATCATGAACATCAAAGCAAAGGAACTACACCACATTCTTGGTTAGGGCATTCTTAGTGCTTCCAATTAGGAAGAATTCCGGTTAACCCTCTGGTAATAACTGGAAATTCCCAACCAATTACACAGTGTTTGAATGAGTCATTTTCCACTATCAAATCTCTTTAGGGTGGGTCTTCAATACTACATTGTATCATAGAGTATACCCATATATAGATTTGGGGTTTTGGGTGATTTGTCGATAGTAACACCATAACTAGGGAATCAACTACTAAGCTGGATTAATCATCACCATAAACTAGCCTAATTAAAGATCTTGGTTATAGGACGCTTCATCAGGGAGGTGAACCATATATATTGTCATATCCTTAGTTATGAAATTATAAACCTAGAACAAGGAATAATTATTCCAATTATTGGTTCCCATATTTATGACTCTATAGTGAAAATTACATTGTTGGCCAATGATTAGGTTGGGATTCAAGTTGGGATCTTCACCCTTGAGGTGTTTCCAGCACAGACATGGGTTATCCCTTCAAGGTGCACAAAATACATGCATTTTTTATAGGATCTCAGGGTACTTGTGTTATATGATTTTTTCTAGGTATCATAGTATTTATTTCTCTTCAACATGAAATTCATCCCAGACCTAATCAGTAAGTGGATCAAGTAAATGAACAAGTTCCAATCGGTACTTGAAGTGGGCAGAATAAGCCTCCAAGAATAGTTTCATCATTACTTCATTAATGTTTTCCCTATTTTCTTCATATATCCCTTACTCATCTTCTTCCATAGTATTTTTCTCCATATACCTCCATTTTTACACTTTTTAAAATGTCTCATTTTTCATTATTCTATTACTCCAAATCTTATGGAGAATCATTTTCATGGGTTGGGGTTGCTGGAATAGTTGATGAAAGATTATTACAAGATTGGGTAATTCCTTTGGATGATAACTAATCTTGTATATTATTAATGTATATAATGATATCTATAATCTACTCCTCCAACATGGACATGAATGTTGATGATTATGGGTTAATGTATGATGAGATGTGGGTGAAATTATAATGAATCAATCTCAAAATAGACGAATTAGTTCACTACTACCCCAAGAGTGTACATCAGTTCACTAGGGTTTGTGTCTATCACTTAGTGTATTGGTTTAATATGTGGGGAATAATTTTCTCACCTTGAGAAAATTGATAAGCTATAATCGAAATATCCTATGAACTGACATGAAACATTCATATCCCATAAATTATTGAGAAAAATAAAAAATAAATTCTTCTATAATTGAATAAAAATATAAAAGAAATGCCAACATCACTATATGAATGTAGTCGGAAATAATGAACCATATCTATATATAAATAGACGATGAGAAAAATGTGAAACTAGACAAAAAAACATAACTAAAAATGGATGGGTTATATTCTATGGCATGATCTCCAGCTAAACATGACCTCCATTCTCAAAATCACCTAACAAACAAACCAATTCCTATGCCACTAAACATCAATTGGAACACATGCATCCAATATATAACCATATACTTATTGAACCAAAAATGTACCTTGAACATTAGAAGAATACTCATAGTGGTAGCACCTGAGGAGCTGGGTTCATGGTGGAGATGGGTTCACAGAGGAGTGGGCTTCGCAGCAGAGGTGGGGTTCAGTGGTAAAGGTGGGGTACCCGTAGGAGAGCTTCATAGTGGAGGAGAGATTCATGGTGTTAGAGGAGAGATTTTCAGTGGTAGGAGTCAGTGGCAGATGAGGAGAAGGGCTTCACGGTGGCGGAGGAGGACTTCACGGCGGCAGTGGAGGAGGAGGAGGTGGCATAGGATGAGGAGGAGGAGTTAGTAATAGGGTTTGGCTTCTGCAAGATCTTGAGTCATGCGACAGGAGGAGAAGACTGTTAGGGTTTATTTACAATACTGGGTAAACATTTTATCAGCGCTAAAATGGGAAACATTGATAAAACATGCCTTTATCAATATTTTTTAGCACTAATAAATAGCATCTTTATCAACCCGAAAATTTTATCACTGATAAATATAGATCTTATCAACGCTTTTTAGCACTGATAAAGGTCAATCTTTATTAGTCCTAAAAAATGCTGATAAAACTATAATGATAAAAAATTATTTATATTTTTATATATATTTATAAAATTATATGTATAATAAATAAATAAATATTTATTTATAATAATAACTATAATTAAATAAATATTTCGTTATAAATAAATATTTAATTAATATATATTTATTTATAATAACAAATTTATAATAAATATATTTATTATATTTATAATTACATATAATTAATATCTTTATTTATTTAGAGTTATATTTGTATATATCTATTATAATTTTTTAGTTTCTTAATAACTATATATTTATATATATTTATTATAAATATATATTTATTACATATATATTTTAATTATAATCATAAATATAATTCAATTTTTATATATATTTAAATACTTATGAAATTAATATAAATTTATTAATTTTATATAGTCATATATATATATATATATAAGTAAATATATTTTATATATATATTTTTTATAATTTCATAATTTTTGATTTTAATATATATTTATATTTAAATAATTATGAAATTATAATAAATATATTTATAATATTTATATTTATAATTATAAATAAATAATTTTTTATTTTTAGTCATAAATATATATAAATAAATATTTGAATACTTATGAAATTATAATATATATATATATATAATTAATATATTTATTTAGTTTCATAAGTATTTAAATAAATAAATAAATATATATATAATTATATTTATTACTATAAATAGATATATATTTATTTGTAATTATAATTTTAAATATAATAAATATACTTATAATTAAAATATTTGTTTTAATTTCATATGTATTTAAATATATATATATATATACATTTATTTATATTTATGAATATATATAATTAATATATTCATTTTAATTTCATAAGCATTTAAATAAAAAAATATTTATTTATATTTACTCAAAATGTTTAGGAGACAGGCGAACCCGCTTCTAAAGAAATTTATTAAAAAAGTAAAGATGAAAAAGGAAAGAAAATGGATGGGGTCAAACACAAACATGCCCTCATCCAAAATAAGATGCCTACAAATCAAGAGCAGATCCACAATCAAGATTGGATTCATGATCATCATCAGTAGTTCCACATTCTAACTGTGAGTTCTTTTGATTAAAAAGAAAATAATACTTCTCCCTAATTTTTTTGCTACTCCTAAGTGAGCCCTTCAAAGGAAGACCTAGTGGAAATGTTTCTTCCACGTCCTCATCCACCAACCCACTCATCACGACTATTCATAGACCATTGTTTTTTTGATGTCAACCCCACTGCGAGGTTTTGGTTTGTTGCAAGGCCCCTCCCAACTCTTCCATATCCAAAATTGAAATTTCCTTCTCCATTAGGGTCACCTAAGATCCTTCACCCTTTTCTTGGTGTAAAGAAGTTATATCATAGGTAACCTATTCCATGCCCTTTCCTGTAGAAGCAATCTCAAGAATTTCAATCTTCTCTTGAGATTTAACAAGGGATTTGATCATCTTATCATGCTCAACATGTTTTTCAACAAGTTATTGTGTAACACCCACATTCATTACTTCCTCTATAGAGCCACCATCAACTACCATCTGATTCCCCTCTGAGGCAATCACAACAGATTTTCGGGAAAATTGACCATTTCTATTACAAGTATTAGCAACCGTAGTCGGGGAAACCTATCCGCTGGATTCATTCCAAGTCAAGCCATGAAGAAACACATCTTTGAAGGAGTTATGATCCTCAGGTCAAGGATCAGGTTGTTTTTCCTGACAAAGATCCGAATTTATGGTCTCTTCCTCAGCACCATCATCCCAAGGTTTAGAAGGCCCATCATTATCCAACCTGGCCTTGCCACGGTTTCCCTCCATTAGAAGGTTCTTTGGGTCCTTTCCCCATGCATTATTTCACAAATCCTTTGAAGAGTGACCCCTATCACCACAATCCTCATAAAGAATATTCTTTCAACAAGTCTCCAGAGAGTGTCTAACACCCATACAACCCGGACAAGAATATGGGATTTATGACCCATGCTTAGCCCTTCGGAAAACACCTAGGATTTTCTCCCACATGCGCATAGGTACCCTTCTTTAAGATTCTACCCATAGAGAAATTTTTATACGCTGCCATGGCATTTAAGTCACCAACATATCTCAGATCTAAAGCCTCAATAGCCTTCGGGGCCACCCCACAAGTCCAGCAGATGCCCACCGGCTCATGACCAGCCACACATAGAGCATCAGATCGGCCCAAGCTGATTGGCACAGGTCCGCATTCAAGACTATGGGCAGCCGCATAATCCATCGCACCACCCCGAGCGATGATTCCACCCCACATGACCTACCCCTGGCAAGGAAACATTGGAATCACATCACCAAGCATCGACCCGACCGTGCGCAACACAGTACCCAAACCATCTGTCTGGGACTCCAGCGCATCACCTCAAGCAACAGTCTCACCACCATTCACAAGAACAGAACCAATGAAGTGCGGAAGATGCATCCTGAAAAACCCTAGAAGCCACCATTGGAACAATCTCTATCAGCCGATCCCGCATCCATCATCCCTTCCCTATTATTTATTTATATTTATGACTAAAAATAAATAAATAAATATTTATATTTATAATTATAAATATAATAAATATATTTTTTATAATTTTATAATTTTACTTATTTATTATTTATAATTATAATTATAAATATATTTCTATAATTAAATATGTTTATAAAATTATAATTATTATAAATATGTTTAGTATATGTTTTAATTTTTTAAATATATATTTATTTATTTTTATCCATAATTATAAATAAAGATATTTATAAAAATTTATATATAATTATAATTATATTTATATGTATATATATATGTATATTAAAATATGAATATATATATTTATAAAATTATAATAAATGTATTTATTGTAATTTTATAAAAAGTGTATATATAATTATAAATATAATAAATATATTTATCATTTAAAAAAATTACAATATATATATATAATTTTAATTATAAATAAATAAATATTTATTTTTTAATTATAATTATAAAAAAATATATTTAAAAGGTATTTATATATATTTTTAAAAAATATTATTAATTTATATAATATTATAAATATTTATATATAACTAAATATTTATAATTATAAATATAATAAATATATTTATCCTGATTTTAAGTATTTATGAGAAATAATATGTTCTTGGGAAAATGAAGGAATCATATACACAATGTAAAGTATAAATCTCATAAAAAACGAATCATCATATATATGGACAAAATGTATAATAATGAGGGTGTAATGTTTAAATGAACATTCATAATGCATACATAACATATGAACGTCAATTATATTCACTCATCAATTGACTAAATTCATTGAAAACATATATTTATAATTATAAATATAAATATACATATTTAAAAATTATTTATATATAATTAAAAATAAATATTTTTAAAAAGTATTATACACAATTATAAAAATATAATTATAAATAAATAAGTTAATAAATATAATAAATATATTATATAATTAATATATTTATTATTTAATTAAATTTATTATATATATACATGAATTATTAAAAAAATATATTAATTAAAAAAACTTTTTTTATTCAATGTGTACAAATAAACATTATTTTTGAATACAAATAAAATAATTTTTTATAAATTAATAATATTTTTTTGTTACAAACTTTTATCAATTCTAAAAATAACACTGATAAATCTTTATTTTATCCGCACTAAAAAAACATTGATAAAGGTGTACCCTTTATCAGTGCTTTTTTTTAGCACCAATAAAATGAAAATTTATCAGTACTTTCACTAGCACTGAAAAAGCCCCCCCCCCTTTTATCAGCACTTTTTGCTTAGCGCTGATAAAAGTCGACGCATCCATTGCCTAGATATGTGGCAGTGCGTTCAACTCCATCAACCGCCACCACTGTATATCACTAAAAAATCCAAAGTCACCACTGTTATAAATTGGGATCAAGATGAATATCCACATTCAAGGTTGGGATCACAATGGATGAGCTTCTAGATCTTAGACATAAACCTTCATCACCTCCGCCACTCAAAGTCACTGTACCATCATTCTCATTCATTTTCCAGCTACCACCACATGCTACCAACACATGATACCTCTATGTGATACCATCACTATTCTAGTATTATGATGCCTCTGACTAGTATGTCCACCACTCTATACTACTACTACCACTACTACAAAAATGGGCAAGCAAAGCGCAACCTTTATCGTTGCTAATCAAAAAGCGCTGATAAAGGATAATCATTATCAGCGCTATTTAAAATCGCTGATAAAGTGAAGATTTATCAGCGCTTTTCTAGCGCTGATAAAGGAATGTTTTTAACAGTGCAAGAAAAGCACTAATGAAGCCACCCTTTATCAGCGCTAAAATTTTAGCGCTGATAAAGGGTGGCTTTATCAGCTCTTTTATAGCGCTGTTAAAACCTGTCTCTGATTTTATTAAAAGAAGGCATACAATCTCCTCTTTTTTATCGTGCCCCAAGCTCTCGCGGTACTGTACCCTTGCGACTGCTTCCCTGCCCCCGATCTTCCTTTTCCGGACCTCCGCTGTAATCTTTCTCAATATCCTCGACCCTCTTCCATGGATCTTCCCCCCTTTCGAACCCTACTTCTCCTCTTCAACGGTTGGAGGATCCTCTCGTGCACCCTCACTCCAGTGGTCGCGTCTTCTAGGCAGCGCAGAAGGCACCCTCACCTTGAGTTTTCCTTGGACTTACGATTTCTTCACCCAAGGTCAGTGGATTCCCTAAATATTGTTTTTCATTGTATGTTGATCTTTAGGTTTTTCATGAAGTTGTCATTTATTGGCATTTCTTGTTCACAGTGAGTTGGAAAACCTTCTTTGAGGTTTGGAATTCCTTCATTTCTCACTTTTTTGTTTCATGCAGGAGGGGTTTACTCTTGTCTATCATTGGGGATGGTTTGCACTAGCCTAATTAAGATAAATTAATAAGTTAATTTAAATTCAGGGGGAAGGGTTAATGATTCTTGTACTTTTACAGCATTGATATTATTGTGATGTTGTGTTTGTACGCACTGAATACCCCACTAAAAATCATGGATATTGGGTGCCCTTTCATTCACTGTATTTGTTGTCATATGAAAGCCTTTTTTCATGTTGTTGTGATATCACCCCAAAATGGAAATTGGATAACCACTTATATTTGGCTAATGAAATTCTTTCCCCTAGATTTATGGAATGTGTGATAACACTCTTAAAGTAAAGTTAAATGTTCTACAATTCCATTTGTTAAATCTAAAAAATGGTCTTTGATGTGTTGTGATGTGTGTTCATGCTAGTGGGGGTCACGATAATTGGTTTTGATGTGGTGTGGGATGATGTATGGTTTTATTTTTCCATGCTTTTGGTTTGGAGAGGTGATTGTTTGTTTTGCCATGCTTTTTGGGTAGTGAGGGGATGATTCATTTGGTTTTTCTTTTTGGGTGGAAAGGTGATGGATTGTTTGGCCATGATTTTGGGGTGGTGAGGTAATGATTTGTTTGGTCATTCTTTTGGGGCGGTGAGGTGATGATTCAATGGGAAAGATGAGATACGTTTTATGAATGGTTTCTTTGTGCTAGAAGACTAGGTAGTGAAGTAATAATTATTTAATAATTATAGAAATGGTTGGATTTTGGTTTGGATAATGGGATTGGTTGGAAATTATAAATGTGTCTTGTAGATTTAACCCCTTTCCAAGATCCACCAAGACTCATCCATAATCAAGAATATGACTTTATATTATAGGGAAGATATATCTTAAACATGGATTTATCCCCTTTCCAAGATCCACCAAGACTCATCCAATATGTTTAATGTTTATTATGAATGAGGTGACTAGTAGGAGTGGTTAAAAGGATGTTTAATGTTTTTTTGCAGGGTGGTGGGTGCTAGAACTATTGGTAAGGGGGCTGGAAAGTGTGTTTATTTTGATGGGGGTTTATCTTGGTTTTGTTGATTTCTAAATATTTATTGAAAATGGTTAGGCTATATTAATATCTATTTTTATAAGGAAGTGGTTCTATGATACTTTGTATTTGGAAGTCTTGTTTTGTGGATTTGAATCATAAATAATAATATTTCAGATTCATATAGGATGGAGATGAATAAAGATTGGATGGATGCTAATCGTTTGACAATAGAGTATGAGAACGGAGTGAAAGAGTTCATCAAGTTTGCAAAGTATCATGCAAAGGATCCTTCTCAAATCCTTTGTCCTTGTTTACGTTGTTGTTATTCTAGAGTAATTACTCCAGAGGAGTTGGAAGAACATTTGATATGTCGCGGAATAGATCGGAGTTATAAATGTTGGAATAAACATGGGGAAAAAGAGAATGTAGCTATTGGCTGGAATAAAACTATATTTTATGGATCATCAGATATGATTACAAATAGGGATAATGAAGAAGACCATATAGAGGATGTGATTACAGATGTCAATGATGATGAAGATCGTTTTGAGGAAATGACAGTGACAGTTGAAAATTAACTCCATGATTGCCCAAAATTGTTTGAGAAGTTAAAGAGTTGTGCAAAGACATCATTGTATGCTGGTTGCACTAAATATACTGCATTTTCAGCTGTACTGAAGTTGTATAAATTGAAAGCAGGCAACAGATGGAGTGTTGTCAGTTTCACGGAACTACTTGCTCTTTTGAATGACATGCTTCTAAAAGATAATGAGCTCCCAAGCCGGGCATATAAAGCTAAAAAAATGCTACGCTCGATGGGTATGTTTTCTGAAAGAATACATGTCTTCCCGAAAGACTGTATATTGTTTCGCAAGGAGAACAAATCACTTATAGAATGCTCAAAGTGTGGTGCTTCTCGATACAAGAATGATTAACTCAGTCCTACGAAATTTGTATGGTACTTTCCAATCATTCCAAGGATTAGGAGTCTATATGGAAGTGAAGAAACTGAAAGACAATTGTTGTGGCATGTAGATAAAAGAAATAAAGATGGAAAATTATGTCACCCGACCGACTCTCCTCAATGGAAGAGAATTGAACATGAGTATCCTGAATTTGGAAATGAACCGAGAAACCTGCGTCTTGAATTATCTACCGATGGAGTGAATCCTTTTGGTTTTCAAACCAGCACTCATAGTACATGGCCTGTTATGTTGGTAAATTATAACTTTCCACCCTGGTTATGCATGAAACGGAAAAGCATTATGTTATCTTTGCTTATATCAGGACCAAAACAACCAGGTAACGATATTGATTTATATTTGGCTCCCTTTATTGAGGATTTGAAGTTATTGTGGGATTCATGTGTTATATTGTATGATGCTTATGAAAAAGAATACTTCATGTTGAGAGCGATGTTGTATGGGACGATAAATGATTTCCCTGATTATGGAAATCTGTCAGGCTATAGCATTAAAGGAACTCAAGGGTGTCCTATGTACGAAAAAGATACAAAATCAATTAGGTTGAAACATTCATTGAAATCTGTGTTTCTAGGACATCTTAGATTTCTACCCCGTCGACATAAGTACCGTTCTTGGACGACATCATTCAATGGATGTTCAGAACAACACAAAACACCATCTCCACTAACAGGTGATCAGCTATTTGAGAAATTAAAATACGTGAACACTGTTTTTGGTAAACCATTTTTGAAAAACCTTACGAAAATCGGTTGGAAAAAGAGAGCAATTTTTTTGAATTACCATACTAGAAATGTCTGTACGTCAGACATTTTCTTGATGTGATGCATGTGGAAAAAAATGTATGTGATAGTGTTATCAGAACATTGCTAAAGGTGCCTATCAAAACAAAGGATGGAATTAAGGAAAGGTTGGACATGGTTGACATGGGAATAAGAGAAGTGTTGGCTCCCGTGAAGGGTGAAAATCGAATGTTTCTTCCTCCATCTGCGTACACTCTTTCCTGGGATGAGAGATATCAGTTTTGCAGCTTCTTAAATGATGTAATGGTTCAAGAGGGGTATTCCTCAAATATCAAAAACATTGTGTCAATGAATGATTTGAAGTTAAATGGTTTGAAATCACACGACTGCCATGTTTTGATGCAATATTTAATTCCTAGAGTTTTACGTTGCATTTTTCCCAAGAATGTTCGTAATAGGATAACCAATCTTTGTTTCTTCTTCAAAGCTATATGCAGTAAAGTTTTAGACCCAGAAAAATTTCCATCTATGGAAAGATAAATTGTCATCATATTATGTGAATTAGAAATGTTCTTCCCGCCGAAATTCCTTCATATGATGGTTCATTTGACGGTTCATTTGGTGAGAGAGGATTTACTTTGTGGTCCTGTGCACTATAGATGAATGTACCCCGTTGAACGGTATATGAAGATTTTGAAAGGGTATGTCAAAAATCAAAGTTAGCAAGAGGGTTGTATTGTGGAGCGATATATTGTCGAGGAAGCCATTGAATTCTCTACCGAATACCTATCTGATGTGGAAAGCATTGGTCTACCAAAATCTCATCACACTGGACGCATTGAGGGTGAGGTAATTTCTTGAAGAGATGTTGTGTCAATCAATATTACAGATCGGGAGCAGTCCCACCTTTATGTATTGCATAACAGTTGGGAGGTTTCTCCATATATTGAAACCCACAAAGAAATTTTGAGACAGTTGAATCCATTAAGGGATGAAAATGGATATCAAATACACATAATCACCAGTTTATAGGATGGTTTTGAGACCATATTTTTAAGGAGTTAGATAAAAATCTGAATTCAATTTCAGAACGACTTCGATGGCTAGCTATCGGACCAAGTGTGTATGTATTATCTTAAAATGGTTTTGTAATTAATTGTTATACATTCTATACAGATAAAAATGATGAAGATAGTACCATGGAAAATAGTGGAGTAACACTTGTGGCTGAAGCGATGCATGTTTCTGGTAATAAGGATAGAAATCCAATTTATGCGAATATGTCATACTTTGGTATTATCAAAAGAATATGGGAGTTGGATTATACGACATTCCAATTGCCGATTGTTCAATGCAACTGGGTTGATAACAATAGCACTGTTAAAATAGATGAATTGGGATTTGTGAAAGTTGATTTCAGTAAAGAAGGGTACAAAGACGAACAATTTATAATGGCATCACAAGCGGTACAAGTATTTTATGTGCCATACCCCGCAAACCGAAAGTGGTCGATTGTTCTGTTATCATCCAAAACTACTGAAGGGTCTGATGAAAATTCAATTGAGGATGATCCTTTCATGGGGATGTTGCAATCATTTCGCAGCAGTCTCAATAAAGACGATGTTTTGTATGTTAGAGGAGACCACAATGAAGGGATTTGGAGTATCGATAGAGGTGTCAAATCCCTTCAGCCTTTGAAAAAAAGAGATTTCAATAAAAATGTTACATTTTGTTTGTAAAATAGAACTTTTTATCTCATGTTATTATCTTATCATTATTAAATTTATGTAATCCAACCTAATTGTTAAACCTTTTTTGCAGATAATGACTTCTGCACGTTCTGGTGCTCCAAACCTCGAGGCTGAACAAGTCTCGAAAGCTCCTGCTGCTGCTTCTTCTGCTATTGCTTCTGCTACTGCTGCTTCTGTTGTTGCTTCTTCTGAATAAGCCTTTCAAGCCTCTCAAGCCTCTCAACCTCAACCTATTGTTTTTGGTGTTGCTGATGCTACTATTGGTGCTCCTCTTGTTGAGGTCCAACAACCATCTGAACATGATGATGCTAGCATTATAGATGAAAACATTGATGATGCTGATATGGACGAAATGGTCAGGGATAAAGAAGCGGCATCACAGAAAAAACAGGTGCGCCTTAGTTTAACAGTGTTGGCTAACGTTCTGAAGTCAAAGATCAAAGGAATCAAATTTGATGTTGGGTGGAATTCACGGGGCCAACACGTTAACCCCAAAAAGGAAATGTTTAGCAGTTACATTGGAATTGTCACTCGACAACGCATGCTGATTGACATAGCTTCATGGAACCATGTTGCGTCCGGCCTGAAGGCTGTGATGTGGGAAGAAATTATAGTAACATTTTGATTTCATTTCTTTTATTTACTAGCAAATAAAATAATGAAACAGTGTCTTACTCTTCACAGTCCATTGCAGAGTGCATTTATAGTAGATGATTCACACAAGACTTATGTACTAAGGCTTGCGGGAAGGTGTCATCGAGGTTTTCGCACTCTTCTTACAAAATATCATCTGAAATATTCCAAGGGTAAAATAAACCCACACCCACCCATTGTCTACAGTCACTTGATATCCCACGAATCATGGGATTCATTTGATGGTCATCGTGGGGATCAAAAGTTTCAGGTACATTGTGACCGATAATATGTTGTTTGAGGATATACATGTATTCATCACTTTGATTGTCAATATTTCATTTATGAAACAGCAACTCAGTACTGAAAACAAGGAACGCGCATCAAAACCGACGTACCCCTATCGTAAAGCAAGGATGGGGTATGCCTCACTAGAAAAGAAAATGGTGTGTATTTTAAATTTATAGTGATATTGTTATGTGTCAAGAAACAACTTTATAAAAATCTTTCTCTATTTATATGTAGATTGAAGCCTCTGAGACCAAACACACATCCAACCCTCGTCATGTGCTATGGAAGGAGGCACATGTGGATAAAGAAAGGAATCTAGTTGATGAAAACACACAAAACGTGTGGGAAATAAGTGTAAGTATGAAATGATAAAATGTTTTGTTTTAAATTGCTATTACGTAATAATAATTACTTATTTTATTATATCCGAAAGTCACAGGAGTCAGATACTCCTGCAGCTGGTGCAGACATATTAGAGACAGCTTTGAAGTGACTAGAACAATACGGTCACGTCAGTGTTGGGGGGTTTGGGTGACACCCTGAGTATATTATGGAAAAAAACAACAGGTTGAAAAAATGAAGAAATGACAGCAATGAAAAATAGACTAGAAACTCTTGAAGAACAGTTTCAATAGAAGGGAGAGATGCTAGCAACTTTAATGGGTGAGAAGCCAAGAGAAGAGACAACTCAGCAACAACCAGCGCATGAAGATCCTGCCCCACACCCCACCAACTTTGAGGTGAGCCATTACCCTAAAAGAGTTGTCTTAGCAATGGTAATCAATATTCTATTAATTGTTCTTCTGAAATTTAAATCAGAAAAACACTGATTTCTTCATATACTGATCATATGTAGGGTGATAATGATTGTGATTTATATCTTTCAAAACCCACCTATCGCCTTGTAGCGAGGGCTACAGTATTCAACATCTCAGAAGACACGCTGCACAATAAACCACTTCCAAAAGATCATTTGAAAGTGACGATTACAGTAGCTCATGATCCAACAACAGAACTACCTGTTCCAATTGATGATGATGATATTTGTATAGTCGAACAGGCTATTGGGACATTAATTGCATGGCCATCACAACTTGTGAGACTACATGCCGAAAAAGAGGTATTTATTTACAGTTTTTTAAGCCAACCCTTTAACAAAAAAATGTCTTAACAAATGAATTTTATTGTAGATGAAGAAACGGGATGAGGTGAAAGGAATCTTGGGAGCATTGAAAGGATCGACCAGCCGATCCAAAAGATCTACTGAAAGTGGAATTACACCACCTATTCTCTATCCACATTTAATTGCATTGAAGACTCATGTGGATACGAAGTTGAGAAATGGTAGTAGCCATGTAGTTGTTTTTTAAGAGAATATGTATGGAGAGGAAATACAATATTTTGTTTCTGCTGAGAATGTAAATGAGATCCTTGAGTATGGGTGGCTCAGTGTCACAAGTGTAAATGTGTATATGAGGTATGTTTTCAACCCTGTCACTTTTCCAAAAGCTGTTATATTGTGATAATTATGATTAAATACATTTTATATTATTGGAAGATATATATATGAAATGAAGTTGAAGGGTATTCCTCATGATCCAAAATTCGGACTCATCAGTCCTCATATCACATCAATACAAGAAATACAATTATCAGAATCAAAAAATAAGGAAAGAGCGACTGATTTGCTGAAAGCATTTGACAGCAAGATAATGGATGTCAGACTCTTCCTCATACCAACCATGCAGGGGTAAAACTCTACGATTAAATCATATCAATTATATTTTCATTTCTTTCATTACTTATTCCTTTTTGTGTATTTTGGCAACATTGGCTGCTAATTGCGGTGAATTTAGATACTCCCAATATTTATTTTCTGGATTCAAAGCACATATATCCAACAAACCGATCACATGTGATGCAGTTTGTCAATCTGTAAGACACTACATCGTACGTTTTAGGTCTAAACATCAAGTTATATAATATATATTATCTTTTACTGAGGATTCTGTTATGATAGGGCAGTGTACCAATATCGTTTCAATCATGGTATGAGGACATGGGCTAAGCATAAAGAGCCGAGCAAGTACTATGTATGGACAAATATCAGGGTATATAAAATAAAATAGCACTATCCAAACATATATCAAAACAAGTTACTTACTCGCCTCATGATTAATGGTTCTGTAGTGTTCAAAACAAACAAACGATAGAGATTGCAGTTATTATGTTTGTATAATCATGAGAGAGATCGATGTCAATGGACAAACTAGCATCCCTAAAGAGGTAATTTCGAAAACAAGTACTATTTCATTTAAATTATTTATTAATTATTTATTTATATATTTTTCAGTACTATTATGAATGCCGAAAAGCATCATATTCACAAGATGATTTAGATATGTTCAGAAACGAGTGGGCCGCATACCTAATGCAAGATTGTCCAGGAATAGTAAGAAGATATGACTTTTATTGCATGAGTTGCAGACGCGTATAATTGGCGGAAATTTTTGAGAGGGGTTCATGGGGATAAAAAGATGAAACATTTTTGTATGTGTTTGTAGAAAAATTGTAATTGTTATTAAATAAAATATTCTTTCTCCAATGGGTCATTTGTCCATTTTGAGTCGTACATGTCACACATGAGTCATGGATCGTTGTGCAAAAGTATCAACACAATCAGAAGCCGTTAGATCGGTTTGGAGTATGTACATAAAATATTGTCCATTTTAAACAAAATACATACACATGGAGTGATACCGGTCACATCGTGCCTCGGATTGAGGCCGGGTTGACTCGTACACGTCACATATGAACCATAAATCGTTGTCCTAAAGTGTCAACACAATCTGAAGGCGTTTGGTCGGTTTCATGTATGTCATTTGTTGATTTCTCACTTAAAAATAAGTCCATTTTGAACAAAACAGAGACACTTGGAGTGGTGTCAGCCACACCAGGCCTCAGAATGAGGCGGGGTTGACTCGTACACATCACATTTGAAGGTGAGTATGCATACACGATAGTTGACCTTCTTAAGGAAGATTTTCTGGATGAGTATAAGAGACATGAAGCAATGAAGATCATTAGAGTGTTGGAGAAAATGTGGTTGCTACAAACAATGTGGTAATCAGCTTGTGCAAGGCGGCCTAAGTTACAACTTGCAGGTATTGTACTTTATTTTTTTCTAGAGGGTTTCAGTTTAAATGCATTTTGGAATGATCATTTTTGCCATTGTCTTTTAGGTTTTTTTGACAGCTAAGGGGAAAGGGTGGGGTCTGTAGACATTGGAGGATATGTTGAAGGGTGATTTTTCATGTGAATATGTTGGAGACATGTGAACTAACGTAGTTATGAAAAGAGTCAGTATTTAAAAGAAAGTCGCAAGTTTATGTGGGAAGTGAATTGCTCTATGTATCATGAGGGTTCTAATGCATATCTTGGTTGGAAGATCATTGTAGTAGACAACGATCTAAAAGTGGGGGATGTGTGCATATTTGAGCATGTCTTTAGTAGTGTCCCTCAAAATGTCTTTAAACTGGCCATCTTGAGATGTATCTAAACTTGCAACTTTCTTTTAAATAGTGACTCTTTTTAGAACTGTGTGAGTTAACATTTCTCCAACATATTCACACACAAAATCACCCTTCGACATATCCTCCAATGTCTGCAGACCCCTCCCTTCCCCCTCGGCTGTCAAAAAAACCTAAAAGACAATGGCTAGAAATGATCATTCCAAAATGCATTTAAACTGAAACCCTCCAGAAAAAAATAAAGTCCAATACCTGCAAGTTGTAACTTAGGCCGCCTTGCACAATCCGATTGCCACATTGTTTGTAGCAACCACATTTGGTCCAACACTCTAATGATCTTCATTGCTTCATGTCTCTTATACTCTTCCGGAAAATCTTCTCTAAGAAGTTCAACTATCATGTATGCATACTCACCTTCAAATGTGACGTGTACGAGTCAACCCTGCCCCAATATGAGGCCTGGTGTGGCTAACACCACTCCAAGTGCCTCTGTTTTGTTCAAAATGGACTTATTTTTAAGTGATAAATCAACAACTGACATATGGGAAACTGACCAAATGCCTTCGGATTGTGTTGAAACTTTAGGAAAATGATTCATGGGTCATATGTGACGTGTACGAGTCAACCCCGCCTCAATCTGAGGCACGGTGTGACCGTTATCACTCCAAGTGTATGTATTTTGTTTAAAATGGACACTATTTTACGTACATACGCCAAACCGATGTAATGGATTCTGATTGTGTTGATACTTTTCACAACGATCCATGACTCATGTGTGATGTGTACGAGTCAACCTCGCATCAATCCAAGGCCTGGTGTGGTCGGCACCACTCACAGTGTCACTGTTTTGTTAAAAATGGGCTTAATTTTAATTGAAATCAACAACTGACATACGGCAAACTGACCAAACGCATCTGGATTCTATTGAAACTTAAGGACAACGATCCATGGCTCAAATGTGACATGTATGAGTCAACCCCTCCTCAATCCAAGGCGCGGTGTGACCGGTATCACTCCATGTGTATGTATTTTGTTCAAAATGGACAATATTTTACGTACATACGCCAAAATGATCTAACAGCTTCTGATTGTGTTGATACTTTTTCAAAACGATCCATGACTCACATGTGACATGTACGAGTTAGCCCCGCATCAATCTGAGGCTCGGTGTGGCCGACACCACTCACAGTGTCTCTGTTTTGTTAAAAAGTGAACTTAATTTTAATTGAAATCAACAACTGACATACGGAAAACTGACCAAACGCATTCGGATTCTATTGAAACTTAAGAAAAACTATCCATGGGTCAAATTTGACGTGTAAGAGTCAATGATGACTCAATACAAGGCCCAGTGTGGCCGACACCACTCAATGTGCCTCTATTTTGTTCAAAATGGATTTTTTTTATGTGAAATCAACAACTGACATACGGGAAACGCACCAAACGCCTTCAGATTGTGTTGAAACTTTAGGAAAACGATTCATGGGTCATATGTGATGTATACGAGTCAACCCTGCCTCAATACAAGGCACGGTGTGGCCGGTATCACTCCAAGTGTATGTATTTTGTTTAAAATGGACCATATTTTACATACATACGCCAAACTGACCAAACACATTCGGTTTCTGTTGAAACTTAAGGAAAATGATCCATGAGTCAAATGTGACGTGTATGAGTTAACCCCACCTCAATACGTGGCCTGGTTTAGCCGACACCACTAAGAGTGCCTCTGTTTTTGTTAAAAATTGACTTAATTTTAAGTGAAATCAACAACTGACATACGGAAAACCGACCAAACGCATTTGGATTCTGTTGCAACTTTATAACAAATATCCATGGTTCAAATGTGATGTGTACGAGTCAACCCCGCCTCAATTCAAGGCCCAGTGTGGCCAACACCACTCAAAGTGCCTCTATTTTGTTCAAAATGGACTTATTTTTAAGTGAAATCAACAACTGACAAACTAGAAACTGACCAAACGCATTTGGATTCTATTGAAACATAAGGACAACAAGCCATTAGTCAAATTTGATGTGTACGAGTCAACCCCGCCTCAATCTGAGTCTTGGTGTGGATGACACCACTCCATGTTCCTCTCTTTTGTTCAAAATGGATTTATTTTTAAGTGAGAAATCAACAACTGACATACGGGAAACCGACCAAACGCCTTCTAATTGTGTTGAAACTTTAGGAAAATGATCCATGGGTCATATGTGACATGTACATGTCAACCCTGCATTAATCTGAGGTGCGGTGTGGCCGATATCACTCTAGGTGTACGTATTTTGTTTAAAATCGACAATATTTTACATATATACGCCAAACTGACCAAACACATTCGGTTTCTGTTGAAACTTAAGGACAACGATCCATGAGAAATGTGTCGTATACAAGTCAACCTTTCCTCAATCCGAGGCCCGGTGTGTCCGACACCACTCAAAGTGTCTCTATTTCGTTCAAAATGGACTTATTTTTATGGGAGAAATCAACAACTGACATACGGGAAACTGACCAAACGCATTCGGATTCTATTGAAACTTATGGAAAACTATCCATGGGTCAAATTTGATTTGTACAAGTCAACCTCGACTCAATCCGAGGCCCGGTGTGGCCGACACCAATAAAAGTGACTCTGTTTTGTTCAAAATGGACTTATTTTTAAGTGAAATCAACAACTGACATACGGGAAACCGACCAAATGCCTTTGGATTGTGTTGACACATTAGGACAACGATTCATGGGTCATATGTGACGTGTACGAGTCAACCCCACCTCAACTATCATGTATTCATACTCAGATTCAAATTCATGGGTGCAAGTACAAGGCACAGATGATGATAAACAATTTCCAAAACAAGTTGACCAACATGCATCATCCTCAATGGAAGTAAGATAGAAATTCACATGGACGTTCATAAAGATATGATTTTGATGTATATAGTGAAAGGGTGGTGGATGTTCATTGTTGATGTTCGTCTACTGGACTTTCACCTTCTCTTCTCCTCTCACTATATTTGAACATCATTCAATAGACATATATCTTGTGGGGTTCTAGTGGTTCTTTCCCGATGATGGAGGTGTTAAACATCATATTGTGGTGTTTGTGAGCTAAAGAATATAGTGGGGAGCACTATAGAAATTAAGTGGCCGGTTGATGACATGATCGACGTTTTGAATTAGATAGTCCGGGGTAAAATCCATCTTTTGTGTTTAGATCGGTTGAGTACATTGAGATGAAGGTTGTGGTTGTGGTTGGGTTGTGTTATGGGTGTTTGGGGAAATGTAAGAATTTAATGGTTGGGTTGTGATCGGTTGATGACATTTTTGTGGTTGATATACTAGTTTTTCTGTAGGTCTGTTCGGCTGGTTGTACTAATGCAGATTTTATATTTGTAGTAGGCAGGGATTTAACAGCGCTTTTTTAGCGCTGTTAAACGACACCTTTAACAGCGCTAAAAAATTGTTGTTAAAAGACACCTTTAACAGTGCTAAAACAGCGCTGTTAAAGTCATGGATTTAACAGCGCTGTTAATGGTTACATTTAACATCGATTTTTCATCGTTATTAAAGGTGTCCTTTAATAGTGCTTTTTTAGTGCTGTTAAAGCCCCCCCATTTATCAGTTTTGAGCATTACATCTCTTTTCTAGCACTGTTAAAGCCCGATTTTAGCGCTAATATTGCCCGTTTTTGTAGTAGTGTACCACTGGGTCCTTCCACCACTTCTATTCACATCCTTCAAAGGTCGCTTGTTAATGCTTCTATTGCGAGCTACCATTAGTGCCACCGCCTTCTACCACCAACATTGTATCCTGTCATCACCTCTTACCACCTTCCTTTCTACCATTGGGATGTGATTCCATTGGGTTGTGCTTCTACTCTATTTCTACCACCATCCAATGTTACCACTACAATCACTATTTCCCTCAACACGATCATCATGTTTTCATCACCTTTGAACCAAGAACTTATCCTTCATGCCACTATCACCACTGCACTTTGACTTGATGAACCACCATACCATATAGAAAATTATTACCATTTAATCAACTTATGTTTTTGATTTTTATCTCTAAACCACTAGAATGGGATGGAGGCGCCTTGGAACTTCAATGGGATATTAGAAGACTACCATGAAACACAAAACAAAGAATATGAATCCTTGAATGAAATAGTGCATATCTTGGCTGATCCCAACATGTGAAAATAATGGATCTATAAAGGAAAATAGGTTTTCTATGACTATGGCTTCATATCCCATGACTGATAGTGGGATAATTTTTTGAAAAATAGAGAAAACTTCCAACAAATTGACACTATGGTGATACTAAAGGAAAACTTGAAAAATAGATTTGATATGCTATAGTGAGATCGCATGTAGTCAATAGGAGAAGGACAAGCAAGAAGATACCACTAAAATGGGTTGAATCCCGTGTTTTATAAAATGGGTGAAATGCATGTTGGGGAGGAATTATGAAACGTTCATATTTCACCATATTCAAATTTTATGGAGCTAAATACTGAATCATTGGCCTAGGATTTACAAAAATGAATATCAAAAAAGTCTTAAAGTTTTTGGTGGAGTTATCACCATAAACGTATGTGAAAATATAATCCATTGAGATGTTAGGTCAGGTTCCACATGGAATAAGGGATTTAATCTAAAAGGAAGGATGAAGGAAAAATTGAATCGTGATATAGTTAATGTTGGATATATATGAATTTGGGTAAGTTGAATCCACATTTTATCCATTCAATATTTATTTAAACGAGATATTAATATAGATGAAAAAGAGAAAAATTGACCAAATTAAAAGAAATGATATGTTCGGGAATTTGAAGTTGATATTTTGAGATTCAAAAGGTTAGAATTTGGGCTTCCAATGCCTATAAATTCATATATCATTCAATTGTATAGTGGATCAGCTGCTTCACTATCAAATTGGGATGTTGTTTTTTTTTCTATAAAATAGTTTTATTACATTATTTTCTTAACACGTGGGAATATTTTAATTAGTGTTCTTCATTCCCCTCTCACTCTCTCTCCACCATGATCTCATGTACTCACGATGATGAGTAACAGAACTGAGGAATATCTTGAGGGAGTAATCCAATGTTGAACCAGAGTTTATCTTTAATATATTTTTAGGTTAATATATGAATGATCTACCATGGTTGTAATCCTAATTTTGGTCATTAAAGGATTGGATTCTTATTTTACAAACATTCTCCCTTGATTGAAGAGGTGGGTATACAATATACTTTGAGAACACTGAGTATATAGTATATTCACTATAGTGGTAGAAGAAGGTGTTTACATATATGATGGAGTTTAAATATTGAATAAGATAATAAAGGTCCTCCATGAATTAATATATTAGGATAATTTTGTTTCTTTTAATAAATGCATTCATTCTATTTATCATGGAATCTATGTGCTAGGTTTAGCTTTTCATTGCATTCTCACTCTCCCCTCATTTTACATTACTTTATAAAATAATAAAACAAAAAAAAAACAGAATAAGTGGATTGGAATTAGTGTGAGATTCACTATGAAGCTCCTCAATTGAGAGGACCTTGGACATCTACTATACTACACTCGGATAAACATTATAGCGTTTTCACCACCCTACAACAGGCATGTCGCTTATGTGCCCAAATAACTCATTATCCATTTTTTCATAGAAAATAAAAACAAATTCACACACCCATTGATAAGAAAATCATGTCAATAATTTCCGACATTTTTAAAAAACACAAAAACCCAAAAAAACCTTATAGAGTGATTTTTTCAACAATATCCATGTCCTATTCCATGCTAGACTTCATTTATAAAACATGATATTTCAAATAATAACCCCTTATATTTTCTAATAAATCTTTATCCCCCATAACTATATTTTCCTTCACACTTATGTTCTCCTTTCTCATTTTGTAATGTTATCGATGAAGTAACCTTAATATTTATCACAACCACTTTTCTAGATAGGTTTTATTAACTCTTAAAGTGAAATGGGCTTTCAACCAAATTATTTTTTAAAATACATATATTTTCAAGTTTCTAAAACTTTATCTTCAAACCCATATCTTCTTTCTAAAGAAAATATCAAAATTTTGATTTTACATATTTTTTTTATCAAGGTAATTTTTTTAAAAATCCTATTTTATATTTTGTGAATAGTTTTTTGAAAATGGTTTATAAATCTATCTTACATTGAATTTTCAAATATTTTAATGAAATTATTAATGTTTGGATTACATTTTTCTTGCTCTATATCCAAAGGTCTATTTCAATGAAGTTATGTTTAAAGATTCAAACTCTATTTACACATATGGGGTATTATTATTTTAGTTGTTCATGTTTTGATATCAATTGATTTATTGATTAATGTCATTTTATTTAATACCATTTGATAACATTTCGAAACCCATTTTTTCATTGGGTTCTATATGGAATAATGATGTTAGGAAACTGCTTTTTTATTTATAAGGGTTATTTTATGATTTCATGATTTTTTTATGTGGCACACAAATGTATGGATTTTGTGATTGGTGGGACCTATATATACATCCAATACATTGGCTAAAGGTTTACATCTCATGAGATAGAAATTTTATGTGAATAGTTTAGTCGGTAACTAGGTTCCTAAGGGTGAGTGTGATGGTTAATGGCTCTATTTGAAATTTTATGTGTGAAAAGGTTGGAAGAAATCCAGGTTCACAAAGATAAGAAATATTGTGTTCATTGTTATACAACTTGCCTTTCCCATGTGATGTTATATGGCCCATGATTAATTTCTCATATTTTTTCATTATTATTCTATGGTGGAAGTTTGATCATTCGAGATTAAATGTATATCTTTTATAATTATATAAAAATATTATTGATTCATATTTTTATCGTATAATTATTCCAATTTATGTTATTCATATGTTTATGAACAAAAATTTAGAGCCATTGATATATTATATATTATTGAGTGTTTGAGAACACTACTTCCTATAATTTTCTTTTCCTTTGGGTACGATGATGAAAATGGAATATGGAATCACTAGAAGATGGATTATATTATGGATACATGTTCACAATGGTGTAATAAATTTTTTATTACTAGTATCCAAAGACACTAATCCTTTTTAATTATTAGGGTTTTTGATAATATTATTTAATGTTATATTTAAGTTGTGAAATATTTTTGTACGATAAAGTTGTATTCAGCTTTTCTCACTAAAATGAAAGTTGTTTCCATTGGATGAGATGGATGTGATTAGTGAGACCTTGTGATGAAGCTTGTATTTATCTTAAAACTATAAATGAAATAATTCAATCCATGTTATATAAACTTTCATAAGAAGAGTTTGTAGGGAAATCATTGTTTTCAGTAATTATCATAAAAAAATATGGAAACATTAGTATATAATTACTTAATGGATTCTATTTTCTCTTTATGCATTGTCATATCTTAAAACCCCCTTTAAATCATTATTTAGAATATTTGATAGATTGTTAGTCATGGGAGGTCTTGTTCTTGGATGAAAATAACTCTTTTAATTCATCAATTATTTATAATTTTCCATAACCATTTATAATTATCAAAGAGTACATTCTTCATCTTGGGATTCATAATGATGTGATGAAGAAATACCAAAATGCCTTTATATATAATATCATTATATAAGATGACTTTTCATGAAATGGTTTCGCTCCATTATGATCAGAAAGGTGTGTATCATCTAATTATCTTTATATTGTTTGTGTCTAACAAGGTTTAGATCCTTAGTCCAAGGCACTATGGTGAAATTTTTTATCAATTGAGATCAGTTTCTTGGTGTGGGATACTAGACAAAAATATGTGAATATAGATAACTGCCTCTAGTAGAAATGAATTCCTCTAGTATCAATGTTTTCATGTTGCTTCCAGTGTAGTGTTGAGTCAGAAGACTACCTCTTCATGTGCTAGGATTAGGGATGTTTCTTTCAAAACACCTAGGAAATTACTTGAGTATTCAAATGTTTCTGGGTTCTATTGAAAAATTCTTCACTTACTGGTTTTTTAATGTTGATCTCCCCTCTAGTGCATGCCATTTGTTTCGTGTTGATTTTTCAACAAATAGATAAGTGTTTTGGGAAGCTCAAAATGAATCTATATTGGAACGGTTATCTTGAAGATAAAATCAATTATTATAATTAATGTGTCAAAAAATTTGATTTATGTGGATTTATTATCAATTTATCTCTTGGTTCTACCATTTCCTCCTTAGACATGCACTATTGATGAAACTCAAGGTCATTGGGTTTCATGGAAGAAGAAAATAATGGTATTCAAACTCAACAATGATGATGCCTATGAAACCAATTTTATGTGAGGAGGAGGGATCATTTAGGTGATCATGGATCAGTGGTGATGTGATTTATTTAATTATATGGGGAAGGAAATTCTTTCATTGTGGGGGTTTGGTCTATACTCACTAGCCTCATCATATAAATTCATTATAATATCTCATATTCATTTATGAAATATTTCATATCATTAGTAAACATGTTTATCTCTAGTTTTAAAATGATAATGTTATTAATTTTATATTTTCTCAGAGGATGAAATATTATAGTATGGTGGAATATTGAGATCCTACACTCATGGTGAGAGGTAAATAAGGTAGCGGATGTTTTTCTTCTAATGGTAACCCAAATAATGGTATACAAATGTAAAAAATCGAATACCCTTATTCTAAATTGTAGAAATATAGTCTAAGAAGATTCCATGAAGTTTAATACTATATATATTTATGATCTCATCCATATATTAGTCACTTATTAATAAAAAAATTAATTTACGATGATAATGATGAATATACAACATCTTCATTCCCATTGGGTTGTTCATTGAGATAATCATTTAACTATCGATTATTTTTTTTGTTCACGCAGTTCCTCATGTTTTTTAAAATTTACTAAAACTGAAGTGTATATTGGGATTAATAATAATATCTAATAAAATCATTTTACATATTCATATAAATATGAAAAAATTATCCCAATATTTATTAACCTCTAAAATTTTCAGTTTATTCTAGGATGCTTTAAGTTTTATCCTCTAAAACTAATTCAAAATGATATAACTGACTTAGTAAAATATTTTTATATGTTATAAATATTTTATCACTTAATTTTGATACTCTCTTATGTTATGTGAAAAAATATGAACCATTAAATTAATTCATTCCTCCTGAATATGTTTAACAAAACTATAATTATTAATATTCATTTAGAAACAATTGTTTATCATATTTAATTTTTTTAACTTATATAACTTCATATTTACTTGGGAATTAAATTTAATTAAAAATATTATAAAAATTAATAATTTATTATTGAATTTATGTTTTTGTTTAGATGTGATTATTAACTGATCCACACACATGGTCCCCACATTGTCCCAAACTACAATTCATCCAAATTAGTGGACTAATGGATACACTTTTTGTATGTTATTTTAAGATAATATCTAGATATCATTTAGTCCAACTAAGATAGAAATATTGGTATTTAACACCACATAATGGTCACTATATAGATTAGTATAAGAGGCAGTTATAAGAAATTACCATGAACAGTAAATATGTGCTATAATTTCATTGTCTCATGTGATTTTTTAAAGAAGGGTGCATAATTTCTATACCATGCTTTCATGGATTATTTATCTCTATTTAGATGTATTGAATAGTCATTCCTTCAACTTCCATATACAAGGATTTAGGAAATAACTAACACCATGTTCAAATGATTATAGATATCATCTTTCTTTATTTGGAAGTGAAAAACACATTAATGGCCATTCAATCAATTTCTTACCACAAATGATGATCCTAGGTAAATAAACCTCACCATAAAAAAAATATCATTTGTTTCTACAAGAACTATTATATTTGATTGAATTAAATATAGTGATTATGATATTAATTCAAGATATGAATTAAAATTCTTATAGATTTAATTATATAATGACCCTAAAAAATTTGTTGTTCCTATTGAATGTATAATATCTATCATATTTTAGGTATAAGATCCAACCTCATTTTTCACAATAAAATATAAATTATGTACTAAATTAATATGTGATTAGGGGTAGTGGTTCTTCATTGGTGTTTAAATAAGGGTACCAGGGTCACCTCCTTCTAAAAATACTCAAGATGGGTACATGGTACATAGTGTAGATCCACTAGGTACCCGATAGCCTAAGAATAATCCTTGAAGGGCCTGAAGATGAACTAAATTTTTTTTATAGTTTAATTTAATGTCCAATGGTTCCCCAAGAACATTCCACAATATTACAAGGTACCCAATGGGTCTTTCATTATTTTAGAATCATATCTATAATTTCCACTTCTACCAATTTTTTACTTCCTCCCTCAACATTTATTTAGACAACCATAATTTTCCCTAAATTCCATGAATTAAAAATCTACTCCATGATCTCCAATCATCCATATAAATATTTTCATATTATGTTAGATCTCATTCAATATATCTAACATTATATTATCTAGCTATTATGGCTTCCTTTAATTCCACTTTGTTTCTATTTCTAGATCCCCAATTCTTAGATTTTCTTTTTTGAAATTAATGATATGATGTATCAAGGTTAAATTTAGTGAAACATTTTGGAGAGTGATCTCCCTTAATATTGAGGCAAAAAGTCTTTACCTTGATATAATATTGATGTAAAATATTATTGGATTTCATGTGAATGGTTGGATGAATTTTCCTTAAAAATGTTCTACAGGTTGTATCATAGTGGTCGAGTGAGTAAAAATATTGTAATTGTCCCCATGGAAGGATGATATAGGTGAAATATATTGGTTATGATAAAAAATAACCTTATTTCCGAGATTAAGGGAGGGGTTTTGTTTTACATTTTTTTGGTTGTAGGGTCTCGGTTGGGTTTTGGATTTGTTTATGGCTTAATTTTTGAGTATTATTGAATAATTACTTCTAGTGAGAAGGTGTTAGTGAGTGGGAATTGATTGTGTAAGTTGTTTTTCATAGGTGGAGTAATATATGTTTATGATTCAATTCTCAAGAAAATTTTAAGGAGTTTTTTCTGGTTTGTTTATATGTGACCTTTGAAGGATGAGGATCAAACTTAATGACTTAATACTAATTGGGTGGGATGATTTGTGGGTTGTAACCATGAAAGCGTACATTGAGGGGAGTGTTTGGATTTTACTGGTGGTTGCATATTTGGATTCATTTACCAAACAACTTCGTAGATGGTTGATTCAAGTTGAATAACTATAAAAACTTACCTAAAAGGTAGGGTTTGGATTATATGAGAGTTATAATATTGGCATTCCATCTAATAACCACTTGTATAAAGATCAATTCATATGGGGTTTGGACATGGGACACTACCCAGAGCTAAAGTTTTATCTCATGTGAGAGGTGATCTATAGTGATTCCCACCTCAATTCACTCTTTAGATACTATTAATGGGTTCCTTTTATAGATATACACATTCATATCACATTACATATCATTTAAGGCGTGCTAAGGGTTTGGGGCTACTTGGTTAGAATATTATTAAACTTTCATGGCTATATGAGTGATTTATATATGTATATTTATCTATAAATGGTGTTTGAACTGTTTATATCTATCAAAATTATGTTATGTATGTTTTAATTGTGTCTTACTGGTTTATTAATCACACAATGTATGGGAATCTTGTTGTGTGTTCTAAATCAGTTTTCAGGAATATCTTCATGAATAGGGGCCCTTGGTTTGGTTTCTAAGTAGGTGGAGAATATCATGGATACAAGAGATAATAAAAAACACTATGTGATATTTAATTATTATTCATATTTACTCATTTTATCTTCTTATATATCCCATATATTGATTCATCTCTTAATGGTAAACTTTTGACTATTTTTGTAAGAGTGACATGTATCAAAATATTATTATGAAATATGATGTTTTTTTGAGGTTTTCATCTATTATGTTTCTTTAAAATATAAACTAATTTTTGTACTTTATTTATTTTTATTATGGATGGTTATTGAAACATAGTTCATAGTCTCTCTAATTTATTGTCCAAACCCTCACTACAAGTTAGTTTACTTTTTATTTTGTGGATGTATGCATGAGTCCTTGTGAAGAACTGGATCCATCCTATTGAATTGGTATATAGAGTTTATTTTTTATTATATCCTTTTTAGTTCATTTTATATATTTGTATTTTTAGAATATATATTGGATGGACTAAAATTGGTCAAGTTGATTTGTTTGTGTCTAACTAATACCTTTATAGTGCACATTCTTGTTTCTTGTGTAGTGGAAATGTTTTTCATTATTTTGTTTTAATGGATTCATGTTATTTTTAATTGATATTGTGATTTGACGATTTATGTTTTTCTCCTTCTTGGGTGGAAGCTGTGTATGAGATTGTGAACCGTGATTCTATACATATTATCACCTATTATGTGCAAGTTTTCATATGATTGATAAATATTTAAATTAAAAACTTCCAAAAAATATATATTAATTATTTTATCAAATATATTATATATGATATCTAGTTATTTCAACATATGAATGTGATCATTCCTTTTATATATGTGATTGGTAATAATACATTGGTCTTGGAGATTAGGTTTAGGAATTTAGGGAATAGTGGGTTTGTATGTATGGTTCTGTGTGAGTAGACTCTTTCAGAAATGTATCCATGGGTTGTTGTATATGTATACTATTTTTAAATTATTAAATTCTATTTATATTTAAAGTATTAATTTAGATTCTATATTTTTTTTATTTTAGAACAAATTCCACCTCAATAGTGTTATGTGGTTTTATATGAGGATATAATAGAGTACATTCTGAAGGTGAGTAGTTATTATATAATATCTATAAATTCTTGGGAGGACATAATTAATAATTCTCCTACGGAAGCCCTGGTAGTTCAGGAAATGGAGATTTTTTTATCCTAATTAGTTTCGTATAAACTCATTAGTGGTAGATGGTACATCTTTCACGAAATTCCATGGAAAAATTATCTCAAGACATCTATAAGGGTAATAATTTATATTTCCAGGGAATGAGTGCTCCTAAAGATGATAAATACCAAATTGATATAATATGTGCTTTCATTAAGGTAGTAGAGAAACCCATTGATTTGTCGGTGATTTTGGTAGCCTATATGATTCATTAACTCATCAATATATAGTAGGTATTTGTATATCAGGCTAGGAGGCTTGAGTTAATAACATGAGAGGTGATCAAAGGCCTCTTTTTCAAATATTTTTTTCTATAAAACGAAATTTCATATACATAGAAATTTTTTATAGAGATTTAGTAGTGATCAATGTCTATAAATGACTATAATACCAATTTCATTAATTTACTTTGTTCATATCACTTGTTGGCAGTGAATGAGGCCTATAAGGATCATAGGTTTGGGAACATTCATCAAATTTATATGAGTTATTAGTAAATAATATTTATCATCTCATCCTATCTTTATAGGGACTTTAATAGTATCACTATTTTAAAAGGACTAATATATGATAGTACAACATGAAAATTCTGTATATTTAGTGGGTAGGGTGATAACCTTTATTGTGGAGATGATGGTTCTATATCTAGTTGTAAGAAAAAGACAGTGGATGAAATATAATATTGAGGTGGGAGGTAGGTAGGTCAGGGTAGTGGTTTATTACTTCCTCCTTGAAGAGGAGCTTCTCTTCTATTCCTATAGAGCATGAGGCTTTTTTATTACCACAACTCATGTACTATATGAGGGAGTTTCATATATGTGGTTGGATTGGTCCCCTACAATGGTTTTTTATATTTTAAATAAGTAAATCTTGTTTGGAGAATCTAGGTAGATGCATTCTTCTCATTATTTTTCATGTGGACCTTAGTAAAAAATAAGGTCTTCATCTAGGTGGTCTATCTGATTAATTGTTTAGTGGTCTTATGGGAGGAAAAATCCATAGATTCCTTATTGGTAAATTCCTTAGGAGAGTTAAGGATCATGGGGATAAGGAAATATATTAGAGTTAAGAAGGGTTTATTTTCTATACCAGTTTCTAGTTGATATGGAAGAGGGTATTTCTACAATGAGATGTAATGTTTTTATTGTTTTTATTTTTTCAATTTCCCATTTTTTATAGGATATTATCATTCATTTATATCTTCAAATGTGATATCAGTTGTGGGGTTAGATATAGGCTTCTCTTCTGCTACACTAGGTCTTGATACAGCTCTTGGGAAGAGGTTGGGTTATATTCATAAATGCTAAAAATGTGTAACATTATTTTGGAGCTATAGAAAATTATGGGATTTTCTAATTTTATACATTGAGAGGTTCTATGACTTATTTAAAATGGATTAGATGAATTACATCAAGGAGCACCTTGGATTCTACCCCTCTTGTGGGAAATGGGTATGTTCTTATAGGTTAATGGGATGAGAATGTAGGTAGAGTGAGAATGAATATTATTAATAAATGGGACATTATAACACATGTGGTAGGTATAGTCTTTACTATAGATCAAGTGACAATTCCATCTTATTTTTCACTAGTACTGGTATATTTACATGACATATTTCACGATAATTTCTCAAGGTATCCTCCAGATAGAGATATTGATTTCATGATTGATGTTGTCAAGGGTGTGGATCCTATATTGTTACACTCATATCATGTGTAACTGATTGAGATAAGAGTAATGAAGGTGTAACTTATGAAATTTTAGGTGAATGATTTATTTTTTCCGAGTACCCCTACTTGGGGTGATCTGGTGTAATTTTAATAAAATATGGTTTGTATTCATAGATTAAGTGTGAAATACTCTAATATGAACCGGGTTATTATGAAATTTTTTATCCATTATTGAGGATAGGAGATCACTTTGACTAGTTAAGGGGATCATGACAGTTCTCTAATAACGAAATGTGATCAAGCTATCATTAGTTATAGGGCATGGTGGATGATATATTTAAAATGGTCATTAAGAGTAGTAATGTGTCATATGAATATCATGTGATTAAATTAGGTTGCATGAATATGTATATGGTATCCATGGATCTCTAGAACATTATTTTTTATCCTTATATGGACTCCTTTATTGTACTATTTTTTATTTCACTTTGGTAAACTCATCAACTGAAAAGTTTCATATTGAGTTTCTAGATAATGTATTGAATAACAATTCATCACACCATCCTGGATCGAAGTAATATATGTATCAATCAAGGGTTTAAGAGGTGTTATTTCCTAATAATGTGATTTTAGGGGCAGTGATATCAGTTAATCAAGTGAATATGGAAGTATAATTGTTTTGTGAATGACTTAGGAATGTGTTCATGATCATGAGTATCCTTTGAATGATTAGGAATTAAATGTGTTTTTTTGGATTTTCATGCTTGGAAATGCCTATGATAGGGTTGAAAAATAATGGGGATGAAATATGAGTGGAAAAATTATTATTAAGATGCTTTTTAGGTGTTTAAATATATGTTAATGATTGATCAAATTTTTATTCTATTAGACCAAAGGAATAGTTATACAATAAATTTTAATGACACTAAGTTATTTTAGAAGCTATTTTCAAATAGTTATATTAGGTAGTCACTTATTGGTCTATTCATCTATGACCCAATAAGTAGAACTACTATACGTATGATTTGGAGCTAGCTATTGTGTTCCATGACCTCAAATATTGGGGTTTTTATCTCTCAAGTGAGAGATTTTTCATATCCCTAAAAAATAGGATCATATGGTAAATTTTCTCCTTGTGGGATATGAACATTAAGTATGAAATTTTGGTGGATTAATTGAATATCTTTGACTTCTATATGGGGTATGCCTATGGATTGGGGAATATCATGTATAAAAACATAATAAGAATACATAGTAGTAGGGTGTTAAGGTGATTTTTTATTAATGAAAGCCGATGATTTTTTTCATTGACCTAAAGATTGATAAACAAATGGGCCAAGTGGAAATAAAATTTATCCCATTTTCATCAACTCTTATTTAGTGGATAAAATTGACCCCATCTAGGAGTGTGATTTTTATTGGTTTATGAAGTGGATTTTGATCAAAGAGATAATCCAGTTTTGTTAAAGTCAATGGTTAAGATATGGTGTTATATGTTAATGATACAATGGTGGTCCCTATTTACATGATAAAGGATTATATGAGTGGCTCTCATGCCTTAGTTTGTGAGGTGTACCCTTAGTTGACTAGGATATACCCTGATATCATGAATCATTTTCAATTTACAAATAAAAGGAAATATATCAAAAGGATTGTTTCTAATTTCCTTTCCTATTAGAGGAAATTGAGAACCAGTAATTAGGTGGGTTATATTAAACCCGTGAAATTCCTATATGTAATTAGGATATGGTGACCATGGACTTCATCAACATGATACCTAGGATTGTAAGGATCCATGATTCCATATGGGTGGTAGTGGACTAGATGATAAATGAATCATATTTCTTTCTTTTATAAGAGACTCAGTTTATGGTTAAGGTATGAGAGATATATTTTCTATAAATAGAGTGAATTTAGGGGGTTCCCAAGAGCACAATGTCAAATTTCAATCTAGGTTTTACGTTGAGATTAGTTTAGAGAATTTAAAAGGCTATAGGCTCTCTACTAAAGTTGAGTACAATATATCACCAGAATATTTATGGGCATATTAAGAGAATGATTTAGATACATGAGGATATTCTCAATGCATGCATGGTCAATTTTAGTGGAGTATGGTCTGAGCATCTAGATCGATTAAAGATATCAAATAAAAAATCTTTTAGTCTTCAATCTAGAGATCCCCCTTTGAAGATTTAAATGGAATAAAATTATTACCACCATTGTATTATATAAAGATAGGTGAGTGAAGAATTTTCGAGCTAAGCATAGTATATGGGACCACTAAGAGGGTGTAGTAGATCAATCATCAATTAGTTACTATTGTAATGATGTATCACTCATATACTAACTAGTGGTGGTGACCCTTAGAGTTATTCATGTATGCCCAAGTATTATTTCAAGTATTTCCTTGATTAAGTGATCATAGATCGAGGTAGAAAAAAACATTACACTATGTATTATCGATCTGCTCAATATTTTTGAATAGATTTACATTATAGCTTACTAGTTGGATCTTCCACTATGATATTATGATATGAATCAAGTGTTTTAAAACTAATAGAACCATATGTATGATACAGATCTAGTTCACATGATTGCATGTAATGATATCAATCTATGTTTAGATTCATCATTTAAGGAATTCTAGGTGCATACCAATGATAAGAGTGAGATTGTGTTGTGAGTGAAGAGAGAGACTCTTATCTTGGTATTATAACAGAATAAGTTTATCTATATGGATACCAAGGAGTAGGAGTCATATGTATGATTTTATTGGTTAGATATATTCATAGAGGATCTCGAATGATACGTCTTTATGATGAGAGGAACTTAGAGGGGGTATTTTTAATTGAGCTAAAATTTCATGATTTAATTAAATGATTTTAATTTCATTAAAATATTTTTTGTTTACTAATATGGAATTCTATTAGTGGATATATGGTATTTATATGAATATAAATATGGAATACAATGTCTCCCTTACAAAAAAATGTGATATAGGGGTACCGGGTACCCAATGTCTTGAGCGGAATCCTTGTGGGTCCTGGAGCCCTAATAGATAGTTAGATGGGGTGTACTAAGTGGCAAGTTGTGAGCCAGGTACCTAGTGATTTTTTGATTGGTTTAATGGTTATTTTTAAATTTTAATATATGTACCCCATTTTAATTCTTCTCGCTTCATTTGTTGACACCAATTTAGCTATCCCTAAATTTTTGTGACTTTAATGAAATAAAATTTCCTCCATCATATCCTATATTTGGTTTTAAGTATCACTAGTTGTGTTCACTCAATTTTTGTATATTTATCCCTATCTTAGTCCTTGGTGATGGTATCTCTTAATCATCTTTCCTTTTGGGTTCCAAAAATTTAGTTTAGAAATTTTATCATACAAAATCAAGGATATAGTGGATTGATTTTGAAACCTATTACATGGTAGGTGATTGAGCTCTCTTGTGATTTTGGTTATAAGTATTTACCATATCCGGACATTTCTGTGAGAATATATGGGTTTTGTGTATCCAAATTCATACATTTCAATAGTAGTGTTTCTCTTTTCATATAAATGTGGATGGGTAAGTGGGAATTACTGTAATTTAAATAATAAAGTGTAGATATAAGAGATATGGTTTGGTTATGATGAAAACATTACTTTTATAAGTAATGATATTTATCATTCCTTTTTTGATTAGTTGGTATTCGAATAATATAATTGGGTTTATATGGGGTTTGGATGATCCTATAGATTATCCTATTAGTTCAGGTATTGAATTACAGCCAATGTGAAGGTGCTTCTAAGAGGGAATAATTAGTGTTAGTTTTATTCAGAGTTAGAATAAGTTTGTTAGTCCATTCCATAGATCATTTTGATGACTGATGGAGTTTTGGAGTATATTTTTCCCATGTGGGGGAGGGATTGGTCTTTATGACTGGCTTCAGGTTGGACATGCCAATTTGTGTGATATCATTGTACGATCTTAACCACGGGGTAGGGTTTATATTGTGTAGGATTTTTTCTATCATGATTGAATCTGTGGACTTATTTCCTAAAAGTCAATACATGGGGCATATCCATGGCATATGATGTAGAGTATTTTGAATACATTTTTAAACATCAATTACGATAAATAATTATTATTTTGATAACAGAAATATTCTATTAATGGATAATTTTTTATTATTAGATTAACTGAGTTGAAATAGGAATTCATTCAATATTTTGAAATATTATTTTATTCTTAAGTGGTTAAAGGTTTATTATTATTATTTTTTACACAATTTTAAGAACCATTATTTTTTTGATAATTTTAATGAAATATTAATTTGATGGTAATTTAGTTAAAGTTGTATTTTTATATTTTTTTTAAATATTACCTATTTGTATTATGAATGTTAGTTTTGGGAAATTCTTATTTTCCGTAACTTTGAAATTAAGCATGAGTCACCGAGAGACCTTACAAAAATCAATATATAAAGGATGTATTATGATGATTATCAAATCTTCCTGATGAATTGAATGAAGGAGTAAATAAGTGAATATAGTTTTTTTCATATGTTATAGGATTCTTAAGAGAATCACAGAAATAATATTATCAATAGTGATAGCTCCCACATGAATATGAGGGATTCAAGGTAACTGTACGTAGCTGGCTGTGGATATGGAGTTGGCGCACAACTTCTTTTAGAAGGAAAATACCTATGCACGCAAAAAAAAGGGAATTACATCATCCATTGATCAATCACTATTGGGTGTAATTGGAGATTAAAGGTAACATATGGGATCCAAGAAAATCAGGTGAAAACATGAGTAGAGACTAGTGATACTAAAAATAAAAGCATTTTCTGAAATTCTTCTTCATTTTTATATTTTTATAATGAATCCATCATTATCTATACAAATTCTAACATTACTATTGGATATAATACTATTGGGAAAAAATTTCTTTATTGATTCATTTAATTCATTATTCCATTTTCAATATTTGTATTTTATTATTTACTTGTACCATATATTCAATATTTTACAAAAATTCAATAATCAATACCCTTTGATGTTGATAGTAATTTTAAACTATTAATAATTTATTTTAAAAAATAATTTGAATTTTTTTTTAATAAATGAATAGAGCACCAATATCAATGAAATTTTGATCTTGGTGGGACCAAATTCCCCGTCTCTTTATCTGTGTATATTCAGTTTCATAATTTCCATTGTACCTACCAGTTGTGACACAACCCTCTCAGGATTTTAGTTTATAATTTTCTTAGAAGTGATTCATCTAATCATTTGTTATTTTTAAAGTAAGGGATATAATTTTTAAAGCCAAAAATTGAAATATCAACTAACTCATTTATTTTTGGTCACTATTACTAAAGTTTTTTACATAAATTAAATCTCAATTTCTCTATTTCATCATTAACTACTCAGTTATCTCATGCTGCAAATCACCATTCAACCATTTATCCTTATAAAACTTGTTTGTGTTTTCATAGAGTTTTCAGTTGTTTTCTTATATTCCACAGCTTTCCTTGTGGGTTTGAAACCTTGTTTTTTCATGATTATTTTTTTGAGTTGAAAAATAAACAAATAAAATTTATAGTAATAATGACCATGGTAAATTTTGGTGGGTCAACATGGAACACACTTATGACCACATAAATCTTAAAACATAAAAAAAATTACATAAAAAAATAAAATATGTTTGTTTATTATTGATCATTTATGAAACATTTTTTCTATACCACGTATGATTGAAATATTAAAATTTAAAATAATTTATCACTAAAATTAACAAACAATTTATTTATATATGAAAATAAAAATATTGAAATTTTTTAAAATGAGAGAGTTGTAAATTCTAATGAAAATATGGTTTCAACCCAAACTAGAAATGATATTGTCGAGAGGCACAAGATTAAAGAGATTAGACTGTATAAAGTCACTAGTAATTAATGATGCATTAGTTTAACTATTATGTCTCAAAATTAAGATATGATTGTTTCATTGGGTTTTTCAGGCATGGAATGGGTTTTACTCATTGAGATACCATTGAAACTTTTCCCAGAAACTCCCAATGTGTCCCCCATCTGTAGCTTGGTATAGACCTTCTTTCCAAAGGCTGGTGGTCATCTATGATTTTAGGTCCAATGACTCTTGGGTACTCCCATTAGTTGAGAGGATGTGAGTTTGGTCTCATCACACCCTTTGGGGTGGACTGTTCCCTACAATGAGACTCTCTTATAGATTTAAGGTATGTTTGATTATCTCTTCCTAATCCCAATACGGGTCCGATTACCCTGAAAAACTTATTCATTGGTTACATCTCTCATTAGATAAAGAAAGCGAGTCTCATTTATGTACTAATGAGAGTGAGCTATCATTAGTGAATCCATCTTTATGTATCTGAGGTTCTTCATCCTTTTTCATGATGATGAATAGTTTCATTATGTGTTACAACCATATGACTAGATGCTTCAGATTGTGTTTCCATGTGGGAAGGCGGCTAATATTATGAGCAGGTGATTGAGCCATTATGAGGAGTCCTACGTATCCTGGTTATTGCAAGAATCAAAACCCATACGGTTCATTAACCCCATGCAGTTTAGCATCATGTGGAGAGGATATATGTGCGGGTACTGAGACACCAAATGTTTGAGCTCGGGTCCCAGGGAGACATCATACATATCCTAGTTTTGGTAAGAATACAAGTCATCATAGTTCAATAATTCCCTTGGGACTAGACCCATGGTATATTCCTTTATATGAGGGTAATTAGAACCATACTACTCATTGTGGCATACATACTTGGATTTCCCTAGTGAGTGGAGATTCATGATTTCCAATGAGATGTCCATTATATCTCCCTATCCCACATGATCTATGATCGATGTGAGAAATAAGGGGGAATAAACGATCAATATCATGGAATATATATAGGGGAATTGTATGTTGGGATAGTCCTTGGGATGTTTGTTATAAATCTCGGGCCTTGGAAAGGCATCCTATGTATCTGAGTTATGGTAGGTATCAAAGTTATTATAGTTAATTTTATATTGGGCCTTACACACTAAGGCTTCCCCTGTAACCCTTAGGTGTATAGTACATATGGCATGTTCAGTGATACTCACTAAGCTAATGTGAGCCATGATTTTTGTGAGAAACAAGGGTCAGAAAGTGATTGATTTTATTTATATGGGTAAGGGTTTTAGATAATAGGATCTCCCTAGGTGATCAATATGGAGTTATATCCTCAAGGATAGGTGGACTACATATCAAAAATGTGGAAGTAATAAGATTTTTCATAGGTCCCTTTCTATTAGGGCTTACACACTAATGTCACCCTTATATTTGGGGAATAAACACAAAGGATAGATAGAGAGATCAAATCCTAGGATGACATTTTGGCCTAGTCTTATTTTCTAGAGGGTGTCGCATGACCCCATTGACTTGTATGGGGGACATCGCATGACCATCTGGGCTTATCTTGGAGGAAATCACATGGACTGTCTTGGAACATATGGGGTGTTTCATAAGAGTTAGTGTGAAAGGGTTTTAAGGATGTTTCTCTTCTTGGATAACATCCCTGGAGGTCATCTTGAGACCTAAATTTCATGTCTGGAGGGCATCACGGGTCTCATATGGATTTCTTGGAGGGTGTTTTGAGAGTTTATTTGTCAATCCATGATGCAACCATGAGACTTGAATGATATGATCAAACACTGTTAAATGAGTTAGGTGACATATTTGAATGGAGTCTCGAGGCTCCAGTGATATACTAAAAAGGTTTCATGAGACCAAGGTGGGGTGTCCAGAGGGGTCGTGTGACTTGATTTGACATGTTAGGATAATTTTTCATGTCCCAAATAGCATGATGAAGAAATGTCGTGAGGTCTAGGCGATGTATCCTAGTGCTATTGTATGTCTTTGAATGACTCACATGAAGTGAACGCATGCCAATGATCATGTCTTTCATTTAAGTATTCTACTATTGATCTTGGTTTTATCCCTTGTATAGCGAAAACCATAGGTTTGTTTAGTATCAGTTTAGTTTTAGTCTCACATGATCTAGAAAACATGTGACATGTTCTCCGTATGCCTTGCCAGTGGACCTTCACGTGATCTATGAACAATCACAAAAAGTACCTTATGTATGGTGCATGATTTTTCTAGATGGTCGCCAGTATATTACCTAATATATAGATATCCGATCATGTGATCGGCTTCTTTGAGAAGTCTGCTTTGATGATTAGGACTTTTGATCTCAAGCGATTTATTCAAGTAGTAGCCAATGCATTTTTCATGCTGGGGTGGGGAATTTATTGGCATCTCCACTCCGATTATTTGGTTATTTTTATGGCGTATCTGGCATGGATCCAAGCTAGAGTTGACAAAGTGGGTTGGAACCAATTGGTTTCATGAGTCTCTATCATGGGTTGTTTCAAGTGCATCCCCTATTTTTAGCAGTTTCAAGTCTCTTCTATCAACCCTTCGTTTATCAAATTATTTATGATTAATGCGGACTTGTCTGATCATTTAGGCATTTCAAAGAAATTTTCATCTTATCCTATGGAGATTCCCAAGTGCCTTCACAAGATCCAAGGTGCCTTTTGAAAGGTGTTCTCTCGATTCTTGGTGAGTTTTCTGGGGCCTTCTTTGAGATATGGAAGATTTATTTGGGGGTATCACGAGACCACACTATATAATTCCTTAGAGTGTTGCAAGACTTTTATGACCAAAAGTTCCTTTCACCTCCTCCCTCTTTTATATCCTTTGGTTTAAGTGATAAAAGTTGGGAGACATGTGATACTTCATAAGAAATGTCAAATAGAATTACTCTATTTTTTGGTGATGTGTCACATGAAAAATATGGGCCATATGGGGGTGCACGAGCATTTCATTAACACATATTTTCATTTTCCATTTAAGATCAAAATTTATTTTTAATGTTTCATAGAAATATCCTAGGATTTCTATGTGATGTGTCTAACAAGTCAAAGGGACTTTTCAAGATAACGCATACATATCACTAGGGACATGTAGTGCCTTGCGAATTACAAAGGGTGCATCACACATCCTTATGTGACCACAAGTACCTATCACCACTTCCATTTTATCTCACTTGTTTTATTCTTCAAAGGTTTAGGGTTCCCATGAGTTTTCAAAAGTAATGTCAAGGATATTTACTTGATTTTATGATAATGCATCGTGTGACGAATATGGTTCATATTGGGGTGTGTGAGAATTTTTTTGGAATATCCTTCTATTTGTACTTAGGAAACGAAAGGGGAAACAACGATTCACTTAGACAAACCTGAGGACTTCCATGCGGCGAGGCTGATAAGACAGAAGGCTTTCACGATGTGAGGCAGACATGTCACCGAGGTCTTATGGCATCTTGCAGATCTCTAGGGGAGTGCCACATGTCTTTCAACGACCACGAGTACCTCTCACCTCATCTCCCTTTATCTCCATTGTTTTATTTTACAAAGGAAATTAGATTCTATTAATACTTCATGAGTATCATCGATAAAATTTATCATTTACAACAATGATATGGCACGTGATCTTTATGACCACTGGGGATTTCTCCCTCTAGATAATATCCCTCTTTATTTCTAGAGGAATTTCAGATGGTTTTTCAGGAACCTCCCAATGACAAACCATGTGATATGGGGGCATTCAATTGGTTGCAACCATGTGTCCATTGGCTGTATGGAGAGCCATCATGAGAGCATGAAGTTCTGTTAAAGGGGGCTCTATGGGATTCACTGTAGGTTATGCACTGCACATGGATTCTACACGTGAAATTGAAATGGTCTTGTGATCATGAGCCCCTTGGAGGCCCATACTATCTGCAAGTCATGGTCACTTATCTCTAGTGGGGAAGGTAATTATCATATCCATGTGTCAATTAATTTATGAATTTTTTGATATTCATTTGTAAGCCTTCAACGAATCCCCCCTAGGAGTGAGCCTATGGGCCTTGTAAGGGTTCCCCCTCATCCCTTGAAAGGGGGGTTATAAAAAAATCAATAAAAATGAAGGCCTTTAAGGACTTAGTTATAAGGAAAACTAATGCTCGCCTAACTCTTTGGTGGTGTAAGAATCCGATGTATTAGGTGACTTTTGGCCTAATGAGTGAAGTTCGGTATTCCATGAAACATCCTATATATAGGGAGGGGGAAACTCATTCTGTATGTCATCCCTCCTCCAGAGAACTCTCATTTTTTCATCCAATGAGTGCCTCCATTGTGAGACCGTGTCACAAAACCTGATCGGGAGCTTTGTTCACAAGTATGCACCATGAGTTTATGTTTTCAAATATCTTCCATAAGACTAATCCTTTCTCAGATACTTTTATGATCCAACCATGATTTATACCTTGGTAACTTCCATGATTTCAGCTATGAGGACTGTAGTTTTCTTAAGGGTTTTGTGAGAGTCGTTGGCCTGATGATTTGATCATTTGCAGCTTGTGTGACCATGTTTGGGCCATGTGGTATTGTGTATCAAAGGGGGGTAATGAGATCAGTCTGATTCCCCATAATAGTTGTGAAATTAGTGATGCCTCTAGAGATCATACAATCCATGAAATACTTATGTGGTTCAAGAATCCTCTACCGAGTCATGCGACACATATGGCACTACCAAAACCTTCATGCCTCTATTTTTTTGAAATTATTATATATGACTTATTTGTTTGACATGTTCCAATTACTTATTTTCAAATGGATTATTTTTTAATCAAGTTTCATCAGTTGTGTCCAATCAAAGTACCATGATCCCCATAAATCATAACGATGGTCCCTGCTACCATGTGTATACCGATAATGTGTCCCTAAAGATTCATTTTCCCCAACATCCAAAATTATCCCTTCTCTCAACGACTTCCTCTATAATGGTTTGGTTTAATATATGAGGCTACCATTCCTCTTCTGGATTTTAATCTTCTATCCTGTTTGGTTTCTGTTTCTCTTGACTACATTCGGACAACAATTGCTGAGGATGGTCAGCTTGTTAATGCTCAATCCCAGGGGTTGTCTTATCTATTGGAAAACTCTCATATAGGCCCAAAAGGCTATGATTTCACCTAGAAACCAATCACTCAAAGATATTTTAGTATATTTTTTTCTTCATTGAATAATTTAGGTAGTGGATGGTATTTGAAATGGGATCTCTATCCTGGTGTCAATTTCTTTCATGAGTGGGTGTGGCCGTTCTGGTCTGGACAAAGATTCTTAGAGTTTTCTGATGATTTATATAGGGTTCACCTTTATGAGGCTATATGGATCTCTAAATACATAATATATTGAAAAAATGAAATCCTTTGAGAGATGATCAACCATTAGTTCCCTGGTACCAACAAATATCACTTGTCCAATGTTGAAGTGGGCATCAACCTATGTTATATCTATCAGTTGGGCGGGATTATTCCCCTTGGAGAAATGTATGATGAATTCCTCCTTGATATGGGTGTTTGGTATGATCCTTAGTAGACCCCATTTGTTAAAGGGATATATTCATTATTGTAATGGAGAAATCAAATAATTATTTGAAAATGCATTAACTTATTTCTTTCAGGGATTGGATCAACATTTTCCTCTACAACAACGGAGTTAGACCATTCGCTATTCTCCCCCGTAGGTTTTCCTCACAAAAAATACATGATAATTATTGATCATATTGTGTCATATTATATGTAATAGTCCATGTACTCTCGGTCTATTACTTTTCCGGTTCTTGGTTGCTGGAGTGTTCAGAGAAGGCTTAGAGAGACTTTGGAGATGTTCAGTTTCTAAAGGCTGGAAGAAGGGGGATTACACATCATGTAACTAGGTTACATAATGTGAAACCTTATTTAATGTCTTATCCTAGAGTTTTCACATCATGTAATATTTTTTGGCTTTGAAAAATAAAATAAATCAAGATGCGATGCATTTTTTTGGAGAAAATCAAACCTTGGGTATTACATGATGTGAAAGGGGATTACACGTTGTGTAATACCCTGATCATGTGAATTTTAAAATTATTTTTGACTAAAAATTCATTAATTCAGTCATTATAACTAATTTCTATCATTTTAGATGAACCCTAAACACCCTGAGGTGTTATTTGAGTCCTCTCCCTCCCTCTTCAATCTATTGATCTCGATGATTTCTTGTTAGTGATCTATGGTGATCCAAGGTGAATTCTCCCTTCATTTTATAGGAGTTTATCTCAGTTCTATCTCATTATATTCTTAATATTCTCATCGTGCTATGGAATTTTATTAAACATATTTCTAATGGGGTTCCATTAAGTTCTTATCAGTGTGGTGGTGTCGCAGCATCCTCATATGGATGCATATCTAGAGAGAGAGGTGATCAGAGAACTGTTATGTGATTCATTCTTGTGAAAGGAACATTGACTTCCCTTCGAGGTAGGATTTAACTATTTTCTCATTTTTGTGCGTCAAGTGAGAGGGGTTTTAGTTTTTTTACCTATGGATCATGGTTGTACCAAACTAATTGAAGATAAAAAACCAGTTAATTGAAATTGATGAGTAATGGTGTCAGTTCAGATTTTTTTTACATCCTTGATATTGTTGTGATATTGTGAATGTTCGGTCCTGATTCCCCACTAAAAATTTTGGTCATTTGTGGATTTATTTTCACACTAATAAAATTAGGGAATTCATTTTTTCATCTTTGGTTGGGAACTTACATATGAAAATTGGTTATTTACATACACTCAGCAAATGAATGGATTCCCCAAGATTATACAGTTTCTATGATAACCCCTTAATTAAAAAGTGTAATTAAATATTTTTTGCCTTATTATATTCGAAATTGTTCTTTTGGATTGTTCTATGGTGCGGTTGTGATCAAGGTTGTGTGTTTTGAGATGGCTTGGGCGGTGTAAAGGAATCTCGAGTTAAGAGAGTGATTGATTATGGAATGGATGAGAAGTGTTGTACAACATGGATATGATCAGGTTGTGCGGTGGTATGTTTTTTGGATGTGGTTGTGCATGGATGGTTTTGGAGGGATTACCTTGAAGAACGATCGTGATGGATGGTATGGGTACTTCACCTGATGTTTCTCCATGAATTAATTTTGTAGTATTGCTTATTTTGTGATGTACTTAGTAGTTTCTTAGGTAGTAATGAAACAAATAAATATTTTCTAACGTAGTTTAGAATGGATTAGTTTGTTTGGTCAATGGAATGAATAAATAAATTATTAATAAAGTATGTGAATAAGTTAAATGAATTTTTTGGGAAAAATGAAATGGTTTTGTGGTGTGGCACGTGGTGTCATGAATCTATATGTAGCAGCAAAGAGGATGATGTGGGGACTTGGTTGTTTGTTTTGAGAACCCATAGGATGGGTATGAGTGATTAGAATATTATATGTATATACTTGTATTTTCCTTGTGATTTCATTATGCAACCCACCCTAGTTGAGCACTATGTACTGAACACACCCTATTGTCTTATGGGAGGGTTGCTTTCCCAAATATCTAAGTGGGAGGATGGCTGGCTAGCCACTCTCACTTTCTTGACCCTTCTTATAGGCGATGAAGATCCAAGATTCTTCGGTTAAGATGTGGTGAGATGTGGCAGCCTAGGAGTTTGCGGGTGAGGTGTTTTTTTCCTAGGTTTCTTCAGGATGAGATATAAAGTGTTTTACCAAGTGTCGTCAGGATGAGTTGGGATGTTCTCTCCCAGGTGTCTTTTGGATGAGATTTGATGTGTTGTGAGGCCCAGGTGTGTGCGGGAGGGATGTGTTGTGATGCCCCAGTATGTTCGAGTAGGATGTGATGTGGTTTTTGGACCAGGTTTCTACATGCATGATGCGATGTGGTTGTGAGGCTCAAGTGTGTGTGGGAGGGATGTGATGTGGTAATTTTAGAAGAGGTGGGAGCACCAAGATGTTTTCAATTAGGGTGTGAGAGTAGCTAATCAGTGGGAATGTGGTGTGGGTTACCCTATCATCAATGTGCTATATATTATATTACTTGATTTTCATTATTTGGTGATCATGCTTTGGTGAGGTTGGGTTGGTTATCATAACAATTTAGGTGTTTTTTGGTTCTTCAATTTTCTCATAGGAGCATTATTATGATTATTTCACATGTGCATGAGAGAATTTTATTTTCCTACTGAGTATACATGGATTCTCAACCTTTGTATATAAACTACTTTCAGGTTACTAGGAGGATTTCGAAGACTTTTCTGGACCTTACTAGCTCAAATATTGACAATTTTTGTGTCACTGCCTAGTTTTACTTTTGCAATTTACTTTGAGAATTTTGTATAGTATTAGTTTTATTTTTCACATGCATGAGGAATGTATTTTGGAATTATTTATATATTTATTTGAGTTTATTTGTGCATGATCCACCATATCTCCCAATCTTGTTTTCTTATAAAGGAAAATTCCACCCATATTGTGAGATTTATACACCCTTGGTGATATACTCCAACCCGGTTACTACTAGAGGCATGAATCATGGGTCATTATCTCCCTTACTCCTTTTCTAGCCCAAGAAGGGTATCCTTAGGGATTGGGGTGATGATAGAGTCTTATTAGAGGCCGGTGGTTGATATATATGATAGAGTTTGGATATAGGCATATTGGGGATTACATGATATGGTATCAAAATGGATCTAGTTGACCATGGGGTGTAAAATAGGCTAGGTAGAATATATAGGAAATAAGATTTTAGGCACCCCTGTGATCTAGTGCAAGGATTATGAGCTTATCAAACAAGCTACACAGATGGAATTTCTTACAAGGTAGAGACCTAGAAAAGGTAAATGCATCATAATAACTTTTGTTCTTATTTTAATTGGGTTTTATGGAAGGTTAAAATAAATTAAATGAATTAAAATAAATTTTGGAAAAATTCCATACTACTCAAGATTAGAAAATAATTATTTACCTTTCAGCTACAACCCATGGATATCATCCACGTGTGTATGAGGTGGTGGAGATTCATCAGGCTGATCCAGTTGATCACTAAATGGTTGATCCGGCATGGGAGGATGTTCAGTGGAAGAGGGAGTTGTGTGTTTTATAGAGGTAGGATATGAGGAAGTATGAGGGAAGTGTCTCTGACGTAGAGATAGAATGTTGGATAATGGAGATGGAGATTACCTTCGATATGATTCAGGCCCCGAAAGAGTACATGGTCCCTTTGGATGTTAGTCAGATATGGGGAGATGCACATCAGTGGTGGATGATATTTCTGAGAGAGAAAAAGGAGGAATATGTGTTGTGGGTTGAATTTCAGAAGGAGTTTCGGGTGGAGTTCCTTTCATCAGCTATGAAGGATGAGAAGAGTCAAGAGATACTATCTCTTTAGAGAGAAATTATATCAGTTTGGGAGATTGGGATCAAGGTTAAGGACCTTATGCGCTTTTCCACAGGTCTTTTTTTGGATGAGGAGTCTCGTGTGCGATGTATCAAGGAGGCACTCCACCCTTCTATATAGTATGAAGTTACTCATTTTACATTTTCAATGTATTTGGATGTTCAGAAGAAGGAAGAACTGGTTGAGAAGATGCACTCATGATGAGGTCTACCAAGAGAGGAGATACAATAATGTTCTTCAAAAGGCAGAGTTGTTAGTGCAAGATATCAGATGCCACGACCTTTGAGGTTTCTACTAATGGGGAAATGAACTCAAAAGATTCCTTTCTGATCTCCTAGTGCCAGCGGTCTCTATAATTTTACAATGGTATTAGGGATAATGTGTTTATTCTATGGGGTTCATGGAAATCTTCAGAATCAGTGCCCAATGGCTTTCTGATATCAGTTTTTTGGAGGTGGAAAAGCTCAGCATCAGCCTCATTAATAGTTTCTAGTGAGATAGTTTCAGAAACATGAACAACATGATTTTTCTCCACCGAGGGAAGATGTAGTAGGTAGAGGCTGAAACCATGATGTCCCTTATGCTCAAGTATTGTGACCTGAGTGTGTCCATGGAGGTGGCCATCATCAGATAGGTAGGGAAGATGTTCATGGTTAGTTGAATGTAGTAGATGCGATAGAAACAACGAGGTCAAATTTCATTAGATGTATGATCAGTTTTTTCAATAACCTTTCTTGTTCTTTGTTTGATTCAAGAGATTTACACTCATTTGTTTACACCACTCTTAGCCCATGCTTTGGGACTAGAAAAAGAGAGGCTTCCCTTTCCATTGGTGTTTATTATGCTATTTAGAGGTCAGACCAGCTTATTTAATGTGTGTTAGGAGTGTAGACTGATGATGGGACCACATCAGTTCCATGGGGATCTCTTCTTACTTTAGATTCATACATACTATGTCATCCTTAGAATCAATTGGTTATATTCCATGCATGGATTTTTCGACTGATTCCAAATGAGATTCATGTTTTTAGATATGGATGGTTAGTGTGTGGCTATCATTGGTGTGTGGGGTTGTCAGGTGGGAAGTTGATGTGCCAAAACTCTTCTTTCCTTGTTGGATAAGATATTAGAGGAATCAGAGGATACCGATATAGTGGAGGTTCCTAGGGTTGTTGGGGATTTCTTGGATTTTTTCCCCATTGAGGTTTCGATGCTACCCCATCGATGTGACATCGAGTTCAGGATAGACCTACATGAATGTGCTTATCTAATTTCTATGGATCCTTATCGAATGACACCTTATGAGTTTCAGGAGTTGAGGATTCAGATTGATGATCTGAAGAAGAAGGAAATTATCCAGCCCAGTGTATCTCTTTGGGGTGATCTAGTTTTGTTCATAAAAAATACAGATGGTGGTATGAGGTTGTTTATATACTACTGAAGGTCGAATCCGGTGATGGTCAAGAATCGTTACCCTCCTCCAAGGATAGAAAATCTTTTAGATCAGCTAAGAGGGTAGATATGGTTCTCTAAGATCAATCTCTGGTATGAATATCACCAGTTGAGGATAAAGAAGGTATATATCCTGAATACTACTTTCTTATGCAGGTACATGCACTTTATGTTTATAGTTATGTCGTTCGGTGTTATGAATGCACAAACCGTGTTCATGGGACTCATTAACTCTGTATTATGTGAGTTCCTGGATCAGTTCTTAATCACGTTCTTCTATGACATATTGATCTACTTGAAGTTAGAGGAGGATCATGTAGAGTACCTTAGGAATGTCTTACAGGTTATTTAATTCCACCAGCCTTATGGAAAGTTTTCCAAGTGAAAGTTCTATACACGATTGTTGAATTTCCTCTCACATTTGGTGTCTCATAAGCTTGTGTAAGTATATCCAACTAAGGTTGAAATAGTAATTTCTTGGTTAGCAACCAATAACTTCACATAATTTTTCATTTTCCTTGGTATTTCAGGCTATTATCAGGGGTTTTAACCTGATTCCCCTCATTTTATAGCTTTGTTTATGGATTTTAATAGAAATTAATAAGATTTTGTGGGGATTTATTAGTTCTAGGAAGTGATCGATCACCTAAAATAGAAGTTGGTTAGTTCTTGAGTTCCATAGTTTCCAATATAAGGGGCGATGTTTGAGGTGTTTTGTGATGCTTCTAATGTAGGTTTGGGATGTGTGCTGATGATGCAGCGAGTAGTTATCTTTTATGGGTCTAGGTAGTTACATCCCCATAAGCGTAACTATGCCACCTATGATATGGTGTTGGAAGAATTTGTGCTCACACTGAATTTGTGGAGACATTACCTCATTGGGGAGCGCTTTGTGGTCTTCAGAGATCACAAGAGTTTGAGGTATATCTTTTCCTAGTGAAATGTGAATCTATGAAAATGGAGGTGGATGAAGTTTATTCAAGTATATGATTTCAATATCTCATGAATAATAGAGAAGGGAAATATTATGGACAATGATTTGAGCAGAAATTCATAGAAAGAGGTTGTTCAGGAATCTGTAGATGCTTGGAGTGAAATGGAGGTTTTAGAATCCTTTCACTTAGATTCAAGGGTGTATGGTAGTAAGGGATGTTTGTTTCAAGTGATGATGAAATCCTCTCTAATGATTCAGGTGAAGGAGTCTTAGTGGGGATACTCTAAGGAATAAGTCATTCACAATCGTGTTGGCCATGATGATTCTCTGAAGGGATAGTCAGAGGATGGTCAGAACCAGATATTGTTCTAAAAGAATTTGTTTTTTCTGGTGGTGATGCATAGTGATGTCCTTCATGGTTTTAATATCTTACCATTGGAAGTGCATCCAGGAGTTTCCAAGATGTATCAAGTCTTAAAGATGCAGTTTTGGCGGCCTGGGATGAAATGGGGAATGGAAGAGTTTGTGGCGAAGTGATTGGTTTTCCAAAAGTTAAAATCTATGCACCATGTCTGTAATGTTTTTTTCCTCCTTTGGACATACCTGAGTGGTAATTGGATCAATATCAATGGATTTCATCATAGGGTTACCCATATCTCATAGAGTTTATGATGATATCTGGGTGATAGTGGATTGATTGGATAAATAGGACTACTTTTATGTGATCAAGGAGTCGGGTGTGGTGGATTTCTTGGTAGAGATGTAAGTGGATAGAGTGGTGCGGTTGCATGGTTTTCTCAGGTCCATCATCTTAGGTTAGGTGACACATTTTACCTCATGAGTCTTAAAGGTATTTCAGAATGCATTTGGAACTCAATTATGCCTCATTAAAGCTTTCCACCCTTAGACAGATGGGTAGACTGAGAACACTATCTAGACATTGGAGGTTATGTATCGAGCATGCGTCTTTGACATTGGTGGATCTTGGGTGAAACACATTCCCTTGGTAGAGTTCTCTCATAATAAAAAATATCACTCTTCTTTTAGCGTGGCTCCATTTAAGGTGATTTATGGGAGGATGTGTCATTATTTGTTGTGATGGGTGGAGGTTGGTCTTGGTTTGGATGTGGTTCAATGCACAATCGAGAAGGTTCAGCTTAATCATTAGAGGATGAAAGCAGTGTAGGATATAAAGAAGTCTTATGCCGATCATAGAACGAGGATCTTGGAGTTCTATGTTTGGGACCATGTGTTCTTGAATGTTTCCCCCCAACATGGGAAATAAAGGTTTAACAGAGGGAGTAAGATTTCTCCTAGGTTCATCAGAGCCTTTGAGGTATTGAGGTGAGTTGGTGAGGTGGAATACCCATTTTCATTTCCACTATGGTTGGAAAGGATGCATGACGTATTCCACATCTCCCAGCTTCATCAGTATCTTCATGATGACTCCCATGTCAGTAACTGGGAAGTGTTAGATATCGAGGATGATGAAGCATTTGTTTAACGCCTAGTGGAGATCTAGGATCAATGAGATAAGGTGTTGCATGATGGGACACCACCTTGGTTCGTGTGTTGTGGAGGTATGGTGTCCAGGAGAAGAGTACTTGGGAGTGGGAGATGCTGATGTGTTCCCTGTACCTAGGATTGTTTTGAGTTGTGTTTTTCTCTATTTTTCCTTGTAATAAGATTTTTGAACCCTATTTTATATTAGATGAGTTGTTTTTTTTCCTTGGATTGTAATGTGTGTGGTGTGGTGTGTGAAAAATTCATGATGTGAAGAAAGGGGAGGCCCTGATTATAAATTAAGAAACATTAATTGCGATGTGATTAAACCTATGTAGTCAAATCAATTCCACCCAGAGAAGATAATATCTTAACATGGTGGAAGGAATTCCCTGATTCATATGTTTAGACGGTGTGGTTGTTGTGCTTGTGTGATATGTTTTGTGATCATTTGGGTTGAATTGATAAGTCCTAGTTGAAGATGTCAGTGTAGGTGTTCATGGATATAGATTCTGCCACTCCAGCCTTTAAGGAACACAAGTTGGTTTATCATTGAACATTTATGTCTTTTGTTTCTGGCGGTGTTTCATGTATAGTAGGATCCTTGAGAGGTATCTCATGAGGTTGTTGTTTAGACCCTTATTTCAACCTTATGGACTTGGTGTTGGACCTCGAGGGTGAGAATCCTTGAGAGGTATCTAATGCAAGATTTTATATCCTACTGGTCTATTACTTTGATGGTTTATGGTTTCTTTAGTGTTTAGAGGAGGCTTAGAGAGAGTTTGGAGAAGTTTGTTTTCTAATGTATGGAAGAAGGGGGATTACACATCATCTAATTAGGTTACATGATGTGAAGCCCTTTTTAGTGGCTTATCCTAGAGGTTTCATGACATGTCATTTTTCAGGGTTTGAAAAATAAAATAAATTTATAGGTGACATATTTTCAGCAAAAAACGAACCTTGGGTATTACACAGTGTTAAAGTGGATTACACATTATATAATACCCCGATAATTTGTAGTTTTAGAATTATTTTTCGGCTATAACCTTATTCATTCAGCTATGGTCTCTACTTCTTCTCATTTAAATTGAATCCTACGAACCCTGAGGAGTTCTTCGAGCCCTCTCCCCCCCCCCTCTTAAATTTGTTGATCTCAATGATTTCTTGTTGGAAATCCGTGGTGATCCAAGGTGTGTTCTCCCTTTTTTATAGAAGTTTCTATTAGTTTGATCCCATTCTCTTCCAAATCGTCTCATCGTGCAATGGAGTTTGTTTACCCATATTCTTAACGGGGTTCCCTCTGGTATCTGTCAATGTGGCGGTGATGCAACATCCTTAGATAGATGTAGATGTTGCGGGAGAGGTGATTAGAAGGACTTTACCTGATCCGTTCTTGTGAAAAGAACATTGACATACCATCAAGGTAGGATTTCCTTTATTTCTACTTGTTTTTCATTATATAGGAGGGATTTTTACATTTATTTGCCTTTGGATCACGGTTTTTCCAACCTAATTGAATATAAGGAATTAGTTATTTGAAATTAAGGGGATTTGGGGTTTGTTCACATGCCTTTTACAGCTTTGATATTGTTGTGGTCTTTTGATTGTTCGGGCTTAATACCCTACTAAAAATTGTGGATTTTTGTGGTTTTTTTTGTGCACAAATAAAATTATTGAATACATGTGTTCACCTTTTGTTGGGAACATACATATGAAAATTGGCTTATTACGTACACCTGGCTAATTAATGGAAGCCCCATGATTATACAGTTTATGCGATAACCCCTGAATTATAAAGTGGAATTTAATAAGGGTTTCCTTATTAAATATATAATTGTGTTTTTTTGGTTTGTGTCATGGTGTATTTTTGAGAATGATTTTGTGTTGTGATATGGCTTGGGTGGTGTAAGGGAATCTCGGGTTGAATTATTGATTGACTGTGGAATGGATGAGAAGTGTTGCACCGCAGAGCTGCTATCGGGTTGCGTGGTGATGTGTTTTTTGGATGTGGTTGTGTGTTTATGGTTTTGGAGGGATGAACATAATGAAATATGTTGATGGTTGGTATGGGTACTTCACTCGAAGTATCTCCATGAATGAATTTTGTTCTATTGCTTATTGTGTGCTATGCTTAGCAGTTTCCTAGGTAGTGATGGAATGAATAAATATTTGATAATGAAGTTTGGAATGGGTTGGTTGGTTTGGTCAATAGAATGAAAAAATGAATTGTTAATAAATAATAGAAATTGGTTTAATGAATTGGTTCGGAAAATGAAATGGTTTTGTGGTGTGGTGTGTGATTCCTTGCATCTAGAGGCAGTAGAAAAGGTGATGGTGTGGTGATTTGGTTGTTCTTTTTGAGAACCCCTAGGTTTGTTATGAGTGTTTGGTATTGTATATGTATATACTTATATTTTTCTTGTGATTTATATATGCACCCCGCCCCAGTTGAGAACTATGTGTTGAACACCACAATCCTTATGGGGGCGATTTCCCAAATATCTCAGTGGGAGGATATATGGCTGATCATTCACTCTTCCCCGATCCTTCTTCTAGGTGAGGGATCCCTAAGCTTATATGGGCATGGTGTGGTGAGATGTGGTATCCTAGGTGTTTGTGTGTGAGGTGGTTTATTTCCCAAGTTTCTTCCGGGTGATGTGTGATGTTTTTTCCTAGGTGTATTTGGGATGCGTTTTGAATTTCATTCCCATGTGTCTTTGGGATGAGATGTGTGGTGTTGTGTGGCAGAGGTGTGTGCGGGAGGGATGTGTTGTGAGGAAAAAATGTGTATGGGTGGGATGTGATGTGGTTTCGGGACTAGGTGTCTATGAGTGGGATGTGATGTGGTTCTGAGGCCCAGGTGTGTGCGGGTAGGATGTGATATTTTATATTTGTAAGTGGTGGGAGCACCATAACATTTTCTGTTAGGGTGTGAGAGTTTATAATCAGTGGGAAAGTGGTGTGAGGTGACCTATCATTGAAGTGAATTATATTATATCACTTAATTTGTGTTATTTGGTGATTGTTCCATAGTGAGGTTGGGGCGGTTAGTATACCCATTTAGGTTTTGTTTTGGTTCTTCTGTTTTCTCCCAAGTGCATTAGTATTCTTCTTTCACATGTGCACGAGAGACTTTCGTTTTCCTTATGAGTATACTTGTTTTCTCAACCTACGTATATAAAAGAATTTCACGTTTCTAAGAGGATTGTGTGGACCCTGATGGACCTTACTATCTTAGATCTTGATAGTTATTATGTCACTTCATAGCTTTACTTTTGGTATTTATATAGAGGCTTTTTAATTTGTATCAATTTTCTTTTTCACATGCATTGCGATAGATTTTGGATTTCTTTATATATGTCTTGGAGTTTCTTTGGGGATGATCCATCAAATATCTAAATTTTGTTTCCCTAAAAAGGATAATTCCACCCATATTGTAAGATTTATACACCCTTGGTGCTAGTCGCCAACCCGGGGCCTACTGTAGGCAGGAATCAGGTGGTCATTATCTCACATTCTCTTTTACCATCCCAAGAAGGTTATCATTGGGGAAGGGGGTCATGAAAAAGTGGTATTAGAGGCTGATGGTTGATAGATAGGATGGATTTTAGAGATATTAATTGTGAGTATTGCACGGTATAGTATGAAAAATATTTTAGTTGTCCTTGGTGCATGACATAGGATAGGGATATTGTTTAGGACACTAGATTTTAGGCCCCCCATGATCCAGTACACAAACTTTGAGCTTATTTAATAGCTAGGAATGATGGACCTTCTTGGAGGGTATATACCAAGGAATGGTACACAAATAATAATTACTTGTTTTCTTATTTGAATATGGTTGTTTTGGAAAGATTAAAATAAATTAAAATAATTAAAATAATTAAAATAATTTTTTTTGTAAAATTGCATACTACTTGGGCTTGGGAAATCCTTGTTTACCTTTGAGTTATGGTTCTAGGATGTCATCTGTGTGTGTCCTGGTTGGAAGAGACTCAGCAAACTAATTCGGTTGATCACCACAGGGTTGATCTAGCATAGGAGGATGGTCAGTGGCAGAGGTCATTGGATTATTTCCAAAGGAAGTCTTTGGGAAATTACAAGGGAAGAGTTTCTGACATAGAGTTATATGGTTTACTATAGGATTTAGGGATTTCCTTCAGTCTGATTCATGCCTTAATATAGTATAGGTTCCCTTTGGTAGTTAGTCAGTTGCGGGGATCTATGAATCAGTAGTTGATGCTATTTCTAGGAGTGCGGAAGGTGGAAGACATGTTGTGGGACAAATTTCATAAGGAGTTTTTGGAGGAGTTCCTTTCATCAACTATGAAGGATAAAAAGTGGCAGGATCTAATATACATTCATAATGAGAGTATGTTAGTGACAAATCTTGGGATCATGTTCATGGACCTTCTGTGATTTACCCTAAATCTTTTTCCAAATGAGGAGTCTCATGTGAGATGTATCAAGGATGAACTCCACCATTCTATCCAGTATGATGTTACTCCTTTTACATTGCCAATGTATTTGGAGGTTCATAAGAAGGAAGAGGTGGTCAATAGAATGAACTCGTGAGGACTTCTATGATGAGAGGTGAGATAAAATATTTCATTGAGAGGTAGAGTTTTCAGTGGTAGATATATGGTTTCATGACCTTTGAGGTTTTGACCAGTAGTGAAATGACCTTAGTAGATTCCTTTCTGACCTTCTAGTTCTAGAAACCTCCGTAATTTACCTATGGGATTTGGGGTAATGTGTTTCTTCTTTGGGGTTCATAAGCATCTTCAAAATCTATTCCCAATGGATGCCTAAGCTTAGTTTTGTGGAGGTCGATAGGATCAGTGTCAACCTCAGCACCAGTTGCCGGCGTGACAGTTTCAGTAGCATATAGAAACAAGCGTTTTATCCTCTAAGGGGAGATGGATCAGGTAGAGGTCGATCATAGGATGTCATTCATGCTTAGGGATCGTGACCTGATCATAGACATAGAGGTGGTAATCCTCAGATAGGTAGTGGATCTGGGCGTGGTCAGTTTCACATAGTACAGGTGGCAGTCCTTCTGAGGCCATTGGTCATTAAATGTACAATCAGTTTGTTCAATACCATTTCTTGTGTTTTTTTATTCAGGATCTTTTCACTCCTTTGTTGCACCATCTCTATCCCATGTTTGGGACTAGAAATAGAGAGTATTTCTTTACCCATGGTGTTGAGTACGCTATTCAGAGGTTAGAACAACTTGTTTAATGTGTGTCGGGGTGTAGATTGATGATGGGATCACATTAGTCCCATCAAGATATCCTATTAATTCAGATGTATCCATACGATATCATCCTTGAAATTGAATGGTTTTATTCTGTGCATTCCATTATGAATTGCTTTTAAAGGAGATTCATGTTTTCATATGTGGATGGTCAGCATGTGGCTTATGTTAGCGAGGAAGGTTTTCAGGTGGGTAGTTAGAATGTGGAACCTCTTCTTTCCTTGTTGGATGAGTTGTTGTTTGAATTGGAGGAAACCAAGACGGTGGAGGTTCCAAAGGTCTTTAGAGATTTTCTTGATGTTTTCCCCTTGGAGGTTGTGTTAATACCCATTCAATATGATGTCAAGTTCAGGATAGACTTACAACCATGCGATTCTCTGATTTTTATGGATCCTTATTGGATGAAACCTTCTTTGTTACTGGATTTGAGGATTTAGGTCGATGATATGATGAATAAGGCCTTTATCTGAACAATTTTATCATTGTGGGGTGCTCCAATGTTGTTCGTAATGAAGAAACATGGTGTATTAATGTTGTTTATAGACTACCAGAGGTTGAATCAGGTGATAGTAAAAGATTGTTACCCTATTCCAAGGATAGATGATCTTTTAGACTAGTTGACAGGGGATAGATGGTTCCCTAATATTGATATGTGGTCTGGATATCACCATCTGAGGATGAAGGATGGTGATACCCTGAAGACTACTTTAAGATGTAGGTATGGGAACTTTGAGTTCATAGTCATTCTGTTCGGTGTTACAAACACACCATTCATGTTCATGGGACTCATGAACTATTTGTTCCATGAGTTCCTGGATCGGTTCATCACCATGTTCATCAACCACATCTTGATCTAATTGAAGTCATAGGAGGAGCGCACTGAGAAACTCAAGAATATCTTTTAGGTTCTTCAATGCCATTAACTATATGGAAAATTTTCAAAGTGAATGCTCTGGATAATATAAGTGCATTTACATGGGAATTTGGTGTATCAGTAGGGTGTGATAGTAGACCCGTCGAAGGTTGAGATAGTTTTTTCTTGGGAATTACCAAAAATGTCATATAAGTTCTTAGTTTCCTTGGTCTTACAGTCTATTATTATATTTTTGTACCCAATTTCTCCGAATTTTCAGCTTCATTGATGGCTTTAACTATAAAGGAAAAAGCTTTTTTGTGAAGTGATTAGTTCCAGGAAGCATTCGGTTACCTGAAAGGGAAGTTGGTTCATCCTCTAGTTCACTAGTTTCCTGAAGAATGGGTGATGTTTGAGGTGTTTTATAATTTTTCTCATCTACATTTTGAATGTGTGCTGAGGAATTAGTGACCAATTATCTCTTACAGGTCTTGGCAGTTATGTCCCCATGATCGTAACAATTCCACCCATGATCTGGGGTAGGATGTAGTTGTGTTCACAATGAAGTCGTGGGAGAATTACCTCATTGGGGAGTGCTTTGTGGTCTTCATAGATCACAAGAGGTTGATGTATATCTTTTCCCAGCATGATCGGAATCAATAAAAATGGAGGTGGGTGGAGTTTCTTCAGGACTGTGATTTCAAGATCTCTTACACCTAAATGAAGGGAATATTGTGGCTGATGCTATGAGCAGAAAGTCACAGAAGGAGGTTGTTCTAGAATCTGTGAATTCTTGGAGAGAAATGGAGTAGTTGGAAGCCTTACACTTAAATTCGAGGGTGGATGTTGGTAAGGGATGTTAGTTTTAGGCGATTGTGCAGTCCTATCTAATGAAACAGGTGGAAGAGTATCATTGGGGAGACTTGGAGGAAGAAGTGATGTGAAATCATGTAGGACATGATGATGCTCCGAAGGGATGGTCAGAGGACAGTCGAAACCAAATTTTGTTTATGAGAATTTCTTTATTCTAGTGTATATTCATAGTTAAGTACTTCATGAGTTTAATATCTCATCTTTGGAGGTGCATCCAAGAGTTTCCAAGATGCAGCGTGTCTTAAAGATGTGGGTTTGGTGTCCTTAGATCAAACAGGCAGTGGAAGAGTTTTCAGTGAAGTGATTGGTTTTCCAATAGTTAAAAACAAAACACCATGTACCTGGGGGTTTATTTCAGCCTTTGGAAATCCCCAAATGGAAATGGGATGACATCTCAATGGAGTTTTCCATATGGTTACCCAGTGATCATGAAGGTTACGATGCTATTTGGGTGATAGTGGATCTGTTGAAAAAATTGACCCAATTCTTAGCGATCAATGATTCAGGGTAGTGGATGCCTTGGTGAAGAGGTACATGGATAAAGTAGTACAGTTATAAGGAGTTCTAAGGTCCATCATCTCAGATCGGGACATATGGTTTACCTCATGAGTCTGGAGGGGATTGCATCATGCCTTTTTCACCCAGTCATGCCTCAGCATTTATTTCTACCTGTAAAAAGATGGGAGGAGAGAGCAGAATATCCATACATTGGAGGATATGTTGCTGGTGTGTGTCTTTAACTTTGGTGGATCTTGGGTATATCAGCTTCCCTTGGTAGAGTTTTATTATAACAATAGTTATCACTCATCTATTGGAACAACTCTGTTTGAAGAATTTTATGAGATACCATGTTTTTATCCATTGTGCTGGGTAGATGTTACGTAGAAAACTGTTATTAGTCTATATGTGGTGCAATTCACGACCAAGAAGGTTCATATTGTTCATGATAAGATGAAAAAGTGACAGAAAAGCATAATTCTTATGCTGATTGTAGGAGGAGGCCCTTGGAGTTCATGGTTGGGACCAAGTGTTTTTAAAGGTTTCCCCCCAACATGGGAAGTGGAGGTTTGGTAGAGGGAATACAATTTATCCCATGTTCTTTTTACCCTTTGAGGTGTTGGGGTGAGTTGGTGAGGTGGCATACTGGTTTGAATTTCCACCATGATTGGAGAGGATCCATGACGTCCTCCACATCTCCCAGTTTCGGTGGTATATTCATGATGACTCCATTTCATTAACTGGGAAGATTTGGATATCAAGAATGACATGAAATTTTTAGTAAAACTATTGCAGATCTGAGATCAATGAGAGAAGGTTCTGGCTGGATGGGTCATCCCATCGGTCATGTGTTGTGGAGGCATGATGGCCAGTATGAGAGTACTTGGGAACGAGGGACTCAGATGCGTGCCTAGTACCCAGAGCTGTTTTTAGTTTTGTTTTTAACCATTTTCCATGTAATGAGATGTTTGAATCTTATTTTATATGATATGATCTATTTTTCCCTTGTCTTGTGATGCGTTTGGTGCAGTGTGTGATAAATTCCTAACATGCTGAAAGTAGAGGGTCTGATTCCTAGGCAAGACACATTAATTGTGATGTGACTAAACCCGTGGGGGTGAGTCGGTTCCTCTAAAAGGAGACAATATATTGACATAGATGACAAAATTCATTGATTCATATGTTTGGATGGTGTGGTTGCTTTCCTTATTTGGTATGTTTTGTGATCGTTTGGGTTGATGTGGTATGGCCTCGTTACAGATGATGGAGTTTGTGTTCTTGGATTTCGAGGTTTCTGATCCAGATTTCAAGCAACACATGGTGGTTTATTATTAAACCTTGAGGTGTTTTATTTGTGGTGTTTGAATTATAGAAGGATCCAAGAGAGGTATCTTGCGAGTTTTTTGTTTGGAACCCTCTTTCTCACTTCTGGAATTGGTTTTGGATTCTCAAGGGTGAGAATCATTTGAGAGGTATCTTATGTTACAATCCATTTCCTCCTAGTCCATTAATTTTTTTGGTATTTGGTTCCTAGAGTGTTCGGAGGTGGCTCCGAGAGTGTTCGGAGAAGTTCGGTTACTAAGGCCTGGAAGAAGGGGGAATACATGTCATGTAACTAGATTACACAATCTGAAACCCTGTTTCATGGCTTGTCCTAGAGGTTTCATGGTGTGTACTATTTCGGGGTTAGAAAATTAAAATAAATTGAGAGGTGATGCATTTTTCGGTGAAAACCAAACCCTAGGTATTACGCAATGTGAAATTGGATTACACATCATGTAATATCCCAATCATGTGCATTTTTAAAATTACTTTTTGTCCAAACCCTCATTCATTCAGATGTGCTCTCTACTTCATATCATTTCAGATAAACCTGAGGCACCGCAAGGAGTTCTTTGATCCCTCTCCCTCCCTCTTCAATCCATTGATCTCATTGATTTTTCATTGGTGATCTGTGGTGATCCAAGGTCCGTTCTCCCTTCATTTTCTAGCAATTTATCTTTGTTTGATCTCATTCTATTCAAAATCATCTCACTGTTCTATGGAGTTTGTTTACCCATATTCCTAATGGGGTTCCCTTAATTTTTTTTAGTGTGGTGGTGTTGCAGCATCCTCAAATGGATCCAGATCTTGTGGGAGAGGTGATCAAAGGATCGTTATGTGATCAGTTCTCATGAAAAGAACTTTGAAATCCCTTTGAGGTAGGATTTACTTTGTTTCTCATAGTTGTGCATCATGCAGGCGGGGTTTTAAATTTGTTTATCTGTGGATCATGGTAGTTCCATCCTAATTGAAGATAAATAATCAGTTAATTGAAATTGAGGGAAAATGGGGTTTGTTCTCATGTTATTTATAGCTTTTATGTTTTTTTTGATCTTGTGATTGTTCATGCTTGATTCCCTGATGAAAATTATGTCCATTGGTGGATTTGTTTGCACACTAATAAAATTATGGAATACATGTGGTTGTCTTTGGTTGGGAAATAACATATGAAAATTAGTTAATTACATAAACTCAGCTAATTAATGGATTCCCCAGTATTATATAATTTCAATGATAACCCATGAATTATCAAGTGGAATTAAATAAGGGTTTCCTTATTAAATATATAATTGTGTTTTGTTTGGTTTTTTGTGTGGTTTAGTTGTGATAATAGAAGTGTGTTATGAGAATTTTTGGGTGCTGTAATCGAGTCTCATGTTAAGAAAATTATTGATTGTGGAATGGATGAGAAGTTTTGTGCATTAGGGATGCGATTGGGTTGTGTGGTGATGTGTTCTAGATGTGGTTGTGCATAGATTATTTTAGAGGTATGACCTTGGGGAAGGATGGTGATGGTTGGTACAGGTACTTCCCCCGGAGTTTCTCCATGAATGACTTTTGTTGTGTTTCTTGTTGTGGGATTTGCTTAGTATTTTCCCATGTAGTAATGGAATGAAAAAACATTTTCTAATGAAGTTTGTAATGGCTTGGTTAGTTTGGTAAATGGAATGAGTAAATGAATTGTTAATAAAAAATGGAAATTTTTTAAATGACTTGGTTAGGAAAATGAAATGGTTCTATGGCATGGTGCATGGTGTCATGCATCTATAGGTAGAAGTAAAGGTGATGGTGTGGTGACTTGGTTGTTTTTTTTTGAGAACCCATATATTGGGTATGAGTGTTTGGTATCTTATATGTATATACTTCTAATTTCCTCGTGACTTCTATATGCACCCACCCTAGTTGTGCACTATGTGCCGAACACCCCCATTGTCATGAGGGAGGGTGTCTTTCTTAATCACTGAGGTGGGAGGATGGATGGATTGCCACCCAACCTTCCCTGCTTCTTCTTCTAGTCGATGAGGACACAATATTTTTCAGGTAGGATGTGGTGAGATTTGGTTACCCAGGTGTTTGTGGGTGTGGTGGTTTGTTTACTAGGTTTCTTTGAGATGAGTTGATATGTTTTTTCCCAGGTGTCTTCCAGAGGAGTTGTAATTTACATTCCATGGTGTCTTCGAGATGAGATGTGATGTGGTGTGAGGCCCAGGTGTGTGTGGGCGGGATATTTTGTGAGGCACAGGTGTGTACAAGAGGGATGTGTTGCAAGGCCTAGGTATGTGTGGAAGCTATATGATGTGGTTTTTGGACCAGGTGTCTATGAGCGGGATGCGATGTGGTTGTGAGGCCCAAGTGTGTGCGGGAGGGATGTGATGAGGTTTATTTGGATGAGGTGGGAGTGCTAGGACATTTTTTTTAAGGTGTGAGAGCGGAAAACAATGGGAAATTGGTGAGGGGCACCCTATCATCGATGTGATTTATATTATATTACTTGATTTTTGTTATTTGGTGAGCATGCCTTGGTGAGGTTGGGGTGGTTAGTATACCAGTTTAGATGTTGTTTTGGTTCTTTTGTTTTCTCACAGGAGCATTAGTATTCTTCTTTCACATGTGCACTAGAGACTTTGGTTTTCCTACTGAGTATACTTGTATGATAACACTATGTATATAAACTACTTTCAGGTTTCTAGGAGGATTTCTTGGACTATGATGAACCTTACTATCTTGTATCTTAATAGTAGTTGTGTCACTGCCTATCTTTACTTTTGGTATTTACTTGGAGACTTTTTTATTTGTATTAATTTTATTTTTCAAATGAATTTTGAATGGATTTTGGAATTATTTATATATATATTGGAGTTTATTTATGGATGACATATCATATATCATAATATTTTTTCTTTAAAAGGGTAATTCCTCCTATATTGTGAGATTTATACACCCTTGGTTCTAGTCACCAACCTGAGGCCTTCTAGAGGTAGGACTCGAGGGTCATTATCCCCCCTTTTCCAGACCAGGAGGTGTATCATTGGGGAAGGGGGTTCATGACATTACAGGATGGAGATTATACCTCATGGGTATATTGTGTAAACCCTAAGATCTCTCCAAACATGATACTAGTAGGTTTCACAGCCATGTTCTTGAATGTGTGGTTCTTTCTGGTTGGGGACACACATTTAGGAATATGTGTTACCACATTAGTTATGATGGCACAACTTGCAGCAGGGTGACACCTTAACATGGAAATAATAACCCTTGCATTCCTTTATCAAATGTTGGGTCATATTCAACAAGGTATCACCCCATACAGGATCAATGGTCCTCTCGAGTTCCTTTTTTGATGGATAGGGGATCATTGTCATTATTATAAATATTACAATGATTCTAGGATTCTAGGTGCTATATCCCATCCTAGTTTATTGTACATATCTAGGGTTGAGGTTTTGTCCCTAATCCCTACTAAGGCTAATGGCGCACTATTCCATCCTGAGAGATTTGAATTTATCCCCTTTCGCGCACTGGTTGGGTCAATCGATTATGATGGAGATTTATCTCTTAATGAAAGATCTTATATGATCTCCCTTTGGTATGGTTTTCTCATAGCCAGGGTGTATGAGATGATCACATGTGATCCATACACATAGTATTGGTTCAGTTAATATTTTGGCTGCATTCAGAGGGTCTCCCCACTTCAATTGGTCTATGTTTGAGGAGAGTGACATCCCAGGGTTATCCGCCAATTTAGGAGAATGATGACACATAATGACACTGAGGATAATATTATTCTTCATCCTACTGATGTTTCTTATTCCTTCCTTAGCTATGATTATGCCCATTCTAGGATAACAACTTATCTTAATGGTGTGTTGGGCCAGATGTTCCATCATGTGGACATGCCTTTTGCGTCGCCAATTCATTTGTTAGAGGAAACAATGGAGTTGATCAAAGATATGAATATGACATTGAAAACCCAACCTCATTTGGGTGATGACCACTCATATGGTGAAACACATTCCATTGAAAAGGTTAATCCTCCAACATTGGATATGTATGATGATTTTTTTGAAAGAAGAGCATATGAGGATTCTTCTTCTATTCCAACCCTGATACAACTAACCGATCATCCTTCTACCATGTCAACCTCATTGGATGCAGAGGTTTAATCACGTCATATACTTATATGGCCACATATTCACACCTAGATTACTGAGACCCACTTGGAAATATTCTGCAACCAAATAGAACAACTTCACCAGTAATTATTGAATTAGAAGAATATGGCTTTTACCAAAAACCTTTTTATGAAATCATTCACAAAATCATCTTGAACCGAAGAAATATGTCCATGGATGAAATGTATTTGCACAATATTTTTAATTCAGATTCCCTTGCTAAACAAATGAGGGAGATGGTGGAGGCTTTTGAGCGAGGTCTCCAGTTGTTATATAAATTCAAGTTTAGATGGATGCCTGGTCGGACTAGATATGAGGATATGAGGAGATGATTACTCATCTAATGTATAATCTTTCAACATCATCATACTCATTAACTACTTATCAGATGACGATTTAAGAGTTTACTACTATTGTCCAAGCTCTTCATCTTGGGTCAGAAGCAGATGAAGTGGGGAGAGTGGCAGTTCAACTCTTAATTGATGCCTCTCGCAAGACTCTTGCCGATCTTTCCAAAGTAGCTGATCATCTTTTACAATAACTCAAATTTTTTATTTCACTTCATTCCCAATTTTTGATGTATTCTTGGAGAGGCTCTTAAATGTGGATATTCGTCCCTCTTTTGCAAACCATAAATGGATGAATTTATTGAATTTTACATAATTATATTTATCTTTCTTCTTTCATGATGTGTATGAATTATAGTTTCTCTTCCATTAAGAGAATATCTAATGATATCTATCCTTTTCCTAAAATCAAGAAAAACTAAATGTCTAGATCTGGATATTTGGATCAGAAAATAATCTTTTTTGAGGAGTGATCATTACTTCCAACCAACATTAGATTATCTACTGATGAGATGTTCTAGTTATCTTGAGATCACCTGATTTGAAAAAGGATGACTGGGTAGAATATATATCACAGTGGCGGAGTGCCCCATTATGTTCCAAATCTGATTGTCTTGGTGAGCATAGCTAGATTTTTCTACGGCTATATGGTGAGATTTCAATCTTTTTAAGACTAGGTAATTTCCATGTGATTTAATTTAGGGTCTTTAAACTTGGACATCATATCGCTTAAGTTGTGGTCTTTTAGCTCAGGCCTTCTATTATATTAGTTTAAGGTATTTTATCTCAGAACTTATATTGTTTTAGTTTAAGGTATTTTAGCTTGTAACTTATATTTCTATAGTTTAAGTTCTCTTAGCACAGATCTTATATATATTTAGTTTATGGTTTTTTAGCTTGGCCCTGCTATTGAATTAGTTTAAGGTCTTTTAGATCAGAACTTCTATTACATTAGTTTAAGTTCATTTAGATTAGACTTGCTATTGATTTAGTTTAATGTGGCATGGGCTATTAAAATCTAGAGAATGAAGTTTCATAGTCCATCCTTGAGAAAGGATACAAAACATGGTGACTTAACATCAATGATATTGAATCCACTTGGATAGTTTCATGTGGGGATTGTATATCACATCCCAGAGTGCTTGAGTTGGGAGGGATGATATGGGGTAGTCATACTAGGAGCGGTTCCGACACATTGAGGTGTTAAGTGGGGCCACAATGATCTTAGGGATCAAAAGGATTGGAATGTCCTTTTTTAGAGTGACATATTTGGTTGAAAACCATATAAGCATATGTTGGATCCATGGACATGTATACATAGTCAAGAAAAGGGTCCTTGAAGCTGGATATCCTTTCCAAGGCCCATGAAAGGTTTCAATGAGTTGATACACCCCAAATCTTGAAGTGTGATATGATGAAAGTGTAAAGTTCAAGGAGGTTGTGAGTACCCTAAATGTTATGCCACCACCTGAGGAACATATTCACGTGGCATGGAGATGTGGAAAACAATTACTCTATCTTTTTCCTAGACCAAGAGGATATAGTGAGTATATCTTGGATTTTTCTAGGGATACTGGGTAAACATTATGATATTTTATTCCTTATCTATTTATGCCCTATTTTTTACATAAAATTTGAGAATTAAGAGTTTAGTGGGGTGGATACTCGACTTTTCCTTAGGTGTCCCTTCACGGTTTTTGGACCTGACGAGTTTTGTGTCTCTTTAATTAGTATTATAAGGTCTTATGATTTGGACCATTATTGTCTATAGATTAAGGTAATACAGTTTTAAAAACAATTCAGGTAGTTTTGGGTCATGACTGACATGGAAATTATATGGGAGATGTTACACAAGATCCTAATTAGTATTACCTATATCAAGAGCACCCCAAAATCCTTCTGAACATGAGATAGAAATGTTGTAAATCATAGACCACAGTTCTCAACTCAAGAGTAATGATATGAGATAGTCATACTAGGAGTACATCAGACACACTAAGGTATTGAGTGATTCCTCAATGATGTCAGGTATCATGAGGTTTGTAATGTCCTTTTTTAGAGTGACACATTTAATTCACAACTATAGGCGCATATGCTAGTTCCATGGGCATGTATACATTGTAATAAAAAGGGTCCTTAAAGCTTAATATCCTTTCCAAGGTCCATGGAAGGTTGTGGCGATATGATAGTCATGAGGCATGAAGTGTGGCTTATGGATTAGGTGATTTAAAAAATAGTGGAATCACCCCATACTCTTGTCGACTGAGGTAAGTATATTGTGTTAATTTAATTAGGAAGGATGAATGGGTAATGGTTTACCCAGTTTAACACTGTGTTGTTGGGATATACTTGCCTTTGTGTAGTTTTAATGTCATGTGGTAAGGACATACTTCCATGAAGTTTTACATCATGCGGTGCAGATTTACTTCCATCTAGTTTAATTCCATATGGTATGGATGTTGTAACTGATGTGAAAGTGTAGAAATGGAATATATATGAACAAATATGGAGACTTGGGAATCTCTACATATCTCACGAGGATTATAATCAAGCCACACATATTTATGAATGGAGTCTCATATACAGGTCTTACCAATATACAAGGAGGGATCATTTTTATACTATTTTTTTGTGACTATGCTATGAGTTATAAATTTGGGTGTCACTATGTATCATGTGAGGGAAGGAATCAAGTCACACATAGTTCTTGAAAGAGAAATAATTACGAAGGGCTAGGTCATACATAGAGGTGGAAATTATTTCTATTGACCATTGTAGCTAGGCCCAAAATTAGAGATCGAGGAATCACTTCACATCCTGTGGTAATTGGAATCAAACTACACATTTTTCTTGATATTCCATGTAGTTTAACATAATGTGGTGAGGAAAAAGGTGGAATAATGTGAATAAATGGAAATGTTGTGTTTGGGCATGAGAATGGTTGTTTGGGCATCACTATGAATCTCATAAAAGGTGGGAATCAATACATATGTAGTTCTATAAATTCCAGGCAGTTTAATATCATTTGATGAGGATGGAGGAAAACCGACATGAATTGATGGGAACATTACGGTTGGTCCCAAGAGGGGAAGTCTGAGAGTTAATATGTATCTCATAATAAGTACAATCAAACCTCATGAAGTTCTTGGAAAACCTTGTAGTTTAACATCATGCGGCAAAGACATCAACTATTCATTTTAATATCATGCAGTGAGGACTCATAATAGACTTGTTGTGTAACATTATGCCTTGATTATGAGGGTAAGTCCCTACTAAAATTCCTAATCTCACATGAGCTATGATCGGTGTGAAAAACAAGGAACAACACGGGTTTCCCTACAATGCAGAGATAAAAGAGGGTACGATAAGGAAATTTCATATCATGTAGTGGCTGTAACATGATATACAATAAAGAAGTCCCTATATATTTCAGTGAAAATGAGAATCTGTCCATACATAGTTCGAGAATTACCGTGTATATTATCTTCATGCGTAAAATATGTAGGAGAATCAACATGAATGGAGATGGATACCAGGAATCCGTGGAGTTTTACATAATGAGGTAAGAACATTGGGTCACTCATAATGGAGGGGGATGTTCAGGGTCCATGCAGTTTTATGATATGTGGTAAGGACATCATATTACCCATTATAAAAGAAAAATAATCGTATTATTTGGCTCAAGAATAGATATTCGGTTGTTAATACATATCCTGTGATGATAGGAATCAAACCATGTGTAGGAAACTATGTAGTTTGACATCTTGCAGCAAGGAAGAACTTCATACAGTTTAACGTCATGTGGTCAGGATGAATGACATGACTTACTCTAATATGGATGCCTTGGATGATAACATATGTAAATTATTTATTGAGAAACCTATCATTTGTGGGAGGTGTGACACACTCCCCATCCATGGTGGCCAGTGAATAAGATCCATTACGACAAAAATTATGTATTATAGAAGTTCCTTCCCACCTGGGATGTAATTTTAGGGGATTCTTTCCTAGTATCATTAGGGTTGTCAAGGCCAACACCAGTACTCTTTGAAAGAATGAATGGAGGAGAACCTATTTATTAAACACCTAGCTGATTCTGCTGAATTTCTATATTTTCTAGTGTCTTCTCATCTAGTTTTTTCAACTCATCCAACCACTTTTTCAATTTTCCATCATCTAATATTTGTATACAAATGGGAAATTTGAGTGGGAAGATAGACTTCAATGGGTAACACTACCTCTATCTTGTACACCTATGAGTATGGAATTGCTTGTGTTGTATTATGCATGGTGGTATGGTATGCCCATAAATCTTTGAGGATTTTTAGCGGCCAAGAATTCTTATCCTTTTTCAAGATCATATAGAGTATATTTGATAGGGTCTTATTGAAGGACTCTATCTATCCATTTTTGATACATAATAGGAAGATGAGGGATTGGACTCAATGTTGTACTCATGGTACAACTTATTAAACTCCATGGAACAAATTTTGGTGTCATTTTCCATCAATATTGTGTGATGGACTCCAATCCTGGTGATGATATGAGACTTCATGAAGTTGATGACTTTCTTTGTCATATCCTGCTTGATGGGTAAAACCACATCCCATTTGGAAAAGAAGTTGGTAGCTGTAAGTATGTACTTGAACTTCTTAGTTGTGGATGGGGGATATAACCCCATGAAATCCATCCCCGAAACAACAAAGGACAAGGAATATTTAGTTGTATGTAGAAATTCATGAGGGTGGTAGATGAAGATCTCATGGATCTGTCTTTCACGAAAATTATTAGTGAATTCCATGTAGTCTTGTATCATGATTTTCTAGAATTATACCAACTTACTGATTTTATGGGAGGACCTAGTCTATAATTGATGATTGTTGCAATAGAATGCATTGAATTCTTCCATGACTATAGATATCTCTCCTTCTACTATGCATATGAGGATAATCCCATTAAATCCATTCTTGTAAAGGATTTTCTTCTCATTAAGGATATCTTGTAGGATAATGTTCATTTCAAGATTCCGAATCAATTCCCTTCTAGATCTATCAATTTAGAGAGTCCCATATTGAGATAGCTGATTATGGGCTCCATCCATCCATGGGTGAATATTGGTGAATCATGCATTAGTGTAGTGTCGACCTGATTGGTCTCTTCCATATCATAGATGATGATTTCTAAGACCATTATTCGATATGTAATATGGAAGATTGTTTCTTCTTGAGTAGGATCATCAAGGTAGTGGCCGCATTGGCCAATGCATTGGCACAAGCATTCTATTATTGGGAAACATGATACAACATGGGTTTGAAAGGTAACTCTACCTTTAGTCTCTTGACATAGCTAGTGATAGGGGACAATTATTTATTATTGATGGCATATTCTACATTGACCTACTTGATCACTAACTCCAAATCCCCTTTGATGTTCAGGTAGCCTATTTGTAGATGTAGGGCCAATTCCAAGATTGTAATGAGGGCTTGGTATTCTGCCTTATTATATGTGTTTCCATTGGAGTGTGAGAAATAATAGAGTATAAATTCTTTGTCAAGATAGAAAAATACAACCCCCATTAAAACCTGGTTGAGCTTCGAGGTTTCCATCCTTGTTCTGATAGGACTTTTTGAGGCACCATCAAAATACATCTCCCATGTTTGGAGACTGTCATGGGAATAAAATACCTCTTCATCTAGAAGCTCAGTGTATTCTAGTATATTCACTGGTGTAGGATTTGTTACAAGGAATTCAACCATGGCTTTTCCTTTCACTAACTTTTATGACACAAAATGAATGCCATATTTCTGAAGAATGAACACCCATTGGTCCAATCTCCCATTTAGAATCAGAAGACCAAGGATGTACTTGAGAGGATTGATGCGAGAGAGAAAATCAAATTTGTGGTGCTGTAAGTAATTCCTCATCTTTTTCACTAAGAATATGAGTTCAATTTAGTTCATATTAACATAAGAGTATCGAGTCTCATTACCTAGCACAGTCTAGTTGATTTAATAGAGACTATTATCGCTTCCCATATCATTCTTTTGTGTGAGGAGGGTTCCTAATGAGTGTTCCATGGTGTCCACATATTTGATTAGTGGCCTCCCATCCACTAGATGCATCAGAACTTGTGGGTGTAGTAGGTACTGATTAAGACTTTTGATGGATTTTTAGAAATCATTATTCCTTTGATAATCAGTTTCCTTCATCATTAGCTTAGTGAAGGGGAAATCTTTGTCAGCCATGTTGATAATGAACCACCTAATATAAGTATGGTGCCCCAGGAATCCCATTAATTGATTGATATTTCTAGGGGGTGACATTTCTAGGATAACACTAGTATTCTCCAGGTCAACCTCAATGTTGTGGTGGTGTTCCACAAAATCAATGAATTTACCAGATGTTACCCTAAAAGCGCATTTCAGTGGATTAATATTCATATTGTGTTGTCGCATCTTTTTAAAAATTATTTGAAGGTTTGTGAAGTGATCACACTACTATAATGATTTAACTACCATGTCATTGACATAACATTCAACAATCTTTCCCAAAGAATGACTTAAATATGTGGTGCATGGTGCGTTGATTTGTGGCACCATATTTTTTTAAGCCAAAGGGAATGTCTTGATAGAAAAATATCCCCTAGGTGATGTGAATGTTGTGGATTCTTCAACCATGAGGGATATCTCTATCTTATTTTACCCCTAGTACCCATCCATGAAAGAATGGGCTTGGAAACTGGTAGTTTCATCAATCAAGAGTTCTGTGATTAACAATGGGAAATCATTGTTTGGGTAATGTCGATTAAGGTCCCACAAATCAATAAATACCCAAATTTTCCCTTTCTTATTCTTGATACGGATGATATAGGAAATCCATCTCAGGTATTTCATTTCTTGAAAAAATTTTCCTTCGATAAACTTGTTGAATTATGACTCTATATTGGTGGCATGAGAGGGCTGCATCCTCCCAACTGCTTACATGATGGCTTGATGGTCGTCTGGTAGCCTAAGATGGTGCATAGCCCCATCTCGGTTTAGTATGATCATTTCAATGTAGTTCCACATAAACAAATATCATTTATACTTCATAAATTTTATTTATATGTCTTTATATTTTAGGGGAATGAAGACACTAATTAGTGTAGGCTACAAGTCTTCCTCTATTCCCAAATTTATCTACCTATGTTCATCAATTGTGGTGGGGACACCTTCCTCAAATGCTAGAGGGGAATTCCACAGATCATCCTCATCTTCTTCAATATCAGAATATATGGATAAATTTTACAATTAAGATATAAATATGGGCCCCCAATCATTATTAGGGTGAGAGAGACCGTGAGAAGAGACATTGTCATCCCCTATTGAACGAGTCGTTGTCTAGAGATGTTAGAGCTGATAGTCATTGATACCATCCCAAGGGACATGAAGGGATTAGACTATTGGGATTATATCTTTGACCTCAACTAGGTTTATGGGGAGGATATAGTCATCGTCAAGCATACTCCAAGGATTCATAGGGTTTGTCCCTAATCCATTGAGAGTGGAAACATGTATACCATCATCCAACATCAGTTTTTTCCCTCCCTTTTTATAGAAGTCCATTTCAGCATATGTGGCCTTGCAAGTCTAGAAGGGAGAAATATCACCATGTAGTATGGATAATTTTTCATTAATGGGATACTTCAAAGAATGGTGGAATGTTTAAGGTATTTGTTGGTGTCTATGGATCCAAGGACTTATAATAAAGATATTATACATAGTGTCTTGATGGATTACCATAAACTCAGTGTTTGATGTAAGATCCACAAAATGGGCTTCAAACATGATTTTACCAAGAGGTATTTTATCACACTTATCACACCGATGGATAGTTAGATTAGTGGGATACAAGTACCCTATGACATATCCCAAATGTCACAGGGTTTGGAATGGGATAAAATTGATCCCAGAACCATTATCAATTAGAGTAATTTGGATGCTGACATTATTGAGTCTGTCTAAGAAAAATTGGGGTATGAGGTTTCCTTGAAGGGCCACTTCTTAATCTTGATCAATGAATGAGATGGTGACATGTAATTCTGATGACATGGTCTCCACTCAATAGACCTCAACACAACAACTTCTATCTAAAACTCTTATGGGCTCTGGAGGGCTTCAATAAGTACCTCCTTGAGTTCTTTTGAAAGATGGAGTGAACGAAGGGTTGAGAGATCGGCTATGACTATTTCTAGCTATTTCAGAACATCATAATTTTGTGTGAGAGGTTGGAGCTTCCCGATATGGGATTTCTCCTGGACGTGTGAATGAAGAGATGAGGTATTTGGGATGGATGAACCTGGTTCTTGTGTAGAGGTTGAGGGAGTATCTTCTACTGGTGGCATAAGTCACACTGATCTTCCCCATTGCCTGGGTTGATCGGGTTAGACCCCCGCTAAGCAGTCATGCAAGACAATATTATGTCAGAAACTTCTGGAGGGATCTAAGGCACCCCCTTTCCTATTTTTAGCATACTGGAGAACTTTATAGTGAGTCTCAGCAGCATATATGTTCTCTATGAGGATATTACCAGAATATTAAGTCCAACCATGTCAGTGCTATCTCATATATCCTCACCGCTAACACATATGACCTCCCATTTCCTGAATATGTGTGGGAAACTCATGCTCTAGGGAAAACTATTCTTTTGAGATGGGTTCTAGAAAGTGTATCTTGGTGAAAAACCCAAATCTGATTTTTTCATCTAATGAGGGTTCTGTTTGGTGGGGCGGTTCCCACTCCTTAGATGCTACATAGAATAAATTGGTGAGAGTTAAGGCTCCCTTTGGAGGATAATGTGACTCTTATTATTATATTTATTCTTTATTATGGTGGTCATACCCACCTTTAGGAGGAACATTTGATCTTCCCCACTTAGGTGGTGGAGCTATCATGGTTTTGCGCAAATGTGCTTTCAGAGTGGCCTAGGATCAATCAAATACCTTTCGAGTCATCCAGTTATCAAATTTTGTCACATGTATGAGAGGGAATTTCAACCAATCAACCACTTCTATTTGTTGGAATATAGTTATGAAATCCAACTTCTCTAGGGGGCTATCTAGTGTCACTTATATAGATTCAACCCTGCCTTAAAGGATGCCCTTGAAGACAAAGTAGTTCTTGATATTAAAACCCATCCTTCTATATAAAGGGTAGTAATAAGGATGGTTGGTGAGGTTGAATTCATCAGGCCTCCTAGGTTGTGGGATTGTGAGTAGTTTATTATCCATGGATGCCAAGAAATAATTGGGGACTTGTTCATTTCGGAAGGATTATATATTTTTTATCTATTCCTAGAATCCCAGGTCAACCTAGTTTCTCTATGATTTTGGATGAGGTCGATTCTATGGTTTTAACTTCTCAAAAGGAGGTTATGGGTGATTTGGGGCCATCATAGGTATTTGGACAGGCACTTCCACTACCTTGAGAGTGACCATTTCAACTTCTTCTATGGACGACCTTTTTCCCTATGCTGCAGGCATGAGTTTATATTTGGATCGGGTATGCTAGATGGATTATTATAAATGTTAGGGAATTTTGGAAAACTCATGGAATACACCATGATATTTCATTGGCATCAGAGGCGTATTCAACTCATCCCTAATATTTTCATCATAGAGTTCCAAAAATTTTTATTGCGAGAGAGGGATGCTGATTGAGTAGGTCAAAACCTTCAACCGTGCTATGAAGTCAGACACCCTCTCATTCTAGCGTTGTTTGCAGTTTTTTTGGTTGATGATCATCATGTTACTCGGTGTATAACTGAATTGATAAATAAATTTATGGAAAATGTCTTCCCATCCACACACAAATCATATTGGCATACTACTATACTAAACAAAGGTTGGTCCGGTCAGAGTCTGTACAAAACACCTCAACTTTGTTTCCTCTTGTTGATCTAGAGTGCCCATTATCATACCAAATTGGGATACAAAGTGTGTGAGATGTTTTTCAAGGCCTCCCAAACCATAAAATTTATATAAGGTATGATTGTCAAAATTTATTGGAGGAAAAGTGTCATCTACAGAATCGGGATATGGATTCCTCTCAGGCTGGATAGGTGCATGTGTCTCTTCCATGGCTTCCATTCGAGTATCCAAGGAATCGATGATGTTAATGAGAACTGGGGGAACTTTTTCTTGATCTGTATCTCATATATAGGGATTTTGTGGGGGTTAAAGAGGTGTCCACACTTTTATCGCCTACCAGTTTTTGATTCATCTCAAAATTTAATGGTTTTCCTTGAAATGGAGAGGTTGTTCCTTCAAAAAAGGGATTCCACGATCATTTTCATATTTATAATTTATGTGGACTGGAAGTCTAGACCTAGATCAAACTTGATTCTCAGATACCTATCTTGTTAGTGAATTAGCCATGGGAGGGAGAACATTATTATTTTCCTAAATACGATACCCCATTGAGATATTTCCTATGAGTAACTCCTCTTTGAGTTGTCAAAGAGTTTATATTTCCCTCTCATACTGTGAAAATAAATCATCTATGGAAGGAAAATTGTTTCTTTTGGGAGGTGATCAGGATGTAGATGTACCCTTCCCCTTGGTGACATTCCACCTTGGAGGTTGCAACTCGATATTTGGGGTTACATTGTTTTGGAGCTATCTTTGGATCCTCATGTGTGTAACCTTATTTGGTGCAACCTAATCTCCATCCTCCTAAGGTATTTTTTCCATGTTACAGCCTTCTGCACTTTCATCTTGATCAATATCTACCGTGTTGATAGTTAAGACATTCACAAAGGCATATCAGGTGATGGTGGTTGTTCCATTACTTTAGACACAACATGATGATTCTTCACTATCTTCTAGAGGGTCATTATTTGAACCCTTTCCCATGTTGGCCCATTTTAGCTTGCAACCCCAGTAGGGTCTGATTGCCTTTTTCATATGCTCCTCCCACCATGGTCTATGAATAGTGACTCTAAGGGAGTTTCTGGTCATGTTTGATGAACATGACCCAACTAGAAGGGGTTTATATTATGTTGGTAGGAGTTGGTGGAATGCTGACCATTGATTAATTCCTCCCACACTAGAGAAGACTAATTCCCTCTATGGTGGTGATATTAAAACTTCTCCTAGAATTATGGGGTTGGGGTCATATTGGTTCACTATTGGCATTGACTGGTCCTCTTGTTGAGTATCTAATGACTGTAGATGAGGACTTAAGGATTATTGGGATAGAAATGAAGATATAAATGCCCCCATCTTATTGGGGTTAGGTTGTTTTGGGATCATCACTGATGTCTCCAGGTTCATCTAAGGGGATAATGAACCCGGTGATGATTATTGAGATATAAATTCCCTCAACCTAGTGGGAAAGGGTTCACCTATGGATTCTATTATGGTTCGCATGATGTTGTGCAACAGTGCTCACGTGAGAGATGGGTGTGATGGAATCCCATGGTGATAACCACTCCTTATGAGAAGTTATCCAGGTGATATCAATTTTGGTCTCCATTTTTGTAATGTTATTCAATTATCTTTAAGGTCCTAGTTCAAAGTCATGATGGCTATCCTCTCTCATAGTCCACGATGTATGGGAACCATTGAAGTGGGGGAATTATATTGTAGTGAACAATGGGCTCAAGTGTTTCCCAATCCCATATTTTTTTAGAATCTAATACAATACGGGATTCCGTATCAAAGGGGTTCTATTTTTCTAGGGGATTAGCAAAGTGTAACACACCATACTGTCCCCATCCTCAAATTCAGATGCATGGCATGGATTCAGAGATCATCTTCCAAAGAGTTGTGATGCAATAGCGGCAAGAATGTTGTAGATTTATGCTATGATTTTTAGGTTTTGGATCCCGGTCCATGGAGATAGCAACCAGGTATAGCGGAAAATAGAGTATATTGGTTTTATGAATGTGACACTCATATCCCGGATACAGTAGATATCGATTCTTCAATCGGTGATGAGTATCTCACATATTTTGGAATAGCTATGGAATGCACTCCTTTTATAGCTCACATGAGATCTCATAATCAGTAGTATAGAGGGGACATGACATGATGGGGAGCTTGTTTCTAGATAACTCTCTCCAAATTTCAATGTTGGCCTCCTACTCATCAGGCATAAATGACTCCATCTGGTAAGAAAATAGAAGATGGCTCTCATGGTCACCTACTAATGGGAGTGGGTTGCTTCTAGAAGTTGATGGGGAACAGTATACAGTTTAACCAAATTATTCAAGTACCTCTATATACAAAGGTGTCATATTTTGGTTCACCTCTCTATAAATAGTTATCTGGACAAAGTGAGGATTGCCTTGTCCATGAAAGATATCGTTGTGGGGAGTTGGCCACAATGGATATTAGGATTAAATTCCCTATTATTCATCTCTACACTACCATGAGGAGGACTATCCTAGTAATTAAAATATTCTTATTCTAATTTTATAGAAGAGTTGATGAACCGTTGTGGCATTGATAATGTGTCTCGAATGACCTCAAGGACATTGACATTGAGTATATAAGGAAGAGATCCCATTTTATGCATCATGGTTGGAATATTCTGAGTTGCCTTTTATAATTATGAAGGGATGTGAGTCTGCTATGTGACAGTTTGTAGTACTTGTATATAACCATCTAGTGCTATTGGAGTATGATTCTGGTGTTGAGGATCTCCTAGAATATACATATGAGTCATCTCATTATTGAAAAAATGTGAGTCTGTCTTGAGGCATGTTCCATTTTCACTTGGTGAGCCTCTATCAGGATGTGAATATGAGCCCAATCCTGAGCCTTTGGAATATATCACTGGTCTTTCTTGGTAGGAATATGGGCCTTCTCCAAGGTGTGTTCTACTCTCACTTGGTGGAACCAGTTAGATTAAGAATATGAGAATGGTCCGAATATGCATTCCCCATCATAATATTTCAACGAAACACTAGGATAGGAGACGGAATATGAACCCCCTTGTTGTATTGGAATGATGCAGGTGCAATAGTTCATTGGAAGAAGTGGAAATATTCACACGGCTTCCACGGTCTACTGTAATATTCCAGACAGATTCACTGATGGGATTATGAGAATGTCCTGAGGCTTGTTCAATTCTCTCTTGGTTATCACCTGCTAAGATGGGGATATGTTCCCAGTTCTAGGCCTCTGGATTATGCCTCCGAACTTCTTCAATAATAATATGATCTTTTCTTGAGGCATGATCCCCTCTCACATGGTGAGCCCCAACCAGAATCGGGATATTAGTCTTATCCGGGGCCTTTGGAATTTTCTGTCAAACTTCTTCTATAGGCATGTGCCCCTTTCCTAAGTCATGTGCCACTCTCAAAAAGTGAGCCCCAGTTGTAATGAAAATATGATCCCAGTCTGATTTATCACCCTTCATCATAATATGCTGATAATCCTCTCGGGCGAGAGCAAGAATTTCTACTTTCTCTAGTATAGTCACTTGTTCATGATGATCAGTGTGTTGATATGTCCTGGATGTATGGATATATGTATGCACATATACATTAATCTGAAATGGTGTTTGAATATATTGGTGGATATCTTCAATTTTTTCAATTATATAATGTCATTTTAGAAAAGTGTGTGAAAGAATATGAACCTACACACTTTATGTCTCCATGATAAAATGGTAGATGGCTCTAATTGAAGTGGGTACATGAGTCAACTTCTGTCCCCCTTGTTCCACAAGCATATGCCGATGAGCTTCGTGCATGGGGGAATGAGTATGAGCCTCCCCCATGCCTATTACGAGGATATTCCCATAGAATATTTCTGAATGAGCATGAATATAAGCCTACTTTTTGGTTCCTCCCTGAATATGCTAGTAGCCATCATTAGTAGGAGTGGGAGTATAATATTTCTCTTAGATATCTAATGCATTCCTCCTATAATGAGCCTTCCTTGAATCTCATGCATGGTCATCTGAGGTAGTTGTGTGTTGGATGGTACCCATAGTTGGAGACTAATGGATACCAATGGGATACTGTTGTTGACGATGGTTAACAGGTTCCCTCCTTGGTGGCATCTGAACCAAATGGGAGCTGCATTTGGCCTCCTGGTGAACCGTCATTATATATGGAAAGTGGTGGTTATCAAGCTCTGAGGATAAACTCTTGAAATTATTGGTTATGGTGATGAGAGACATTGGCTAAGTAGCGGCCTTTATCAAGCAATGCAGACTCACCGGTCATCATGACTAGAAAAAATCTCAAGCAACTTCCATGGTTGGGATTGTACCATGCCTGTGGTACTCCCAGACCATCTTATTCACCACCTATCATTGGATTTAGTGATTAGGTGATGTTATCTTGAAACCCATAGAGGTTGCAGTCACATATGATTTTCCAGAGTGAATAATGGATGATGAAGACACTATCTCGAATAGGGATGTTATCAATATCTGTAGTCATGGAAACAAAAATGAACAATGATACCAATTAGTGCAATATCATAGGCATAATGTGCTCAATTAGATATGCATGGTTAACACAATTATCCTGATATTCCAAGATTCATTCATTCTAATCGTTTGGACATGTGAAAACAAGGATATACTTATTTCATGAGAACCATGGTTATAGAGGATCATTTACAAGATAATTCTGGTCTTATTTCTTTGTTGGTATAGGGTTTTCAAAACAAAGTGTCCTGATGTATTGTAACTTAATTATTATGTTATTACACAGATTACCATCACTTTGGTCATTTTGTTTGCATATAGGGTAAAATGAAATGGCCCAACAGACAATAACCAATCATTTTATCATTGGAGTGATTCACACTGGGTTCACCATTTTTGTATCATCGAGTTTTTGAGGTGTGGAATGGGTTTCTCTCATTGGGATTCCATTTCCACACTTCACAGAAACTCCCAATGGTTCCCACACTTGTAGCTAGGTACAAACATGATTTCCAATGGTCGGTGCCCATTTGGGTTTTGAGGCCCAACAACTCATAGGGACTATCACTAGTTGAGAGAATGGGAGGTCAGGCTCATCACACCATTTTGGGGGGAACTATTTCCCACTACACAACTCTTATATATTTAAGATATGTTCATGTATCTCTTCCTAATATTGATACATGATCAATTACCCTGACAAAACAATTCATTGGTTACTTACCTCATTAGATAAATAAAGGGAGGCTCAATGATGAACTGTGAGGAGTGAGGTCTCATTAGTGAATCCATCTGTATGTATTTGAGGCTCTTTATCCTTTTCCCTAATGGTGAATAACTTCTTTATGTTCTAAAGCCGTATGAATAGATGCTTCAGAATGTGATTCCATGTGAGGAGGTAGTTAATATTCTATGGATGGGATTGAGTGATTATGAGACATCCTACGTATCTTAGTTATTATATGAATCAATACCCACGTATTTCATTAATCCCATGTAGTTTATCATCATGAATATATGACATATTAATGGTTATTGAGACACCAAATGTTTGATCTCGGGTCCTAAGGAGACGTTTTAAATATCCTGGTTATGGAAAGAATCAGAGTCATCATAGTTCAATTACACCCTTTGGATTGGCTGTAATGTATATACCCTTATATGAGTGGAATGCATACTATAACACTCATCAGGTCTTACATACTAGGATTTCCATGGTGAGTGTATATTCATGATGTCCAATGAGATGTCCATTGCATCACCCTCAGCCCACATGATATATGATCGATGTAAGAAACAAGGGGTAACAAATGATAAATCTCATGGATTATACAAATGGGACGTGTATTCTAGGACAGTCCTTGGGATGCTTGGTATAGATATTGGTCCCATGGAATGTGTCCAATGTTTCCCAACTTTAGCAAGAATCAGAGGTATCATAGTTTATTTTATATTGGGGCTTACTCATTGAGGCTTCCTGTAACACCCCGACCCCTCTACACTAGAGTCGGTGCATTACTTGTTATATTGGAATCAATATAAGGAATGAAAATCCCAAAGGAACTATCAGTTTAGTAGTCTTGAAGAAACTAGGTATATAGATGTAACTCAAATTACATTGGAAAAGGTTACATAATACAAAACATAACAAAAACAAAAAATTGCATCCACAGGAAATCAATAAATGATATCCTCTTCATCACGTGTTGAAGGTAGACAATGAAAGGGGTGAGATGAAATTCTTAGTAAGGGTTAAAAATAGTGGAAGCATGAATCAATAATAATTGAATCATAAAAAAATATGGCATGATGGATAAATGAAAAACACATGCCATTAATAAACTGAGAAAGGGCCTACATCCTTGGATTTTGTCATAGTAAAAACCTCATGGATAGTAATAATTGAAAATGAATAAAAAATGATTATTAATTAGATGTCATGTATCTGGGACATGATACCATAAAACCGTTAAAATGGTTTTAGTTCTGTGGATTGAAACCTGTCTGATCTTTGGAAACAAACTCCAAGGGTTTGTCGCCAACTGATTTGTCTCATGATACTTGTCGATGCATCGAGGGGATATAGCGGGCCCCAACCACCACTTCATGTCCAAATAATTATTTATACATTGATTCAATACAAGAGAAATATGCCTTTTCAATATCCGTATAGAGTAGAGAATACAGATTCCTCAATATTTCCATAGTTAAAGTAACTTTCCAAATATACACTGTATATAAAATGGTATACGGTTCAGAAAATAAAAATTTCAATTATATGAGATTATGGATAGAAATATAATTTAAAATTAAAATTGATCTAAAATGGGCAGTAGGAACACCACATAAGGATTATTAGGTGCACAATACAATGTTAGTCACAACAAAATGGTAGTTGAGACAAAATCTCTTACCATAATGTAATTAGTCGAATCATATGACCAGAACTTAATAATCATCAAAAGAATCACTGAATACCATGAATATAAATAGAATCATCTTATTATATATCAAATATCAGTAGACATATACAACAAAAAAAAAATAATTTCCGAACAATGGAAATCTCACAGAAATGAAAGTGAGACGAGAAACCCCTTACCTTATGCTCGAGTGTGTTTTTCGTTTGTTTTAATGACCTGAATAATAAAATGTAGCTTCATTAATTAATAATTACATAACCTTCTATAAATTTATTTTATTTAGTATAACCTTATTAGGTTTATTCATGTCCATTTTTAAGGGTTTAAGAGGTTCAATTGTATTGTTTTGGAAGCATTTTCTTCCTTGGTTTTCATAATTTGTTTACTTGTATTAATGAATGGAATTTTATTGGAAATGTGGTTAAATATATAGAATTGTTAATTTATATTATTAGTGAAATTAAATAGATATAAATTATCTTATAATAATTTTGGGTTATATACCATGATGATGATTCATTAGTTAAAAGTTTATTACAAATATTTGGATTAACTTGGCCGTTTTGTTCACACTGAACTTGTTTTGTATTATTATTTCATATTATGAGTGTGTAAATATTTCAGAACATTAATGAGATGAAATAAATATATTATGATCTGGTTCAACCATTAAAATAGTTTCATGACTAGTAATGAAGGAGAATGTGAAGAACAAAACATTGCCATCCACAAAGGTTATATATCAGAACCTCATGGACGATGATTTTGTTTATAAAAATAAAAATCGGGGAGTAAGAATATTGATGATGTTTATTCCATTAACATGATATAATTCTAGTATATAGAAGACACTGGAGTTTATCATGGTAATTTGGATAGAGGAGGTGAGGAGAGAAAAATAAAAGAGATGATCTTGAAAATAAAAGAAAAGTTGAGAGATCCCTGATGAAAATTTGACAGCCTAACGACGTCGCTTAAAATTTTATAAAATGAAATGACGAGAAAAAAGGGTATCTCATCATATTGAAATAAAAAATACCGTAAGAAGAATAAATAAAATCAAACTCCAACATTTGAGAATAGAAATTCAAATAGATAACATAAACGAAGTGTCGACTAAAAGAAGAGAATGAAGGATTCCCTTACCTTGTAGAGTAACTCCTAGATCTTGAAAGATGAGACCTTGGGGGATTAATATCACCTTGGGAAGAATAATAGAGAGGTAAAACCACCAGATATTAAAGGATGAGGGTTTTGTAATTAAATAAAACGAATGGATGAGTGGTTATTTATAGAAAAAGAGAGGTAGTTTTTTAATAATTTCAAAGGGACACCTCATTAGTGGTGTTTGCAAAACCATGGGCTTTCCTATGGAATTTTCCCATGTTTTAGCCACTTGGGACACCTAATGTAATAAGTTACTATAAAAAAGTCTAACATCTCTTTTTATTTAATTATTACATCATTATGATGTCATTATACCACCGAAAACTCAAAACTGTATTTTTACTATTCACAAAAAATTCAAGAATTTTAGAAAAATACCAAAAATTCAGACTAACCATTTTTCAATGATCGGAATTCAAAAATGAACTCCATTTTTTGAAAATAATTTTCTAAGTATTTTTAATTTAATTTTTAAATGAAATCATAGTTAATTGAAAAAAGAACAATTTTAAAGGTATAATTAGTTCTATATCACATTGGAAAATTAATTAAGATATCATTTTCTTATTACCTTAAGAAAATAAAATATTATCATTATTTACTAATTATAAGGGTCATATTACTATTCATATTACTATTCATAAGTGTATGTTACTATTCATCAAAAAATCAAGTTGGTTCTGTTTGACTCCAAATGATCTACTGGTCACAACTCTAGATGACCATTTTTCAAAATTCAAAACATAGAAGTGGAAAATTTATTTTTAATGGCTTGGTTTTGACTATCTCCTAAATAACCAAGTGTTGTTTCAAAGGAACACAATGATTTATGAAATATATGATATGAATAGAATGTATTTAATATAAGTATACCATTAAATGTTTGGGGTGTTATACTTCCATTGTAACCCTGGGGTTTATAGTGTGTATGACATGACCAATGAAACTCCCAAAGATCACATGATCTATGATCATTGTGAGAAATAAGGCCTAGCAACTGATAAATTCCATTACATTAGTTAAGTGGATTAGATACTAGGATCGCCCTAGGTGTTCAATATGGAGATTTAACCTCAAAGAGTTTTGTCCTACATATCCTGAACAAGGAAGGAATCATATTTCTCATAGTTCCCTTTATATTGGGGCTTACACATTGAGGCCTCCCTTATAGATGGGTCTTTAAAATCAAGGACATATATGGCTCTAAAATCTTGATATGCCCTTGTGGCCTGGTCATCATTCCTAGAGGGTGTCGTATGACCCTGTTGATATGTACGAGGGACATCTCATGACCCAGTTGGCTTGTCTTAGAAGAAATCGCATGACCTGTCTTGACACTTATGGGGGGGTCACAAGAGTCAGTGCGACATGGTCCAAAGGATGTCATGTGTCTTAGATAACATCCCTAGAGGGCATCATGAGTCTTGTCCGTCATGTCTGGAGGGCGTCATAGGTCTCAAATGGCTTTCACAGAGGGTGTTAAGAGAGCATGGTTGTAATGCCCAAATGAAATAGACAGACTTTAATGATATGAGTGAATATCCTTATATGAGTTAGGTGACATATATGAAGGGAATCACGTGGATCGGGTGATAAAACCCAAAGGTTTCGCGAGACCAAGGTGGTGTGCCCAAAGGGGTTGTGTGACTTTATTTGACATGTCAAGAGGATTTCACATGTCCCAAATAGCATGATAAAGTAATTTCATGAGATCTAGGTGATGTATCTCGGTGTTGTCATGTGTCCTTGTATGACTCATGAAAAGTGCATGAGGGCTAGAGAGCATGTATTTATTTTATGTATTCCACTTTTGATCTTGGTTTTAGCCCTTGTATTTTAAAAGCCTCAGTTTTGTTTAGTATCAGTATATTTTGAGACTCGCATGATTTGGAAGAAATGTAGTATGTTCTTATCACACATTGTCAGTGGCCCTTTACATGATCTATGAACAATCATGGGATGTACCTTATGTATAGCACATGATCTCTCCATCCAATCATCGTTATATTAACTGATGGAAATTTGGCCAGTCATGTGATTGGTTACTCCGAGTAGTCCTCTTCAATATTTAGGACTATTGCGCTCAAGAGTTTCCTTCTTGTATTAGCCAATACATTTTTCATGTTGGGGTGGGGAATTTATATGCATCACCACCCTAGTTGTTCAGTACTTTTTGAGCTGTATCTAGAACCGATCTAGGATAGAGTCAATGAAGTGGTATGGTACCACACAGTTTATTTAGTCTTTTTCGTGGGTTGTTCTGGGTGCATCGCCTAATTTTCAGCAGTCACAAGTATCTTCTGTCAATTCTTTCTTTATTAGATTATTGCTGATTAATGGGGACATGTTTGATCATGAAGCCATGTTAAATGATTTTTCATCTTGTCACACGGACATTTCAAAAGGCCTTCAAGAGACAAAAGGTTCCTGTCAAAATGCATTTATGATATGGTTAAAGACTTTTATGGACCCTTCCGTGAGACAAGGATGGTTTGTCTAGGGGTCTCATGGGACCATATTGTGGACTTCCTTAGCATGTCGCATGATTTTTATGACTTTTATTGCCTTCTTCTTCATCCCTCTTTTATCTCCTTTCGTTTATGTGACAAATTTTGAGAGTCATGAAATATTTCATAATTAATGTCAAGGAAAATTAATCTATTTTTTTTGTGATGCGTCGCGTGACCTATAGAGGCCATATGGGGGTGCATAAGCATTTTGTGGAAAAATCTATTTGATTTACCTCAAAGAGGTGAAGTAAAATGAAAAATTTCCTAGACATACTTGAGGATTTATATTAGGTAAGGCTAACAAGTCAAAGGGACTTCACAAGATGAGACAGGCATATTGCTAGGGACTTGTGGTGCCCATTAGATCACTGAGGGCGAATCACACAACCTTCAGTGATAATGAGCACATCTTGCCTCTTCCCTTTTATCTTATTTGTTTTATAATTCAATGATTTGGGGTTCTCACGAGTTTTCATGAGTAATTTCATGGAAATTTACTCGATCTTTTGATGATGCCTTGCGTGACCAATATGAGTCATATTGGGGTGCGTGGGCATATCATGGGAAACTCCATCTATTTTTCCTTAGGGTGTAGAATGGGAAGCACAGAGTCACCTAGACATACCAGAGGAAATTCATTCAGAGAGGATGACAATCCAAAAGGCTTTCACTAGGTGAGATAGACATTTCTCCAAGGTATTGTAGCATCTTTCAGATTTACAGGGGCGCGCTGCATTTCCTTCAATGACTACGAGTACCTATTGCCTCCTCACCCTTTATCTCCTTTATTTTATTTTATAATGGTTCGGGGTTCTTGTGGGGTTTCATGAGTAAAATCAAGGAAATTTATCATTTTCAACGATGATATAGAGCATGATGTATATGAACACTTGGGCTTTCTCCCTTTGGATATAATTCCTCTTTATTTCAGGAGGAATTTTAGATGGTTTGTTAGGAACTTTCCAATAACAAACCATATGACATGGGGGGAATTTATTCGGTTGTCACCATGCATATATACGATATCTAGAGAGCCATTGTGAGAGAAGGAAGTCTACTAAAGGGGCCCCATGGGATTTTATACAGGTTATGAATTACGCGTGGAGTCTTCGTGTGACCTTAAAATGGTAATGCGATCACGGGTCCCTTAGAGGATCATGCAATCCCCAAGTCCTAGTTCATTTGATCTGGAGGGGAAGGCAATTCCTATATCCATGTATTCCTTTCATTGAGAATTTTTTGATGCCCATTTTGTGGGTTTAAACAATGATATAGTCTTAAATTCCAATTATTATATACTTTAATGGATTTACTAATAATGTCTCTCTCGACTTCATTATGGATTTTTATAGTGTGGGTTGGTAAATTCCACTTCATTGGCTTAGTGACAAACATTTAAGGCTTATGGTTTTTCTATTTATTTATTGAATGAGATACTAGAACCAAAATTCATATTTTTTTGACACATGGGATCAATTATATAATAATTTTTTGAAAAAATTAATAGAAGAATATGGAAGGGAAAAAATAAGCATAGAATCACTAGTTTCATTTAAGATGTGGGTGAGTTATTTAATAAGTCATGAGATAAGTTTATAGTTATATAGAGGAAGTTTCAAAACTATAAGTTCACTAAAAAAATTATCATAGACAACTTCTACAATAGCCTAGGACCTTTTCATCAAATGATAGTGGATTAGTTCTATTAGGGAGAATTCTTTGATAAAACTACTGAATACTTAAAACGTATTTTTAGTACTCTTGAGAAAAACCCATAACACTAATTCTAAAGAAGAATGGGAATTATTAAGAAGGAAACTAATGATATTCAACAAGCTTATGTTCAAGTTATTTATTTTTATATGGAAAATAAATATATATGATAATGGATTAATTCCACCACTATGGAATGTTTGGTCATCCAAATTAATTATATCCAAATATAAATTTTTATGATAAAACTTATAAAAATGAGTACTAATATAGATTTTTTCATAACATTAAAACTAGTGGTGATCCATTCTGAATTATCTAATGTAAATAATGTAGGAACTATCTTAACTAGTCTGGGAGACTGTAAGGTGTGTCCACACCCATTGTTTTCTTTATATTCCGACCAAAATCTAAGAAACTATTTCAAAATGAAAGTAGGGTTTAATATTCGAACATTGATGATGAAAAAAGGGTATTATATTATAATTTATATAAAGTTATAACTAAAATTTTTTTTACATGATTCAAACAAATATCAATATCAATCTAAAAAATCCCAATCAGATTCTAGGATACATAATCTAGAGCTACAAATACATACCTATCTCAAGATATAAACATAAGAGAGAAGGGAAATTTTTCCCGAACAAATTAAATAAACCTTGTGAAATTACCCATGGTTATCACCACTAGGATTGGTTTAGAAATCCATTAATAATATATAAATGAACCTAGGAAAACCTAAGATGAAGTTTTGAATAAATATGGATACTAATGTTTGAAATTTCTAGAAATTGGAAATCTAGATAGCTCATAATAAAATAAAAAATAAAACATATTGTGACACCATAAAAAATATATGAAAAATGTATTAATTTTTAGAAGAATAAATTAAAATAATGGAATAAGGTATAATTCTAGTTGATCTCTATTATTTTAAATTTTTTTCCCAAACATCCCTTTACCTTGAAGAATCAAGAAAATAGTCAACATCTTGAACTAATTAGATTTATTATATATTTTTTGAAAATTATATAAATATAATATTCCTTCAAGATTTAGTTCAACTTATATCTTATCTAAATATTAAAAAAATGATTCTTCCAAAAAAGAAAACCTTAATGATGTTTTCCAACTATATCCTAATAGAGTATAATAGCTTTTTTCAGATTAAAATACCCCCTACCCTAAATGATACTAGTGGTTTTTTCAAAAAATAAACATTTGGATAAATTACTCCCTAATCATACATAAAATATTGGGAGACCTATTTACCACCATAGAGGTCTTGTAGTTGGCTCACCAATTAATCACATTCCCAAGAGGTGGAGCGGATTATTTTTTAGTGGGAATTGGAATTTTTTTACCTATTGAATTTCATATCCTATTACTAAAATGTAATAATGATGTCCCTATAATTTTTTAATTCCTTCATTATCCACTAAAGGATCAATCATAAAATTTTAATAAGGGAAATTAATTCTTAATTTTGGAAAATAAACTGATGAGTTTTTCTTATTTTTTAAATCAATGTACCTCAACTAACAATATATTTTTCTAGATATGAGTTAGAGGAATCTGAAGAAACATTTGATGAATAAGAGGGATATTTTATAAGTTTGGTTAATGAAATTAATTATAGATCCCCTACTGTTGAAACAAACATAGGAATCAGTTCATTTCAAAAGAAAGAAACCATTAATTCTTATGAGGGTATGGTTTTGGAATTTCTAAATAAATTTACATAGGAAATGATCCTAAAATGAAATTTGAAAACTATAAAATAGAACTTTTCCATTAAATATAATAATAATCAGGAGACCGTATTTATCCCTCAATAATTATTTATGAAACCTACTAAATACCTTGCACCCCCTACCCCCAAAATTCACCCCAATATTTAATAATTACCCATGTTAGAGTTAAAACACATTCCTTCTCCTCTAATATATTAATTTTCAATTGAGAATATTAAATAATTACAATTATCTCATTAAATATAGAATCAATTTAATAGAAATTTTTCTGATTATTTTATAGAATTTTAGATCTTCTATTCAGTGGACTATAGCTTATATTAAGGGAATAATCACTTCATGCAACCTGAAAAAAATTCAAATGAATAATAACCATGAAATAAGAGTTTAGGGGAAGTAAAGAATAAATACCAACATGAAAGAGGTTGTTAGGGAGGAATTGATAAAACTTGTTGATGTTGTAAAATTATGTAACATTTAATATAGATATTGTGTCAACCCAATCCAAGTAGTAACTATAAAATATTGATTCATTTTTATATCAGATTAAAAAAATGGAAAAAAATCCAAACCACGATAGTAAACAATTATATTAGTTACATTTATTAAAAAACATAATTATGTTACTAGTAAAGTTCATTGTTTCATCACATTTTGGTAGTTAATTGTAGAGAGGTAAAATGGGAATGATTTCATATGTTTTATAGGAATTTGTTCTTTTTATAACTATATCCCTAGATAATTGGAAGATCTAGGTAAAACTATATTCCCACGACCCTTTCATACATTTTCTACCATTTAATTCTCTTTAGACTATGTGGTTCCCCAACAAAAATCTAATGATTTTCGATGGTTATTTTCTCAACCAATATTGAGAGGTTTATCAGTGTGTTTATCGATGATTTTTTTATAGTGTGAAGCACAATGGAAAGTTGTTTTGAAAATATAGAGTTAATTTTTAAAACATTTTAAGAGACAAACCTCATTCTAAAATGGAAAATTTCCAATTCGTGGTCATAGAAGGAATAGTTCTTCCTTATAAGGTTTCAATAAGGATAATAGTAGTAGATACTTTTATGATAGTAATGATTAAAAATACCCCCAATACAGAAAATGTAAAGGGGATTATAAAATTTTGGACATGTCAATTCTTAAAATAGATCCATTTAGGATTACCTTAAAATCACAAGGACTCTTTGAAATTTATTGGTTAAGGAAACAACATTAATTTTTAAATTAATTTCCTTGTGTATTTAAATTTTCTGATAGAAAAACTAACCACTTCACACATCATCACTCCCATAGATTTGAAATTCCCTTTTGAATTAATGTGTGATGTTATTTATCATGTTTTAGGAGTTATCCTAGGGTATAAGAATGGATAAAGATTTAATGAGTTTAATTTTCTAGTAAAATATTATATATTTCAAAAAACAATTACACCACAACTTAGATACCGGTTTAGGTAGTTAGTTTTATATTAGAAAAGTTTAAGTAGTATATCATTGGATCTAAAGTCATAATATTTACAAACCATAATATCCTAAGGAATTTTCATTCGAATAATAATGAAGATACAAGAATTATAATATCGATACTTTTATTGTAAAAATAATTTTTTGAAATTAGTTATAATAATGGATCTATGAATTTTATGCATAATCACTAGTCTAGGCTTCCCAATACCCCAGTTGATTACCCAAGGGAGATAAATTCCCTTTTTTATAATGAGAAACTACTTGTAATCTCAGTTAATCAAACAAATTATTATGTAAATTGTTTGAATTTAATTAATTTAGCAGTGAGTCCTAAGGGTAATACACATTATCCAATAAAAAGATCACTTTTAAGTTTAATTTATACTTTTGGAGTGACCCACTTATCTTTTTGAGATTGGTTAATGAGATTTTAAATAAATATGTTCCCAAAGATAAATATTACTTATCCTAGAGATAATTCATTATTCAGCATTGGAAAGACATCATGGGGTAGAAATGACTAACCTAAATGTGATTCATGATCAATTTGATTAGCCTGCTATTTTTAAAATATTTTAGAAGCCTTATTGTGAGTTGGTAAATATTCCAAAGGATAGGAAATGTTTGTAGAAAATATTAGATTCCTCAAAATGGAATTCAAGTGGTTGAAATATTTGATTAGTCGGTGATTTTTTTGGATCCTTTCCCATCATCCCATGGAAATGAATACATTATAGTGATTGTTTACAATGTGTTGAATTAGGTTAAGTGAACTACTCTTATAAATAATAAATCAAGTAATATAGTTAATTTCATCAAAAATAATATGTTTTCTTAATTTTGGGTACCCAAATCCATTATCACTGATAATGGATCAAACTTTTATAACATTAAATTCAATTACTTAATTGATAAATATGGGCATATGCACCAAATTGGTCCCACATACCACCCTTAATCTAGTTGAAAATTTGAGGTATCAAATAGAGATATTTAATAGATCTAGGATAAAGGAATTATTTTCCCTTAAAGTTAGACGATCCATTATGGTCCTATATAAAAATATTTAAAATATTCATGGTAATGTCTCCTAACATGATGATCTTTCGGATTACATTCAATTTACTAAAGGAGCTTCAACATAATTCATTTTGGGTGGTTAAGGCCTTCAATTTAGATTTCAAATATGCTAGTGAGAGAAGTTTATTAGATCCAAGTGATTTCAAGGATATTATAAGGGAATCCCATGAGAATTATATGATTTTTAAGGAGAAAAAAATAGTATTTTATTACTCTTTTATTCATAATAGATAATTTAAGGTTATTAAAAAGGTGTATCTATTCAATTAAATTTTAATGGATTTTCTATGAAAAATAAAGACCAAATGGATTGAACCATTCTTTATTATGAGAGGTAATGTTAATGGAGATATTCAATTAGTGGTTGAGGAGAATGAACCATTATTTATTAATGGGAAAAGGTTTCAGAACTACATTAAGTTTCATAATAAGGAATTGGATAAAATATTTATTTTTGATAGATGAAATTCCACTGAGTCTAACTAATGAATTTTAAACCAGTGCTGCATCAGAGTTATTCCATGGTCCCTCTATATATTTTATTTTATTTCAATAAAAATAATATGCTTGTATATATACCATTTTCCCAGTTTTTTCTCTTAACGTTTATAGGGAACTAATACAACAATTTTAGAGTAAAATTAAATTCCACTCCAAGTGATTTGAGAACCACTGGGCATCCCACAGATGCAAAGGTTTCTGATTAACCATAAGACATAGGGAATGGTTTATTATAGGAACCAGATAAATCAACCATTAATAGAATCAACCAAAAGTATAATTTTAAAAATAACCATTATCATAATAAACCACATGAAGTGATGGGATGATCAACCATGGGCCCGACCAACTACAATAAAAAAGGAATGATCACAAGGGAATAGGATCAATCTCGACTATGATCGATCATAATAAAAATGAAAATACCGACAATGTTATCTATTCATAGAAAGGAAATGGGAAGGATTGACCATATAAATAATGAAAATAGAACACGAGACAGGTAGTCTACATGTGTAAAATCAGGATTGACATTGAGGACTATCTACTACAATATTAAAATAAATGATCGACCATTAGATTAATTGATTTTATGAAGGGAAGACTATATTAAAGGTCATAGGAAAATCCTTGACTCTAATCAACCACAAGTGAAAAAGAAGGTTATACCATTAACTTGATCAACTAAAATTTTAAATAAAAGATTTAACAAGATTACTAGATCAACTATAAGAGTAAATGGATCAAACTTATGAAGAAAGAAAAAATAAATGGCATGTCAATGTGTTATTCATCAATAAGATGAAATTAACCACACATTGAAGAGTCAAACGAACATGCCAGTGATGATCATCCATAAAAAGGGAGTATCTACTGAAAGATGGAGAAAAATACTCAAACTAGAGGGAAAAAATTACATTGAAACTAAACTCCTAGTTTTATCTATTCTTGGAATTAACTATTAGAATCTAATAATAAATTGTTTAAAATTGTTTGAAACAAAATTTAATAAACTAGGGGGGTCTTGAAGGTTCTAGGAATAACTGAACCACATATTGGGAATGTGAAAATTAGCTAATATCATAAATGATGAATAATAGGTTATGTAAATAATGAATAATTTCATGACAAATAGATTAAAATTAATGATTAATTGACTTGTTAATGATATAACCAGAAGGCGATGTCATAAAATATAATTTTTAATTACCATATAGATAGATTTATAATTACTTTATCTTGTAATTATTTCTTTGTGGATGATTTGGATAACTAAAATTGTCAAACCATCATTTCATCAATGTATTATAGGATACAATCCTTATAGTATTGATCCACATATGTTCCAAAATCATAGAAAGTTGTTGTAAAATCTGTAGGTTCTAGAACATCCACTCCTGATTACTTTTATCATTCATGATTATTTATAAAAAGAATACATTCCTGGTCGAAGTAATCATAATTAATTTTTAAAGGACTGTGATGTTGAGGAGGATTGGAACTCGGATTCTTGAAAAGATTCTTGGGAGGATTCTCTCTAGGGATTGAGAGAATTATCCCTAGGTTTTTTTATTCTAATAAGGGACTAACACTAAAAAGTTATATAATTGGGTATTTATAAGGAATTACAGGATTATTCATTTCAAAAAGGATCTTTTATAATTCTTAATTACTTAGAGAACCATGTTTCTATTAATAATGTAAATAATACTTTAATTTTCTTATCATGAACAGTCCTTATAGATAAATAAATACCATTTTTTATATAAATAAATAAATTTTTATTTAAATGGTATTTAATATATTATTTCTATCTGAACCATTAAACCATTTCCATTAATCATCATCACATTTATAGATAATTGAAAAATGACTATTTATTTAATAAATAAATAATACTGAATTATTTTCTTATAAATATAATAAATTTTATATTCACTAAATCTTTCAAATAAAAACTTATTATTATTTGACTCACTTATTTATTCTTCCACTTAACATATGATTAAATATTGGTGATCAACCAAGTCTGAATTATTTTTAAATCAGAAGTTAGGAATTAAATTTATTCTAAAATTTTAAATTTAAAATATAATTTAATAATGATTTATGATACACTTATTGTGTGACCATCTAGGACTCTTTTTTGGTGGAATTAGGTAGAACCACATAAAGTACAAGGATAATGTATAGAAACACACCCAGGTACCAATAGAGAGATAAGTTAATGTCTCAATGACATAAAAACTCATAGGAACTATCATTGTATAATAAAATGCCTTTATCGTGATATCTCAAATAAAGAAGGTTCCATGTTGATGTCTCCAAACTATATGTATGATGTCTCTTTATTTGTCTTTATATAAATAAACCAACCTATACAAAACAATTCCAATTTATTTATTAAAGTTATTCCATTACCATCAAATGACATGGGATATCAACTTATATTAATGAAGAGAAGAAATAATCCCTTTCTCACATTATTCATTAATGCCACATCATTCATAATGTACACAAGGTTTCTTGCTTCATCGCAAACATATGTCATCCTGGTTTCATTCGTTACATAAAAGTATTTAACTAATGATATCCATTAATAATAATATGAATGTTTAAGGACTAATATACACATCCATATACCCAAAAATCTAGTGAAGCATATAAATATGGATTTTATACTATTGGTTAGTGCTCTCATAATTTCCTGATCTAGAAATTACCCTGGGTGTGCACTATGTGAACGTGCCACGATGTCTTATGAGTCTCTATCCTCAATATTCATATCACATAAATTATATAAAATAATATCATCTAGATATATATCTTCTATCTATGAATTCTATTGTGAAACTTCTTGTCTATCATCATACCCAGAAACTACTATGACCAGTCAGTGCGATAGTTACTCTTACAATACTATCACAAACATTATCAAGTATCAGAACAATCATTATATGAAAATATTTTATTAATATTAAAAACAATGAACACAAGTAATCATAACTAGAGATAAATATTAACAACTTTCAGTTTTATTTCTCTCACATGATATTAATACTTATGCTAAGATAAGGATTTAGTCATGGGGTTCGGTATGTTTTCCACCATTGAAACTCTTCTCACCATGACTTCACCCCTCGTAAAAAATACCTTGTGAGGCGATACATCCAATATATGTTCTTTGTATATTGGTGTGACCTTATCCCATTTCTGATAGTCACCACAGTAGTATTATCTCAATATAATATGATAGGGTCTTTACTACAATGTATCACATCAGTATCCTAAAAAAATCTATATATCCATAGAGATTTTATGGCTACATCATAAGCCACTATATACTCAGACACTATTATAGAATTAGTGACCTCTTGTTTCTTTGTACACTTTTATCTCACAAATCCACTATTTATACTAAATAAATATCTTAAATTTAACATCAAATCATTCTGATTTATCTTAAATCTAGCATTTATATAACCCTTGATGACTAGCTCCTCATCTCCTCCTAACTTCATGAATTTATCATTAGTTCACCTTAGATACCAAAGGATAGTTTTAACAATTGAAGAATACTGTTCACCCAAATCATATCGATATCTTAATATAATTATCATGGAATATGATACATAAATCCTATTACATAACATGGAATACATGACTTATCATATCAAATAAGTGTATAAGATCTTACCAATTCTCTCTCTTTATTGTTGTATCCGAGGAAGAATTTTCTTATAATGATGTATACCATGTGAAATTGGATATAATACCATCTTGAATTGTTATATACTAAATATATTTTTTACCTGGACAATATATAAACTTTTAAATAGTTAAATAAACATCTCAGATCTGTCAAAAATGATCCCAATTCTAACGATTTAGGATGTTTTACTTATTCCCTTCATGGAGAAGTAGATTTTAAACTAGTAATTAACTAAATATTTGACTAGAATTTCATTTCTAATAAATAATATGTCTTTGAAATATACTTCTATGAGAACAAACACAGTCCCACTAAACCACATAAAAATTAATAGATCACATTTGTACTTAATGAAACCTAATTCTTTTATAACATTATAAAAATATATGTTCCATGACCTGTATGCTTGATTCAATCCATAAATGGAATTATTTAACTTGGACACCATTTTGGAATTACATATACTCATAAAACCTTCTCATTAATTCATATAGATATCTTTCCAATGGTTCCTATTATGGAAGGATATTTTTATATACATCTACCAAATCTAATAGACATGGAAATATGCTATAAAAGTATAATTTTGATAGATTTAAACATGGATATTGGTGAAATGGTTTCTCCATAGTTAATGAATTATGGTTTTTGAATCACTGTTGCGAATATAAATAGTTTATAGGAATTCATATTACCTTATATTTCTTGTTTTCTCTTAAATACACTTTTTTATAGAGTGGATTTTGATCAAATAGTTGATCGAACAGAACCCAAACGCGGTTTTGATATGTGGAATCTATCTAAAAATTTATGTTGTATTTCCATCATGAAACATATAATATCACTACATACTACTTGTATGAAGGTGGATCATTATGGTCCACCAATAACGAGTCACCATCCTTGGTTACTATAAAATAATATATTTCTAGTTCCCCAACATCTATTGTACATCTATATTGTACTTGTGTTTCAAGAAAACATGTTTTATGAAGACATATCGAATCTATTCCATTACCAAGTCTTGTGGATTTTGAGCATCAAATTCATCAAAGTAAATATCTCTCCCGCAACCCTTCTTGAATATGTGACCTCTCTCAAGAAAAATGGATTATGTTTTAATGGGCGCCTTCTTTTATGAGGGTTTTTATACATAATATCCCCTTATTTCCTTATGATACCCTATAATAATACACATCAGGCCCCATGGTTCTTGTTTGATTCCTGGAATAGACTTAATAAACACCTTATAACCCCATGATATATGACAATATATATTTATTTCCATACATCAATTCATGTGGTATTATATTTTCTATTATACTAGTTACTATGTTTAGAATGTTTGTGGTTTCATGTAATGCATATCTCCAAAAGTATAATGGACGAACTTCATGAATCCTCATCCAATTTACCTTGTAATCAAAGGTATATTTTCTCTAAAAAAATAGTTCTACTATGGTGTATAATGTGGAGTGAGTTGAGATATAATACCAAAATATTATAGATATTTGATAAGCTATTTGTTAAGATATTCACCACCATGATCGTTTTGTAGATTCATTATCTTCTTACTAAGTTAATTCCCTACATCATTATTGAATTATTTTAATTTATTAATATACTCAAATTTATACCTCATCATGTAAACATCTACATAACTAATCATGTCATTAGAAAAATTTATAAAGTAAGAATTCCTGCCTTTATCTTCATTTGGAAAAGGTCTACACACATTACTATGAACCAACTATATATTCTTTGTGGTTATTTCACCCAATCCACCAAATAGTGGCCTTTTCATGTTACCCTAGAATCAACCATGACATCATTCAAGTTTTATTACCTCAATAGAGTCCAAATAACTAAATTGATGTATATTTTTGAGACTCTTCTCATTTATATGACCAATATGGTGATTCCACAACATAGTGTCTAATGAGTCATATAAATCCCTATATCATAGTAATCCACTAATTACATTATTTATAATAAGTGTTGTAATTTATTACACTTCCAATATCTTTTCAGATTTGAGTATTATAGGATTAATCAAAAAATCCATAACAATTAAGAAACATTTACAAATTTTACATTTTCTCTACAAAAATAGGGCTTTATGTTTACACCCTTTTTTATTGGAGAAACTTATTCTTCATTTTAGATGAGTCGCTATAGTTGAAATATTGACCTTCTCCGAGATATAAGAAAGGAACCTAATTAGTCATATAAAAAAATATAAAACCACTTGAATACATTTACCTTTAAAATAATCAATATTTGAGAAAATAAATAAAACACTTCCACATGTAAAAATAATATTTTATAAATGAAAACAATTGAAACCATTAGAAATAATAGAAAAAACACATTATGCTTCCACAAGGAACATGAAAACTCATGAAAAAAATTCTTTAAATAAAGAACCATTCACCATGAAAGGTTCATAAACATTCGTTACCTCATGAAGATAAAATATTTCCATAAACTTAATTTTTAAGCATAGAATAGGTTACATGAAGCATCATATTTTTAACCCAAGTTAAATTTTGTTTATATCATGTAAATATTATTAAATCCCAATCAATTATATTAGAGTAACCAACTCAGTTATCTCTATTACTTTTCCCATAAAATACTACATCATTACCCAATGGATTGGAGATCTATATCAAGATATCCAAGCTTTATGAGATATATAGGGATCAATTATCTTCATATATAGTTCTCAAGTACCATATCATTAAAAAAAATTGTATGATTTCACTTTTTCATCATAAAACACTTAAAAAACATTAGAACCCATAAGAAATATACTTTCTATTTTCGTATAATCACATAGAGAAATATAATTTTTCGTTAAAAATTATTAAAAATGAAAAATTTATAGACAAGGGGGAATATGATATAATTTAAAATTAAGTGTTATCATGTAAAATAACCTTGATAAATAATAATGGCTATTATAGTAAGAATTGTTTTTCAATCTATATGGATTAAAAAAATTCTTTTTTCACTTTTCTAAAAATTAATAAATAACCCATATAAAAAATGTTGAAAAGGTTATTTATTCAAAAAAATTAAAGAAGGTAAAATATAGTGGAAAATAAAATTTATAAAACATTGAGGAATAAATAATAATACAATTAAAACATTTAAAATAACTCCAACATGGTTGAAAAATATTTGGAAGAAAGACATTAAAACAAGATTATTAAAAGAAAGTCCCTTACATCGATTATGAAATCATTTTTTATATGTATACCCTCTTGAATTAAAAAATTATATTAGTTTTCTAATTGAATAAGAACATTTTTCATGTTCATTCCAATATCATTATCCCCTTTATTTCATTTTTAACATGTTTTATATAGTTATTAAAATGGTTAAGTTCATGTTGGACGTTTTGAGGATGTTTGGTCGGTAACCACAAAACAACATCAGTGCATTGAATATGGTCAAAGGGGTTATGGTTTAATTTCCTTTAATGTATAAAATGATCTATAATTATCATATTTATATAGTATTTAAACTTTTAAAACAAACAATTTAAGGATGTCATAAAAAAGGCCCACCTTATTTCATGGAGACAGTAGTCAATATGTATACATGGACTACGTTTTCATTTTTCTACTAGGTGGAAAAGAAAAAATTAAATAATATTTTAGTTTTCAAGAATCTTAAATATGGAATAAATGTAATATTTATTAATTATATACATCCTTTTTACTATCCTTTTAATGTGTAAATGAAAAATGAATTGCTTTGTGGAGGTGGTAGTTCAAACATACGCATGACTGACATTATCATTTTAAAATGAATGGTAGCGTAATAAGGTAAGTGATATTATATCATTAAATATTCATAATTCTATTATAAAAATAATATATATTCATTTTATCCATCATTTTATCCTTATATATGTTTTGGTGATGAAAAATTAAATGTATCGCTTCGTAAAGGTGGTAGTCTACATGTACGCATGAGAAAGTTTTTTATTTCCCATAGAATGGAAAAGGAGATAAAAAGGGTTGTACCATAATAATAATAATATTCCACTATATAGAATATACTAATGTTATTACTTATTCATTATAACACTATAAGGATTCATAAATAAATTCCTGAAACACTTAGTCTCCACAAAACACCCCTTTGTTATAACCTATCCAGTAAACATAATTTTTCCACCTCTGTGAATTGAATTTTAAAAAACTGATATATATAATTGTGTTTAGTAAGATATTTAGAGTCTGATAAGAAAAATATCATTTTTTTGAATAGTAACATACCTTAATGAATAGTAATATGAAAAGTAATATGACCCTTATGAATAGTATATTATATTATTATTTTATTTTTCTGAAGGTTATAAGATAATGAGATATTGATTAATTTTTCAAAGTGATATAAAATGAAGTATAGTTTTAATATTGTTATTTTTTGAATAAATTATGATTTTTTTTAAAAATTAAATTAATCATATTTAGAAAATTATTTTCAAAAAATTGAGTTCATTTTTGAATTTGACACATCAAAAAATTGTTAGGGGGTAATTTTTGGGTTTTTTCCAAAATACTCAAATTTTTTATTAATAGTAATATACTGTAATTTACCACATATATACATTATCCATTAAATTAACTATTCCTAGAATAATGGATGCTTTAATAACAGTTGGTTATAACTCAAATTCACTTATTACTGTTACGGGTCACATGAATCAACAATATTGGTTGTCCTGAGGGAAATAATAAAATAATAAATAAGACATTCAAAAATCACCCATCTCCTCCACTATACCCCCTACTCCATCTTCTGTTCCTTAATCTCAAGAATTTTCCATGTATACATTATGCTCATATATAATATCATGCTCCTCCCCCAATTTCATAAGCCCTTGGTCTCATAAAAAGACCAAAAACTCTCCCCTAATGAGGCTATCAAGGAAGATTACTTCAAGAGGTAAATTCATTTTTTCATATCTTTTATTTCAAGTTCCTTTCTTATCTTTTTCTTTCCTTAACTCCTTTAATACAAATGTTGTTATGACTCCAGTAACTTAAATGTATTAGAATGTTTTTATGATAAAAGAATAATTCTTAATCATCTCTCTTTCCTCCTTCTTTTATACTATAAATGAAAAAACCATCCGAGATGTGTTAATTTATCACATTCATGGACGACGAGTTTTCAATTTCTATTACAATCTTCAATTATGGTCATGAAAACATTTTTATGGTTGAACCAGACTATAATATATGTATTTTTACTTATTTAAGGTTCTGTAATCTTTTTTTACACATGATATTAATTTATAAATCAAAATAAGTTTGTTGTGCTCAAGAACCACCAATTAAACCAAATAATTGTCATTAAAGTTTTATATAATGATTAATCTTCCCTCCAAGTAACCAAATAAATTTTATGACCATGTAATATTCTGATTCTTCACTAATAACAAAGATCTTATATTCTAAGAAACCATTCTCATTCTACTTGTTTATCCGTACATGAATATAAGTAAACCAATCATGACAACCAAGGAAGAAAACACTCCCAAACAATGAAATTCAATCTCTTAACCCATAAAAAGGCAATGTGTAAAAATTATAAGTTTCTAATAAATAAATTAAATTTAGAGGATGTTTTGTAAAATTAATTTATAAAGCTAAATTTTATTATTCAGGTCATTAAGATCAAGTGAGGAACAACATCATACATAAGGTAAGGGTTTTCTACCCGAACCTCCATTTTCATTCGGGTTATTCTTATTCTCTATTTACCTCAAATAAATTATTATTTATTCATATGTAATCCTCATATATTTTGTGGCAGTGTTAAATATATATATGTACCAATTGGAATACTACTTTAATTTATGGGGAGTTATATGTTTTAAAAGGATCTTTCAAAAATTCTTCCCGTAATACAAGCCCGATTCAAGGGAATTTATGAAATTCTTACCTATTTTCAAGGGAAATCAATAATATTTTTTTAGAAAACATTATATTTATAAAATCACTCATTCTATTATTAAAATACTATCTTACTTAACTTCTGGTTTTATAAAAATAATTTTCCAAAATAACTCTTCTTTTCAAAATAAAATAGTATTTATCTAAAGAATTGCTCAATGATTTTATAAGATTATCATCATCTATTTAAAAAATATTGTTTATAATTATTTATTATTGGGATTAATATTTTATGATATCATCTGCCATATTTAATTGAATAGTTTATGATTATTTTGAATATGAATGCACTATCTTAAATCCATTCACCAATTTACTACGAATCGTTAGTGTTTATGCTTAATGTATGGGGAACGTTATTGAAATTTCATATGTTAGTTTCAATATAAATGTATATATTGTTTATGTTTATCCCCATTCATATGAGGAATGAAATAGGCTTATTAAGTGATGGGTGGGGCCCAATATATCCATCCTTATGCATTCCCTCATTATGAAACAATAAATTGAAAGCTCATGAGGTTATTCAAATAGTTGAATACCCATTATTATTCTTTATTAAGGAATTTTATATTCATCTCTTATTATTTCTATAATTTGATCAAGCACATTTTTAATGGAAGGTGTTTTTTAGTTATTCTCCATTCCTAGTGTTTATGTTTATGATATGTTTTTCTGTATTTCTTACCCTTGCAATGAATTTGATCTCACCACTTTCTTATATTTCATTTTCCTAGTACATGAAGAGGTATATAATGAATGACATGAATAAATAACCTATGAGTTATCGATGTTGTCAAAGGAGTTTCTAAATTGTTTTTTGTTTCATGTTTTATTGTTGAACTTATGTATGTGTCCTTTTTACAAAGATACTAAACTACTCAGTCCTTCAGGATGAATATTCCTTTTTTATATGCTAATTTAATAAAATAATACACCGACTCTAGGAAACTAGGGTCGTGTACTTACTATTGGTATCAAAGGGAGTTTAGTAGAAAACTTGGAAACTAGATTTAGAAGACATGGATTAGGGAACAAAACCCTAAGAGAGTATTTGGGGATAAACCTACAACACCATCCTATAATATTTGGTAAGGAATATATTATGTGGATATTTCTAGAAAATAAATCCCTATCTGGGTACTACAAGTGGACGTGGTTCTGGAATTGATGTACCTAGGAGTGAAAACTCTAACAAGGAGTTTCAATCTTGTCCCAGGATATCTTGGTAAATGACCACATGCCTTACTTCGCACATAGTTTAACACTCCCTGGGGATATACTTATGATAATTCATATTTTATTTGTAATCTATTATGATGGATTTAAATGTAAAATTTTCCTCAAGGAAACCATGTTTATGATTAATAAATTAGTGATGGATAAGATTTCAATTTATGCTAAGTATTTTTCTAATTTGATATTATACATTATGACTCATAACTAAATCTATTGTATACCATTATTTATAATTGGTGCCTAGTTTAAGGAATGGAAACTGCATGAATTCGTGTATCCCAATTAAGTATTTCCCTCCAATGCAAGATAATGATATTGAATCTAGTTCGGCGACTAGTGCTGAGCAGCTTATAACTATAGTGGGACAGTTGACTTCGGTTATGAACAATAACCATACCTGAATTAAGAATCCAGTTCCACAATAAATAAGATCTATGTTAGATCACATTATGTGACAACAACCTCCATCATTTAATGGGACTAAAAACCTATTCGTAGTAGAGAATGGGATAAGTTTCTTTGAAATATATTTCTCACTTTTGGAAGTAAAGAAAGGGAGAAGGTTGTCATGGAAGTTTATCATCTACTAGGAGATGCAGATCAATGGTGGTCACTAATTCTAAACAAAAATGAGGGGGAAGAAATAAAAATCATGGAATAGAGTGAATTTAAAGAATATTTCATAAAGAAATACTTTCCCTGAGAATTTCAAGCATATATGGAAAGATATTTTCTAAATTTGAGGAAAAAGGAAGATGAAAATGTTTCCATGTATGAAGCCATCTTTACAAGGCTGGAAAGGCATGCTACGAACTAAATATGTAATCCAATGATTAAAATTTATTGATTATTTAATGGTTTAAAACCATTCTTATGAAGGGAACTAGTCTCCCAGAATTTCTCATCACATGAAGATATAGTCTCATGTGTTGTCAAGATATAAAAACAATTTTTTAAGTCTTATGATTTTTAAGGAAGGAAAGAGATTATGAGTAATTCTGAAAACTAAGGAAAAGGAAATAAGGAAATGGAGAATAATGGTAGATTTGACCTTCCACGCTGAGATAATTATGGGAAGAGACAGCCTGGTACATTCTTAAAGGGTATGGGGGTTTACTACAAGTGTGTAGAAAACGACCCCATATACCAGAATTGTAAGGGGAAGAAATAATATACCAATGTTCAATTCTATAATTATAGGGATAAGGGAATTTATGAAAATGATTTTCCTAGGCATCCAGGAAATGTTCCCCAATAAAAGGCCAATAGAGCACGGCCATGCTTATGTGATCACAACTATAGATATTTATGTTCTTAATGATGTTGTGGTAGGTACATTAATCATTTTCTCAAACTTATCCAATGCATAATTTGATTCTAGATCATAACATTATTTTATATCATCCCAGTTTTCCAAGAAAATTAGATGTGTTCAATTTGATTTAGTAAATGAGATTTCAGTTAAAACTTCTAGTGGATGTATAATTGCGACAAAGAGGTGTCAATTAGTCCCCCTCATGACACATAAACATGATTTTGTTGCTAACCCTATCAACATACCCATGATTGACTTTGATATAATCCTTGATATGAGTTCTATTTCACGTTATGATGAGAAGATATATTACAAGAAGAGGGAAGTTACGATTTTTGTGGATGGTGTTGAATCCCTTATCTTTAGAGAAGAAACCCCATCAACTGATTCTTATCTAGATCCACCCCCAATATCTCTACTGAATTAAATTATTGGGGATTAAGGAAATGAAATATATATGGGTAAGTAAAGGAATGTTCAAATAGAGGACATAGTTATTGTGCATGAATATGTTGATGTGTTTCCAAAGGATTTACATAGACATCCTCCAGAGACGGATATTTAGTTTTACATTGATTTAATTCCTAGTTCAAGGCCCACATCAAATACTCCTTATATAATGGATACTGTGGAATTAATATAAATGAATAAAAAACTAGAGTAATTGAGTTATAAAGGATTTATTTTCCCTAGTGTATCCCCATGGGGATCCCCTATTCTTTTCGTTATGAAGAAAGATAGATCTATGATTTTGTGTATTGAATATAGAGAAATCAATGCTATAACAATAAATAACAAGAATCTCCTACCTCTCATTGATGATTTATTTGACCAAATTCATGGAGCCCAATATGTTTCGAAGATTGACCTTGGATCTGGATATCATCATTCAAGATTATGGAAGGGAGGAAAAAATGATCGCTTCCTCTCTCGGCTCTCCCCCTCCCCCTCTTTGCCCCACATAGGGTTTACTTCTAAAACCCTATGATATGGGCTTAGAGGAACATCTAGGCACACCTACTTCCTCCCATTATTCTCTTATCCTCTTCTCATATCTTTATCCTTCCACTTTCCCTATTTTGTGGCCATTCATTGGTGTTCGCATTGGATCCCTTGTTCGCTCCCCTACTCTAACCTATGGTTCCCTTGTGATTTTGTAGGTCGGATTTGAATCGGGGTTTCTAAGAGGTTTTGGGGTCTTTCAGTTTGGGGGCTATCTGTTCTTAAATAACTACAGCATTGTATTTTCTTTGTTTTTTATTTTATACATCTTCATCATGGAATCATTTGGGTTCTTCATCCTTTATTCCCTACACTGGCCTCATGTCTATCCATGCCTCTCTGAGGAGGATCAGGTACGGTGTGACACCAAGGTTTTAGGATGTGGGTTCGTAGGCTATCATAGTTCCTAGCATGTACTTTATTTAGTGAGGTGGGCCTTTTTGGTTGATATCTTTGGTTCTGGTGTGGCCTTCTCAGTGTCTATGGTGTACTCCAGCAGTTCCATTTCCATCTAATAGGTTTGAAATCAGATCGTAGTTGATAATGGCACAGTCTGTATGTAGATGATTCTAGAGAAGGGGTAGCAGTTCAATGTTCCCTTAAGGATTTTCAAATATCGATGAGTCTCAGTGTCTTAACAGAAATGGTGTGAGATTCTCCATGATGAAGATGATTTTTATGGTTATATTGTGAAGATGGTTTCCAATGGTTTGACAGTGAAGATGGTTTCAGGTGGTTCAACGGTGGTGACGGTGATGATATTTTCTGTTGGTGACGATGACCAAGGCATGATGATGGATAATGGTGTCAAAAATCTTTTGATGATGGAGATTGAGGAATGATGATGGTTTTTCTAGTTTTGAATTACAAAATTTGAAATGTTTTTACATTTCTCGGCATTATGGAGTCTTAGATGACATTGATGGATGTTGTTAATTTCTTGAAAAATATTTATTTTCTTAATGGAGGGACTTTTTGATTTTGAAGTCGATGGTTTGTGGAGGTTTTGAATCTCTTTGATGATTTTCCTCATTGGAACATTGTTAAGGTTCACACATAGCCTTTAAAAGTGTTACAAAATAAAAAATATGGATTGTGTGGTGGCGAGTAAGGAATGAATACCTTCCAAAGACAACATTTCAAAGTTGGTTTAGGCATTACAAGTTTACAGTAATACCTTTTGGACTGACTAATGAACCCTATGTCTTCATGGATCTAATTAATAGGGGTTTCAAGGAACATGTTGATGTCTTTGTGGTGGTATTTATTGATGAAATATTGTTATAATCCAAAAGCTATGTAGATCATGAAAATCACATAGGCACTATTCTAAAAACACTTAGAATGAATGAATTATATGGGATTTTTAACAAGTGTGAATTTTGGATTCAATCTGTTTCCTTTCTTATCCACATTGTCTCTAAAGATGTAATATCTACTGATCCTATGAAGACAAAGGTTGTTCAAGAATGTCCTACTCCAACGAAAATAACTGAGGTATATAGTTTTATTGGTTTATAAGGTTATTATCAGCATTTCATTATGAACTTCACCCATTTAGCCAACCCTATGACCAAGCTTACATGTAAAGTAGTTAAGTTCATGTGGATAAAAGAATTAGAGGAATCTTTCTAAGAATTGAAGAGGAGATTAGTGAATTCTACGATCCTAACTCTACCATCAGCGAATGATGGATTTTTTATCTATAGTGATGCATCAAAGAAAAGGACTTGGTGTTTTAGTTATGTAAAATGATAGATTTATTGAATATGCATCAAGGTAGTTAAAAATTCATGAACAGAACTATACTTCTCATGATCTTGATTTGGTTTTTTTGATATTTTTTCTAAAAATATGGAGAAAATATCTCTATGGTGAAAGAATTGAGATATATACAAATCCCAAGAGACTGAAATATATCTTCTCACCAAAAGAACTCAACCTGAGGCAAATGAGATGGCTCAAACTACTCAAGGATTATGATTGTTCCATACACTACCACCTAGGAAAGGTAAATAAGGTAGCTCATGAATTGAGAAAGAAGGATCACCGAGTTTTAAACAAAATGAGGATTGAAAGGGACCCTCTATTCATGGTTCTAATAAGGATGGACATGGGAATTATCAAAGAAGGTGAAACATCATTTCTTTTTCAATTGGTTTCCCAACCATCTTTATTATAATGGGTTAAAATCTCTGATCCTGATGATAAGGAACTTAAAAAGAAAAATAATGTTGCAAAAGATTGGAAGTTGGATGACTTCGTATGTGAAGATATAATTTGGAAATTTGGGAAGAGGCTATGTGTTCCCTCTATAGTTGATCTGAAAATGCAGTTATTGGATGATTCCCATAGCTTGAATTTCTCTATACACCCTGGTAGCACTAAAATTTATAGAGATTTGAAGGAACATTTCTTGTGGGACAACATGATGTGGGAAATTGATGATTATGAATTAATATGTTTAGTATGTCAAAAAGTGAAGGCCGAATGACAACATCATAGAGGAGTCATGAAATCTCTACCTATTCCTACATAGAAATAGGATGACATAACTATGGATTTTTTCACTGGAATACCCAAAATTCCAAGAAATAATGATGTAATATGGGAAATTAGGGATCTACCTACAAAATATTCACATTTCATCACTATAAGGGAGGATATTACACTAGAGAAGCTTGAACGAATCTATATCAATGATGTTGTAAGATTTCATGGAGAACCTCTTTCAATAGTTTCTAATTGCGATCCTCAGTTTATATTGAAATTTTGGAAAAGTCTTTAGAAATATTGGGATATAGAGATTTTTTGAGTACTGCTTATCATACTCAAACTGATGGTCAATTAGAAAAGATGATCCAAACTTTATAATACTTATTAAGATCATTCCCTCTTGACTTTCAAGGTATGTGGGATTAGTATTTACCCTTGGTGGAGTTTTCCTACAATAATAGTTTCCATTCCAGTATTCCAATGGAACCATATAAACAATTGTACGGAAAGAGATGTTTGGCAGAAATATGTTGTGATCAAGTTGGGGAAAGGGAGAAAGTGGGCCCATAGATTGTGGAGCAAACAATAGCAAAGGTAAAGACCATTCAATGAAATATCAAAGAAGCTCAAACCCGAAAAAAATCTATTCTGATAATTGAAGGAAAGATTTTTATTTTCAAGTGGGAGATCATGTTTTCATTAAATTATCTACATGGAAGGGTGTTATAAGATTTTGGAAGAAAGTGAAACTTATCCATGGGTACATAGGCCCTTTTAAAATTCGGGATAGAATTGGAGTTATTGCAAATTTTTTGTCTATGCCTCCTAGCCTATCTAAAGTACACAATATGTTCAATGTCTCATTACTGAGGAAGTGCGTGCCAGAACCAGTTCAAGTCCTCACTTCTGAAGGTATAGAATTGGAACCTAACCTATCTTATTGTGACGAGTATATAAGAATTTTGGACACTAGAGAATAGGTTTTGAGAAATCAAACAACTCGACTGGTGAAGATACTTTGGACAAATCATAAAATCGAAGAGGAAACATGGGAGCCTGAGGATATTATGATGAAGAACTAGCCAAACCTTTTTGTGAGGTATGATGCTGGTAATTTTGAGGAAGAAATTTTTGTAAGGAGGGTAGAATGAAACACCCCAAAGATTTATAAATAAACACAAGAAACACTGAGTCTCCACAAAACACCACTTTGTTTTAACCTAGCCAGTAAATATAATTTTTCCACCTTTGTGATTTGAATTTTAAAAAACTGACATACACGATGGCGTTTAGTAAGATATTTAGAGTCTTATAAGACATACTTAATTTTTGTGGAATAGTAACACACCTTATGAATAGTAACATAAATAGTAATATGACCCTTATGAATAGTAAATAATATTATTATTTTATTTTCTTAAGGTTATAAGATAATGAGATCTTGATTAATTTTTCAAAGTGACATAAAACGAATTATAGTTTTAAAATTGTTATTTTTGGAATAAATTATGATTTTATTTAAAAATTAAACTAATCATATTTAGAAAATTATTTTTAGAAAATGGAGTTTAATTTTTTATTCTACACATCGACAAATGGTTATGGTGAATGTTTTTTCTAAAATACTCAAATTTTTTATGAATATTAAAGTACGGTAATTTACTGTATATATACTTTTTCAGTTAAATTCACTATTCCTAGAATCATAGATGTTGTAAGAACACTTGGTTCAAACTTAAATGAACTTATTGATATTATGGGTCACATGAATCATCACTATTGGTTTTATTAATGGAAATAATAATATAATGAATAATATATTGAAAAATCACCCCTCTCTTCCACTATAACCCCCCTCACTCCCTCTTCTCTTCACTCCTCTCAAACCTTTTTACCTATCTAAATTATGATAACATATCCTCCCAAGATTCTACCCCATTTTAATAATCCATTTTCCCATAAAAAGACCAAAAAAGCTCCTCTAAAGAGTCTCTCAAGGAAGATTACTTCAAGAGGTGAAATCCCCTTTTCATTTCTTTTATTTCAAGTTCTTTTCTTTTATTTTTCTTTCCTCACCTATTTTCATCCAAATTTTGTGATGAATCCATTAAAATAAAAGTAATGGAATTTTATTTTGATAAATTAATAATTCATCATCATCTCTCCTTTCTGCTTCTTTTATACTAGAAATGAAAACCCCGTCCGAGATGTGTTAATTTATGGCATTCAAGGATGATGGGTTTCCAATTTCTATTAACATATTCAATTATGGTCCTAAAATCAATTTTAAGGTTGAAACAGACTATAATATATGTTTTATAACTTATTTAAGACTTGGTAATCCTTTTTTACCCATGATATTAATTTATAAACCAAAATAAGTCTGTTGTGATCAAGAATTGCCAATTAACCCAAACAATTGTCATTAATGTTTTATATAATGATTCATCTACACTCCCAATAAAAAAATAAATTTTATGAACATGTAATCTTATTTTTGTTCACTAATGACATAAAAAATCTATTCTAGATAACTATTCTCATTCAACATGTTTATTCGTACATGAATATATGTAAACCGATCATGAAAACCAAGGAAAAAACACTCCCAAACAATGAAATTGAATCTCTCAACCCATAAAAATGTCATGAATGAACCTAATAAGGTTATAATAAGTAAATTAAGTGTTTATGAGGTTTTTTAATCATTAATTTATAAACCTAAATTTTATTATTCAGGTCATTAAGTTCATGTGAGTAACACCTTCATACTTAAGGTAAGAGTTTTCTACCCGAACCTCAATTTTCATTCGGGTTGTTATTATTCTCTAGTTACCTCAATAAAATTATTATTTATTAATATTTAATCATCATATATCATGTTATAATTTTCAATATATCTGTATCAACCAGATTCCTACTTTAATTTATGGTGAGTTATATGTTTTAATAGAATCATTAAAACATTTTCTTGTAATACAAGCCTGATTCAATGGTATTTCTCAAATTCTTACCTATGTTCAAGGAAACACTATAATATATTTTTTCAACCATTATCTTTATAAAACAACTCATTATATTATTAAAATAATATCTTACTTCACTTCTAGTTTTACACAAATAATTTTCCAAAAAAACTATTCTTTTCAAAATAGAAGAGTATTGATCTCAAGAATTACTCGATGATTTTATTAGTGTATCTTCATATGTTTCAAAACTCATGTTGATTATTATGTCTTATGGGAATTAATATTTTATGATATCATATATCATATTTAAGTTAATTTTTTATGATTAGTTTGAGTATGGTTGTGCTATCTTAAAACCATTCACCGATTTACTCTGAATGGTTAGTGTTTATGATTAATGTTCGGGGAATATTATTGACATTTAATATGTTAGTTTCAATAAAACTGTATATGTTGTTTATGTTTATCCCCATTAATATGAATAATTTATTTTACTTAGAAAGTGATGGGTGGGTCCTTCTATAACCCCTTGATGCATCGGTAGGTCTCATGAGATAAACTATGGCCTTGGCACAAGCCCTTGACAAAATGATTATTTATGGTCTTTGTATGATCCCTTGATGGTGTGGTTTTGATGTCCGACATTATGAATCCCCTAATTATGAAACAATTAATTGAATGTTCATGAGGTTATTATACTTGTATAATACACATGATTATGCTTTATTATTGATTTTTTTATTCAACTCATATTCCTACCATAATGCGTTTAAGATCATTTTTAAAGGCAGGTGTTGTTTTAGTTATTCGCCATGTCTAATGTTTATGTTTATGATATCTTCAACTGTATTACTTACCCTTAATGATAATTTGAGCTCACACCATTCTTATGCTTCATTTTTTAGGACATGAAGATGTATATATGAATGGCATGCAAAAATAACCTAGGAGTTATGGATGTTTTCAAAGGAGTTTCTAAATTGTTTTTCATTTCAAGTTGTAATGTTGAACTTTTGTATGTATCTTGTTTCCAAATCTAATAAACTAGTTAGTTATTTGGGATTCATAATCTTTGTTTACATTCCAATGTAATAAAATAAGGCACCGAATCAGGGAAATTGGGTCCATGTCTTTACAATCATGGTTAAAGAATATTTGAAAGAGTTTGAGGAAGAAACAAACATGCAACAATAAACTAAGAATTAAACCACTTCTTTAGAAAACATCCCTTGTATTACACCTTAATCCATCGTATGTTCATTTTTTAGTATGAATAGGACATTTTGGAAATGTGGAGGAGATTTAGTAATGTATTTGGGTAGGTATTGGGAAATCTATAATGATTAATGTGTGTGAATATGTGGAAATAAGTGGTACCCTTTTATAAATGAGGGGAGTGGAAAACCAGAAAATACATTTAATATTTAAATATAAAATATATTTTAATCAAATTAAGGTGATTAAAAATTTAAATATTTGTAATATAGAATTATTATTAGTCTAAATTCACTCATACAATAAAATTTAAACAAGTTCATAAGATATTTTATGATTTATGTCTTAGTTTTAACCCCCTTGTTTACTCTTAACCATTATTGTGGTGATGAAGTTATTCTAGGGTTAATATTCCTAATAATCAAAAATGAAATTAAAAATATTACCAAACTAGAACCTATTTATTTAAAATATGAAATCAATTTTAGCATATTAATTTTCTAGAAGTGTGAAAAATTAATTTTAATATAAATATAAAAACCTCACCATAAATAGTTATTAGAAAAATGTCATTTTTAAGGAAAAATTGATTTTATAGCAAAATCAAATATAATTATAATTAAAATTGAATTTATTAGATTATTAATATTATGGTACTTTTAAAATACCTAAAAATGAATTATAGTTTTAAAAATGATTTATATTTTTCATTCTCACCCAAGAAATCAATCATTTATGAAAAATAACAAAAATTGAATTGAATCTAAATATGTTATGTTAAATCCAAAAATAAATCCTTTTAATAAAATTAAAATTATTGAATTAAGAAATTTAACTTTCAAATAGTGCCATGTAATGTTAGAAAAAACAATTTAGTTAAATAAAACTATTCATTTTTTAATAAATTAATTTATAAATCTATATTGAACAAGAATCCATAAAATAAAATATTATAAATAATAATATTAATTTATTTAAAGTATATCATGGGTTTTAACAATCCTTCACCTTTAGTAAATTATTTAGTCACTATTTTATTCATTATATAAACTAGTGAGGGTATTTTTCTCTCATAAATTTGTCTAATTCTCATGTTTCTTCTTCCATCATTTAATACTTCCATAAAATAATAACCTAGTAAAGAACCTTATTTCATAGTACCTAATCTATATGATCTAGAATCTAAACCATATATTATTTATTAGATATATTCTCCTATAATTCTACCACTTTATTTCTCAAAACAACAGATTTATTAGGTATATAGTTCCTTAGAAAAGAAACATGAAAGACATCATGTACCAGAGATAAACTCAAAGGTAAGGATACCTATAAATAAAGTGACTCCACTATATCTTGAATTTAATAAGTTCCAATTAACCATGGGATCAAATTTCATTTTTTATCAAAATTATTTACACTTTTCTATAGATATACTTTAAGAAAAACATGATATCCTACCTCGAACAAGATATCGTTCCTTCGGTTATCTGTAAAACATTTCTCTTTGCAATGAGCCTCACTCTTATAATACTAAATAACATTTACCATAATAATTATTTATTTTACCATCTTTGATCACAAAAAATTCCTTTCACTAACATATTCATTACATGATGGAGTTATACATGGTTTTTCATATAATTCCTCAAATGGGCCCATATGTATACTGGAATGAAAGCTGTTATTACAAGAAAATATCATCAAAAAATGATATTGATCCCAAAATCCCTAATAATCTAATGATCATGAAAATATCCAATGTCTGAATTTTATGCTCTGAATCACTATTATATCGAAGATGAAAAGTTATATAGAAATTTAAATCAATACTTAATATAATTTTATATCCTTTATAAAAATAGACAAAAATCTTAGACTATTTTCAAATACAATAAAGAGTGGGAATCCATGTAATATGACTATCACATTAAGATAAAGTATAGATAGTTTATCTAAAGACATAATATATAAAATTGTATGAAAATGCACATATTTAGTCAAGTGGTAAAAAATAAACTAAATCACAATATTACCTTGAGATGTATTTTGTAATATCACCATGAAATCCATATATATATATATTATCATTTAAATTAACATATTAATAATGGTTGAAGAATACACTGCAGTAGTTTTCCATTAGTTCTAACCTATTTATATGTAAATCATTTCATAGTAAAATCATAAATATATTTCTTCATTACACCCGACAACTAATATTCTCAAATGTCTATGTACATCATTATGCTACAAGGATGAACCAAAAAGGATAACTATTAGATTCACCCAATAATTATGTTTTCTACTAAGAATCACATGGCATACAAAAAATAACTCTAAATCTCATAACTCTTTATTTTAAATGTTCAATTTTGGAAACATATATTTCGTAACCAATTCCACAATTCTATAGAAATCATGATCCTATTTTTTTTCCATGCTCAATTCTGTCTAACAAAGATAACTACACTGACACCTAAACCAAAAGAGACGAAATTCCTTCATGAATAATTTCAAAGATAAATTTCATTAAATAATTAACCAAATGATCATGTTTCAAATGTTTAATTTTTAATGATATAATATCTTTTAGACTCAAGGTATCCATTATATAGATTACTTTTCTTAGAGAAATCTTAATTTTATATTCATTATCTATTATTAGTTCCATCTATATTCTCTACCTCATGTTAAATTATTTTTCAGTGAATATATACTTTTAAATTTTATGTTTAGTTTAAATTTCACATTTTACCCAATATCAAATATACATTAAATTTTTTAAAGAAAAACACCATTTACACATGATCGAGATCATGTGTAGGGTAAATCTACTCATGGTGTCATAACTGAAGCGATGTGTATATAATTACCCAATCATCTTGCATCAAGACATAACCAAGAACCATCAAAGAATAATTTCATTAAATAATGAAATCACTATATCTTATTGGAAAAGACAACATAGAATAATTAACAAATACTATTTTTAATTCCAAAAGTCATTAATCATATTCCTCTATCGAGATAAATTTTACCCCCTTTTTATTTAACAAAGTTAGTAGGATGGATAACTTAGAAATTATTTTGATAAAAAGACAGTAGCAACCCACTGTTCCAAGAAAACATTGAATCTCAGTGACATTTATAGTCCTTCACCTCTCTTCCACCACATTAGTTTTATTAGGATAAATAGTAATTCCATCATTAGAAACAATATTCCCATTGATGGAAATCTATTGCTGCCAATATTCCCATTTACTAAATTTCCCTTAAATCTAATATTTATTTAAATTTTGTTGAAAAATCCCAAGATTTTTCTCATGTTTCTAAAAAATTTTATAATAAAATATAATTTCATTAATGTAAACTACCAAAAATTTATCTAAATTCTCATGAAAAATTCTGTACATAAGATTGAAAAATATGATATCACTCATAAAACTATTAATAATAACTACAACTCCATGATGCTCATACCTAGTATGATATTTTATGATTATAATTTCTTCCACATCCACCTTTATCCAATGATACACATTCCAAAGATCATTGTTTGAAAAATAATAATCACCCAAGATATTATCAAACAAGTCATCGATATGAGTTAACACATACATATTCCTAATAATGATGTTATTGAGTGATATATAATTACTGAAAAGCCTCATGGAACCATTATTATTTTTAAAAAACAATGAGTAAGGACCACAAGGTGAAGTTCTAGGGTGGATGAAACCCTTAACAAGAACAAATTTAACGTGTTTTTCAAGTACAAAAGTTATATTGGAACCATTTTATAAGGGGGTTTTGAAATTGGCTTAACATCATGCAATGTGATAATAGTAAATTTAACCTATTGATTGGAAATTTAAACAATAAATTAATTTGGAAATAATTATAGATATTCATGTACCAATGTAACATTTCTAATTTAAACAATTACATTCTTTTCAACAATATGTGAAAGATAAATTTCACTTCCAAGTTTAATCAACTTTTCAGTATATTGATATTTTATCAAAGGTATGCTTTCATTCTTATATACAAACTGAAATTCATTCTAAAATATAACTTTTATACATTTATAATTTATCTTAGTATGATAAAATTAAATTCAATTTATACCTATAATAAAATCAAATTCTATAATGGGAAATACAACATGTTTTGGAGAAAAAAATTCTATAGATGATAACAGTAAGATCTATATAAATTATTTTCACCATTATACTACCCGTATGAGTTTTTACCAAGACATATAACTTCATGTATTGAGGTAAAATCTAAATTTTACTTAAAAATTTACATGATATAATAAAATGAATAGATCTCAGATAAAATAATTCATTTAAAAAATCTGAATAAACATGTAATATACTAATCACCAATTTATTTGAGGGTCCTGCATCTAATATTGTAGTAGAAAAAGAAATCACCACACCTTTTTATTTTTGATCTTGATGATTCCCACCTTACGTAACTAACTTATGAAATGTGTTAATGTAATGACCGAACTAATTAAAATTAAATCATCTTAATCCTAGATGACTATCTATTTTCCCATTACTTTTCTGATGAAAACTCTTTTCCTTGTATTCATGAGTCAAATGATGAAGTTTAGCTAATCAGAAACAATTTCCAGATTATATAAAACATTATTTAAATTTATTTTTAGTATATTTGGAACATTTATGTGGCTAAATATATATTTATTGGATGAATGATTCTCCATTACATTCCAATTTGAATGCTTCTTACCCTTCGTTTCATGATGTACATAAGTGTCAAAAAACTGCATCTCACATTTTTTGCACAATGAAAACCACCTTATATATTTTAAATTATTAAGACACAAATTATATACATAAATATGGTTACAAAACTATATAAAATCTAACAATTTTACTCTCATGATCTAGAACAAAATTCATTGCATTCCTCAACGGTTTAGTATATTTTTTTATAAGAGGCCACTGAGTCTTATTTGTTTTACTTCAACTCCAAAAAATACCTTTCTATTCTATATTAAATAACTTAAAGAAAAATAATTCTCAAAAAATTATATTTAAATATCATCGAATCCATGGAATAAATAACATTCTATTTTTAGTATATTTTATCATGATAACCATTAATCAACATCACTTTCAAAATAATAAATACAAAGAATTTTGGTTTTATGTGTAATGCATACCTAAACAGAAAATATATTCTCCAATAAATTTATACATCATTTATATTTCATTATGTCTAAATAACTACTGAAAGTTAGAGGGTTTTGTTTCAGGAAATGATCCACTATATAAATGATCAAATATAGATAATTTGAACGTTCTCTTCAAGGGTGCCACCATTAAGAGCCAATGTAAACTAATTTAACACTTCCTCAAACCAATCTATTCTAAAAATTATAGATGGATAATTTATAGGGTTTTTATCCTTTTGATGCATTATTACATCAAATTCTCTATTTCATATATGGCAAACCATTTTGAATATATATGGATTAAATGAAGAAACATGGAAATAATTAAAATATATCTTATAATAACATAAAAAAAATTATATTCTCTTTATAGTGCCTTATAAAATTATAGTAATCCCTAATGTTATCTAATCCTACCTCTAATACTAACTATAACACCATGTAACTTAATGAGAAAAATACTTACATGATTTATAAAAAGGGTTTTACTTTCTTACTTTTCTAGGAATATTTTGATATTAAATTTAAGATAATTATGAAAAAAAATTCATAAGAATTCAGAAACGTTCATATAGTTTATATTTTCTCTATAAAAAATTATTTTTAGTTTTTACCCTTATTTTGTTCAATACACTTTTACTTGTTTTAAGATAAGTTACTATATTGATAATCTTGACCTCTCAAAAATATATACTCATCCTTAGATCCAATGAAAAACATTTGAAAATATGGGATGATAAAAAATCTTATATAGGGATATAAAAATAAAGCTACCTCCTTAGTACATTAAAAAACATAAAAACTGATGGATATGTTTACCTTTTAAACTATAAATCATTGAGCATATAAATAATGCATTTCTATATGTGAAAATCAATCATTTCTCAACGAAAAACCAAGAAACCCATTATAAATCATATGAAAAAATGAACGAATCCTATGGAAAGTGAGAATTCATGAAAGCATTTTACTGAAAAAACCTTTTACCTTTAAAATTACATAATCTTTTCTTACCTCACGAAATGAAAATATTTCCATAAAATCCATTTTTTAAAGAATATTATTGGTATCTTGTAAAAAATAATTCATAACTCTTATTTCATAGATTTTAACCCAATCTAGAATAACTAAATCCTAGTTAATTCCATAGGATTTACCAGCCCAATTAAATTCCTCATATTCACCTTCTAAGACTACATTATTACCCAATGTGTTGGAGAGTTACACCAGAATCACCCATCATGATAAGTTATATCAAGCTCAATCTTCATCATTTATAATTCTAAATTAACATATCATGACCAAAAAAATTTATATGATTTCACTTTTTCATCATAAAACCCTTGAGTAACTCATTATAACCCATAAGAAACACACATTCTATTTTCGCATAATCACAAGTAGAAAAATCATTTTTCATTGAAAATTCTTAAAAATTAAAAATTCCTAGAAGAGTAGGAATAGGGTTGACATTGAAATTCCTTGTCAAATTTGAGAGGGATGTTGATAATTATTAATTTATATGAAAACATGATAATTTAATCAAGTTATATATTTTAAAAATACTCTTTATATACTTTTGTAAAAAGAAAAAAACAACCCATATAGAAAATATTTAAAAGATTCCTTTTTATTCCTTTTCAAAGAAAGTAAAATATTATAGAAAATGAACACTAGAAACCTTTGATTCATAAATAATAAAATTATTGAAATATTTAAATGTAACTTTACATAGAAGAAAATGATTTGGGAGGAAAAAATTAAAGCACGTTTATTAAGATATGGTCTCTTGCCTCGAGTCCCGACTCATTTTGACCATATGTCAACCCTTATGAGTAATAAAATTATATAATTTTTTATTTAATTAATAAAATTATATTTTTAATTTCATTATATTTATTCCAATTAATTAATTTTTTACCATGATTTATTAAGTTACTAAAATGGTTATGTCCACATATGATGTTTTGAGGATATTTCGTTTATAACCTCAAAACAACATTGGTGTGTTGACTATCATCAAAGGGTTTATGGTTTAATTACCTAAATAATCTTAAATATTTTAAAATTATCATATTTATAAATTATATACACTTTTAATATGGAAAATATAAGGCATTTATGAAAAAAACCACTTCATTTCTTGGAGATGGTTGTTCATACATATGCATGATCAACATTTTCATTTTTATTCTGAGTGAAAAAGAGTATAAAATTTTAATTTTATAGCACAATAATTATTTTTCTTGAGACTAAGTATCTTAAGAGGGGGTCAATTTAGTACCCAATAATAATTTTAGTTTAAAATAATAAAATTGAAATTTATCAATTAATTTAAAAGAGACCAGTTAATAAATATATTAAATCTTTATAAGTTCTTCTCTTTAAAAAGGTTTCTTAAATATTTATTAGTTCTAAATTAAGCAATATAAAATATTAATTAGTCTTTTGAAATCAATTTACTTAATTTAAATATTTTATAATCACTAATAAATATTAACTATCAAAGTATTAGTTTTTGTTAGGTTAAAATAGAATCAATTTTGAAAGCAGAAATAGTGTAAAAAACATACAATGGAAATTTAAAATAAGAGGTTCAATCTAAAGAAGCGACTTAGTCCTCTCTATTTTTTGATCACCCACCACCAAACAGTTTATGTAAAATCAACATGTTGATCCACAACCTGGATCAGGGTTTACAACTATTTACAAAATGTCCAGGTCACACATGACCTCTTCAACTCTATCTTTGGGATTACAAATAAACCTGTCTAAGAGGGTCCTCTACTATAGTTATATGTGGGAGTATAAATATAAGAATATTTAATGGAAGATATAAAGTATATTCCAGCTTATCATATAAGAAATTATGCATGTGATGAAACAAAGTAGCACACACACTACTCGAAATGTAATAATAAATAAACATTATTGTGCAATATAAAAGTCTAGGGACATAATTTATTAGTCTATTAGAGTGAATCTTTTTAATCTTGGAAAGTATTTGGAAAAGTATCTTGATTATATTTATCTAGAAATATTTACAAGAACCGAGTGACGCAGACACTTATGTTCTTGATTGGAGGAAAACAACAGATGTGTTTAAGATTTATGACTTCCTCAATCACTTGATTGTAGGATGTAACAGTTCAAATATTTAACTCTATGAGTGTTCGGTAGGTGCGAGGACTTCACAATATATTTTCCTTCTTCACATGTCTTTATTTCTTGAGGGTTCCTTCTTCGTTTCTTAAAATTAGCAGTTAGAAGAATATCCATGTGAAACCAAATATCATGCTTCCTCTCTCATCATGTATGACATTATTTTCAATGAATGTTTTCCAATAATTAAGAGACAATAATTAATATTGATTTTGGAATTACCTTCCATAATATAGTCCTTATAAAATATATAAATAAGAAATTTAAGTTTAGAAATAGTGGCAGAGTCCTAGGATCTGGATGTGGATCAAACTATCTGTGAATTGTTATGGTGGAATTACACCTATAGTGTCTTATACATTGCCATATTTTATGTTGGCAGTGTATCATCTGGTGATAGGTCATATTTCTGTCAATGACTCCACTGATGGTATGTCAAGATAGAGGTGAGTCATAATTTACCAATTTTATACTCTCGCGATGTGTCATCTAATGGTGTCTCAGACTTAGCGATATTTCTATACTAGTGGTGATTCATGGACAACAATGACTCATTTGGGATGGTGCCTTAGACATTGACAATTATCCAGTTCAGTTGTGAAATATCCTTGTGGTGAGATATCCGGGCGGTGAGTCCTTTTCGGGTGGTGATCTGGTTGAGGGTGTCATACCCTCAATAGGTACATATCCTTAGTCAATTTTATCAATTGTATCATATTATGAAATACTTACATGAAATCTATTAATATCATTAGAATCATTATTTTGTGATCATAAAAACAAGGAGTTCAACAATATCCCCATTTTTGATGATAAAAAATTATAGAATAAAGGGTATCACAATAATAACACGTGATATCAAATGTATGAACAAAATATTAATAATTAATTATCATTAAAGTATTTAAAGATGGTAGCAATGAAAAATAATGAGAAAAATAAAGGTAACTATCAATTATCAATGTTAAAAAATGGTTAAAAACAAATAGTATGAAAGGTAACATAGAAAAATCACTATAAAAATAGGAAATTACATAGGGTTTTCCCATTTTTAGATTAGAAAAAATTTATAACATAAGGAGAAGTAAAAAAATTAATAATTATTAAATAAAAATATGAGAATAATACTCAGAAAAAGAATTTAGAGAAGTGTTTAGAAAAAAGAAATTATAGAAAACTATGTCCCATAAAAAAATACTACTCCAACAGCATGCTCAAGGTTGGGTAGTAGGATCCATTTCATGATTTTCCCTTATAATTGGATCTTTTATTGATCTCAAGTAGTAGGATATGATGGTGTTATAGGAAAAATAGAGGGAACACCAGTGGGTTGTCCAATTATGTCTCAAGGTAGATGATCCTCTATATTAATATTTGTCTAGAGCTACCTTATAGCTTGTGAAGGAGGAACATGAAATGGTTTGAACTGAGTAGGAAAAGGTGCATGAGGATCTATGGTCACTCTTGGTCTGAAAGATAGCTGTGGAATAATTTGAGTGGATTCTTGAGCAATAACTATGATGTTGTGAACATGAATAAAAAGATTCATTAGATTGATGAAATCCATAATGATATGGAAACCTATTTATATTACACTAAATAAGTATCATTTTATATTCATAAATATATTGATAACTAAGGTCATCTTCTTCAACTAGAAAAATTTCTCCTTGAAGGCCTGAGTAACTTGTGGAATTCAGAATTTTTCTGCCAGGAACTTCAAATTAACATTCATTTCATGCTTAGTATAAATCTGAGAGAGATAATATCTTATGGACTTGGTTATTTAATCTCTATCATATTTAATTTCATGAGTATATTAGGTAAACAACATAAGAAAATGGTCACTGTTATATATTATTCCCCTCATGGTTTCTTAGGAATCATCATGCAGAATATTGGATACACTAGATGAGGTAGTTCTCAACTACTGTACGACAATAGATCTGATCTCTTCAGCATAAAACACTAGAGCAGGAGGAGAACTAGATCTATAGTCCAATGAGGTAATATTATCAACTCTTTCAACTAGAGCATCTATACTAGTTGCAAATACAAATTTTATTTCTTCAAGAAAATACTTCAAGGATTCCTATCACCACTCAATCCCTTATTTTCAATTTCAAACTCTTGGATGTGATGCATCATTTTCAGTTGAATGTGTTGAATTATCAAATCAAATAAACATATTTTATCATTACCAATATGTTTTTTAGGAGTGGAGTTTGATTTTTCAATCACATATAAAAACCAGAAAATTTTTTATAACCAAAAGTATCTAAGTCACTCCTGGTGACTACATCAACTTGAATAGTAGGAGGAGTTGGAGTAGTAGGTTCAGGTGGAGTAGGTCTCATAGAGGAAAAGGTTTCTAATAAATTATCAAGGTTTACTTGATCAATCAAATATCCCTTAGGATATCCTTCATTATAAACCTCTCTTCCACCATCCTTTGGTGGAATCTTACTGAATTTGTCCCATTCTCCTGTCATAGGATAAACCCAACTATTTGAAGGAGTAGTAACCAAAAAATTAATATAAAACTATACAGTAATGGTATAAATAATATAAAGAGGTACCTCAATAGGTGTAGGTTAAATAGTAGAAGGGGTATCAACAACTATCTTAACACTCTGAGAGAAAACTTTTGTTCACTAACTAGAACATATTCCATCCAAACATCAAATTTATAAACAATCAAACTCTGTCCATAAATTACCTAAGAAATAAGAGGTCCAACTTCTGAACTATTGTCAATTTGAGGCTCATCCGTATCCAAAACACCAAACTATCCATCGCCACCTTTATATGAAGAAATATTCTAATTTTTATATCGTTAATCCATATGTTGTTCTCCAATAGTAACAACCCTCATCTGCTCAACCATAGAAGAATAAAAAAATTTCTGACGATTTTAAACTATACTCACTTCAGTTTTATCAACATCCTTACTCTTTTGAATTAATTAAAAATATGGGTATTTCTCCCCATAAACAAGTTTATCTTTATGTTTAATCTCTGGGACAACCTTTTTATAAAAATCATTTTTCATAGAAGATTTATCAGGTGAAGTAAGAATCTATGGAGGCATCTCTATATATGTCATTCTAATTCATTCATCTAATCCAAGACGGGTAGAGTTTTCATATTTATCATCACTACTTCCATTCTAGTTTTATTTTCATCCTATCTTTTTTATCATCCTCATCTTCATTCTCCTCATCATCATATTTTAAACTAATTTTAATTTTATCCTCACTATAAAATTATGTTTCTTCTTCATCACTTTTAACAAATTTTTCTCCTTTTAAATGTCTCTTAGGTGGACTAGGAACTCCATATGTAATTTTTGGTAAATGAGGTGATAGGTCTGGTCACTACCTTCATCAAAAGATTGGTCGTTTTCAACTTATTGTTTTGAAACACTCTCTTTTTCCTCATTAGAGTATTCTACAACCTCATCAAGATCTAGATCCGGACTAACAACATCCCTCGATCTAGTAGGGGGATCTAATGGGATAAACTTAACAAAACAATTATCACTATCTCGAACCCATTTTATTTTCCAGGGGTTCCAACTAATCTTCATTCTTTAAAAGATAGTTTTTGAAATGCAGAAACCACCAAAATCTGTAACAGACACTTCATTATAAACTACAAGACCATTATTCTTTATTATGGTAGTAATCAACTTTAGTTAGATCAAGGAATTAGATATTGAGGTTGAATTTATCATCACATAGATATGAATCATAAGATATCTACACAAATTTATTATCTCTCCTTTTTTCATTAGATACAATAGATACACATCTCGATACCTTAAGGTGGAAAGTCACAATTCTTTCGACATAACAGGTGTTGTATGAACATAAATAAAAACCAACATTCTCCATCTAGCACAGAAAAAACAAGTATTTTGGTTATCCCATCTCTAGTTAGTTCATCTATATCACATTAATCAAAAGAAAATTTTCTATTTTTAGGAATTGTTCCTTGGTAATCTTCCTAAACACTATCATGTGGAATATTAAGGAACTCAACCCACTATTTAGAAGAAAATTACACTTTTCTACCATTAACCCTTGATCTCATCCAGTGATATTTTTCATCGAAAGAAAACTCTACATTTTTATAAAACTGATGTACAATCCTAGGATATAAAGGTCTCTCTTTTTAGGATAACTATTCTAACCATCCCTGGATCTGTATGAATTTCATTACTAAATAATTACTTGATAGCATCAATTTTTCTTTCAAATCATTTTCATCCACTAGAAACCTGTTTGGAAGATCGGGATTAACATGTGCAACTGGAGGATGAACACTCCATTAACTTTTATGCTTATTAGTTGATTGTGACTCACCTAGAGAAGAATTATAAGGGCGCTTCATTCTTGGTATGTAGATCAGTTCAAAAATCATGATAGAAGGATAACAGAAAAGTTGCAGGTTTGAAGGTTAGGACAAGAGAGGTTGCTTAGGGATCAAGAGTATCACACTGAGCTCAAGGTGTGTTAGAAATAGGCAAAGTTTCATTTATATCATTTGGGATTTTATGTATTCTAAAATTGAAATAAAAATAATAGTTGGAATCATATTTAGAATCCAAGAAAATATAAGTATTAAGTTACTGATATAAATTGTCAAAATATAAAACCAGCGGTTCAAAAAAGATAGAAATAATAATTCACAAAGGCGTGAAATCAGCAACATGAAAACACAATGATGTGTTAACAACAATGGTGAGAAAATACAATGGTGAGATTATAGAAATAGTGAGACAAAAACAATGATGATATAACAAAAATAGTGAGACAAAAAAAATAGTGTGTCATACCCAATGATGTGTCATACCCAACAGTGTGTCATACCCATTTTTGTGTCACTGAATGGTGTGTCACCCAATAGTGTGTCACCCGATAGTGTGTCACCCAAAGGTGTGTCACCCAACGATGTGTCACCCAACGGTGTTTCACCCAACAGTGTGTCGCCCAACAACATTTCACCCAAAAAATAAAACTCAATCAAAATTGATCATTCCAAATATTTTTATGATATAGTTCATTCTCTCATAATTTAGAGGTTTTGTAAAAATATCAGCTAACTGATGTTCTGTACCATTAATATCAAGTGTGATATCACCTTTTTGAAAATTGTCTCTAATAAAATGAAATCTTATATCTATGTACTTTTTCCTAGAAGGAGACACTGGATTCTTAGAAATATTTATTTCACTTGTGTGGTCATAGTTTATGGGGACATGTTAGAATTGATATCCATAGTCTAGTAAAGTGTGTTTAAACCACAAAATTGGTGTACAAAAATTGGTAGTAGCTATGTATTTAGCTTCAGTAGTATCCAATGAAACAAAATTTTGTTTCTTTCTACACCATGAAACTAGACACTTTCTTAAAAAGTGACATTTTCCAGAGGAAATTTTTTTATCTAACTTGCATCCACCAAAATCAATATAAAAATAACTCACTAGATGAAATTATTATCCTTTAGGGTAAAATGATCCTAAATTTATTATATACTTGAGGAATTTGAATATTATTTTAATACGAAATAATTGCGACTCTTTAGGATTTTCTTGAAAGCGAGAACATATACACACACTAAAAATTATATCAGGTCATCTAGTAGTAAGATATATAATACTTCCAAACATACCTTGGTAAATGGTTTGATGAACTAGTTTCCTAGCTTCATCAGGATCTAGTTTATTAGTGGCACTCATGGGAGTATTAGTACTCTTAGTGTTATCCATGTTAAAACGTTTTAAAAGACCTTTTTTATATTTTATTTGATTTAAAATAATTCCATCTATATTATGAAAATTATGAAATCCAAGAAAGAATTTGGGTTCACCCATTAAACTCATTTTGCATCATTTTAGAGAAATTTGTACCAAGATAATTTCTTGAAGATCCAAAAAATATCATCAACATAGATTTATACTACTAAAATATATTTTGAATATTGTCTTATGAAAAGTGTGGGTCATATATAACTTTTAAATATCCTTTTAAGATATTAAATTTGTTGAGCATATAATTTCAAGCGTTAAAAGCATGTTTTAAACCATATAAATATTTTTTTAATTTGAAAACATGATTTGGAAAATGAGGATTTTGAAAATCGAGGGTTTTCAAGAAAAACATACAAAATTATAAAACAATTCAAGAATTCACTATTGACATCCATTTGATAATGTTTTAAATCTAAATGTACTGAATAGACTAGTATGATTCCAATGGATTCATGTCTGGCTATAGGTGTAATGGTTTCCTCATAGTCCATCCCTTCTTCTTGACTACATGCTTATGAAACAAGTCTGGCCTTATTCCTAACTATGACACTAGACTCATGAACATCATTTCTAAATACCCATTTATTGACAATATTCAAGGTGTTTTTGGGTCTATCTATATGTTTCAAAACTTTTTTCACTTTAAAATTGATTTAATTTTCTAGCGTGGATATTACTCAAAATTCATCAATAAGGGCTTCATTGATGTTCTTAGGTTCAAGATGAGACAAGAATGCTTGATGTTCAACCTAATTCCTAAGAGAAGACCAAGTTTAGGTCCCTCTATTTAAATCTCTTAAAAATAATCTAATGGATGGTACTTAATGGTTCTAATATCTTGAGAAAAGGATGTACTGGTCACTTTAGGTTCTACATATTCAGTTTTAAGAAGTTATGTAAATTCATTAGAACTAGATGATTTTTCTAACTATTTGACAGCAGAATATAAAGGTTTAGAATTTAATTTCATAGATGATATATCATCCTCATGGTCTTCTAGGGAGGTATTATGATCTTATGGATCAATCTCATTGAATTTTACATGAGCGGATTCTTCCACATTTTTTGTTCTCTTATTAAAAACTCTATAGGATTTACCTAGAGATTTAATAACCAAGGAAAATTTATTCATCACTTTTGGATCCAAATGTGTCCAAAATATCCTTAGTGTTAAGAATAAAGACTTTTCAACAAAAAAATATAAAGTAATTAACTTTATTTTTCCTATTATTTCATACTTAATAAGAGTTCTTCTTAAGGATAAGTCTGATCAAGACTCTATTTATGATCTACCAGGTTGTATTGATAAATTATTCCAACAGATAAATATATAGGTCATTATCATTCAACATGGTCCAAGCTATCTCTTATAAAGTTCTATTTCTACTTTTTACAACTACATCCTTCTATGGGGTCCTAAGAGAAAATAAGTGATGAGTGTATCCATTTTGTGACAAAAAATATTAAAAATCAAGATTTTCAAACTCATAACCGTGGTCACTTCTTATGGTCTTAATTTTAAGTCCATTAATTTTTTTATAAACATAACATTCTTGATAAAGTAAGGGAAAGATTCAATTTTATGAGCTATACTTTATACCCAAGTATACATAGAAAAATCATCTATAAGAAAATAAACATAGGGCTTCCCATTTAAGATAGAAGCTCTAGATGGCTTAAATAAATCCATGTGAACCAACTCTAGAGGTTGAGAAATTGAAACGTCTTTCTTTAATTTAAATGAAACATTGAATTTAATCTCTTTTTGATAGGGTTACATAATTTATCAGTTGAGAATTATGTTACATATATCCCAAACTAACCATTTCCCAGTAAGCTTTCTAAGTGAGTTAAGGTTGCAATGGTCTAGTATCCTATGAAAAATCCCAGATTCCTTATGAAAGACACTTAACAGTGAAACATTTTTATAAATTAATAATTTAAATTAATATTATAGACATTACCATTTATCAAAGAATAAAAAAATTAAATCATTTTTAGAATAAAAAACATTGTAATAATAATTCTAAAATTTTACATAAAATCTATCATCACATAACTATGAAATACTAATCAGGTTATACTTTAAACCATCAACAAATAAAATTTTAGAACATAAAACTAAAATATGGTTATTTATTTGTACAAGGCCGATGATTTTTGATTTTTCATTGTCACCATAGAGACATGACCACCATCAACCTTAATAAGTATCTTGATGAATGAATAATATCCTATCATATTTCTTGAAAAACCACAGTCCAAGTACCATAAAATTATATAGGAGGTCTTCAAACTATTTTCCTACAAAAAAAATTTATGAAAGATATGAATTTGGTACCTAAATTTGTTTGGTTCTAGAAATGTTAGTAATAAATGCTTTGGGAACCCAAATTTTATTAATAGGTTTCATAAAAATAAATTGATGAATTTTATAAATAAAAAATCTATTGGGTATATTAGAAAATTATTTTGAATAATAACTCTTTGTTCTATATTTAAAAACAAAACTACTTTGTTATTTTCCTTTATCTAGGTTGATATCCAATTCTAGTGACATACATAGGTGAAACATGGTGACCTAATATTCTAGTAATAATTTCTCTACCATTTGTATAATTTTCAAGGTATTTATTTAATTATTTATTTTAAAGTTTATGTTATATATTCTCTTTGATCAATTGATCATTTTTCTCCTTTTCAATGGACAGTTCAGATTTAATATTAGAAATAAATTATTATTACCTTTTAAGAGTTTTATACTTATCCTTAATCCCATTAAAATTTTATTATAGCATTTAACCATTCAAAATAATTATTCATTTGAAATATTAGAATCATAATTTTTTTATTTCAATAATCCTCAGAATCATGCTCATATGACACAATAGATTCAATAGGTAAATTAGATAATGTCGGAAACATAGAATTTTTTTTCATGAAAAACATGTTTTCTCAATCTAACGTTTTTTCAACTGAAGAATATAAGCCACTAGAGTTGTTTTTAGAAGCACTCCAGATGTCTTTCATAGATTTGTTGAATCTTCTATCCTTCTAATGATATTTCTCATTTTATTTTAGCTTTGGACAGATAGATTGTATATGTTCTTTTATCTTACATTCATTGAACACAACCATTTTTGGATCATTAGCTATCTTCTAGTATTTATTCCATGTTTATTTGGAGTCATATTTTTTTGCAGTTTGGTTTTTAGAAAAAAGTTTTCTTACAATAAAACATCATATCCCTTCTAGATAGATGATCCATATCCTCATCACTATTTCATTGATATTCACAGTCACTTGAATTAGTAACTTTTAAATTTCCCTTTTCCTTTTATTTTTTTCCTTCTGTTTAAATGAAGTAGTCTTGAATGATAATGATCTTATTTTTGGTTCTTCATCTTGTTCGCAATTTACCTTTAACTCTTCTTCATACATCATAAGATTACTAATCATCTCCTTGAATGGAAGATTGCTAACATCAAAAGACTATATGATGGAGATAGATGTGCCTCTCCTTTTTTCAAATAGACAACTCAGCAATCTCATAATTTGGTCCTTGTCATATACTAGTTTTCCATGTGAGGTCATGGTATTCACAATTTTTTTAACCTGAGTTACATGTCGAAAATAGTTTCATTCAGCTTTATTTTAATGTTATTATATTTAATAGTATAGTTGTTAAGTATCATCTATTTAACATTAAAAGTTCCCTTATGTTAGACAAACAAAGCGTCCTAAATTTCATAAGGAATTTTTCATGTAGAAATTTTATTAAACTCCACATATCATAGCGACAAGTATAAAGAATTCAATTATTTACACTTTTTATTATAGTCTAACATTGTTTCATCATCCCAAGAACTTATAGACGTATGAAGAATAATATATTGATCTTCATTAGCAGACCGGATGTCAAAATCCACACTCTCTATATTCATTCTCCTCTTAATTTAAAATTGAACATAGTTTTTTCCATTAAATAAAGAAGGTATGTTTGTGGAAGAACATTCTTATTGATTATCCATTTAAAGAATTAATTTTAAAAATAAAATAAATTTAGTAACATTAAATATAAACTAAAATCCAAGTTTAAAAGATTTTGAAAACATTAACACCAAATAAAAAAAAGATATGATACAATATATCGGTCAAAGTGAGTATCTTAATAGGGGTGAATTGAATACCAAATAAAAAGTTCTGCCAAAAAGGATTAAGTTAAAATCCTAAAATTAATTTAAAATGGTTCAGTTGTTTATAATAGAATATTTTTATATGTTCTAATATTTCAAAAGGTTTCTTAACGATTGATTAGTTCTCTAGTACAGAATATACAATAATACTTAGTCTATTGAAATCAATTTACTTAATTAAAATTTTATAAAACCACTAATAATGATTAAGTGTAAAATTATTAGTTTTTGTTTGGATAAAATAGTTTTAGTTTTGAATGTGGAAATAAAGTAAACAAAAACATACAATATTAATATGAAATTAGAGGTTCCTTCTCATTCTGATAATTAGTCCTATCCACTTGGTGATCACCCCACACAAAGAAGTTTATATAAAACAAACATGTTGATCCACAACCCAGATATATTTTTACAACAGCATAAAAACTATCCAGGTCACACTCGACCTCTTCCACTATTATCCATGGGAGTAAAAATAATCAGGTATCACATGTTTATCTATCACAGTTTTATATGGGAGTAAAAATTTATGGAGTGTTAAGAGAATATATCATGTATCTTCTAGTTTAGAATAAGAGACATTGTGCGTGTGATAATTCAGATAAACACACACACAATAGTCTAAATGAAAGAATAAATAAATTGGAATGAAAAATCTAAAAGTGTTGGGATAGAAATGCTTGATCTCTTATAGTGAAGATCATGACTCCTGGAAATTATTTTTAAATGCATCTTGAGTTGATTTATCTTGAAATATTCATAAGAACAGAGTGTCACAGACTCTTATGTTCTTAACTAGAGGAAAATAACAGATGTTTCTGATCATTTTGGATTCCCAATTTGAGTGATTTCAGGATGTACTAGTTCAGCTATCCAGATCTATGAGTTTTCTATTGGCATTATCTCTTCAATATCTATTGGTCTAATTTTCATGTATCTATTTCACAAGAGAGTCTACATCCTTTCTTAACCGTCACAGAAGGATGAATATCCTCATGAAACCAGATATCCTGATTCCTCGTACAACATATTTGATATCATTTTAAATTAATTATATCAAGAATTTAAGATAAAATCATGAAAATATAAATTTTTATTAACTTCAATAATATATCCATTATAAAATATTTAATTGAGAAATCTATTTTTATAAATATTGGTGGTGTCTCTGGATTTGGCGGTTGCTCAAACTGGCAGTGACTTATTCTGGCAGCAGGACATTGACAATGTATTATAATTAACCAAAATTTATATTGATGGTGTCTTAGCTTATGGTGGGTCATAATTATAGAGGGTAATCCTCTAATGGTTTTTCCAGATAGAGGTGAGTCATACATTATCTATTTTATACTACAGTAGTGTGTCTTCTGACCATGTCTCAAATATAGCAATATTTCCATGATGGCAGTGAGTCATGGACAATACTAACTCATATGTGATGATGTATTAGACTTTTTCAATTTTAGATTTTAGTGGCAGGAAATCATGATAATGATATATCATGTAGGTGAGTCTTTGTATAGCATTGAGTCTAGTTGATAGTGTTTTAACCTCAACAGTGACTTATCCTTAGCCAATTTCATCACGTATCTTAGATTATGAAATACTAACATGAAATTAATTAGTATAAATAGAATCATGATTTTTTGATCATTAAAAGAAGTAGGTCAACAAATATGATATAAATTTCATATTTATTCATTATTTTCGTCTTTATTTCCATCATTTTACAGTTGACATAAAAAATGATGTTGCTTCATGGAGGTGGTAGTCCACACATACACGTGATCAATGTTATCATTTTCCAAAGGATGGTAGGGTAATTAAGAAAGAAATATATTATATTTAAGGAATCATAATCATGTTTTTTATATTAAATATATTCTTTTTATCCATCATTTTTATAGTCCATGTGATCTAGTGTTAAAAAACAAAACACATTGCTTCCTAGTGGTGGCAGTCTACACATAAACCTGATTGATGTTTTTATTACCCATAGAATAGAAATAGAGATGAAAAATGGATGTATCATAATAATAATAATAATAATAAGATTTTGGTAAATGTAAGATAATAATGACATAATTTCAACATGTTTAAATAATATTGAATAGAGTTTTGAAAATATATAATCATGAAACATTCAGTTAAGAATTACACCTCTTGTTTAGAAATAATCCTCAGGATTACACCTCAAATAGTAATATGATGGTATTTTGGTGATTAAGAAACCTCTAGAACATTTTTAGGAGAGTTTTTAATATATTATGATAAGTCTATATTGATATATAGTTCTCAATGTTTATGAATAAGCAAGTAGAGGAGGTTCCCTTTTTTAAGTGAGGGGAGTGGTCCACAAGCAAATTTATAAAACATTTGAATATATTATATGTATTTATCAAATGAATGTAGAAAAAAATTGACATTTTTTAAATATAATATGATAATGAGTAAAAATGCACTAATCAAATAAAATTTAAAGTTTATTTTATAATATTTAAAACCTTAAATCTTAGTTTTATTTCTTTAAAAATTTCTGTGGTGAAAATATTTTACAAAGGTTATAATTCATAACGACCAAAAATGAATTTTATCATATTCCAAAAATTTCAACATCATGATTAAAAATAATAAATATATTTTACCATATTAAATTGCTTAAATTTGTAAAAATTAATATTTATATAAATAACATAACCATAAAATGAAAACTATTTTCCAAAAAAAAACCCCTTTAATAATAAAATGGGTTTTCACCAAAATCGAGTATAATTCATACTAGTATGGAATTAATTATATAATTTTAAGTTTAACGGGAATATTTTTAATTTAAAAATAATCTAAAATATAATGATTCTTTTAAAACACATTAAAATAAATTATATTTTTAATAAGAAATGGAATTTTTCACTATTTACCAAAAAAATAAATCATTTTAGAAGAATCCTAAAAATTCACCCTAAGATACATATTCTATAACAAACCCATAAATTATATCATTTTTATAAAATTAATATTCTAAAATTATTAAATTTAACTTTTATATATAAATATTTAAAATATGGGAACAAACTTTATTTAAATAAAACTATTAATTTTTTAATAAAATTAGTTATAAAACTACGATGAATAAAAACTCGTAAAATGAATAATTATAAATCATAAAATTTATTTATTTATAGGATTACCTAGGTTATTAAAATTTATACAAACATGATTTATTATCAATTTCCAATATGTGGTTATCATAATTTAATATATAAAGACCATTATTTAAATTTCTTAAACCATAACATTTGGCATATTTTTAAAAGAAACAGATCATATTTTAGAACATGAAAATATAACCATGTATATCTATAGAGGATAAAAAAATTATGTTATTGGTAATATTTTTTACAAAATAATAATCCATTAAAATCAATATCATAACATTTGAAAATAGATGATGGTAATATTTTATAGCCAAAGCATCAAGATGTGCTGTATTGGAAACTCAAATATCGAGCTACCCTCTAGAAATCATCTAAAATTTTCTAGATTCAAAAATTTAGATACATATATGAAAACTAAACTCCTTATATACAACATAATTTCTAGATATAGACCTATTAGACTCAGTAATTAATGCACCTGATGCATCCCCTTACTTCTACAATGTAAAGATCATTTTTATTCCCAAGTAAAACTTTGAAATATTTCTAGATATATTTTTGGTGTCAACCACTGAGAGGGCATGCAATTCTAAGGCCCAGTGTTACCATAATTAATTCTATAATAATATTAAAAAAATTATATTAATAATTCAGATTTTCTTAAATAAAATGGGATAAATGTTAAATGGAATATTGGATAAGAAATCTGAGACCTTTTTTGTGTCCAAAAAATGATTTTTTCCTTAAGCGGAACATAAAATAGGTCAGTGTGGGGTGTTCAGATAAAACGGCCATTGACAATGCATTCTATGGATTAATCAATTAATAAAATTAATTAATTGATTATTATATCCAAGAAGGAATACATCTATAAAAATACCATTATAAAGATTCTATAGGTTTATCTACATAAACCCTATGAGAATTGAGAGGGTTTCCTTCCTCCTATCATTGGAGAATTATGATTCGACATTAAAAAAACTATGGATCTAAGAAGATTGAGGTGGAATGAATGTATAGACTCCTCTTATTAATTAGTGATAATTTCTTTATCAAATAATAATTCAAATACAAGATGGAATCCTCAATTTTTGGATTCTTTCCCTTTTGATTAAATTTAATGAGGATGATCTTACAACTTCTTTGATCTAAATCAATTAAAAGCATTCACATGCACCCATGTACGAGTTTTAATTGATTATTCTATTTTTATCACCTCGAGAAGCCCCATTTGTGTTTTTTTGGAGAAGGAAAATTGACCAATGGTTATTAACCCTTTGAACTTGTTCATTTATCGAAATGATTCTCTACATTCTTCAACGATTGGCCTACAGGGTCTCAGTTTGACATTTCCACATGGGATCGAGCCTGATCGGACCCCTGAATTCATAATTGATTTGCATATGGTGAAAAAAATGATGAATGAGAAATAGATTAAATGAATTTTTTTAGATTATTCTACCATGGATCGAGAATTCAGTAAGGCAACGAGTGACCACTATAGGCAGCTTGAGAGATGACATGTGTATGAATTCATTTGAGTGGATTTGAGATTTAATTTCTGGCCACTGAATGTCAAGAAATTATGGAAAATGATATTTCATTCAGTTTTATATGATCTCCAATTGTGTTTTCATATGGAAGAGGTATATATTTAATGCAATGAATGAATCTAATTTTCTATAAAAAAATATTTACAACATTCCATATAGTTAAAATAACACACACTATGTAGTTCCCCTTTGGTTGTGACACTTGGGTTTTGGGAAATATAAGGATGTCATGTCATGTAGATGGACCATACACATTTCACCTCTCCCTAGGATGAAAATTCATGTGAAAAAACACATTGTTTGGTCCCTGTGTTGGAGAACACACCATGTACCAAAGTACAACGACATGTGAATTTTTACACGGGCATGGCCAATGGCACAGGAAGGACACCGAGTGGCTCATACATTCCATATAGTCCACCTATATCCTACATATTACTACATTTCTAGTGATCCATGTATTAGTAGGGACATGGCCAGGTAGTGGAGCAAGACCACAAGTCGTGTGGGTCCCCTTACAAACCATGTTCCCCTTCCTCCTTTTTGAGGAACCTTTAACCTCTTACATATCCTTCATTTGGATATAGATTTTGGCCCGATAGTAGCCTATCTTGAGTGTTTTTATGTGTAGAACATTATGTATCCCTTCATAGTGTATTTTGAGATACTATTAGAGGTGTTCCTAGTGCGATTCTTCTTTAGGTGGTGTCCGAAGGTGGAAGTGACAGGGAAAGATCGTTAGAGTGGTACCCCTTCACGGACTAGTGTTTGGGACCTCTCTCTATTAAGTGGTACCCCTGAGGGAATTAGGGTGAGGGTCCTCTATCTACTGAATGGTACCCTGTATTTCATCAAGGTTCATGTCCTCTATATACTGAGGGGTACCCCCTATTTCATTAGGGTGTAGGTTCACTATCAACTAAGTGTTACCCCATATGGAATTATGGTGTGGGTCCTCTATCTAGTGAGTGTTACCACTATATGGAATTAGGGTTCATGTCCTCTATTGACTAAGTGGTATCCCCTATGGAATTAGGTAATAGGTCCTCTATCTACTGAGTGGTACCCCCATGGAATTAGGGTGTGGAAACTGCATTTACTGAGTGGTACCCCCTATGATATTAGTGTATGGGTTCTCTATCTACTGAGTGGTACCCCCTGATGCACTAGGGTGTGAGTCCTCTACCCACTAAGTTTTACCTACTATTAGATAGGGTTTAGTTCATTAATACACTGAGTGGAACCCCTTGATAGACTAGGGAACGACTCCTCTTCTTAGAGATGGATATTCTCTTTTTATCTTGTTTGGTCTTCTTTTACTAGTCATATATATATATATATATATATATATATATATATATCCATTTCATGGGATATCGTCACTTTCTGTCTTTGGATTGATATGTATATCTATTAATATAATTTATCTTCCTTCTCCCCCTTTATATTTTAGGTTGTTATACTATATATGTATGTAGTCACCCCTACCTAGGCTTTTCCCACTTGTGTCATATCTTATACATACGATAGACATGTCAAAGATGACTATAGAAGAGCGTAGGGATACCCAGTGCATTGGAATGCGTTCAATGATTAGATCATTGAGATCTAGATCTGGGCTCTCATAGTATTTTTTACTTCCCAGTCTTGTTAGATTGGGATATATTTACGGTTGGTAATGAATTTTTATTCTTTATTTTTATTTTATAATGTCGTTCAATTGAACACGCTAGAGGTTTGTCTCATGCATGGTTATTCGATATGTATTGAATCCACTTATTATTATTCATATTCATTTTTTCAATGATATGGTCATGTGTGTGCATACATGTACTTTAGGAAAGGTCCACCCATTATAGTTATGTCTTTTGGTTCTTGTTTCCAATCCCTATAATATGGATATAGGCTTGGGGTAGTTTTGGATCGATCCCCATTTGGTGATTTCATGATAGACTGATATTAGAGAAGTTCATTACATGGTAAGGTGTTTGGAGTAGTCCCCCTATGAGGATTTCGTTGGGATTTAGGGAAATAGTGTCAAAGTGTTTTGAGTGTGGATTTCAGTCCAGCAAACCCAATGTTAGTGTGGTGATGAACGTATCTATTCACTAGGACCATGAATACCTATTTATTCACTCTTTATACTAAGCCATTGGTCAAAGGGATCAATGTTCTATACATCATATAGGATTGAGATTTTTTACTGTCCATATTGACTTAACTCCACATTGTATATATATTCTAATCCGACCATAGAACATCTTAATTATGTTTTCAGGATTCCTGCATAATGATATCCATCTAGGTTACCATTTTTTGATCATTATGATGATTTTATAAGTGATGAGGCCTCAATTCAGGGTCCATCCCATGAGATTATTCCTCCAAGTGGATAGGTTGCATCACCACCACCTATCAAGTAGAAGATCATACCAACATAGTATATTCAGGATCCATGTAGGATTAGTGCACCCTGTGAGTTCCAACACCAGAGGCCACAAATGTTCTATGGTGTTCTAGATCCCCAAACTACAAAGGATTGGCTATATTAAGTGATATATTTCATCGGGATTATCATGAAAATGAATAATTAAGTGGTTGCATTGGTAGGTATCCTTTTCTATGGAGCATTTGGGTGCTAGTGGAGTATTATTAGGAAGATACATGATGGGTCAATACTCTTATGTCTTGAATTCCAACAGCTACAATGTGAGGAGTACTACCCCTCATGCTTATGCTTGATTCATAGTCATGACCTTCTGAAGATGCATCATATAGGGACTATAGTGGTTTAGTATGCCAAGAGGTTCATAGAACTTACGTGGAACTCCCTGGATATGATATGGGATGGATACTTCTGATCACAGAAGTTTGAGTGGGGTATACAAAAAGATATTCGGGTTACAGTAGTTCCCTTGTGATTTCCCACCTATGACTGGGTGTTGGAGCAGATGCTAGTGATAGAGAGCTTTCTTATAGAGGGACACTAGATAGTTAGAGATATTAGTCGGTGTTATAGGGATGAGTCATCTAGAGTAGCTAGAAGGCATTTTTCGATGGGATCTAGTTCCAGGAGACCTCACAGTAACTAGACTCAATTATGTGGTCTTGTGGAATAAATACCTCATAGAGGTCCAAGGTATCCTGAAGAGGGGTGGTAGTATGCATGTGATGGGTGAGGTCACATGGTGCATGGCTTCCTGACCCAATGTGCTGATGAGGGGAGACTGATAGTAGATGGACCACCACATAAGTGGTAGTTCCGTCATCCTAGATCTCATAGGTGAGGTTAGGGAGGCCTCTAGGGAGTCATGGATAGCAAGGGAATAGGTTGAGCTCCATGAGGAGGAGTTGTGGGTGGTGGATGATACTATGATATCCTTCCACCACCACCACCAGGAATCCCGTGTCAGGCTTAGGGATATGGTAGTTGGGCTCATGGAAAGATGCAGTCGATGGATTCTTATGACCCAATGGTGCATGAGGTAATCATAGGTACGATCTATGCTTATTATACTCTTATTTCAGTATTAATAGACATAGGTGAATGTTATTCTTTTTTACTCTGTACACCTTATGTAAGAGTTGGATCTCCCAATTGAGGCTTTAGCCTAGTATTTTTTTCTTGAGATTACTATGGGGAATAATTCTTCTATATATTTTATATTTTGGTGGTACAAGATAACTCTTTGAGTAGAGAGGTTCCTAGGGAACCTTTTGGTCACCATGATGGAATCCTATGACTACATCTTGGGTATGCATTGGTTTTCCATAGTCTGATCCCAGATCCACTATCACATAAAATGAGTTGATTCCATCATGCTAATGTAATGAGATTATTATTTATGAGAAATAAATATCTCATGTCAGGGTGAGTGGGATTTACTAGTAGAAGGATACATACAATCACCCATTATTTAGAGTGTAATGAAATTGGTGAAACAAGCTTCTAAGGCATTTATATTCCATCAGCCATGGAGGATTTTATGGATATCTTCCCCATGGACGTTCCAAGACAAAATTGAAAGAGAGAGATTGAGTTTTTTATACACTTGCATCCTATGTCCTTTCTGATATCTTATAAAGAATGTCATATGAACCCTACCGATATCCAGGAACTATTTTTGTAGTTGGAAAAGCTTCTAGATAGAGGTTTTATCTTTACTGGTGTGTCCCCCTAGGTATCTCCATTGTTTTTTGTGAAAATGAATGATGGGATCTTGAAAAGTTGTGTATATTATAGTTGACTGAAGTGGGCCATGATAAAGAAAAAATACACCTTGTTGAGGATTTATGACCTCTTTGATCATTTGTGTGGTGCGAGATGGCTCTCAATTATTGATCTCTCATATGGATACCACCAGTTGAGAGTTTACAGGGCTGATATTCTAAATCTGGCATTCTAATGTCGCTATAGACACTATGAGTTCCTGGTGATATCGATGCCATTTGGTGTGATGAGTTCCCCCACAATGTTTATGTCTTTGATGGACAAGATCTTCTAGAAATACATGGACCATTTCATTATTGTATTCATAAATTACATACTCATATACTCTACATTAGAATAGGAGCATGAAATTCACTTGAGGATGGTTCAACATTTTCTTTGGGAGAACCAAATTTATGATAATCTCATGATGTGATAGTTTTGGATTCACGGGGTTCACTTAATGGGGCATTTAATTTCTGATCATGGTTTTGTTTTAGAACTGGTAAAGATGGATGAAGTTATTTCTTGGGAGACACCTAGGACCATGCCATAGGTGCAGGGTTTTCTTGAATTGGAAGCAAACTACATTAAGATTTTGGTAGACCTCTCTAGGATCACAGATCCTTTGACTACCCTAATGCGGAAAGATAAATTGATTGCATGGATTGAGTATTACAAGAGAGCTTTTGAGTAGTTTAGGTTAAGGATGACAAGTGATCATGTTCTAAGACTACTCAAGGAGGGTGTATAGTATGTAGTGTATTTTAATGCTTCAGGATAAAATATTGATTGTATGTTAATGTAGAGACACGCATTTATCACATATGAGAAAATATTGTTGATTCCCCATTAGCATAACTACATGACTCATGACCTAGGGATAGAAGTGTTAGTCTTCTATATGAGGATGTTGAGCAATTCTTTTCTGGAATAATGATTTATGTTTTACTTAGACCATCATATTCTAAGTTACATCTTCATGTAGAGATACTTGAACCCGAGACAGATGTTCATGTTATTGTTTCTTTAGGAAACTGATTTTGAGATAGTCTATACACATGGAAAGGGAAATGTGGTAGCATAATACCTTATCATGAAATCAGAAGTTCATTTGGTGAAGGTGGAATCTCAATAGTTGGCTTCATTACATATCACCCTATTTGAGTAGGAGGGTGAAACATTCCTTCTGCTGATGGTGTTGACTCGTCTGTTCCTTCAAAATATAAGAGATTCCCATTTGAGAGACAATGACTATGATGTATTGTGTGACCACATATCTCCTTAAGATTCTCTATATTGATATTATAAAAGAGTTAATCGTGTTATTATATTTTTGGGATGGATGGTGGATCCAGTCACAATATGAGAGGAGTTGATGAGAGAGTTTCACACTTCTCATTTGGATATACATCCCAGTTAGGGGAATATTTATAGAGACATTAAGTGGAAGTTTTAGTGGACCAACATGACATGGATTATGAATGCGTTATTCTGATGGTGCCCCACCTATCACCTATTGAAGGATGAGAACTAGTTTCTAGAAGGTTTTTTTCATCATATTGAGATCCAAAAGTTGAAATGGGATGGCATATCCAGGTAATTTGCGACAGGGATTCTGTGGACAACGAGAGGCCATGATTCCATTGGGGTGAGAGCTGACCAACTGACAAAGTATATGCACTTCCATTATATTAGGGAGAAGATTTTGGTGGACATTTTGGGTTAGATGAATATAAGGGATATTGTTCACCTTCATGGGGTTCCCTCGATTAGTTTATCCAACTATGATTTTCAATTTACATCACAGTTGTGGATAGACTTACAGGTGGAATTCAGGACCCAGATGAGGATGAGTACAACCTTCCACCCCTAGATAGATGGGTATACCTTGTTCACTATATAGGTGTTGGGTTATATGATGAGGGATTTCAAGTTAAACTTTATCCAAAGATGGGAGGATCACTTTCCATTGTTAGAGTTTTCATAAAACAACATATACCACTCTACTATCAGAATTGAAAATTTTGTGGCCATATATGGGAAACCCTGCAGGTCACCATTTTGATGAATAGAGATCAGTGAGGAAGACCTTATGGTTCCAAATATTGTGTAGGTGAGAGACATAAGGTCTAGGTTATCTATGAGCGGATGAGGATAGCCCAAAGTAGGCATAAATCGTACACTTATAAACATCATAGGCCCTTGGATTTGGGTTTGGGAGACCATGGTTTCCTAAGAGACTCCCCATAATGATAATTTTGAAGATTTTTCTGTATTGGAAAGCTATCAATCAGATTTATTATGTCATTTGAGGTGTTACAAAGGGTTGGTAAGGTTTTTTACGACCTCACCCAACCCCATATTTGGATCCGGTGCATGAATTCTTCCATGTGTTTCAGTTGAGGAGATGCATGCATGCCCCCATGCATATTATTGACTGAGGAAAGATGGACTTTGATAATTTATCCAATTTCATGGAGCAACAAGTGGTGATTGAGCATCGGCTGGAGAGGATCCTATATTGATGGACCGTCCCTTTGGTTCATGTGGTGTGGAAACACGATAGCATTTAAAAGATCTCTTGGGAGTGGGAGAACCAGATGTGCGCTCACTGTCTAGTATTTTGTTTAGTTTTTCATTTCATAGAGAAAAATATTGAATGATGGAATGATTTATCGATTCATTTTTTCCTTTTAATTCATTTATTTATTTATTGACATCTTTTTAGAGGTAAGAGTTGAGATGATGTGGGATTCTGAGGCTCAGTGTGCTTGGAATTAATTTTATAAAAATACTAAAAATATATCATATTTTTTGTGAAATATTTCTTATATATAATGATATAACACTTAAATGGAATCATGGATCATAAATTTGATTCCACATCTAATTACAGAATGTGAGGTTTACCCTTGGGTTGACCTAAAATAGGTCATCATAGGGTGTTCAAATAAAACGGTCATTGCAGGTGCATTCACTAAATTAATTAATTAATCAAATTAATTTATTAATTAATCTAACCTAAAAATAATTTATCTATAAATATACCATTATGATGATTCTCCTAGTTTATCTACATAAAACATAGAATAATTGAGAGGTTTTTCGTCAAACTCTCATTTTTGAACCAAGATATGATGTTGACGAAACTCCAGAGCTACGAGGATCAAGGTGTAACAAATGTAATGACTCCTATTCTTCATTATTAGTGAGAACAATATTCATTTACTAAAAATTAAATTCTAGGAAGGACTCATCAATCCATAAATTTTTTCCAATATTATTAAATTGCATGAAAATGATCTTACACCTTCTTTGATCTACGTCTATTTTAGATTTTTTCATGAACCCATGTACTAATTTTAATTTATTATTCCATTTTTATCACCTTGGGAATCCTTGTTTGTGTTTTTTTGGAGAAGAAATATTTCAAAACCAACCTTTGACCTTTGGTATTATTCATTTCTCCTAATGATTCTTCATGTTCCCCACTGGTTGGCCAAATGTGTCTTAGTTCGATATTGTTAGGAAGGTTTGAGATTGATCAAAACATTGGATTTATAACTGATTCATGTATAATGAATAACATTAAGAATGAATAATATATTTAAAGAACACGTGGGTTGTGGATTATTGTAATGTTGATCTAGAATCTAGGTAGGTGATAAGTGAAGGATGAAGGTGTCTCGAGTGATGAAGTTCGTACGACATTGTATGGTTGGATTGGAAATTTGATTTCTTAACACCATATGGATAACAAGAGTAAATGGAGGTTGTTTACTGTGGTTTAGAGTTATCTAAATGTGCATTTGGATGTAGCGGATCTAGATATGGAATGCAGTGAACATATCCAACTTTCGTGTGAAATCCTGACGACACTCCATGTAGTTCAATGAACACACAACATGTAGTTCTGCTTTGGCTGCAACACTAGGGTTTTGCGAAATTTAAGGATGACACATAGTGTGGATGGGACACATATCGTTTATCCCTCCCTAGGTTGACATGACTCTGTTGAAGCACAAATGAAGGTCAACATGTAGGATAACATGTCATGTACAGAAGTACACAAACACAGGCAGGTTTACACAGACACAACCGGGAGCACGGACATGATCCTAAGTGGCTCATAAATTTCCTGTAATCCACCTATAGACCATGTAGTACTACATGGGTTGTGAATAGTGTAATGGTGTGGAAAACTCTAGGTAACGAAGTGAGACCACACTCCCTGTGTCTCCAATTACATGGAATGCACCCCTTCCTCTTTTTTGAGGACCCTAAAACCACTTATATCTCCTTTATTTGGACTCAGATTTTGGACCATGATTCACCTATACTGAATTTGTTTCACAAATAATTAGATGGTGGAATCCATGATGGATTTCAAGATATAACGTGAGGTGATCTATGTGTGTTTCTTCTTTAGGCGGTGCTTGATGAAGGCAATGATTAGGAAGGATCATTAGAGTGGTAGCCCCTAATAAACTAGGGTGAATGTCCTCTATCTACTAAGTGGTACTGCCCTATAGTATTAGGCTTTAGGTAATACATCTACTGAGTGGTACCCCCTATGGAATTAGGGTGAGGGTCTTCTATCTACTGAGTGTTACCCCCTATGACATTAGATTGCAGGTCCTCTATATACTAAGTGTTACCCCCTATGGAATTAGTTTGTGGGTCATCTATCTAATGAGTGGTAACCCCTATGTCATTAGGGTTAAGGTGATCTATCTACTAAGTGGTATCCCATATGGAATCAGGGTGTGGGTCCTCTATCTTCCGAGTGGTACCCCCTGATTTACTAGTGCGCATGTCCTTTACCCACCATGTTTTACCCCTATCAGATCGAGTGAGGGTCCTATTTACACTGAGTGGATCCCCATGGAAAACTAGAGGTTGGGTCCTCTCCTTGGAGATTATTCCCCCTTGATATTGTGACATAGCGGAGATGCATGATAACAACACATGGTTACTTTATTAGATTGATATGTGAGATGATGGGAATCATTGGTGGACTCTTGGAGCTATTGGAACACTTTTCCTATGCTGGGATATGAGATAGATACACGTTTTATCTATTATTTGGGATTCTTTTACTAAGAATATATATATATACACATATATCAATTGTTATGGGGTGTTGTTACTCTCTTGATTTATGTTGAGCGGTCTATCTATTCATTTAGTGTCTCTTTCTACTCCTCATTCAACATTCAGGGAATCTTACTAGGTTTGTATATGTTCAGCCCGGTATGGAATTTTACCACACATGTCATTTCATATATAGATGATAGACAATTCAGTAGTGAATATAATGAATCACAGGGATACATGGTGCATTGGACTGCGTATGGTGGCTAGATCATGGAGATCCAGATATGGGCTCTCTAAGAACTTTTTTACTTTCTAATTTTGTGAGTTTGGGACTTATTTATAGTTGTGCATGTATTTTTTTCCTTTATATTCAGTTTATAATATCGTTCTCTTTTACACCACAAAGGTTTGTTTCATGCATGGTTATTCTCTATGTATTTAATCTCTGTATTGTTATTCCTCTTCACATCTATATTGATATGGTTAGGTTTGTGTTTATAGGTGCATTAGGAAAAAGAACCCCATAATAGTTTTTCCTTTTAGTGCCTGCCTCCATCCCTTATAATATGGAGTAAGTCTTGGGTTAGTTGAGGTTTGAGCCCCTTTGGGTCAGGTCCTAACATTCAACTAAGTGAAGTTATTATTTTAATGACCTAGATAGCCATATTAAAAACATATCATGATTTATTTCTCTACTTATCATTATATATTATTTTTCATGGCAGGATGGTGATCAGGAGTCTTATACTTGGAATGAGTCTTGGGGCCCATTTTATTTTTCATCATTTTCTTATTCACTATAATGAATAATGGGTTTTCATGCTCAATTTAATTTTCAACTCGTTGAATCAATGTAAGAAGTTATCAAATAGGCTTCTCATTTTTGGTCATTTTAAAATTCACAATCAAACTAGAGAAGTTCATTGGTGGTGAATAATGAATGAGATCTATGAGAATATCATTAGGGAACATAAACCTTAAGATGTATAATAACTATTTATTGCTAATAATAATTACTACATGAGTACCAGTTGGTGCTGAAACTTCAAGATTTCTCATGAATAGTATGCTAGATATCTCATATCTATATTTCCTATCCTTCTATTAATAAATACCATAAAGGTGATTCATGATTCTATATGCATCTATTTCACCATGTTTCATTAAAATATCAATGAAAATATATTTTAGCATGAAACATTGGAAATAAATGGTATCATCCACATGTTTTAGGCCTAGATATACTTCTTCCTAAATATAATTTTTAGAAAGTTTATCAAGAAGAGGGGATTAAATCATTTATAATTTATGTTCATAGAATAGTATAACACAGAAGCAGCTATACCAAAACTATAAATACACACCAGGGAGAATATTATCCATATCTATCATGTAATATTTTGAAATATTTATGGGTTTATAGATTCACATTTCTATAGTTAAATAATATAAAAATACTATAACATTATCTAGATTAAAAAATAAGATAATAAATTTTAAATTTATTAATCTCCCTCTATTTTTACAAATCAGAATATCCCTCAACAGTGGTTTTATAATATACTATATCATGGATATTCTAGTGGAAATGATCCATATGACCCTTTTAATAAACCAAATGCGGGTATTATGGAATATTTCAATGTATTTTGGTGGGATTAAATTGAAAATTTCATTAACTCATTGCTCATTGATCCATTAATTGGACTCCCCATTCCTAATATCTAAAATAAATATTTCCGAAACTCTTTATACTAGTTTCACCAAATGATGTAGAAGAAATCAAACGTTAATGTGAAATACATTAAGTTATCCAAAAAATCTTGTTAGAAATTCCAAAATAATTGAAAGTACTCCAACCGATGTTTAACTATCACTTCGAACTATGGTTCTATTTCAACCCATTTATTAGAATCCTATAAGTACTAAAACCTTATTCAATCCATAATTTCATTCTTAAACAAGAATTCATTAACTTGTATTCCTAAAGATATTTTTTGGTTTAGAGTTTCAAAGAATTAGGTCATAAATCTTACATAAATAAACCATACATTAAAATATTGAAACTTCCTCTTATTATCCATTTTCCCATTATACAATCCTTTTAAAATTAACCACATTTTATTTTAATTTAAAATTTTTATGATTTCCAACTTGAATTGTAATGCCCTGAGATTTTAAAATAAGAAAATTATATTTGATAGAATATAAAAACTGAAATTCCTAGCATATATGATAAGGAAACACCCATATACATTATGATATATTTATTTATAAATAAATTTAATCTCTTTGATAGATTCTAGTGCATGGAACCCCAAGAAGTTTTTTGTTAAGTACTGTATACGACATGAAACACCGATCTTAAATGAACTATGAAATATATAACCACTATACCCTATCTATTAAATTGCTGGGTATGAATATTAATAACTAATTTATGAAATATATATTAAAATTTTCTACTCAATATAAATTATTGATAAATTATTAGTAAATAATAAATCAATCTCCAATAATGTAATTTTATTCTTCAGAAATATGTTTTCCTTAATTGTTTTATCTACTTTCATGAAAATAAATTTTATAACTAATTTTTGAATAATTTATAAAATTTAATAGATAAAATAAAATTAATTTTTTAAATTTTCAAATAAAAACTTACTTTGGGTGAGATTTTTGGATTTCTTAGAAAATATTGATTTTCAATGCAAAGTGAAAAATATCAATTTTCATATAATTGTCTTTTATTTTCAATAAATTAAGTAATTTAAATGTCTCATTATGTTTTATATATGATTTAATTTAATAAAATTATTATTTAGTTTTATTTAATTCATATAATTACATTTTAATTATCAATATAATTAATTTTAGTATAAGTTTATTTTTGGGTTTCAAAATGGGATATTTATTAAAGCTTTAAAGTGCACAATGTTTCTCCATTTTAATTTATTATAATAATACCTAATGAGTAATTTATAGATTAAATTTATATATTATATATCAATAAATATTAATTTATATTCATATAATTAATATTATAAGTCATAGAGTTAATATAAAATCATATTTTACTAGAAAAATACACTTCTTCAAAACCCGTTTTTTGGCAGTGTCTACAGGTTTAATTTTAAAATAAAATTTTCTAGTTATGTAAATTGAATATTTTAAATTTAATATCATATTTTTAATCATAATAATTTATATTATCTAATAATTTCAGCTTAATTTTTTACCATAATGAATAGTGAAAATAGTAAAAATTAATTACTGTGGTTAAGATAAAAATAGGTTTACCAGTGGATTAAATTAAAAAGATAAGGGTAAAAATGAACAAAAAATAGTTCTAAAAACCCTTTTATTGAAATATTTATACTTTATCATGACTATGTATTTATAATTGACTATTTTGGATGCTTTTGGTATGTGAAAAATGTGGGTACACCTTTTTATTTTCAAAAATTAAAAGGGTACCACTATTCTTAATTATAAAAGGACACACCTTATCCCCTCTAATTCACACCTTAAAAGAATTTTTTATTAGAAAAAACCTTCCAAAATTCCTTCCTTACTTCCCTCCCCACATACTATAGTCCTTTTTTTAATCATAAATCTATCCTAAGAAGCCTTTTATTTCTTACCTAATGTGGTTCTCCGAAAAAGAGGTATCGTGCTTAGCCGGGCATCTTTATTTTATTTATTCTTCCAAAAATAACTAGTATATAAAATATAATGATATGTTATTATGTTAATTTATTAAAAAAAAATATCTCCTCTTCCATTAAATGGGACATTAAATCGTCATTCATGTGTACGATGAACTACCTCCTCACGAACCGATGTCATTAATTTTCCACCATCGTATCTCACAAATTGATATAATGATTAGTTCTAAGTATATATATGATATTTGTAACATATTTATAATTGTATAAATATTATATCTCATTTAAAATTTTAAATTTCCATTATGCGTGGGACACAATAATGTCACTTTTGTGTACAGTGGACTACTGCCTCACGATGCAATGTGATTCATTTTTCACTAATTCTTTACTTGTAAGGTAAGAAGGATAATTTTATTGAATATATGTGATGTACATGAAATTATTATGATATTAATATAATATTAATCATTATAAAAATATAATATTTCATTTTATTACTTACTTTTATACTTATTAAAAAATGATAACGTTGTTCGTGTGTACATGTGGACTACTGCCTTCATGAAGCGATGTGACTCTTTTATTATCATTAAAGCAATGAATGATTTATATTATTATTTTTAAATAAATGATATTTTATTTATGATATGAGGATATTTTTTTTAAATTTTAAAAATTAATCACCTTCTTTTCAAAATGATCGTTAAAAAATGGAAATGAAACTTATTTTCATGTACGACCTACCATCTCCACGGCTATAACATTATTAATTTTTCATAACAATATTTCATGATTGGTTTTAAAAATAAGATTATGTATAAATTTAAATATATTTCATGATTATTATTCTGTAGTTTTTGAAATATTAGAATCATTGACCATGTTTAACAGACCAAAGTCGTTTTGAAACAATAAACCAAATGTCCTCAAAACACCTAACAAAGATTTAAATAATTAAGTATTTAAACATGTAATTATAATTAAATAAAATAAATTATTTAATTAAAAGTTGTTACAGCTAGATAATTTATTTAATAAATAAAATAATTTCTGTAATCTTATTATAGAGGAGTTAAAGGACATACCAAGAAAGTATGGACAAGAGGTAAAGGATTTTATTATCTCACTTTTTTTGGGACATATTCCAAATTCACTTCTTAGTAATGTTATTTGATGTATATACCACACCTTTTACATGTAATATCAGGAATCCTTCATAAATAATATAATTTTATGTTTCAATTTAAATTATTACATCTAATTTTCTTTTACTTGAATGTTACCAAGTGGTAAATAATTTAATAACTAAATTTATTTTCATTGGATTATATTTATTTTTCATTGTATTTGATATTATATGATTATGTGTGTATTTAAATTTTATTATATTTGGCTTTATTTACAATTTTTTATGTGGATTTATATTTTTTCAATAAAATATTAATTTATTAATTATCAAATTCAATGGTATGATTTTTGTATGGGTTATTCATAAAAAACTCCTTTTCTTTAAGACATACATTTATGATATGCACCTATATTATTTTTTGAGGGGTATATAATACCATATGACATGTTATATCTTAAAAATCCGTTTTTAATGATACTTATAGTATAATTTTTTTCATTATTTATTGAGAATTATGATTGAAGAGTTTCCAATGTGGAAAAGGCTTTATGTTACAATATTCTTCCCATGGAGATTGTTTATGTATATGGTTCCATTAAATAAAATAATATGATATAGTTTTTTTGAACCAAACCACTTTCTTTACCACTAGTTATGAATTTGGTTAACATATCTAATATACATTTCCATCTCTTATTTATTAAATAAATATCAATATTTATTTTTAAGTAATCTCGATATTGTATTACCTTTTGGATCAGGTAAATTTCTCTTTCATATACATATTTTCTAAAAAAATTAAAAAAAATTTATTTTCTAAACATAAATTATTTTTGAAAAAAAATTAAAATTATACTTTACCTTATTTTGAAAGTTTTAAAAAGGAAATTTTTTAACATTTCATAAATTGGTCACTTTTAACTCCCTTTTTCAAAATGTTTTGAGAATAATATTTCTTTGTAACACTTTTGAAATGAATTTTTTTGCATTTAGTCATTTCCATTATGTTCCTTGAAGTTTAAATTATATGTTTCTAATTTCTTTTTAAATTAAAATATTTTTCATAATATTTTATGATTTTTTAGTTTTTAAAAGTTATTTTGAAGAAACGAATTACATTTTCTGGTAAAATGTTTTTAATTATATTTTAAGGGTATTTCCATACAACGTATTCAAATATATTGTTATAAATTTTTCTCCAATGTGGATATTTTGTAATGATACCATCCTCACAATTATTTGGATGGATTGTGATTTTTAAAAGAGATTTTTATCGAACCTGTTTGTTTTCCACAGGTTAACTATTTTTCAAAGATATTTACGTGGAACCCATTTTTTCATGAGTTAATAAAGTTATGAAATTAATAAAGATTTTTTTATGAGTATTATTATGATGTATATTTTCTATTGACTATATTTATAGTTAATAGAAATTTTTATATGACAGGAGATCCCAAATAACACCAAGTGAGCCCGATATAGCTTATATGATGGATATACCTAGATAGTTCTCTAATGATTTGGGAATGATTATGATCTTAGGATAATTATATTGGAATTTAACTATATGGTAATTCTAATTTTAAGGGTTCTATAAGGATTTCATGAAGATAATGAATCAAGATACCAACACATTTTCATTATTCTTGTTACGAGTTATAAATGTTTACTTTGATCTAGAATGATATCACATGGCTCATGATTATTGATTCTGATGAATCTTGCCTTTGTTAAAGCCTTATGCCATGTTTTTATTTTTAATGATACATTTATTTATGGGTATGATTTCTCTTATGTTATGATAATTCACTTTTATTATGTCATCATACCCTTATTATCATCTTATTCTCAATGATGAAATTTAATTTTTAATCTTATGTTTACCCATATTGAGAATTTTATATCACCCTTCTTATATTTCAATTAACCCAAGTTATTAAGAACGATATTAAATGAATTTTTTCTATAAGGGTTTCATATGTATTATAATGATGACCTAATTTTTAGTATGAAATACTGTGTATATTGGTAGATGACGCTAATCTATTTAAACTAGTTGTTTATAGATCCCTTATATTAAGAGTTTGTTCTACTTCACTAAAAATATAATCCTAAAAGGACTTTGAAAATTTATGTGATAAAATATTTCCTCTTAATATTATATGTTTTGGATGGTTGAAATTGGTTCACCTTCATCAATATCAAAAACATAAAAGTAAACTTTATTATTTTATCACTAGGTTCAGGAGTGAGGGTTTGGCGATATTATATGACTTCTTATTTGTTCCTAAAAATCCTTAAAACCCATGGAAACCATTTATAAATGCTGAATGAGATCAAAAATCATAGAAATGGATATTATAAAGAAGAATAAATAAACATATTAGTCTATTTTAAAATGAGGAAATGAAAAAAGATATTTTTTCTTTAAAATTATAAAACATGATATCAAATAATAAATTACTTAGACATGATATTAGTTTTAATGACCAAAGTTTTTCATATAATACATATGACATCCATGATTTTTATTACAACTTAAACATGATTCATTATTTAAAACTTCACTTGATAAAACAAAGAAGATCAAAAGGTTTAGTGTCTTTGGGGATTAGGATCATTACATAAAAACATAAAACATGAAATACACCATCTTTATTGAAAACATCCTTTACATGACCACTACATTCCCTCGTACTTAGCATTGCATGGGATAACCTGAGGACATGCATAAGAAAAAAGTGAGCTATAAAGCCCAGTAAGGGAGTACACATGGAATAACATGAGGAGTACAATACATGTTAGAAAATAGGAATATAAATATATCATAAAAGAAACATGAACAAAGGCATGATAAAGCATGACAATCGTAACATTCAAATGTGGCAAAAACACTTAACATTGACTTAGTATGAGCCAAGGCTCAATGCACATGGAGCATGAGTAAACCCTCCTTGCACATGAAGCACGAGTAAACCCTCATTTCACTTGAATTATCATGAGTGAACACTCATTGCACATGATGTATCCTGATACTATACTTTACCCAATGCATTGGAGCTCTATAAGGGTGCACTGTTCTTAAACATTTCATTTCATGCATAAGTGTGCCACATGGATCATAAAACATGGATTCATAAAACATAATAATTTATTCCACAATAAAGGAATCTGGAATTCATACATGAAACTTTATAATCAATAAGTAAATGTGCATAATGGTCAATAACCTTGATGGAGAAATGGGCATGGTATTCACTACACAATGACATTGGCTTAGAAAATCGGTGCGATTTCGGCAGCGTAATGGCATGACATAAGAATTCATAAAAATGGTTGATGAGAGAGAAAGGGGTTCCTCATCATATTTACATGTAATGTAAAGTAAGGAGGTCATATATATACATGTCTCAACAATTGAAAAGGAATTTAGATTGATGATACAAAAGTATTTCTTGAATGTAAAAGGAGAGAGAGAAGCTCCATTCGGAATTTCAGCATAGTAACGGGTGTAACTGGGAGGAATTTAATGAGAGAGAAAGGGGTCTCCCATCATTAAAAAATTAATAGGGCAGTATGGGGGAGGTGATAAACCACACCCCAACATTCATAATTGAAATTAAAAGGGCAATACAAATTAATGAAAATTGACAAAAATGAGAAAGGATGAAAAAACCCTTACATGGAAGTGTGCTTCCAAAGGCTAGAGAGAGGCTTGTGAGAGGCTTATTGGGAGCTTGGGGAACCTTGGGAGGATTCTAGAGAGAGTAGGGCAGAGTTTGGACGAACTCAAAAGGATTTTAGTGAGGAGGAAGTGGGAGCTTTGGTGGGTTTATATAGGAAAGGTGAGATAATTCTTTATTATTTAGGTTTGGGAACCCTTATATTAAACTAATCCAAACCACACACCATCTCATGGTTTTTGGAAAAGGAAAGAGGAAAAAAATATTTTACAAGGCCATGGTCCGAAATTATTAAAATAATAAGGTTTCTTATGTGGAGGTGAGTCACACTCCCATGGAAATTAATTTAAAAAGGAAAAGTGTTGAATAAGTCTTGAAGGGTTCATTAATGCTTTGAAAAGTAAGTCAAACAAACCCAAAATTAATTTATTTTAATGGTAAAACATATATTGTCCGATCATAAGGATTATTGTATTTTATTACATCACCATTGGGTCATTATGATGTCATAAAACACATAATATATTTAAACGGTATTTAATTTTTACCAAAACATTTGACTGTCTCAGAAAATTATGAAAAATTCACCATTGGATAATTTCGAAGTCCTGATTCCAGAAATGACATTTATTTTATCTAAAAAAATTTCTATATATTTTAATTTTCACTTTAAAAAAAAACCAGCATTTATCGAAAATTCACGGGTTTTGACAAAAATGGCATTCAAACCTTAATATAACATTTTAATTTCCTTCATAAATTTATAAGATAATTTATATTAATTTAATAATAATAATAATAATATTTTATTAAAATATTATTTAATTAAAAAATCCCTTAATTTAATAAAATATATTTCTTAATTAAATAATAACTAAAAACACCATTTGTACTTTAAAAACTATTTACAATGTATCAAAAATGACTAGAAATTATATTCATTATTATATACAAAAATAACGTACATGAACATAGTACTAATTATTTGTTACATAACCCCTTAAAGTAGCCTCATAAGACCTAAGGGTAAGGTGTGCGATGGTGACAGACACTTGGGGTGGCTCAGATAACATCGCTTGAGTGGTAATCTCTATCAACATCCACTTTTCCCGTAGACAGTCCCGTTCGAGCATGACATGGTGGAGCTCAGCATGGGATTGGTCAAGGGCGAAGCCCAATGATTCCACCTCTTTTCCGAGCTCCGACAAATGGACTTCGTTTGGGGGAATTCTACTGGATGAGGCCATCGCTTCTTTGTCGGAGTAAAAATTGGGTTCGTTAAAGGTTTATATTTATACTAATCATGTGATTACTATTCAACGGCTATAAAATTAATGGTCACAACTCTTATCATAAATCCAAATAAGTTGACATCTTATAAAAACATTTTTTTATAAAGATACAATTAGCTGGATCAAGAGGGATTTTCCATTAATGAAACTTTGGGTCGTTACAATATATTATAAGAAATTAGTAAAGGAAAAATCATAATCCTATGGGTTTCTAAGAAAAATTGAGAACCTATGAAAATTTCGTTCTTGAAAACATAATTTTTTACCTAAAAGGAAACAATCCTTCCTTTCAATAAAATATCATTTTCTTATCTTTTGAAATCAAATTATTTCCATGAAAACTCGTTAGCATGCATAGAAAAGTCCTATAGGTTATTTGGTATATCATATTAATATAACAATTATAAGAACCCTTAAAAAAACCATGAAATGTGGAATAAATAATACATTTATCTTCGAATATAATTCTTCAAAGAACATAATAATTACCCAATGAATTAGTGAGCTATATGAGGCTCACCTGTCATCATGAGCTATATCAGGTTCATTCATAATCAGGAACTAAATTTATACCATCCATAAATATAAACAATTTATAAGTACCATAACATGCCTTAAACAAATAAAATATTTCATTTTCATAATCAAACTCATAAAAATATACTTTTCAACCCATAATCAAAACATTTTAATATATTGATATATCACTTCCCTTTAAAACAAAATTTTTAAAACAAAAATTTCTAGAAAAAAATGAAGGAAGTTTTTTCTTTGAAGAAAGCATGGGATATTATAAAGGAATCCAAATATAAAATAATGGATGTGGTGCTGGTGAATTTCATTTATTTATTATATGTTAAAATAGAACATACTTTTTTTATTATGTAAGGAAATTCAAAACATTCAATATAAAATATGTTAAAAGATTCATTTTGAAATCCTTTAAAATAAAGTAAAAAATAGTCATATAATTTATTTTATTATAAATTTATTTTCATATAAATACATCCATAAAATAATTTTAATAATATTAACATGGAATAAAAATATTTAGAAAATATATATTTAAAAAATTTTAAAACAAGTTTTTAAGGTACAATATCCCTTGCCTCGAGTATGATTCATCACATGGGTTCTTTATATTCCTAAATAGGAAACTTATATTAATTATTTAATTAATTAATAACCTTTATAATGTTTATTATACCATTTATTTTAGTTATGACCATGTTATATTTCAATACTTAATCAATTAATTTTACATCGGATGTTTTGACCGTATTTAGCTCATATGTCCAAAAATGACTATGATGGGTTGAATATGGTCAAAGGTGTCATTACTCCATAATATACAGAATAATAATCATGATATAATTATCTTTTTTATATATTAATTTTAATTTTAAAACTATTTATAAAATATGGATATGAAAAATGAACCATGTAACAATAATTGAGACGGTAGGTCATACGTACGCATGAGTAACGTTTCCATTTTTTCAAAAAACATTATGGAATGAGGGTAATTATTGTTTTATATTTTTAGAATGATTATTATATAAAAATATCCTACTATTTACTTAAATACACTTAAATATATAATTCATGAGACATGTTGACAAAAAAGGAATCACATCACTTAAAGGAGGTGGTAATCCACCTATATGCATGAATGATGTTATCATTTTTCAATGGAAAAAAGTATGAAATTAGATTATATATTATCTTTATGTAATTATTATTATTTAATTAAAATCACATATATATATATATATATTAAATCCATCATTATATACATCCATAAGAGGTTGTGATGGAAAACAAATTTATCGGTTTGAGAGGTGGTAATCCATCATACACACGAATGACAGATTCATTTTCCATTTTATGGAATAAGGATATGGATATAAGTTATTCCATTAACATAAAAATATATAAATATTTTTAATATATATATTTTATAATTTAATCATTTTGAAGAAAATTTTACGAAGGTATAAAAATAAATAAAAATAAAACATTCAGTTAAAAGCTATACCTCTTCTATGGAAACCATTATTTTCCTTAAACCTTAATCACTCTAAGGTTGGTATTTTTCCAAATATTGAACCATTAAAAAGTGTGGAGGGGTGTTAGTAAGGTATTTTTTCAAGTATTTACTAATATAGAGTTCTCAAATGGTGCAAGTATGAGAGGATATGAGGTTCCATTTTATAAGTAAGGGGATGATTATTCTTGTAATTTCTTAAAGTATAAAATTAATATAAGTTAATTTTTATCTTTATGTGGATCCAAATTAATATAATTTGAATATAATATGATTATGGGTGTAGGGTCCTGAAAGCTCCACAATGGGACGGAAAATACTCCCACATATTTGATGAAGGAATAGGATGAAGGTTCGATTGAAAATTTGAGAAGAATATTGAAGAAATAAAATTTTGAAAATGACCAAAGTGGTTAGCGTACTGATTTATATGAATGGTACATAGATGGAATTTTCCATAAATAGAACATTACATAGACAACCCCTATTCCATGATGCATTTCCCAGTGAACCAATTAATTTATGGAATAAATAAGGAACGATGCATATCAGCCACACATGTTGTTGGTAGAATAGAGGTGGAGAAATTCCACCCACGAACCGTGGCCTCGTAAACCACGTCATTGGAGAAAACATAATGGAGAGGTACACCCCCACACAACTTACCTACAAAATTAGTTCATAGTCAAGGTGTGGTCAATGTCATCCAATGAACCACATCATTTTTGGGATTGAGGCACTGATTTCTGCCGCTACGAACCACAACCCCACGAACGTCAGCCCTGCAAACCTCAGTTGACTGATTCATCTGTGAGTTGAATGATTTCCCCATGGGATTCTATAAAATGTGTTGTCTGACCCATAGATACATCCTCATTGGAACTATAAAAATACCCCAAGGGGAGCTAAAAAAATATAAGAATACAAATAGAATATGGAATCATAGAGGACCAGATTTTTGGAGAGCATCGAGTTTACAAACATAAGAATTCAATGGAAAACAATCAATGAAGTATGGTACCACAAATGACTTATAGTAGTTACAAACACACCACAAATCATAAAAATAAGAAACAAAAATAATATGGGAAAACATCCAATCTAATTGGTGAACTGCAAACCATACTCCCTTCACGGATGAACTTCCCCTAAACTGAAGGACTAATGCCCCTTATTCAATCTAGTGCACCGCATAGAGCATCTCTATGAAGATGAAACCATTACCTATGTAGTGTTATGCCACACGAATGGACTTCAGTTCGATATACCACCATGGTATGTTGACAGAACCCGATGTTTCAAACCACTATGGTACGCAAACCACATCCAAGTCCGTGTACCACCTTGGTATGCAAACCACATCCAGATCCATGTACCACCTAAATATGGTGATGACATCCATTTCCACGTACCACCTTATTATGAAGAATCCCCCTCCACCCGCATAGTATTACACCATTAAGAGGCTACCCGAACCTATATAAACAAATGATACATGGAATGGGGTTACTTTGGGATTTCCACCATCCAGTACTGATCCAGACCTTCCATTTCCATCCCATCTTCTGAATCCCCTCTGCTAACTAGTCCATAGGAATCATGCTAAATAGTCTTACAAAACCACTAGACATGTATGATAAAACCATCAATCACATCATTGGGTTATTCTATTTTTACATAACTATGGTAAGAGGAGTCACGTGGGTAATCCTAGAAAGGGTTTGGACCCACAGACTTTCTTTAAGTCTACATTCCCATGAAACCTCGATGCCCAACCTGGGAAGACTCATGTGAACCTCCCAATTATATGGATAAAGGCTAATCAATTTATTTTCCACTCAATGAGGTGATGTAGAAAGTCTAAGGTATCATTATTTTCTTTCCTTTTGATGAGGAGTGATGAATTCCCCCTTTCTTAGAACCAACTTTATGGAACCCCCCTTAAGGTGATCCCATAGCCCTTCAACTGGAGGCGACACTCCTACTCCTCTCAGGTTTGGACAGGGACATGTCCGAATAGATTTCTAAAAGTAACTATCTGGGATATTAACATGGGTGAGAGTTGGAACATTCAAAGCCCCTTTATCTCTACCTATGTGTAAACAATTGTAGCCTCTTCCGTCGACATCCTCCATTTCCATTAGCAGAGAAGGAGAAGTTAGTGGTTTTCTAAATCTATGGCTTCCTCTTGTTTCTCACACCGGGCATGACTCATGTGTTCATAGAGGTTAACGACGATCATGACATCCACACCATACGCAAATGAACTACGAGAACTTTGATTCCTGCTCTGACCAGGACCCGTAAAATGCTTATCTAAAGACTTGAGCTTAAGTGGGACACTTCCACGTATAATCCCCACCAAAATGAACTATGAGAACTCTAATTAATACTTCTACTAGGATACATATGATACCTATATAAATACCCAAGCTTAAGTGGGCCTCTTCCATGCATAATCCCCACCCAAATGAACTATGATAACTTTGATTCCTACTCCGGCCAGGATATGTAGGATGCCGGTCTGAAGGCCTGAGCTCAAGTGGCCCACTACCACGTGTAAGCCCCATCCAAATGAACTACAAGAACTCTAATTCCTATGACAATGATGATACATAAGATCCCTATCTGAAGGACCAAGCTCAAGGGACATTGTCATTAAAATTCAATCCCAATAAGAATTTTGACATGACTCACTAGGGAATCCTCTTAAAAATAAGCCCCATCATGAAACTTTAAAGAAAGGCATCATCTACGGTTTAATCCCCAACTATGTCTTATCAAATGGGAAGATATAATGTGTGAGACCCAATCATGTCCCCTCAAATATGGGCCTCTTATATGGTATAAGCCCTAAACTAAACCAAACTAGGGATTTGATTCCTAACAAAGTGAGATAAATAGGAAGCCTCTATGAGGTCCAAACCCAGCACCCAAATCACCCTAGTTTTCACTGAGCTATATCCCTAGTTGTTCCATATCCACCCAGGAGACCATGCCTCTCCTGAGTGTCATAGGACTCTTCAATTCAATTCCCACATGAAATATTGACTTGGAATTCTTTTTCTAGGCGTCCTTGCCACACAATTCTAAATTGCAAGGATGGGTCCTCGTCACATGACCTTAAAAGGTGATGTGTCTAGTATGTGGCACCGAACTATGTGGGTTCGGATTCCTCTCCCGTGGATACATAGGAAGTCCATATCTTGGGTTCAATCCTGATATAGAATCAAATTGCGTCCTCCTTGTATGACGATAATCTCCAGAGTGCCTCGACATATGACATAAACCATCATTGTCTCAATAATTCCCAACCTATGTGTATATATGGTTAATATTTCAATAAATTCTTAACCCATAGAAATATTCTTGGAAAAAATGAAGGACTGAAAAATATATATAAATATTTATTAAATCTATAAGAGAGTCCTAGAGTATGTTATAGTTTACCCCCAAAGGGTGTGATGAGACTGACCTCCCATCCTCTCAACTAATGAAGTCCATATGTGTTGTGGGCCAAATCTTCATCTAATGAGTGCCTGCATTTGTAAATCAAGTCCAAGAATCATGGATACCAGGGTCGTTTCTTGTTTCTAGCTCTACGAATAATCATACTGGAGAATATTAGAGGACATCATACCCAACACAGAATGATTACACACATACCCAACCCCCTGAAATAAATCACCTGGACCATTCAACATTGGAACATCCTCTATAATATAAAAAGGACACACTTCACAGTCCTAGTGTGACCATATGACCCACTAAAAATGGTCATGACGTGAATCTGGTTGAAATGAAACGGTTAAACTGACATATAACTCTATAATGGTAAGAAATTAGCTATTACCCATCAGACCATTTCATCCGCCCTGGTACGATGTGAATCGGGTTGGAACAAAAATGGTTAACCTGACATGAATCCTTAAATAAGGTGGCAGTATTATCCAACCACAAGCCCCTTTCATCCAAGAAAGAAGAAGACCAAGGAAGATCATCAATAATTCTTGTGACCATGAGATGGTACTTTGATGGTGTTTTTATGCCTATATATTTCATTTAGATATTGACAACAATTTGCTGATATCCCTTTCATCCAAATTGTATCTTGACAATTTACTTAGGCATGCATGTCAGCAACCACATAGGTAGTTGAGTCTCCAATAAATAACATGACTCCCTCGCCTACCCATAGTCTTCAACACTAGTTTTCAAACATCATAATCAAAGAGTACCACCAAAATGTTACTATCACCATGGTGGATGCTACAAGGAAGACCCTCCAATCGATGAAACCTCATCGACCACCTCTTCAGCCGTGACCGACATCCCAGCACATGACGACCCCACTAGCCTTCTCCAACTATTTTAGGATTCTGTCCTCAGAGTGAGACAATGAGTGCCTCCCTTAACTTGGGGAGGTTGATGAGGTTGATCCCAATGAATTCATCCCAGTTGCACAGGAACCCTACTCAATGGCTCTTGCTGGAGGACGTTGCCACCAGTGACATACAACCTAATATCCTCACTCTAAAGAGGATCCTATGACAAGGAACTTGATGAATTCCAATGGAAATGGGTCCCTCGAACTACCCTCCAAGGGTGGAAAATTCATAATCAGAAGTAGGTTATCACCCTGGTTCCTAAGGAGGAGGTCTACCACACAAACATGACATCATATACTGGATATGCATAAAATTCTACCCTCTTACCGAAGCCTGCCATAGATATACGGTGGAGATCCATGTGCGGATTCATATCCCCACTCGCTCATATGAATCCCAACATGGAAATAGGGTGGAAATTTATGAGAAAACAAAAATTTCTACTAGCTATCTCAAATTCCATAGCATAGATAGAGCAGAAAATTATAGGCATATGTAAATATCTTCCAATTCATGAGAATCCCATCATCCAAATAGGAAGGTACGTAAATATAAGCATGCACAAATCCTTACTGATGCAAACCCAACCCACCTTCCAAATAGGGAGTAAAACCATGGGCAATAATTCAACACTGAAGATGCATATGAAGCCCATTAGTAAAATATGGTGGCAATCCACAGATAGATGAAAATTTCTACCTACCATTATGAATCACCCAAAAAAATATGATGGAAATAAAATATGAGAAGAGTCAAATTCCTATAGATGGAAATCAATCATTTGTGACAAATATAGTGGAAAATGAGTTGACACAAATTCCTTCTTGAAAATATAATTACCACCAAAAAAATATGGTGGAAACTAGGGAAAAAAGACGGTGGTAGATTCGCTCCTCTTCCCCAGTATATGTGAACTTCTAGTACCCACTAGAAACCAATGAAGTACTGGAGCGGGCATAAACTCCTTCTCTAACATTGGAAAAATAATTCATACCAATTTGATCCAATGAAATATCTCAACACATATTTTCCATATTGGAGGATCAGATTTCGTTCCCAGAATATTTCCTCCATACCTATCAATATGACATTTCTTTAGAAGAAAAAACAAGGAGTCGGGCCCATGATCCCATCTCCTCGGGCTGGGTGATTCATCCACAAAATAAAATCGTCACCTATGAGAAGACCTGCATCACCACTCTAGTTTGGGAGGGTCAGTGACTATATTACACAATAAAAGGACAACCATATCAGTGAAAAACACCCATTCTGACTAGGGGACACTTGTCCAACGTGGTGGCCACTCCAGGGAATGCATATATCCCCGCAAGAACTCAAGTTGACCATAGGTGTATCCCAAAAATATATCAGGAACCAACCAAATAGGGTACCATATATGAAGTTTGCTACCAACAATAGGCATCCCCATTTTCCCACAAGAGATCACCCAATCATGAAAGTCACCAAAGGCAAATGGAAAATAAAGATCACATTCATGATTCTGCTCTGCTAGAAGTTAGAGTTATTGACTCCATCAAACATCTATCAATAGAGTATCAAGATCCTATCAGTCCATTACTAAATTATGAAAGTGGAAGTATTATTTTTGAAGGTCCTCCCCGTAATGTCACTACATGAACCTCTGAAGGTCCTTCCCAGAGTACCCATTGGGTGCTTACTCCTTGGGACAGAAACGATCAATCACGAGAGTCTATCTCATGATTCATGTCAGGGTATCCCTCCCCTTGGCTAAAAGATCAAATATCAAGAAGATCCTCCCCTTTCAATCATCTGGACTAATGGTCCTTTCTAGGGTATACACTGTAGATATGTTTCTCCCTGTAGTCAGACATCAAGCTGTAATGGGAGTCCTCACCATGATGTCATTCTCTACGAAGTCCATCCCCATAGTGACAAAAGATCATTAGCTTACCTTTTGAAATCAAATGATTTCCATGAAAACTCATTAGCATGCATAGAAAAGTCCTATAGGTTATTTGGTATATAATATTATTATAACCCTTATAATAACCTTTAAACAAACCATAAAATGTGGAAAAACTAATACATTTATCCTCAAATATAATTCTTCAAAGAACATAATAATTACACAATGCATTAGTAAGATATACGAGGCTCACACGTCATCATTAGCTATATCAGGTTCACTCATAATCAGGAACTAAATCTATACCATCCATAATTATAAACAATTTATAAGGACCATAACATGCCTTAATCACATAAAATATTTCATTTTCATAATAAAACCCATAAAAATATACTTTTCATCCCATAATCAAAACATTTTATGATATTGATATATAACTTCCTTTAAAACAAAATTTTTAAAACAAAAATTTCCAAAAAAAATGAAGGAGGTTTTTTCGTTGAAGAAATCATGGAATATTATAAAGGAATCCAAATATAAAATAATGGATGTGGTGTTGGTGAATTTCATTTATATCTTATATGTTAAAATAAAACATTATTATTTTTTCTTTTTTAAGGAAATTCAAAACGTTTTATATAAAATATGTAAAAAGATTCATTTTGAAAACCTTCAAAATAAAGTAAAAAAGGGTCATAGAATATATTTTATAATTAATTTATTTTCATATAAATACATCCATAAAATAATTTTAATAATATAACATGGATGAAAAATATTTAGAAAATAGATATTTAAAAACATTTAAAACAAGTATTTAAGGTACAATATCTCTTACCTCCCGTATGATTCATCACATGGGTTCTTTATATTCCTAAATAATAAACTTATATTAATTATTTAATTAATTAATAACCTTTATCATGTTTATTATTCCATTTATTTTAGTTATGACCATGTAATATTTAAATACTTAATCAATTAATTTTACGTCTGATGTTTTGACCATATTTAGCTCATATGTCCAAAATGACATTGATGGGTTGACTATGGTCAAAGGGGTCAGTAATCCATAATATACAGAATAATAATAATGATATAATTATCATTTTTATATATTAATTTTAATTTTAAAACTATTCAAAAAATATGGTTATGAAAATTGAACTGTGATACAATCATTAAGACGATAGGTCATACGTACGCATGAGTAACATTTCAATTTTTCAAAAATTATTATGGAATGAAGGTAATTATTATTTTATTTTTTTAGAATGATTATTATATAAAAATATCCTATTATTTATTTAAATACCCTTAAATATAGAATACATGAGACATGTTTACAAAAAATGAATCACATCACTTCAAGGAGGTGGTAATCCACCTATATGCATGAATGATGTTATAATTTTTCAATGGAAAAAAATCATGAAATTAGATTATATATTATTTTATGTAATTATTATTATTTAATTGATATCATATATATATATATATATATATATTAAATCCATCATTATATACAGCCATAAGAGGTTGTGATGGAGAAAAATTATATCGATTTGAGAGGTGGTAATCCATCATACACACGAATGACAGATTCATTTCCCATTTGATGGAATAAGGATATGGATATAGGTTATTCAATTAACATAAAAATATATAAGTATGTTTAATATATATATTTTATTATTTAATAATTTTTGAGGAAAATTCTATTAAGGTATTATAATAAATAAAACTAAAACCTTCAGTTAAAAGATATACCTCTTATATTGAAATCCTTCTTTTCCTTACACATTAATCACTTTAAGGATGGTATTATTATAAAAATTGAAGCTCTAAACCATGTGGAGGTGTGTTAGGAATGTATTTTCTCATGTATTTACTAATATAGAGTGATCAAATGGTGTATGTATGAGAGGATATGAGGTTCTATTTTATAAGTAAGGGGATGATTATTCTTGTAATTTCTTAAAGTATAAAATTGATATAAGTTAATTTTTATCTTCAAGTGGATCCAAATTAATATAAATTGAAAATACTATGATTATGGGTGTAGGGTCCTGAAAACTCTACAATGGGAAGGAAAATACTCCAACATATTTGATGAAGGAATAAGATAATGGTTCGATTGAAAATTTGAGAAGAATATTGAAGAAATAAAATTTAGAAAATGACCAAAGTGGTCCGCGTACAGATTTATAGGATTGGTACATAGATGGAATTTACCATAAATCAAATGGTACATAGACAACCCCTATTCCACGAGGCATATACCAGTGAACCAAACAATTTGTGGAATAAATAAAGAACAATGATTATCCCCCACACATGTTGTTGGTAGAATGGAGGTGGAGAAATTCCACCCACAAACCATGGCCCCGTAAACCATGTCATTGGAGGAAACAAAATGGAGAGGTATGACCCCACACCCATTCCCTACAAGATTAGTTCATGGAAAAGGTGTGTCCAATGTAATCCTATGAACCACATCATTTTTGGGATTGAGGCACTGATTTCTGCCGCTGTGAACCACAGCCCCTCGAACCTCAGCCCTGCAAACCTCAGTTGACTGAGTCATCTGTGAGTCGAATGATTCCCCCATGGGAATCTTTAAAAGGAGTTGTTTGACCCATAGATACAGCCTCCTTGGAAATCTATAAAAATACCCCAAGGGGAGATAAAAAAATTTAATAATAGAAGTAGAATATGGTGTCATAGAGGATCAGATTGTAGGAGAGCATAGAGTTTACAGACATAAGACTTCAAAGGAAAATGATCAATAAAGTATAGAACCACAAATGGTTTATAGTAGTTATAAACACACCATGAACCATAAAAATAAAAAAGAAAAATAAGATGGGAAAACTTCCAACCTAATTGGTGAACTAAAAACCATACTCCCTTCACGGATGAACATCCCCTGAACTGAAGGACTAATGCCCCTTATTCAATATAGTGTTCCCCATAGCGCATCTCTTTGCGGATGAAACCATTCCATGTGTAGTTTTATGCCACATGAATGGAATTCAGTTCGATATACGACCATGGTATGTAGACAGAACCCGAGGTTGCAAACCACTATGGTACGTAAAACACATCCATGTCTGTGTACCACCTTGGTATGCAAACAACATCCACATCCACGTACCACCTAAGTATGTGGATGACATCCAGGTCTGCATACCACCTATGTATGAAGACTCCCCCTACCCCCACATATTATTACACCATGAAGAGGCTACCCCACCCCGTATAAACAAATGATACATGGAATGGGGTACCTTTGGGCTTTCCACCTTCCAGTACCGATCTAGACCTCCCATTTCCATCCCATCCTCTAAATCCCCTCTACTAACCATTCCATCGGCATGATGCTAAATCCTCTTCCAAAACCACTAGACACATATGATAAAACCATCAAGCACATCAACGTGTCATTCTATGTTTACATAACTATGGTTAGAGGAGTCACGTGGGTAATCCTTGAAAGGGTGTGGATCCCTATAATTTTTTTTGTCTACATTCCTAGAGTAACTCGAGGCCCAATCTTGGAAGACTCATGTGATCCTCCCTATTCTAGGGATAATGGGTAATCACTTTATTTTCCACTCAATGAGGTGATGTGTAAATTCTAAGGTATCATTCTAGCCTTTCCTTTTGATGAGGAGTGATGAATCCCCCCTTTATTAGAACCAACTTTATGGAACCCTCGTTAAGGTGACCCCATAGCCCTTCAACTGGAGGCGACACTCCTACTCCTCTCAGGCTTAGACAGGGACATGTCCCAATAGATTTCAAAAAGTAACTATTCTGAATATTAACATGGGTGAGAGTTGGAAAATTCAAATTTCCTTTCTCTTTACCTTTGGGTAAACAATTTCAACCTCTTCTGTCGACATCCTCTTTTTCCATTAGTAGAGAAAGAGAAGTGTGTGGTTTTATAAATCTACGGCTTCCACTTGTTTCTCACACCGAGCATGACTCATGTGGTCTTAGAGGTTAACGATGATCATGACATCCACACCATACACAATTGAACTTTGAGAAATATGATTCCTACTCCGACCAGGATATGTAGGATGCTTATCTCTAGGATTAAGATTAAGTGGGCCACTTCCACATATAATCCCCACAAAAATAAACTGTGAGAACCATGATTCATACATTGACTAGGATATGTATGATACCTATCTAAAGGCCCGAGATCAAGTGGGACGCTTCCATGCACAATCCCCACCCAAATGAACTATGAGAACTCTGATTCCTACTCCTTCCAAGAAATGTGGGGTGCATGTCTGAAGGCCCGAGCTCAAGTGGCCCACTTCCACATGTAAGCCCCATCCAAATGAACTACAAGAACTCTAATTCCTACTCCAATGATGATACATAGGATTTCTATCTGAAGGACCATGAGCATGGGACATTATCTTTAAAATTCAATCCCAATAAGAATTTCAACATGACTCACTGAGGAATCCTCTTTAAAAATAATCCTTATCATGAAGCATTCAAGAAAGGCCTCATCTATGGTGTAATCCTGAACCATGCCTTATCAAATGGGAAGATATAATGTGTGAGACCCAATCATGTCCCCTCATATATGGGCCTCTTGTATAGTATAATCCCTAAATTAAACCAAACTACAAGGGATTCGATTCCTATCAAGCTAAGATAAATAGGAAGACTCCATGAGGTCCAAACCCAACAACTAAATCACTCTAGTTTTCACTGAGCGATATCCCTAGTTAGTACACATCCACCCAGGAGACCATGCCTCTCTTGAGTGCCCTGGGCCTCTTCAATTCAATTCACACATGAAATCTTGACTAGGAATTCTTTTCCAAGACGTCCTTGCCACACGATGCTAAACTGCATGGATGGGTTCTCATAAGATGACCTTAAAAGGTGATGTGTCTAGTTATGTGGAACCAAACTTTCCGGGTTCTGATTCCTCTCATGAGGATATGTAGGAAGTATATATCTTGGGTTGAATCCTGATATAGAATCAAATTGCGTCCTCCATGTTTGACAATAAACTCTAGAGCGCCTCAACATATGACTTAAACCATCATTGTCTCAACAATTCCCAACATATGTGTATATATGGTTAATATTTCAATAAAGGGTTAACCCATAGACATATTCTTGGGAAACAACGAAGGATTTAAAAAAATATTACTATTTCTTAAATCTATAAGAGAGTCCCAATGTATGTAATAATTTACCACCAAAGGGTGTGATGAGACTGACCTCCCATCCTCTCAACCAATGGAGTCCATAAGTGTTGTGGGCCAAATCTTCATCCAATGAGTGCCTACCTTTGGAAAGAAAGCCCTTGAATCATGGATACCAGGGTCGTTTCATGTTTATATCTCTACGAATAAACCTAGTGGAGACCATTAGAGGACATCATACCCAACACAGTATGATTCAACACATACTCAACCCCCTACAATCAATGTCCTGGACTATTAAACATTGGAACCACCTATGTAACATAAAAAGGGCACACTTCCCAATCCTAGTGCGACCATATCACCCACTAAAAAGGTCCATGATGTGAATCAGGTCGAAATGAAATGGTAAAACTGACATAAATCTCTATAATGGTAAGAAATTATCTGTTATCCGTCGGACCATTTCATCCGCCTTGGTATGATGCGAATCGGGTTGAAAAAAAATGGTGAACCCTACATGAATCTGTAACTAAGGTGGTAGTATTATCCCACCACAAGCCCCTTTCATCCATGAAAGAAGAGGACCATGAAAGATCATCAATAATTCATGTGACCATGAGATGCTACTTTGAAGTCATTTCTTTATCTATATATTCCATTTATATATTGCCAACATTTCGCTGATGTCTCTTCGATCCAAATTGTATCTTGACAATTTACTCAGACATGCATGTCAGCGACCACATAGGCAGTCGGGTGCCCAATAAATAACATGACTCTCTCGCCTATACATAGTATTCAACACCAGTTCTAAAACATCTTAATCAAAGAGTACCACCAAAATGGTATTATCCCTATAGTTGAGGCTACATGGAAGACCCTCCAATCAAGGAAACCTCATCGACCGCCTCTTCAGTCGTGACCGACATCCCAGCACAGGATGAACCCACTAGTCATCTCCAACTATTTTAGGAGTCTGTCCTCAAAGTGATACAATGAGTGCCTCCCCTAACTTAGGGAGGCAGATGAGGTTGATGCCAATGAATTTGTCCCAGCTACATAGGAACCCTACTCAATGGCTCTTGCTGGAGGATGTTTCCACCAGTGATATACAACCTGATATCCTCACTCTGAAGAGGATCCCATGCCAAGGGAACTTGATGAAGTCCAATAGAAATGGCCCCCTTAGACTACCCTATGAGGGTGGAAAATTCATAATTAGAAGTAGGTTGTTTCCCTCGTTCCTAAGGAGGAGGTCTACCACACAAACACGACATCATATAATTGATAGACATACAATTCTACCCCTCTTACTGAAGCCTTACATAGATATACAATGGAGATCCATGAGGGGATTCATATCACCACTCGCTCATATGAATCCCAACATGGAAATAGGGTGGAAAAACATGAGAAAACAAAAATTTCTACTAGATCTCTCCAATCCCTCATCACAGATAGAGAAACAAATTATAGGCATATGTAAATATCATCCAATACGTGAAAAGACCATCATCCAAATATGAAGGTACCTAGATATAATCATACACAAATTCTTACTGATGCACACCCAACCCACCTTCGATATAGGGAGGAAAACCACGTGCAATAATTCAACATTGAAGATGCATATAAATCCCATTAGTAAAATATGGTGGAAATCCATATATAGATGAAAATTTATACCGACCATTATGAATCCCCCCAACAAAATATGATGGAATGAAAATATGAGAAGGGTCAAATTCCTGTGGATCGAAATCAAGTATTTGTGATAAATAAAGTTGAAAATGAGTAGACACAAATTCTTTCTTGCAAATATAATTCCCACCAGCCAAATATGGTGGAAACTAGAGAAAAAAGATGGTGGCAGATTAATTCCTCTTCCCCGGTATAGGAGAACTTCTAGAACCCACTAGAAATCCATGGAGTACTGGAGCGGGCAGAAAATCCTTCTCTGACACTTGAAAAAGAATTCATACCAATTCGATCCAAATAAATATCTCAACACATATTTTCCATGATGGAGGATCAGATGTCATTCCTATAATATTTCCTCCATATGTTTCAATATGTCATTGCTTATGAATAAAAAGAAAGGAGTCGGGCCCATGATCCCATCTCCTCGGGCGGGGTGATTCATCCATAAAATAAAATCATCACCTCATAGAAGACCCACATCACAACTCTAGTTTGGGAGGGTCAGTGACTATATTCCACAATACAAGGACAACAATATCGGTAAAAAACACCCATTCCAACTAGGGGACACTGATCCAACGTGGTGGCCACTCCAGGGCATTCATATATCCTCGCAAGAACTCAAGATGACCATAGGTGTATCTCAAAAATATATCGGGAACCAACCAAATAGGGTACCATATATGAAGGTTTCTACCAATAGTAGGCATCCCCAGTTTCCCCCTAGAGTGCACCCAATCATGAAAGGAACCAAATCCAAATGGAAAATAAAGATCACATTAATGACTCTGATCTGCGAGAAGTTAGGGTTATTGATTCTATCAAACATCTATCAATAGAGGATCACGATCCTATTAGTCTATTACTAAATTATGAAAGTGGAAGTACTATTTTGAAGGTCCTCCCCGTAATATTGCTACAATTTTCTCTGAAGTTCCTCCCTAGAGAACCCACGGGGGGCTTACTCCATGGGCAAGAAATGATCAATCATGAGAGTCTATCTCATGATTCATGTCAGGGTATCTCTCCCTTTGGCTAGAAGATCGAATATCAAGAAGATCCTCCCCTTTCTATCATATGGCCTGATGTTCCTCCCTCGGGTATACGTTGTAGTTATGTTTCTCTCTGTAGTCGTACATCAAGCTATAATGGTAGTCCTCCCCATGATGGTAGTCGCTATGATGTCCATCCCCACAGTGACATCAAGAAACAAGAAGTTCATCCCCTCATTGTAGTACATCCAGAAGGCCCTCCCCATAATTTACACTACCTATACTCTCTTTATAGCCATATCTATGACAGTAGTCCTCACTATGATAGTAGTCACTGTGAAGGCCCTCCCCTCAATGACTTCAAGTGGCAATAAATTCCTCCCCTTACTAGGGTCTTCCCTGAAGATTCTCCGCATGGTATAGACCCCAGAAGTCCTCTCTATAGATGGACACTAAACTGTGATGTTAGTCCTCACCATCACGTCACCTACTATGAAGGTCCTCTTCACATTCAAAATATATGTTGGTGATAAGGTCCTCCCCTCATCGGGTCAAATGTGAGAAAGCCCTCATATGATGAGGATCATGAAAAAATTCAGTACGAACTAATGGATACTCATTCCATAAATGAGATATCCTTTCTCAACCATAGGATTGAGCAAGACCACAATCATCTCCTGATCCACCCTTGTACCATTCACATGTCAATGCGACCCTTGCTAACATCACTACTTGGAATGAAATCATCAAGGAGAAATAAAACCAGGAGGATCAAGAAAAAGAGTCCCTAGAAGAACAACAACAAGATATGTTGCTAGTGAGGAGATAAATAGATAAGGATGACATACCGGTGATGTAGTGGACCATGAACACTTCTCAATTCATCATACCAAGAGAGTTTTTAGAAGAATGTATGCATAAAATTCAACTCAATATTTGGACAACTATCCACCACATAAAATCAATGTTTTTTTTCATATGATGGTTATAGAAACCATTTAAATGTCCTCAGATAGTTTCACCATCAAATTTAAATAGAATTTCTTCTGTCTTCATGGATTCCACAATCATAAAGGTGAAATAATGACCTTGATATGACCTACCTTCATGCACTGCATAATTTTCACGGGCTTTTCAGAAATACCCCATCTGCTGTTCATATCCATGGATGGTGAGAACATAGAGCTCTAAAATTCACCACAATTCTTGTCCATAAAAACCCACTGGAAGTGACATATTGCAATGTCATCATCCCCAGACGATAGACAAATGAAGTCCCTTCTCATGAAAGGTGGAATGCTTGGAAAGAACTGGCCTTGTGTACTTCTCATAAGTTTCAGGAAAAACAAGATAAATCCATCAAGGAGCTCCTAAAACAGTCTAGCGATAACATCAAATAGGAATCCTACCTATGATAATCCAATCTACATGATATTTTCATGCCCTTAGGAGAAAACAATTCACGTGAAAACCTAACACCAAATCTGTCTCACACCATAATGGGAATGCGTGAGATCAAGAAGGTGGCGATAGTTGCAGCAGTCACCGCCACACGGGATCAACCCCAGCCAGTAGGTATTGGGGGAATTTTTAACAAAAATTGCCCCTTATGTCTTGAAAACCTGGGTTGAGGCACGTCAACAGAAGAACGAGAGTAACCCCATCCCGTAGGGATATGGGCATTTTTACCTAAAATTAACACCCAACAGATGTCTTTGTTCTCCCATTTGGTGAGAACAATAGATAAAGGAGTCACCCATTCCATATCGTCCCATGTCTCATATCCCCCGGAATAGAGGAATACCACAAGGTCATATCATGGATTTTATTGAGTAACTGTTTGCTAAGAAACTCATAGAGCCTCATATAACAACATGAGAAGATCCAAAAAACGATGCAATAAGCTCTCCTACCATTTTGCACTGGGTATGCCACCCCAAATGTGGTATGCATCGGTGAACATCGTGGACGCCAACCCCATAGAACTGGATAAAAATGATACAAATAATGAGGAAATTGGAGAAAAGGGTTCCCTCTTGGAGATGGTTCACACCAAGAATAGAGTTCCACACAACCGAAATTAGAGAGTTGTACTAAATTTGGGTTCCTTTTAGTTAATCCACAATTACCTCTGCTATAAAATCCAACAAGGATAAGAATAAGAGCAATGACTATGACCCACCACCTCCACCACATGAAGATGATTGCCCCATGCTTGAGGAGAGATTCAATCGACAAGAGGGAGAAATGAAAGAGCTAATGAAAATCAATGATGAGCTACTAAGAGTAGGTTTTTCTACTATGTATGTTCCACTAGAGGAGCATCAAAAAACAATTCCATCAGATGTACCTTTCCTTCATATGTTCATCCCGATGGATGAAGAAAATCCGGAAAGCTTATTCAATGCAGCATCGACACCATCAGTATACCTAAACCCAATCCTTGTAGGATATCATGATTTACCACCATTATGAAAGAAACCATAAGAGATCCAGTATAATCCTCAAAAGATGCCCCTAGATGGGTATCCGTCTCATGTTCCAGAAGCTTTGACACATCCAATATTTCCCCTACTCTACCCACTCATGATCAGGTCCAATAAGACATGCAGCAAGGTCTCCTGAATTCCATCATTTTATTTACAAATCAAATCGATGCAATGGATGGAATGTGTGATCTAATATAGCTGAACAAAATCCCTACCCCAATTAGGTAAGCAACGTCCCTCCACTAACAAATTATGTGAACCCTATATTACTTGTATTCAATGGATCATGGAAACCGGAGTAACATCTAATGAACTATTATTACTACTATCATCCCATGATGGGAACCCCAGACCAACAAGAAGCTGTGAATCTCAGATTCTTTTTGTGAACATTACATGGTTTTTCCTTTGTGCAGTACACCATTTTGTAAGGTAACTCAATAAAATAATGGGAGTATATTTGATTCTAGTTCGAGTTCCTTTTCATCTCAACGTTGCTAAAAAAAATTCATTGATCTCATCCACTACAAACAATGAGAGAATGAGAGAGTTTCATACTTCCTTGAAATATGGAAGGTTCTCAATGACTCCTTGAACTGGCCACTCCCCCAACATGAGATGCTTTCCACGTGCATCGATAATCTCTTAGATGAGCTAAGAATGCCACTCATTACTTTCTAGTATACAAGTGGGTTCCAAGAATTCTCCACCATCACTCAAAGGAGACAAAATATCTTGAAATGGACTAATCTCAAGTCTCGGAAAGCCCAATCAACCCCAGTAAAAAGAGAGTGAAGAGATGAAGTGGCTTCTATCACACTTACGCAACCCATGCACCATATCCCGCTCCCAAGCCCACACTAAACCGTGTAGGGCCCCCCTAGATTTTAGCAACCACCCCGACCCATCAAGACGAGTGGAGGGGGACTAAAGAAATCAATTAGAGGAACATAGAAATAAAGTGTATTCGTTCCGGGATGATCAAGTCTGTGGGTACTTTATAGATTCCATTAATTGAAAATTGATCCAACTTATGGAGCCAAAGCATGCTGATGAAGTAGGTCGTGATGACCGACTAGATTACTATCCCTTCCACCAGATACTGGGGAAACACATTCCTGAGTTCTTTGTCTTCATGGAACTCCTGTAATGAATGATAGATTCTGGTCAAGTCAATATAGGACCACCACCTGCACAAGTGGCATATGTTTCCACCATTGATCCAGATGAAGAGGGGGAGTGAAAAAACGTTCTTAACAAAAGGAGAAAAAAGTTGATTGATGGATTACTTGTAAAACAATCAACCGATACCAATGTATACTCTATGAAAAGGTGAAGGAACCAACTATGCCTCCAGAAAATCCTGATGCAACACAACCGATGTCCTCAGCCCCACAATACCCCAAATGCCGACCACACAACATGAAACCCAATAAAAAAGAATGGAAAAAATAACATGACGATGGAATTACACCAAATACAAAGTTGTATTTTACACTATTAGATTTCATGACAACAGATCTGAAGATTCGGGCACCACCATGGCAAAAGGCACCACTAAGGGTAGATGATAAGGCAAAGTCATCATCAGAGGATGAGCTGATTTTTGGCTCCATCCTTATCATCTATTTGATGGATCCTATCTCAGATGATGAATATGGTTATCAAAAATAATTCCATACAACCAATTGTGTGTCTAGAGTAAGAATCTACAGAGGACATAGATATTAAGGGAGACACATCCATGGTAGAAATCAAGCTTATGGATTCACCCCCACTCAAACCATCAGTGTTTATGAAACTCGTGGAAGGACACTCCACTAAATCTAACAGGGACATGAAAATTCCCATTCCCCTAGAAATATACCCAAGTCCAGTCCTTCAGAAATATTCATTAGAGGAAGAACATATGTCTAATTTCCCTAGACATGTGAGGTGATCTGCCCAGACCAATCTAAAAAGGGTGGAAGGTCCTCTGGAAACAACCCCAAGGGCTGACCCATCTTCATAAAATGAAAAAGCACTTAAAGCACCTTTGAAAGAGCATATCCATGCTTGGAATCACTGACCTTTAGATTAGAAATATGACATTGTAAAATAGTTATCTTTAGTACTAGTAAATTAATCAATCATTGATGCAATTAATCTATCAAAAAATCTTAGGGAAGCACTCATTGAAGCTTTTCTAAGTCCCTAGGAGTTTGAAGTTGAGGTGTCCGCCACTGAAGTCAACAAGACGGAGACCGATCGTGTATAATTCCATGTTCCTTCATAAATCAAGATGAAGAAACCATCATGCGAAGACACATCAAACCCTTATATGTGTCTGGAATAATAAATTGCATTAATATCTAAAATTGTTTCTCCGATAATGGATCTGGGTTTAATCTCCTCCCACTGCGGATAAATCATTGGCTAGGCTCCAATGAGGATAATCTGACACCCTACACCATGAAAATATTGTGCTACGATAAAATAAAGCACAATATGTTAGGTAAAATCATGCTCAAAACCCATTTTGGTGACCTCATAGGTCACCCATAATTTCTAATGGTCCAAAATAATATGGCCTTCAGATCCCATCTAGGGAGGCCCTAGTTCCATAAACACACAACAATACCCTCCTTATACTATCAGTTCCTTAAATATTGTATTAATGGATAGAGTGGGATTATACACACTAATAAGGCCCAATTTTATCTCTTTGAATCACACTATATTGATACGAGGTTCTATGAACCAAAGGGGAAACAACTCTCAGCTAATGTAATTGATTAGGTCTGCACCCCCAAACAGGTTGGAAATGTTTACAACTGATCTCATCATGTAGCTCTGGGAGAAATACATACTGACCATAAATCATATTGAAAAAAGAAGTCTAAATTCAGAAACATATTCAGTAGTCGTCATGATTTCAGTTATGGCTGCCAAGTATGATAATGCTAAAAAGTTCACTAACTTCTAAGATGATGGTGGTGATTCAGATAAAAATTCCACCGTACTATCATAAAAACACTAGAAGATAATTTCCTCACACACTAATATAGGAGTAAGTTTCTCATAACTCAAAGAATATGAATATACTCTTTTATCTCTCACTGCAGCTTCTTTGGAGAATCACCCAATAATGGCGAAGAAAGAAGAGATGGCTCAACTCAGAAATACCAAAATTGAAACCCTTCCCTCAACAATGAATCAATTCTTTCAATACCTTTTCCCCATCAGAAGAGGAAGAGAAATATGATGAGGATGTAGAGGATGAGGAAGTATACCTATGGTATTCCCCTCCACCTTTTGATGAAGGCGTCTCCACAACAATTAATAAACTCAAGGAAATCAACTTGGGTATAGAAGAAGACCCAAAACCCAATCTGTTTAGTGTGTCCATGCCTTCTGAAGAGTAATAGATATATGCCTATTTCCTGAAGAAAAAATTGATATTTTTTTCACCGATAATTATACATAAATTCTGGGTCTTGATCCAGTGGTGTCCACTCATCACATGGGTCTTCCAGAGGACCACCATGGTTACAAGTAAGCCGCCAGAAGGATGCACACGACACATGCTGCCAAAATAGAGGTTGAAGTCAAAAATATCATCAAATATTACATCATTAGAGAGGTCCAATAACCAATATATCTATAAAACATTGTACCCATTAAATATAAAAATAGGTAGATCAGGGTATACATCAATTTTAGCGACCTCAACCAACACTACCCTAAAGATGATTTCCCAGTCCCAATCATAGAATTGTTGATTGATGCAACGACTGGATATGAGAATATCTCTTTCATGGATGGATTTTCAGGATATAACCATATCTGAATGGACTAAGAAAATGAATAATCCACCGCCTCTATAGCTACCTATGGAGTGTTTTTCAAGAAGGTTATGACTTTTAGTTTGAAAAGTTTTCATGCCACATATCAGCGCACCATGCAACGCATTTTCAAACCCTTGGGAAAGTTTGTTGAATGATGTGTTGATGATATGATGATTAAATCATGAAAATGCTCATATCATTTCATAGATCTTGAAAATGTATTTAATAAACTAAGACAACATATTCTAAAAATGAAACCCCTGAACTGTTCTTTTGGTGTTACCTCATGAGAATTACTCGGCTTCTTTGGATGCCACTGGGGCATCGATGTGGACCATAAGAAGAAAAATTCCATATTTGGTATGTAACCCCCTCGCAACCTCATTGAATTGAGAGGACTATAAGGACCCTTGGCCTTCATTTTATGCTTTATATCCATCCTTGTAGGAAATTTATCTTTCTTCACCTGGTGGATAAATAAAGGGGAGGAATATCAATGGACTGAAGACTATCAGGAAGCGATATACAATCTCAAAAAATATCTCTTAATTCCACAGGTGATAATGTCTAATGTTGAAGGAAGACCACTCAATCTATATGTGACCTCCTTGGAGCAATCCTTTTTCAACTTCCTCACACAACAGAATGATGTTGGCAGTGATAATAGTCTATATTACATCAGCTGAAATATGATTGATGTTGAGACTCATTATTTGAATACATAGAAGAGCTTCCTTGCATTAACATATGTGGTCTAGAAGAATATGAATTACTTAAATAACAACAAAGTACACTTGGTGTCACATAGCAACCAAATCTCGAATATTCTCAACCATCCAATGTTAACTAGATGTCTGTCATGGTGGGAGGTCATCATAAAGTATTTTGATATATGGTTCACATGGAAGAAATCCCTCAAAATACCGGCCTTAACAGATTTCCTGGTTGAGAATCCCTCAATAGAGGTGTCCCCATATATTCTATGATACCTGATGAGGAAGTGTTCTATTTTATAGAGAACTCCCATATATAAAAAATTCACTTCGATGATGCGTCCAGAATCACAATTTAAAAAAGAATAGATGACCCCAAGTTCAACAAAGTGGGTCTGGGACTCATACTCATATCCCCAAAATAGGAAGTTCTTCCCTATTACTTCTTATTGTTTTAAGGATGCATGAAAAATGAAGCACATTACTAGGCCCTCATTGTAAGCCTAGATTTGGAACATCAAGCACATGCCAAACACCTAAAGATTAAAGGTGATTCAGAACTAGTTATCAAGAATGTCAATGGTAACCATGCTTTCATGAAAGGGAGATGATCCCATTGGTGAACCATGTTCAAGAACTAATGGAAGAATTCTCATCAGATCCATCATTGACTTATGTTTTGTGGTCACAAAATATGAAAGTCGATGCATTGGAAAATACAGCCGTGTCTCTGGCTGACCTGGATCAGAATGAAATAGTCATCAGTATTTCCCACCATTGGATGGCCTTTCCATTCATTTAGGCCAAAACAAAAGAAATTAATGAAATCAGTTCCATATCTAAGTCGTATGGTCCTACCATAGGTTGGATTAATCCCTTTGCAGATTACCATCAAAGGGATGTTCCCCCACCAGGTAGGACAGGAAAGCAACAAATCTGGAGATAGACAGTCAACTTCAAGATGTATGATTACACAAACCGGTAGAAGGTCCTTTATAAGTGAGACCTTGTTGGAGTCCTTCTCAGGTTCATTGATGGATAAGAGAGCATCACCATCATAAAATTAGTACATAAAAGAACATGCATAGAAAATAAATCTGCATCCAATAACTCACAGCAGAATTGAAGGTTTGGGTTCTATTGGCCCACCATGATGCAAGATTGCAAAACATTCACCAGGAAGTGTCTTTCCTGCCATGTTCATAAAAATTCCATCCACCATCCCCTGCAGTGACTTCACACAACCTATAACTCTTTTCCATTTTCCATATGGGGAATGGATGTAGTGGGAGCATACCCTCCCACCACGATGTGAAAATTCAAATATATTCTCAGAGAAAAAAAATTCTTTTCCAAATGTGTAGAAGTTTTGCCTCTCAAAGTGGTTGGGTAAAGAAGAATTTTATGTTTTGTAAAATCCAACATCATCACCGTGTTTTTTGTCCCTCATACAATACTAATGGACAACGACACCAATTTTACTCCGTTTAAATGGAAAAGCTCTATCAGAAGCATGACATCAAGGCCAATAATTCATACTGCTATCATGCAATGGACAATGGGTTGATAGAAGCCTTCGATAAGAACATATCTAATATACTATAGAAGATGGTAGAACATGACACGAATCATGGTCGGATATGCTCCTCCATGATTTTTGGGCTTACCAAACCACAAACTGCACCACCACTCAAGAAACCCTATACTCATTAGTATACGAGGTAGAGGTGATTATACCCATTGAAGTTCAATTACCATTTCTTTTCATGGAAATATGTGATCAAGTGTACATAGATGAGTAGTCTCAAAAACTATTCAATGAGTTGGAGTGGTTGGATGAGAAAAGATTATACTCTATGCACCATTTGGATGTTTATTAGAACCGGATTTCACGAGCCTTCAATAATAATGTTTTCCTCCGATATTTCTTCGAAGGATAAATAGTTATGGTCCTCATAATCTTGATAATACATGGAAAGAAACCTCTGAATTTTGATCCGGAATGGGAAAGACCATATGTTATACACAAGGTCTACTCTAATGGACCATATTCCTTAATTTAAATGTATAGAAAACTCACCACAACTCCCACCAATAAATAGTTCCTATATAATTAATTTGTGTAATCGTATAAAAATAGTCTTAGGTGAATTATGTAAAACTGCTTAGAACCACTCATGTCTATGTTACATGATGTTAAACTATACAGAAATAGTTCTGATCGCATGAAATTAAACCGCATGATAATCCCATCTTATCTGCAAGATGTTAAACTACATAGAGACATATGAATCCATGTTGTATGATGTTAAATTACCTATAATATTCATCCTTACAGCAAGATGTTAAACAAAATGGTGATCATTATGTCATGAATAATGACTTGTTTCATATGAATCAGATATGTGCAAGGGAATGATAAAAATTCCTCCTTACTGCATATGGGTTAGACTGACAGAAGAAGGGCCTTTTACAGAACTATATGTGGGAATGATTCCTTCCCTAACAAGATATGTAAAAATTCATGGATCCTACATCCTGGTAAAACCACCAATAGTAGACCCAAAAAAATGCTCCCCTCTTTGTATATGGCATGAGCCTATGTAGGGAGGGCCTTTTACATAATTATGTATGGCTTGATTCATATTCCTCAATGGGATACATAGAGACAAGTTGACACTAATACTTGGTCAAACCATCACATCACATGAAATACCACTATTATATACTTTTTTACACTATACAATTAGGGAACTCCTCAGCTCTACTTGTTTCTCACACTAGGTATAACTCACGTGAGATTAGAAATGGTGCTAGGGATTTTATCCACATAGAAAAAGCTCAGAGGAGTATAATAAGGCCATCATCTTGAAAGCATGGTTTGACCCACCTCTGTGCACATGTTAGACTAGAACGAGGATTCCATTGAACTATGTATGTATTGATTCCCATTAATCAATGGGATATTTAGTGACACCTAGATCCAACATCCTAGTCAAGCCACAAGTTAATGTCAAAAATGCCTCTTTCCTAGAATACATGTCAGACTTTCACTGGGGAATCTATGTAATGTCTTAACTATTTGATTTTAAATTGTAGGGTACCCCGAGAACTACGTGCAACTTGATTCATGTCCTCACGGGATACATAGAGACACAATGAAACAAATTCTAGTTATATCCACTACATGATTCTAATTCCCCCTATCAATGCATTGTTCAGACAGAAATAAAGAGTTTTCAAGAACAATGTGTGGAATGATTCCTACCCTCACAGGACATGTATTGATGCCAGTATCCTTCATTCAAGTTCAACCTCCATTCAAAAATAAAACTACTCCTTTCCTATTCATGGGTATGACCAGTGTAGGGAACATAATTTTAGAACTATGTGGACATTGATTTTCAACTAACTAGGATACATAGGAAACCTCCATGAGGTTTAATCCTGACACATCACTCATCTCATCCTTTTCATGTTGGTTCACTCCCAACCGTACAGTATGATGTTAAACTACATAGGATACCAAAACTATGTGTGGCTTGATTCTCATCCATCAATGGGACATGTAGTGACACATGGGCCTTCTCGAGTCCAGCTTCTGTGAAACAAATGCCTCCCCCTATATATAAGCTAGACTTGCATAGGAAACATCATGAGTCCTTACCACATGACATTAAATTTCATGGACAAATAAGTCCAAACAACACTATATTAAACTATAAGATATCTCAAAAACTATGTGTGGATTAATTAATAGTATAACGATATATGTAGTGAAACTCGAGTCATAAATCTTAGGTCTAGTGACAGAAATAAAAAAAATTCCCCCAATATTTTACATGTGAAATAAAAATAGATGTGGGGGATTTAAAATTTGTACTCATACATCACGAAAGTGTCAAAAAACCATGCTTCCCTTTACATATGAATCAGATCTATATAGAATATCTCATACCTCAGAACTCATCATGGTTTGGATATTTATCACGTACCCTAAAAAACACTTTTCATCCATCAAACTCCATGCCCCAGGAAATCTCGGATCACTGTAATCACCCACAACTATCAGAATTGGATAAATAGTGTCGTAAAAACACCTTTTCTTAACTATGAACACAATTCACCATCAGCTCTGCATATATTTCCCATAAATATGTGTAATATACCAATGGAAAATTCATCCCTGGGAGAGGCTATTCCTACTTCAATACTCCCAGTGTCTCCTAATCCTCACATCATTCCTACTAACATGATGGCTCTCGAAACCATGGTTTACACCTTCTTCCACCGCTCCTGTCTGGGGAGTACCGGGAATATATCATCCAAATTATCTCATATATACACATGGTACCTTTTATATTTCATCCATGAAACATGACATTAAACTATGCTTTCAATGCCATTTATGCAAGACTTAAAACTACGTGGACCCACAACAGCTAGCACATTCACATGGAGTCACCCACATCCTTACTGGATGATGTTAAATTGCATGGATGAAAGACCTAACAATATGAAATTAAACATCATGGTACCCTAAATATAGATAAAAATTCCCCCAAACCTTGCACATGGACCAAAATTGTGTATGGAATATAATCTTGGGACACCTAGATCGTTATAATGGGGTCCAATCTCACATGAGAGACGAAATTTTCCGACTCAAATACAAGTCAAATCTGTGTAAAGAGACTCCCAATTCCATGAGTAATCATGACCTGAGTGTTTACAATATATCCAAACCAACTCTATACATTCACTAAAAAACCACGCTTTGAGTGATATTGGATTATCATAATCTTTCTTGGCCATCGATAATGGAAGGTAAGTGTCCTGCAAACACCTTTGTTTGACTATGCACATAATTCCCTGGTGACTCTACATACATTTCCAACAAAAAATAGCATGTCATCCAATGAAAAATTATTCCCCAAGAGAGGTGTTTCAAATTTTCATATACCTAGTCGCTTCCAAGACCCATGTCATTTATCTGGACCAAAGAGCCCTCAAACCATGTTTTACACTCTCTCCCCTACCCACACCCTAGACATGTCAGAACATCCTGGCTCGATTACCATCCAGTTACTCAGGGCTTCTGTATCAATGTCCTAATAAAATGATGTTTAAACTACACAATACTTGATACCCAGTATTCAACCTCAGTTCAGGTCATGTCAAAAGGATATCTCCCCTCATGACCCTATTAATGAAATTAATCTTTGTATGAAATTTCGACATACGCCCCACCTAATTACTGAATCTGTATCCAAAACAAAAATTCCCCATCCATATGCGTGAATTAGATCAACATAGGAATGAGAATTAAAATAACCACGTACGACATGATTCTTATAATCATAGGATACACAATGACATTCTAATATCATATTTAAGATCCATCCATAAAACAATATTTTCCCATCCCTACCTATGCAAGGTTCAGACTTGCATAATGAAAAAAACTCACATGGATAGGATAAAAATTCCTCTAGAAAGTACCAGTATTCTTAGTAGAGTTCAACTATAAATTTCCCCTTTTTATGATCATCCACCACTCTTCACCCACCATTCGTTCCATAAAGAAATATATAAATCCTCATAACCATCCCCGGCCATCAAAAATGGATAGCTAGTGTCTTGTAGAAACATTTTTTAGACTATTCTCACAATTCCCCAGCTGCTCTGCATACATTGCCAAAAAAATGGTCTATCAACAAAGGGTTTATTCATCATCGAGAGGGGATTTTATTATCTCTTTATGACCCTATTATTTCAATGTCTTTTCTCATTCCCCAGTTCCAGAACCCCCTGAATTATAGATTACATATTTTCCCCCATCATTCCAAAAGGTGACAAAACATTGCTGGAAAACTATCATGGAAAAGGAAAATCCCTCCTCTGGTTATAGTAAAAATAGGATTTAAACCATAAGTCTCAAAAGTAAAAGTTATACGATGATAAACTACACCATGAAGTAGCCCTCCTTTTCCCAAGAAAAATTCATACAGTAGCGATTTCTAAACCATAACCAATATATATTCCCCATACATTCATACATTATTCCCTCAATAGGCGACCCACTCTGGCCCTCAACAGAAAAATATATCCAAACTTCTATATAAATTTTATGGCTTTAGGAAATGGATTTTTTGTGTCCTGTATACACCTTTTTTTGACAATGCATACAATACCCCGACGACTCAGTATATGTTGCCCACAAAAATGGCCTATTTACCCAGGGAAAATTCATCCTCAAGATAGGCCTTTACCACATCCGTATTCCCTATGGATTCCATTCCCCATATCATGTCCCATATCCAAAAATCCAAGTTTAAGGTCAAGAAAAATTCCCCATCCATGTCTGAAAGTTTCCAGGATATTCTTAGTTAATTAGTCTGAAGTTGGGTCCCTTTCCACACAAGTCATAGTCAAACTGTTTAACCTAGAATATCAATAATTATAGTTGGGTTAGATAGACTCTAAAATTACAAAAAAAAGAAGAAAAAACACTCACCAAGGTGAAAACATGCAAAGGGAACCCTGGACAAAAGTCGAGTACCAGCTCAATAATCCTATACTACATACAGTTTAGTCGAAAAATCAAGCAATCAAAAAATTATCAAGAGACACAATGATTATTAGGTAAAATACCCTAAAAAGGGTGGACTAAGAAAACTTTATGTTCTACCCACTAATCCCACACCATAACCGGATTAGGAAAAAATTAAGTTGATAACGAAAAAGGTACAAAGATTGTAGGGGTTTCCATATGACCCTAGAAAGAGTCAAAGTACGCTCGCTAATCTCCTTAGTTAAGGGAGAAATTAGAGATTGATTTGATTATTTTCATTATCCTGGATTACGATTGAAATAAAAATCCAGTTGAGATTATGTTTTTAAATTCATTTAGTCATGATTGATTTCTATTGTAGGAAACTAAATGAAAAAACCATGGAGAGAAAATTCTTTTCATTATATTACAAAATGGTATGGTGGTCATTCAAAATTCGTGGCCTCTCCATATAGGCATGACATTACTATTACAAAATATTTTCATGAGACTCCTAGAGTTATATAAATACACGATATGACTCTTCAATGGAGTGAAAGAGATTTATAAGAGTCGTGGTATCGGCCTCTGAACCTGCCCACAATGTCTCTGCCTCTTACTCTACCTAAAGGCCAGCCTTTTCCCCTTCCTCTACTAGCTATTGTCCCTCATCAACTACGGTCATGATGTGATCTCATTATTGTTTGAGTAGATCCAATTCTCTTCTCCATTTTTCTAGTTGCTGATCAAGCTTCTCTGTTAAGGAATATTTTATGCATGTTCACTCTACATCCTTGCGACTACACTATCTTGATCAATAGCTTCAATTATAAGAACTTATCTGGATAGAACAAGATGATCCATGAATTCTTCTGTAGAAAGATGGGGCTTGAGCACACTAAATTTCTCCCTGGCCATGACCACCTTCCTTCGTATGCCATAAATTTCATGGTAATAAAATCATCAAAACCCCATGACAAAAATCTGGAGACATAGCTTTGGTAGTTTCATCGACATATCAACAAGTGGTGTTTGAGAAATCAATCTATAAATGTTCTCCCATTCCCTTCGAAATCCAGGTCGAAGGATGACCCATAACTCTCAATCAATCTCATAATTACTCCCATATGATGAAATATATTCAGGAATGAACATCACAAGGGTGGGACCTAATTCCATGGATGCATCACGACTATATCGTTTAGCATCCTCACCCTTGACATTTACAATAGAGGGTATGATTGGAGTCTCTATATCAATCTCTAGTGCTTGTGGTTGTGATCCTAAATTGATAAATAAATCATGTAAACACCCTATATCCCTAAAAAAGAGGGAAAATAATGTGTGGTTGTAGGAGGATTAGGAAACTAACCTCCACTTGTCAAAACATCAATTCCTTCAAATTTTATGTTGGAATTTCCATCAGATTTAGATAGTGCTGCCTTTTCAATGCATAATCATGTTTTAGGGATGTCCAAGGGAACACAAGACTTTGGGACAGACCTGACTAGACCAACATCATCTAAAGAATCTTCCAGAAGATCACTAACAGAAATTAGGATCATGGGAATTATAAGTCTAGAAAAGGTGTTATAACTAGTTCAAAACACCTAGGAACCGAGACTATAACAACTCTTGTATTAACAAAAAATGAAAAAATGGACCATTCTAAATTTTTAGGATTTGGGATATCATACTATCCTATAGGTGTGACCCCTAGTGGAGTAGGATTATTATTCTCAATTGGGGCATAAATTTTCAAAGGTGTTCCCTCCATAAGGGAGGGATCTATCTGGTCTAGGGTACCTCACTCCTCATGAACTGGAGCTCCTCTAAAAGCCTGAGACAAATGGGGATCTTCACCCAATTTAGCAACTATTATCTATGTAGAAAAATATTTATCTATGGATGTGAGATCGACATGATCAGTTGGGATTTCAACCTCTAAATACTCCTCACATATCATGGTAGAGGTTGTCTGATTTTGGGAAGTTACATCTAGAGGTTTCAGAAGATTTTTGGTCTCATCAGCAGGTCATGTATCTTCGCCTGGTTAAAATTCGACTATGGGTGGTCCTTATTTTACCATAAAAGGAACAAGAGTCGCAGACCACTAGGAAATTTTTTATTGATTACATATTGGTTATTTATCAAAATATGCATGAAATAAATAGCCAGCAATGTAAATGTGTTTGGTCTAACTACCATATGGGAAGATATGACCATTACTTGTAAAACCTTTTAAAATGTGTATTGATAGTTGGGATGGATTTCGGCATTTCTTGGCATTCCATGGGATGAATCCCTGTCAATAATATCAAGTGGATCAGAAAGAGGTAATTCCCCGGTGGGATATGCAATAACTGCCTCCATATGTTCGACAACACCAGGAAAAACTTCCCTAGTAATCCCCACATCGGAAGGGACATGTTCCTCAACTGTAGTGCCCATGGGGATATATTATAGAGAAATAACCATCTACCGAGACTCATCAGATCCTTATAAAAGTAAAATATGAGATTTTAGAATATCCATAATGAAGGAAATTAAAGTCATGCTTAGGAAATAGAATGAACTCTGAGAGTACCACCATCCATGCCACCCGGTCAGACTAATAAATCCTATCATTGGAATCATCGAGACACTGATCCATCTCAATCAAGAATATGACTACCTCATCTGGATATTTTTAGCAGAAATAAATTTAGGGGTAGTGGCTACCCCAAAAATAAGAAGATCAAAGTTCCATCCTTGAAGAAGTTTCCAATTTTTTTGATTAGAAGCATCCACCCTTAAGTCATACCAGACCCTATAGGCACTTGGAAACATGGTTGTAATGGTAAGGATAGTGTTGGTGGATCGGCCTGGGGAATTAGAGTATGTCTCATCAGTCGTAATTTATACCTAGGTTCCTATGTATCCCTATAACCCTCAATATATAAACTCTTATGAGGCTCTGAGTGTGAGCAAGGAACTTCCCTTGATCTAGCTGCAACATGAAAATCAGAAATCTCTCCACCCTCTAAAGGGTTATCATAATCATCAACCACATCATCAACATTTGATAACATCATAGAAAGTACTTGATGAGAGTATTTACAATGATTCTTTTGGGAATGGATCAGGGTTTTTATGTCCTAAAGATAATAGTTTACCATCTAAGGATCATCATCATAATAAATGTCAGTCGATGATGACACACGACCAAGGTTAGTGAGGGTAACCCCTCTTTCTTGGAGTAACTTCCACAAGGCACAAGGGGACTAATCACAAAAAGAATGAAGATTCTTCAAAATATTTTATTGACTATAGTGAAATGGAAAGGAAACATCAAAAGGGATGGGTGGGTGACTCTTAGTGGAAGTCTCAAAAGCTTTTGATGTCACACCCTAAGGTCTCATGACCTTCCTCATGCGTTTATAACTAAGAGGATTCATAAGTACTTTCCCTAGTCAGTAATGTCCAACAGATTCCTTTTTATTCCCCTTCCCTTTATCCTTAAACGCCTTGGGGTCATAAAAATATGAACTAGATATTCCTGGAGGCCTTATAGATATGATTTATCATAGGCCTCAACAAAACCTCATCTAAGAATGGGTAAAAACCCCTCAGAATCAGGAAGTATGTCCTTGCAATGAGTATCCTTTTGAGTGAACATTAGACACAACTATTAGGCTATAATACGATGCTTTTACTGAAGTGTGTTATTAAGGGTAGGGGGACACAACATCCGGACATTGTTAAAATGATGACCAAATCTGTAATGTACTTATCCTTCATAGATAAGCCCTCCATCAATATAGGAAATCAAAATAACCTCTCTCAAAGAAAAGTGGTACCCTCAAACGTGCACGAAATAAGGATGATTGATGAAGCCATCATGAAAGTTGATTCAATCCATCATCTCTCATTCGTTATTTTCCTTTCAGTCTTCAAGATTATCCTGGGTAGCCCAACCCAACTACATAACCCCACTGGTGATTTAAAGGTATGATCGAAGAAGAACATGTGGTATTGGTAAGGGATTTATAAATCTATAGCCTCCTATGTGGGATCTTATCCATCCTTAGAGGATTTTGGAGGGACCAGTCATATGATGAGGTGGCCTTCCCTCACTAACCCGACATAGTAAGTGATATATTTTTTCTAAGACCAGAATTGCTAGGTTGATGAATTTTCCAATGTCTAGCTAGGAATCCATAACAATGGTCGTGACCCTCACACTACTAGAGTATCTCATTGGTAGAAGACAGCTGCTCAAAAACATGCCAAAAAAGGCCTCCAACCGAAACAAGCGGTCGACACCAAGGACAAATTCCCATCCCCATTCACAGAATCAGCCCTCCTCCAAGGTAGGCTAGTAGGAAACTTCTCTTCTTCGAGTTTCCTTGGATGGACAAGACTTGGGTCTGGGCACATTGGGATCTTGATCACTTAGCTTCTAAAAGGTGTTAATCCACTTTGAAAAAAATTTATTCCTTTGGGTAGGGGTTGACGTTCACCAAATGTTTCATTTCTTGGGAAATGGGAATTTTATCCAAAGGAGGAGTCCTCTCCTTGTTGTCCCCGATGGAAGCAGGAGATGGCCCTGACAATAGGGAACCCTGGAATCATCCAAAAATCCTAGAGACTAATACCGACCTCACCATGTTATAAATTAAAGGTATTGGTGTCCAAATTCCATCTTCTTAGAATTTATGAAATGAGGGCACTGGTCCGATGAGAATAAGTCTGGGATACTCATACAACATATTATAAACCCACAACCTTCAATTCAACAAGGAAATAATCACAACTCTGATAGACCTAGAATAAAAATCCCCAATTCATGAAAAAAGAAACTCCAGAGAGAAGTCCCCTCTTAGATGGCTAGCCATGAATCTCATTTTTTATTCTTTTCACAATACTATGGTAGCAATGGGCCATTTCATCTGGAATCCACCACACTTCCTTTTGAGTCTGAGGATCATAGTTCAATAAGAACTGAGAAGAGCTATACTTCAATATTAATTGCACTATCGATGAGATAAGGTACTTAGGAATAGTTATTTTTAATATCTAGGAAGCTAGTCATTCAGCCACACGTGGCTCTAGAATAGATGTATCAGACGATAGAACAAATCCATAAATGGTAAGCTAGTCAGACAATAGATTCTACCTCTAGGATGTGGTAAATAGATTCTCTAAGGATTGATGGAATGGGGTGACAATAATATTTCATCAATAGTGTCTTACATACTATTTTTTCATTCATTGGCAGCTAAAAGGGGCATGATGGTAGCATTAGAAATAACAGCAGCTTCTGCAATATATTAAGGAAGATATATCTCTATCCTGCATTAAAAAGACCATACAAAAGAGTCATTCCCAAAAAAATTTGGGCAAAATAACAGAAGTTGAAAAAGGGATACAAGAGGTCTTCATGGAAAGGATCCACATACTAAACATCAAAAATGGTTCGCGGAATGCATTCCCTATGAACCAGTAGTTTGGAGATTCTATACAGGATGTTGGTCCATGAAGTGATGGGTAGCACACTGAGAGGTTTGAGGGCTAGGTGAGACATGCATTAATCTTTGCTATTTAGTTTTATAAAAATTTGAAATTTTGATATTTAAAGTTTAATTTGAAAATTTAAAGGTCAGTTCGCATAATTGAGGTTAAGTCTACGGAGTAAGGGAACCACGTAGTGACTTACTACACTACTGTTCAATATTACATTTTAAGTTTCAAAAGATCAATCCATGGGTTCAAATATATTTTAACGGATGATAACGACATTGAAGAGTTCTTTGTTTGTGGAATGAGAAGAATGGTTTGAGGAAAATAGATTTTGGGAAGGAGATGGTACGTGGAAGTAAAGAAATCTGAGATAAATTTGCAGTGAAATTTTCACAGAAAAGCTTGGTAAATTAAAACTAACCTAGGATCCCTATATATAGGAATGATCCTTCTAATTGTTCCACCTTTAAATCGAAAAACAGATCTATTTATGACCACTTTCGATATCATAATAGACTCCTCTTAGTTCTAATCGGAACCCATTCTGACAGGGGACATTTGTAGGGTCATTAAAATTACGCAAAGGGAAGTAAAACACTGCCACAAATTTAATTAAGGAATAAGATATAGGATAAATTTAAATTTTGAGAAGAATATAGAAAAGATTAATTTTAAAAAGGACCAAAGTGGACCACGTACTGATTGCTAGGAATGATACGCAGATGGCATTGCCTGCAAACCAAATGGTATGTGAACATCTCGTGAATCGCTAGCCCACGAGGCATTTTGCGGTGAACTAGGATTTCTGTAGAATAAATATGGAATTAAACATATCCCCTACAAACAATGTTGCTGGCAGAATGGACGTGGAGAAATTCCACCCATAAACCACAACATCACAAACGACATCGTTAGAGAAAACATAAAAAAGGTACACCCCCATACATAATCCCTACAAGATCACTTTGTGGACAAGGTGTGGACGATGAAATCCCACAAACCACATTATTCATGGGATTTAGGCGTGGATTTCCACCACTGTGATCCAAATCCCCACGAACCAGAGCCCTGCAAACCTCAGTTGACCGATTCATCTGTGGACCTGATGATTTCTCCATGGGATTCCACAAAATGTGTCGTGTGACCCAAATATACAGCCTTCTCGACACTCTATAAAAGGACCCTGATGGGAGAATGAAAAAGAATAAGATAAATAGAAGAAGGAAGGTTAGAGGATCACATTTGCAGAGAGTTTGGAGTTTACGGATAGAAGACTTTGAAGGAAAATGATCGACAAAGTACGGAACCCCGAACGGTTTCCAACAGGAAAAAACCCGCCACAAACCATAAAAATAAGAAAGAGTAATAATATGGGAAAATCACGAACCTAATTAGGGAACCACAAACCATATTCTCTTTCACAAATGAGATTCTCACGAACTAGAAGACTAATGTGCTTATTCAATACAACATACCGTATAATGAATCTCTATAAAGAAGAAACCCTTCTCTGTATAGGATTCTATCACACATATAGAATACATGGCTGCATACCACCTTGGTATATAGAAAGAATCTAAGGCCACATACAAGTATGGTAAGCGGACCACATCTAGGTCCGCATACCACCTCAGTACATTAACCAAATCTAGATCCATGTAGAACCTCATTACGAAGATGATATACTAGTCCGCATACTACCTTGGTACATAGACGATCCCTCCACCTACATAGTAGTACACCATGTATAGGATGCCCACCCCACATGAACAAATGATATGTGGAACATGGTATCTTTAGGATTTCCACGTTATGGTACCAATCAAGCCCTTCCACTTCCATCACATCCTCTAAATCCCCTATGCTAACCAGTCCATCGACATTAGGACAAAAACTCTTACAAAACCACTGGACAGGTATGCTAAAACCATAAGGTGCATTAGTGCATCCTTCTGATTTTACAAACCCATGGTAAGTGGAGTCAAGTGGGTAATCCTAGAAAGGGTGTGGACCCTTATAATTTCTTTAAGACTACATTCCCATGCTATCCAGAATCCCAACCTTGGTAGACTCATGTAAATCTCCCCATTCTATAGATCAAGGAAAATCACTTGATTTTCCATTCAATGATGGGTAGTGATAAGTTGAAGGGATCATGTGAGCCTTTCATTTTGATGAGAAGTAATGCATCTACCATTTCTCAGATCTAGCATTTGGGAACCCCCTTAAGGTGACCCAATAGCCTTTCTACTAGAGGTGGCACTCCTTCTCCTCTCAGGCTAGACCTGGGACATGTCTGGATAGATTTCCAAATGTAACTATCCTAGATATCAACATGGGTGTCATTTGGAACCTTCAAATACCATTTATCTCTCCCTTTGGGTCATTAGTCATAGCCTCTTCCGCCTTGTCCTCCTTTTCCATCAAATGAGAAGGGAAAGTATTTGGTTTTTCAGATCTACAACTTCCTCTTGTTTCTCACACTGAGCACGACTCACATGGGAATAGAGGTTAACGATGATCACGAAATCCACACTATACCCAAATTAAATACGATAACTCTGATTCTTATTCTAACCGGGATACATAAGACACCAATCTGAAGGCCTGGTCTCAAGTGGGTTGATTCCATGCATAAGCCCTACCCAAATTAAATACGAGAAATATGATTCTTGCTCTTACCAGGACATGTAGATAACTGTCAGAAGGATTAATCTCAAGTGGGACACTTACAAACATAAGCCCCACCCAAATGAACTACAAGAACTCGGATTCCTTCTCCGACCAGGATACGTATGATGCCTATCTGAAGTCCCAAGACCACGTGGTCCACTTCCACATGTAAGCCCAAACCAAATGAACTATGAGAACTCTGATTCCAAATCTAACCATGAAACATAGGATGCCTATTTGATTTCCCAAGTTGAAGGGACATTCTCCTAAAAATTTAGTCCCAATAAGAACTTCCCCATGACTCACTAGGTCATCCTCTATAGTGTAACCTCCTACCATGTATTATCAAATGGTAAGATCCAATGTGTGATCCACAATCATGTCCCCACATATGTGGGCATCCTCTACGGTATAAGGTCCAACATAAAGAGAACTACTATGGAATTGATTCCCAATTAACTGAGATACATAGGAAGCCTCTTTGGGGTCCAAGTCGATGACCTAAATCCCCCTATTCTTCATCAGGCCATATACCCTATAGGATCATATCCACCCAAGAAGTCCATGCCTCTCCAGAGTGTCATGGCACACATCGGTGTAGGTCCTACATGAAACCATATCTTGGGATTATTCATATAGATGTCCTTGCCTCATAATGCTAAACTGCATGGATGGGTCCCCATCACACGACCTTAAAAAGTGATTTGTCCAGTTAAGTGGAGGAAAACTGCTTGGGTTTTGGTTCCTATCACAAGGGTACATAGGAATCCCATCTCATGGGTTCAATCCTGACATCAAAGCAACTTTTTTCCTCCCTGGATGATGATAAACTCAAAATCACCTCATAATATGGCTTAAAGCAGTATTGTATCAATAATTCATGAACTATGCATTTATATAGTTTATCTTGAAACCTAGAGGTAACCTGCAGACACATGCTTGGGGAAAGAAGAAGGATATGAGAATATGTATTCATTTTTTAAATCTATAATAGAGTCCCGGAGTAGGAAATAATTCCCCCCAAAAGGGTGTGATGAGCATGACCTCTTATCCTCTTGAACAATGGAGTCCTTATGTTTCGTTAGACAAATCATCATCCAACGAGTTCCTTACTTTGTAAAGTAGGTCTATGAATCATGGATACCTAGGTCGTTGGGTATTTTTTTGCTCTACGAATAAACATCTTGGAGTCCATCTAAGGACATCGTACCCAACGTGGACTGATTATGCACATACTCAACCCCATAAAATTTCCTACATGGACCTTTCAACTATGAAACCTCCTCCATAATATAAAAAGAGAACACTTAAAAGTCTCAGTTCGACCATCTCACCCACCAAAAAGGCCACAATGTGAATCAGGTAGAAATGAAATGGTAAAACCAACGTGAAACTCTACAATTGAAGGCAATTAACTGTTATCCATCGGACCATTTCATCCACCCTAGTACGATGCGAATCGGGTTTAAAAAATGGGTCTAAAATTTTTAATCTAATAAAATATGGAAATATTTATATTTTTTTACTCTTATCTATTTATTTTAACCCCTCTTTAACCCTTTTGAAAATTATAATGATATCTATGTTTTTTAATTTTTTGGGGTCAATAAAGATACAATAAAATGTAAAATTACCTAGAAATAGAATATAGTTGATATTTAAAACTATATATAATACAATTTTTTTTAATTTAGTATTTTTAGTAAATTTAATTCATTTTTAAAAATAAATTATTATACACTATCATTATTGTCATTTTTTGATCTATTCATTTACTTTTGACATTAAAATAATAAATATAACAATGTAATTTGAATATAAAAATTTAGAATAGCTCTAATATGTTATATTTATCTAAGAAATAATTTCACTCTTTAAATAACCCATGAAATATTACTTTTATTGTTTTTAAAATCATTTACTTGATTTTTATACTACTTGCACAAGAATTGTGTTAGTGTTGTGTAAGGATTTATGGTAATTATTTAATAACTAAAAATTAGAAATAAAATAACACCATAAAAATAATTTAATTATTCTCAAAATAAAATTTAATATTTTTTTCATAACTTAGTTTTATCCCTGTGTGAATATATAAGAGGAATTTAATCGAAATAGAGGGACATTCTGTCTTTTTCATTACTAAAAATAATATAAACATAAAAATGAAAGATAATAGGAATAAAATATCATATTTTATAATTTTGGATGATTATTTTTGAAATTTGCTATAAAAAGTAAATAAAGGAATGTGTTTTAATGAATTTAAGACTTATCACATTAGTTTTAACCATAATCAATACATTTAATATTTACCATGACAACAAAGATTTAAAATGGTTACTATTTATAATGATAAAATATAAAAGGTAAATATTTACTATATTTTTACCTCTTGATTAAGAATATTTAATCCATTTTCAGGATTAATTTTAAATAGGTGGAATAATTTAATTTAAAATTTAACCAAAAAACAAAATGAAAAATTCATTTTTTTAAATGCATTTTAAATTATAAAAACACTTTTATACCAAATTCATGGGTATAATTAATTACAAGTAACATAATTGGATTTTTGTAATCCAAATGAACGAATTAAATTATAAAAGTAATTTAATATATAATTTTACTTTGTAAAAACTTGATATGAAAATATAGTTTCCAATAAAAAATATTGTTTTTAACTATTCATTTAAAATCAAAATTTTCAAAAAAAAATCACCAAAATTCATCCTTATCTGATTTATACATTAGAAATTAAAAAATAAATTTAGTTTTTTCAATTTAAAATTTTATAATTTGGAAAAATTGTTTTTAAATAAAACCATATAATGCATGAAAACCCAATTTTGTTTGAAATAATGCTTTTCCCATTTGACTGAAAATTTACCTAATATTATTATAATGAATACAAAAATATAAAATCAAATTAATGAATATTAATAAGATATGAAAATGATTTATCTCAAAATTACCTAGGTTGTTGCATACTTCCTCCATTTATTATATTATTCCCTTTAAATTATATTCATTACTAAAACAAGTGGGGATATTTTTCTATCATAGCATTTCCAGATTACCATGTTTCCTCTTCAATCATATGGGTTTTCTGCAAAACATTAAACTAGTGAATCAACTTATAACATAAAACCTTCTATATAAGGTTATGAATTTTATTAGGTTGTTCCTCATATGAAAGGTTTTAATCTAACTAAACTACTTAAGATTTTAAAATATGAGATGCATTTGACATATATTTTTTGAGTAATGAAACATGAAATACTTCATGTACTTGAGAGAAAACCAAAGGCAAGGAAAATTAATAGAAAACTAATCCAAATTTCTTCTAGATTCTATAATTTCAAATTAATCAAATGCATAACTTTCCCCTCTACAAAAACTCATAACCCTTTTCCATGGAGATAATTTATGAAAAACATGATCCCCTACCTAGAATGAAATATATTTCCTTTGGTTATCTATATAATAGTTTTTCCTCATTGAGCCTTACTCATGTATATTTTTAATCATATTAACCTTAAAAAAGATTTATTATAACAATTTGGGTCCAAATAACATTCATTCACCCAAGTCACCTGAAAAAGATGGAATTTGACACCGATTTCCATATAATTTTTCAAAATGTTCCATCTGTATACTAGAATGAAAACTATTATTATAAAAAAAATAAACTAATAAATGTTTTTGATCCCAAACTCCCTGGTAATATATTGAATAATCTCAAAGTATTTACTCTAATTTCTGGCTAATTCTCTTTGACTTTCCATCAAATTAAGGATGGAAATTTGAATTGAATTTTAATTCAATGTTCACTGACTTCTGAAGGCCTTTCCAAAAATTAGATGTAAATATGGGATCATGGTCAGATAAAATAGAGAGTGTAACTCTATAGAACATTATTATTTCATTGAGTTGTATTTGAGAAATATAATCTAAAGATATGATATCTTGAATGGGAATTAAATGTGAATATTTTTATTTTTGATCAATATTAACCAAAATTCTATTATTACCTGGAGATTTCGTTATCATTCCTTCCATGAAATCCATGGATATATTCTACCATTTTCATTTTTTCACTTGAAAAGGATGAAGCATCCCCTTTGGTAATTTTCATTGGATTTTAACTAGTTGACAATCCAAAAATTGTATAGTAAGTTTAACAATATATTTTATTATTCCCTCATAATAGTAATACTTATTAAGGTATCTACACGTCTTACTGTTTCTGTGATAAACAAAAAATGGGGAACTATGTTCTTTACACAATAATTCCCTCTTCAAATGGGAATCGTAAAGGACACACAATTTTTTTGAAAATATGATAATGCCTTCTTTATAGACATTAAACTCTGAAACTTACCATTATTAACATTTTCTAACATTTCTTGTAAACTATGATTCACATGAGCCTCCACCCAATTGGTGAGGTATCGTTAAGTGAATCCATGAAACCCAGGTTCAAAACCAGGTGAAGGCATATTTCAGGGCACTATAGTAGCCAGTATAGCAGTACTGTATACTGTGTGTGTACTGTTTAGTACTGTAGAAGCCAGAACTATTTATCTTTTGCCACTAGTTTGGGATTGGAGTCCTTAAGGCCTTCGGGACACCAAGGACTTAGGGTTAGTTAGGCTTTTGGGCCACCTTTAAGGTCTTCAGGGCACCTCAAGGCTTCCAGGCCATATGCAGTTTCTCCAAACAGACTCTATATAAAAAGAGCAGCCCTAGAGGAGGATTCAGAGCAGGCACACTCACTAGAGTATAACCAATGGATTTGGAAGAATGAGAGGGTATGACTACAACATTATGACCATCATGTGCTTGCATGGTAAGATCATCTAGATGGACATGCAAAGGTGGAGAGCTACCATCATGGTGCAAATGCTGGGGAGGGGTAGTTCCATGTAGTTATATTTTTTTGAATTCTGTAATACCATCAGCTCAGGTAATGTCTCTTAATCCTATGGGCCATGTAATTACTAATCTTACAGGCCTTGTAATGGTTCCCCCTCATCCCTTGAAATGGGGGCTATCAAAAAATGAATAAAAATGAAGGCCTTAGGGCTATTAGGGTTGTAAACCATGATCCTCCTTTTGATCTTATATAATTCTTTCTAATAGATATGGTTGTACTGACACAAGAAACAAAACAAAGGAAGTTCCTTCTTTCAAAATTTATGTTCTAAAATTCATCAAATCATTAAAAAAAATTTATATTCCATACATACCATGGTTACTATATAATTATATTTCCAAATCAAATAATCAGAGACTTTGTTTTCTTTTCCAGGATGATAATGAATCATCCAATCATAATCATTAATTAGATACATCCATATTCTCTATAAAATGTTACAATCTTTCTGAGTGAATATATAATTCAAACCTTGATGAAAATTTTATATTTCACAATTTAATCCAAAAAGGTGATTATTCCAAAGTTTTAAATAAAAACCCACAACAAATAATTCCAAATCATGTTTAGGATAATTTAAATCCTGAGTTTTTAGTTGATGTGAAGCATAAAAAGTTACCATATCATTCTTCTTTTGAAAGAAACCAAGTCCCTTTTATAAATAATCATTATAGGTGAAATATACACCATTTATAGAAGGATGGTCCAAAACAGAAGCATTCGCCAATATTATTTTCAATTCCCAGAAAACATAATCACACAATTTGATTCTAGAAAAATTTTACTCCTTTTTGAGTTAACTAGTAAGAAGGCTAGATAACCAATTTTATTTTTCAAAGAACTGACGATAGTAAATGGACAATATAATAAAATTATGAATATATATGAAATTTGTGGGTCTATAAAAATCTTCAATAACTTTAGTTTTAGAAGGGTCAATAGTTATTCTATCTTCCAAAACTATATGCTCAAAGAATGAATTATATTAGAACCAAAATTCACACATTCTAAATTTTCCATATAACATATTTTATTTCAAGGCATATAAAACAATCCTTAGGTTCACTTTATGATCCTCATTTCTTTTATAATATATTGATATATCATTAATAAAAATTTTCATGAACTTATCTAAATAGTCATAGGAAAATCTACTCATAAGAACCATGAATACAACTGGAGAATTATAAAACCCAAAGGGCATAACTACAAACACATAATGCCCGTATTTAGTCTAAAACATCATCTTATGAATATATTCCTCATTAACCTTAAATTTATGGTATCTTAACCTGATTTCTATCTTCACGAAATATTATTCTCCCTAGACCTGATCAAAATAAACATCAATATGAGGAAATAGATACTTGTTATTAAATTTATTGTTTTTGAGGATATATAATCATTGTAAAAAATTATTTAAACATATTTATATCTAAAAAATAAGATAGGATCACTACATGTTGACATTTTTTGTTGAATGAATCCTTTGTATATAAAATCCCATAACTGCTTTTTCAATTCTAAAATTCCTACTTGTGCAATTTGATAATGTGTTTTTGAAATTGGATTATCATTAAGTACTAAGTCAATAGTAAACTAAAATTATTTAATAGATACAATTCTAGGAAACTCGTTAAGAAATATTTCTAGATATTCCTTCACTAAAGGGAAATCCCTAATATGAATATTCTACCTCTTCTCAAAAAAATGTGCAAGAGAACTTTTATTTCAATATTTTAACATTTTCTTATATTATTGATAAGTTATCAAAGGTAGTAATTTTTTATTATATAAAAACAAAAAATAATTATGAAAAACAAAATATTATATTAGGTGATTGGGGGTAAAATTACATTAAATACACACACCACACACACATAGGCCTGAAAGGTAGGTCATATCCCCTCAAGGTATAACCCACCCAATAAGATGCTTTATTACATAAGGGGGAAGAAAACAAGGTTTATAGGTAAAAAAATTCCGCAAACAATAAAAATAGTATTATTATAATTTATTTATACATTAATACATCCCCTTTGATTTTTACCAAAAGTTTTAACATCATTTATTGTGGTGAAATTTCCTACTTATCATAACATTCCTTAGAAATGTAGGACTATATAAACCATGAATCAAACAAGACATTGGTATAATCTAAATAAATAATTAATGTACCCAAAATCACATTTTTGGATGGTTTTATATCCATTAATGTAGTTCTAATATATTTAGATACACCTTTATATTTTTTATCTTTACAATTTCCATCCATAATTTATATCTTGTGATAAGTACTCACATAATGACCTATCTCGTTATAATTAAATCATTTTACCATCAAATTTTCATTATTTTAATAATCATTTTCATTATACTCTTTATCCACGAACAAAAAAAATTAGATATTGAAAAAAGAACCTAGATTTTATAAAACATTATCTAGGGTGATTTTTACCACCCTTAGGAAATGATCAAAAATCAATTTTCTTAAATTAATATTTATTTAATGTATGATTCCTCATTTCCTATCATGTAAACATTTTCTTCTACTTGTTTTTTGGAATATGCTATCATAAAAAACTCTATTCTTACTTTATTAGAAAATCTAAAAATTTTATCAGATCTTTTAAATTCATAGTAGGACAATTACCTTTGATATATTGGATTAAATCCTAAGTTTAACTAATTAATTTTACTATCAAGATCCCAGATAAAATTAGGTGTGTACTATTCTAATAAAGTGAAGGTTTCTTCATACACAACTACTGAATATTTCTCTTGTTACCTCAATTACATGAATTGATTTTTAATACTAAATTGAAAATATTTGGGAAATATTTCTCAAGGAAAATATCGATAAATGTGTCCCATTCCATGGAATAAATCTCTTGGTTTTATCTAGTATTGTTAACCATTAAACACCATTGATCATATTCAATTATTAAAATTGTAAATATTAAGTGTTACCTTTGGATGATATGAAAGAAATATAACATCAAATATCTTAACCTATGATTTAACCCATAATTCAGTTATCATAGGTTCATATTATCCACTGAATGAGAGAGGGTGTTGTTTTATAAAATTATATACTATATACATATTCCTCTAAGATGAATGTGGTTTATTTCTCACATAGATCCCACCACACATTTTATCCCATTTTAACTGATCCATCATTATAAAAAGCATCTTTTTTGTTATTCTAACCATATTTGGTTACTGATTTAGAAGGATATTCTCATCTTGGTGACTTCGTACCTCAACTTCCCCATTACCTATGCAGAAAACCATTTTGAACAGACATCGTTTAGATGAATAAACATGGTAATATTAGATTTATATATCATTATATCAATATATTATAATCTTTTATGGTTATTTAATTCCTTTATCATAACCTCTAAAATTATCTGAACTTTTATTTTGATACCAACTCTAAGGAATCAACAATTATTAAATCTTTAATTTCATTTTTAAAAAATAATTTCCTTTATTTCCAAAAGATCTATTTAGATTTTTTGTTTTAGATAATTAGGTCATTAATATTACATAATAAACCCATATATTAGAATTCCCAAACATCCTCTTACTATCCATTTTCAAATAATACAATACTTCTAAAATAAAATATGATTTATTTTCATGAAAAATATTTTTGATTTTTAACTAAACTTTTTATTTTTTCTTAGTAATCCATTAAACATATAATAATCTTTGAAAACAAGGGATGAGAACAAAAATCTCATTAAGGGACATAAAATAATAAGAAATAAACACATTAGTCTATTTTAAACCCATGAGATCATAGAAGATATTTTGTATTTAACATAATAAACATTCATCTCAAATAATAATTTCCTTAAATATGAAACCATATTTACAGCCATGAATTTTCCATAAGACTATTTATAAGAAAAAATAATTAAAAAATAATAATTAGGGTTTCTAAGAAAAAATGATAACCCATGCAAAATGATATCTTAAAAACATAAATTTTGACCTAAAAATGAATAATTTTTCCTTCAAAACAAAAGATCACTAGGTTAAATTTAAAAATCAAATTATTTCCATGAAAACTAATTAGAAAGTACATAAAAGTCATATAAGATCGTTGGGAAATCATCTTCATAGATCTATTAAAAAACTATTACAAGTATAGTAACCAATATAGTTAACATCCAACATAATTATTTGGAGAGAATAATCATTACCCAATACCTTAGAGAGCTATATTGGGCTCACCCATCATCTTGAGCTATATCTACATAACCTATCATCATGAAATATATTGGGATCACCAATAATCATAATAAATATAAAAGGATCATAACATGCATGAGTCACATAAAATATTGAATTTCCATCAAAAAACTCATAAAAATAAACTTTTGAACCCATAATCAAAACATTTTCAGATATTTATATATATTCATTTCATTTGAAACCAATTTTCAAAAATAAATGCATAGAAAAAAGAGTGGTAGGGTTTTTCTGTAAAGAAAACAATGGAATATAATAATTTAATCCAAATATAAAATAATAGTTAGGCGGTGTAAAAATCCATTAACATTATCTACATTAAAATATAACATTCCTTTGTTTAGTTTACATAATGTCATAATGTTCTGTATAAAATATGTAAAAATATTTCATTAGAAAAACATTGAAATAAAAAAAATAAAAAATTGTACTTTATAATAAATTTATTTCCATATAAATACATTGATAAAAAATTGTGATAATGTGTATTTGGAATAAAAATATTTAGTAAAATATATCTTTAAAAACATTTATAACAGGTTTTTAAGGAAAAGTGTTTCTTACCTTGAATTTGACTCATCATGTACACTCTTTATATTATTAAATAATAAATTTATTTTATTTATTTACTTTGTTAAGAAAATTTTACAACTTTATTATTTCTTTTATTATAGTTATTACTATACTTTATTTAATTACTTAATCAATTATGTTCATGTCGGGTGTTTTAATGATATTTGGATCATACATAAAAAATGAATTTGGTAGGTTGACGATGTTCAAAGTGTTCATTATTCCATAATATAAAAAATAATAATCATGATATAATTAAAAATTTTAAATATGAATTTTAATTTTGAAAACATTAATGAGATATGGTTATGGAAAATGAAACATGTTACAATCATTGAGATGGTAGGTCATACATACACATGAGTATCATTTTCATTTTTCAACGAACATGATGAAAATAAGTTAAATATTATTTTAAATTTACATGATCATTATTATATTATAAATATCATATTATTTATTCAAATATTCATATATATATATATATATCATTCATGTGATGTAGTCATGAAAAAAATCACATTGCTTTGTGGAGGTGGTAATCCATATATGTGTATGAATGACATTATGATTCTTCAATGAATGGATAAGTATGAGATTATATGATATATTATTTTTATATAATGGTTAATATGACATGAATACACAATATATACATTATATACATGATTATATATATCAATAAGAGGTTGTTATGGAAAAAAATCACATTGGTCTGCGAGGCGGTAGTCCATCATACACATGAATAATTGATTTGTTTCCCATTTGATGGATGAAGGAAATGGATATATGTTATGCCATTAAAATAACAAAATATTAGTATATTTAATATATAGGAGTTACTATTTCAACATTTTTGGATATTATTTTATGGAGGTAGAAGAAGAAATAAAAATAAATATTCAGTTAAAAGGTATTACTCTTCTTTGAACAACCTATTTTTATTTACACTTTAATCCATATAAGGTTGGTATTATACCCAAAAAAAGAACTCTAGAACATGAGGATGGATTTTATTCAGGTATTTTTGTAGGTATTATTCTATATAGTGTACATAAATTGGTAAAAGAATAGTGAAGGGTAGGTTCCCTTTTAAAAGTGAGGGGAGGGGAATTCATGGTATTTCACAAAGTATTAAATTTAAGAAAATAAATTTTCATGTTCAAGTGAATAAAAATTAAAATAATTATAAGATTGAATAATTATGGTTTTAAATACTCTCATCCTATAAAATATTTACTTGTACATATTATGTTTTTACCCTTATATCATTGTTTTAACAGTCCATTAACACTTTTTACAATTACAACGTATTTATGTTTTTTACACTTTAGCAATCTTTTAGGAAACTATAAAAAGATAAATGAACCACAAATAAAACATTTTTTATATTTTAAAACATATACCATTCAATTTGATAAATATATTATTTTTTATGAATTTTAAATCATTTAATAAAATATTATTTATAATAAATTTTCATTAATTTAATTTTTTGAGCAATTCGTTTACATTGACATTAAAGTAATCAAGAAAAAATGGAATCAAAATATAAAAAATAAAAAAATAAATAATTTGTTATATGTATCTAAAAAATTCATTGTACACTGAGACTTACCCATAAAATATTATGTTTAGAGTTTTAAAAATCATTTACATGATTATTTTACTACTTATATATAAGTCCCTAGCCTTAAACAATAATTAATCTTGAGATAATTAAATAATTTGACTTTAATTTAAATACATTATATTTTCCTGTTTTAGAGAATTATTCCATAACTCATACATAGAAACTTAAATATTTCATGTAAACCCTTCTACTCACTAACCATTTCTTTCATAAAACAAATCAATTTCGAAAAAGAAACATGGGGTCGTTTCATATTTTAACAACATAACTTTTCCATAATCCCATCCTTGACTTTATTCATCTTTATGTACTATGAGAAAAATTTCATAACTTGGGATGAGCATAAAAATCTCAGAAAGGGATACACAAAGAAGAAAAACTATTAGTCTTGGGAAAACATGAAAACAATGAATACTTTATCAGAAAGTAATACTTTTCAACTTTAGGAAGTATTAAATATACTTATCTGAATATAATCTCATTTATTAACCTTTTTTAACAAAAATATTACCATAAAGCCCAAAAAATCAAAAAATAACATATAAAGGTAACTTGGGACATAAACATACTTAAATGGAATTACTATACAGTCAAGTTCCACACATATCACTAAATATAGTAGCCATATGGCCAAAATTCATGCCCAATGCATTGGAGGTTATAATTTAACCACACATACTAGGTTTAACATGAAACCTCCAGTCATTCGTTTATCAAATAACCACCCATCTTTGGTTTATCACGTAACCACCCATTAAATGTCAAAGTACCATTATATAATAATAAAAAATAAAAGATTGTAATTATTAATATATCATTAATAAAAATTCAGTTGAAATCACAAGAAATCATTTCTAGATATTGAAATATTGAATCCACTTTCAAAACCATTTTTAATACCTGAACACCCTGAAAAGGAATATGTTATTTCGTTTCTTTTTAAAATCATTAGGTCTTATAGAGGAAGCCAAATATCAAATAACGGTTACGGCGATGGATAAGTTATTGTCATCGTATACTTTTTTTTGTAATTTAGTCAAATGATTCCTAGAAATATATTTCCTTTGAATGAAATTAATAGTAAAATGGTTTAATTATATAACATATAAAATATGGTGGTGCATAACATCAAAATATGCCTCAATGAAAGGAGATTGAGAGGAAGTCACATACCTTGAGTCTGACTCATCACGTTCAATCATTATGTTCCTGAATAATATACTTTAGTTAATTTATACTTTATTGGGAACCTTTTTCAAGTATATTAATCCTTTTCTATCACTTATTACCATGTTATAAAATTTACAAAATTAATTATGTTCATATTGGTTGTTTTGTTGATATTCTGTACTTGAGTCGAAAACGAACTTGTTTTGATGAAAATTATCCTTATGCTCATAAGTCCATCATATCTAGAATATTATTATTCATGATTTAAATATTATATATATCCAGTATATATCTATTTACTATATCCATAATATTTTGTGATAATAAATGAAATGCACCGTCCATGGATATGTAGGTCGTACGTACGAATGAATGCTACTTTCATTTTATTCATATTAAAAGAATAATAATAAAATGATATAAATGTATATTATAATAAAATAATTATATTAATGTCTTATATGTCTAATAGGTTTAATAAAACCATCCTTTATACATTCCATGTATATCATGAACAATTCATATCACTTTGATAGGGTGGTAGTCCACACTTCTTCAAAATAAATTATCGTATTCACACATTATGGAAAGCAAAATTGTATATTGAAAATTAATATTACAGATTCATAGAGAAAATTTAAATATAATATTCTTCATATAAAAATAAAGTCTCATCATAATGGCCACTATGCGAGGTGGTAGGAGAAAATTGAATAATCATCGTTTCGTGAAGCAGTAGTTCGTCGTAAAAAGAAAAAGTGTGGTCATATCCATTATACGGAGGTGTGTGTAAGTGTAGTTCAAATAATTCTCATAAAAAAATCCTAGTATATTTAGGATATATTTTTTATGTATTAATATAATAATAAGAGAATATGGAGTGAAGAAGGATAAATCAAAGGATCTTGATAGAAGACACTACCTCTAAATCAGGAAACTCTTTTTGATTTGAGCCAAAAGGATTTATTGAATTGAATTCTAACCAAGGTAAGGATTCTTTGAGGAAATTAGGGATAATGGTAATTTATTTGATTAGATTTTGGTTTAGCCAAGGGAATCAAGAGTTGTGTATAAGTGGGTAGAGTTGGTAAACATTTATAAGAGTGAGGAGGGGTACTTTAGAAATGTCTTGAAAAATTATTTTATTATAAATTTATTTTAAAATTATAATTGTTTAAAATTTATAAATTTAGGATATAATATGAGTATGGTTCAAAATCATCTAAAAAATATGTTTTAGACAATTTTAGGTCACAGAATTAACCTTACCTATTAGCATTAACCATTAGTTAAAATCATTAATTCTTACCATGTCTTCTTGTATTTTCATAATATATGGTTACTATAGTTACGATAAAATTCCAATAGAATCACAAGTGGAATAGTAATGAAATTTTAGCATTATATAATTAATTTGTCCAAATATTTTATTTTTAGGACTATTATATCATTTAATAAAATTATATTTCTTTTTAAAGACTCATTTATGTCAATTTGGACACTATTTAGTAATTGATTTTTATTTAAGTCATAACAACGTGATTACTTGGAAAGAAATGAATTAAATCATACCTAAAATTTCAATGTCATCCATATTTTTTTTGTGTGGAATAAAAAAGTTAAAATTACAGTTATTTTAATATTTATAATATCATTTATTTGAATCTTTCGTTAATAAGGTAATCACTGCATCATCATTGTTTCATAAATACATTATTTATTTAATGTCTTAAAATTATAAATAAAATACCCCGATATAGGAAATATTTTTAGATTTATAACTAATAATTATAGTTAAATATATCATTTATATAACCCAAACTAAAATTGATTTATTTAAGAGATACATGTTTATGTTATATTTACATTTTCTTTAAAATCAATATTATAAAAGGTTATTTTCACACCAAAGTGGATCCATGGGGTCCTAAAATTGACCCAAGGATGTTCATGGTTGGAAATATCTCATCAAATAGGACAATGAAACGTGTTATGGTAGTTTAATATTATTATAATATTATTTTTATGCTTATTTACCTGATTTTCCCTTTAACCATAGAAAATAAAAATAATTACTGAAGTTACTTTTCATAATGTCCAAAAATAAAAGGTAATTATTTACACAATATAGAACTTCAGTTACCAAATATGAAATTCATTTTTACAAATTAAAAACATAAAAATTGTATTAATTAATTTAAAATTAATTCATGTTGTAAAAACTGAAAAACGGGTTTTTAAAAAGTAAGAACTATCAAAAGATTAACATGTGCTTATATCCAATTTAAATGTGAAAATAATTTATTGAAAGTAATTGAATTAAATGATAAAAAATTAATCTTATAAAAATTTAAAACAAATTAAAAGGACAATCTAACTATATAAATAAATTAGATGAAAATGCAGTTTTGAATTAAAATGCAGTGTTTTTTCACTAATCATAAAATATGTATTTTTTCAGAAAAATACCAAAATTTCAACCGAAGTAAATTATTATGTCCTAATTCTAATTAATATGTTTATTTTATCATATATAACATATAAAGGTGACAAAAATATATTTAAAAATGGTTCTCCATCAAAAGGTGGTAAAACAACATTTTAAAAATATTAGAGTATTATATTCTTAAAATTGGATTCATTCTCATTTTAAGCCTCTAAAATTCATTGGATAAATGTAAAAACATTTAAAAAATATGTAAATCATAATATAGATAGTTTTGTTCATTCCCACCAATAAACTGACTAGGTGTTAACTACCATTTAAAATAATATTATTATATTTTATTATTTTTTGGTATAACTCGATGTTGTGTGCAACATAAGATTTAAGAGAAACCCGTTGTTGCGTGTCGAGTACGCTATAGGACAAAGCATCCAATTTTATGTAAAATTAATATCCTATTCTTAAATATTAATAGATATGAAAAAAATATTATTCTATAAATATCTATGATGTTACATCATTCTCCTCTTTTAGAAATTGCATCCTCACAATTTTAAAATTTGGTTCGGTAACTTTATTGAAAATCCCACATCCAAAAAGTGTCAATAAAAGTACAACTTTAAAAGAATGAAAGAGAAGTACAAAGGTCACCTGAGATAACACACACTAGTATTCCATGTATGAAAACTTGTATATGGAATAAAAACTAACCATCTTGTTCCGATAGAGAGTGATAAAAATATGATCAGTATAAATTTAACAACAAAAAAACTACAAACACGTGATGGGTTAAAAAGTCATAGATTTCATAGTAGAAAAGGTAAAAGGAAAGAATTTTTGTTTTAATATCCTTTTTATGAAGTTGACGAATTCTTTTACTACTTAGAATATAAACTTAAGAAAATAAACTTTCCTGAAAAGTAGAGTTTCATCCTTTAATAAATTTCTACCACACACTCACCTTTTCTCCAAACGATGAGTATTTGAGATTACTTGGTCACACATGAAGTACAATAATAAAATTATAGAGAATCACATAATCCATAAAAGATGAACTATATATTTCCTCGATCTGTAGACATTAACCAAAACCTAAATGGTTAGTACAATATTAGATAATCCCCCCAAAAGAATAATCCTTTATAAGGAGAAGGTCAAATTTTAATCTCCAAAATTCATCAGTAATACCCAAGTTATACATTGAATATTCAACAAAAAAATGTCCTTAAAATTCCTCAAAATAATACAAACTAAGTTTGAAACCCAAAATTTTAAAGGATTTGATCAGATAGTCTTACATGATAAATCATAACATTTATCTCCAAATAACATCGACAACTCTTAAAGTATCATACATAAAGTAATTAATCTAATCACATATTCTCCATGATAGGTTAATCATTTCCACAAATAACCCGAATATCTATATGTCCACAATAAAAAATAGATTATTCTAAAATAAAATTAAACCATTACTTCTCAAATGAAATCTCATAGTATTTTATTTTCCTTAGGCAGATAGAGTTTCCAAAAGAGAGAAAGTCTTCCAAAATAACATTGATCACTTTATCACCAAATCATTTTCTTATATAAAGGATATACATGTAATAAAACATGAGTTCCTAAAATCAACTTATTCTTAATCCATAAATTCATTTAAAAAAGAGAATAAGTCATACTAACCAGGGACTTCATGTCATCCAAAGGTAGACGATGCACCCTTATCGCCCTTAAGCTTCAGGGTTGATTCCCGCAACCTTTCCAGACACGATGGGGTTTTATCCATCCTATGGGTTGTCATTTTTCTAAAACAACATAATTCTTATCACATTCAAAACATGAGATAAAATCATCAAAATAACCATAACATAATTTAACCTCATATTTATCTAATGCCTTTTATTTTTCATCTCAAAATGTAACAACCCGTAATTGCCAAAAATTCAAGGATCATGTCAACTATCTATTTTCTTTGTAATAATATCCAAATGATAAAAGGCACTTCTTCCTAAATTACCATTTTTATATGAAAATATTAAGGGTTAAAAATACTATAAGTCTTCCAAATTCAAAAAATCATTAATACATTTAAAAATATCATCATACATAGATCCAATATAACTCTTCAATTCCAAAAATATAAACATCTTAATCATCAAAGATTCTTCATGATCCTTATCCATATTATTATTTAATACTTCTTTCCTAAAAACAAAATCATACCTAATTTTCTAAGATTCAATAATGTCAAAACATGATCTAAGAAATAATCCATACCATTCATAGGTCGTTTTCAGTTTCCTCATCCTCAATTGGAATGACATTAGGTATTGGTAAACGTCTATTTGTATAGTCCTTCTGATCCCATTCCCGAACATTCTTTATCGTACATCAATTTTCTTATTTACCATACTACCCACATTTAAAAAATTCAATTGATAACTCAGAAATAACTTCTTTCCATTTCTTGTATTCAACTAAATTATACCTTTTTCCTAGGTGAGATATTACTTTATGACCATTATTTCAAAATCTATAACATCTTCCCATCCCTTTGAAACATTTTCATAGGTTTTTATTTCCATATCCTTGAAAAATAGGTTATTGAATATACATACCATTATGATCATTACCTGAACATACATAGGAATTAGTTTCTTATATATATAATGCCTTAGAAAAACCACCAAGGTTAAAGTGGTCAATCATGACTCCAAAAAGTTGGTTTAGAGTAATGACAAGAGTTCTCATTGTATCTTATATTTCATTTGGTTTCTTATTTAGAAAAGCACCATAGATTCCTTCACATCCATTGTTACTTTGGTGCCTGCTAGATCCAACCATTTACTAAAACCAAAAAGGGTTAGTGTGAGTATATCAATAAAATTATCATATACTATCATATGAGGAGGATAAACACTAAGATATACTTATTAATATTATCTAAAATTTATTAAATTTTTCTAAAATAACTATGACTCTTTCTAATATTATAACCATTGTGGTTATATAAAATATGTCAATTATGCTTAAATAAAACCCTAACATCTACATTTATCTAAACTGACCTCTAGAGCCCACTATATATCCCAGCCCTAAGCATTACTTAATCCTGAGATAAGTTAATAATTTGACTTTAATTTACATTGGGAATATTTTCAGGTTTAGAGATTTAGTGAATTATGTCATAACTCATACATATAAACTTAAATATTACAAGTAGACCCTTCTACTCAGTAACCAATTGTTTTGTAAAAAAATTCCAAAATAAAACATGGTATCATTTAATGTTTTAACATCATTATAATTACTTGATTACATACTTGGCTCTATTATTATTTAAGTCCAGTGAAAAAAATTCAAAAACTGGGATGAGCATAAAAATCTCATTAATGAATACACAAAGAAGGAAAACTACTAGTCTTGGGAAAATATGAAAACCATGAATAATTTATCATAAAGTAATACTTTTCACCTTTATGAAGTAGTAAATATACTTAACTGAATATAAGCTCATTTTTACCCTTTTTTACCAAAATATTACCATAATTTTCATAGAATGAAACTAATAACATGTAAAGGTAACTTGGGACATTAACATACTTAAATGGAATAACCATACGGTCGACATCCACAAATATCACTAAATGGAATAGCCATACGATTGATTGTAATACCCAATTAATTAAATATTATAACATAACCACCCATCCTTGGTTTATCAAAGAACCACTCTTCATTGGTTTATCACAAAACCACCCATATTTGTTTTATCATGTAACCACCCATCAAATGTCCAACTTCCATTATATAACCATAACACATAAAAGGTTTCAATTATCAATATTTCACTCATAAAACTTTATTTTTAATCGTAAGAAATCATTTCAAGATATTATAATAGTAAATCCATTTTCAAAACCATTTTCAATACCAAAACACCCAAAAAAGGAACAAGGTATTTATTTTATTTTTAAAAACATTAAGGCTTATAGAGGAATCCAAATATCAAATAAAAGTTAGGGTAGAAGAGAATTCATTTTAGCCACATAAGTTTAAAACATTCCGCTTTTTAATTTAGTAAAACAATTCATAGAAAAATCTTCCCTTCGAATAAAAATAAAAGTCAAAGGGGTTTATTATACAGCGTATAAAAGAAGGTGGTGTATAACATCCAAATATTCCTCAATGAAAGGAGATTCAGACAAAGTCCCTTACATTGAGTCTAACTCATCATGTACAATCATTCTGTTATTGAATAATAAACTTAGGATAATTTTTTCATGAATGTGGACCTTTTTCAATTTTATATCACTTATTACTATGTTATAAAAATTACATAATTATTTAAGTTCATGTTGGTCGTTTGTTTGATATTCGGTACTTGAGTAAAAAAAGTATTTGTTTTGATGAAAATTATCAATGTTGTCATAAGTCCATCATCTCCAGAATATTATTATTCATGATTAAAATATCATATATATCCATTAAATATTTATTTATTATATCCATAATATTTGGTGATAAGAAATTAAATGCACCATTCATGGAGATGGTAGGTTGTACGTACGCATTATACTACTTTCTTTTCATTGTCATTTTAAAAGAATAATAATCAAATTATTTAAATGTATATTATAATAATAGTATTATATTAATTTTATCTATATCTCATAGGTTTAATAAAATCATCCATTATACGTTCCATGTATAGCATGAATGAGTCATGTCACTTTAAGGGGGTGGTATGCCACACTTCCTCAAATGAAATTATCATATTTACATATTATGGAAATCATAAAGTTATGTTGTAAATAAAACTTACAGAATCATATAGAAAATTTAAATATAATATATTTAATATATAAATACATTTCCGTCATAATGTCCACCATGAGAGGTGGTAGGAGAAAATTTAACAATCATCATTTCGTGAGGCAGTAGTTCTCTGTACACAGAAATAATATGATCATACCCATTAGATGGAGGTGTGTGTAAGTGAAGTTAAAATAATTCTTATAAAAACATATTAGTATATTAATGATACTAGTATTGTTATTTAAATATAGAATAATAATAACATAGGGAGTGAATAAGGAAAATAAAGGAAAGGATTTTGAGAGAAGATGCTACCTCTAAATCGGGCAACTCTTTGACTTGACCCAAAAGGCTTTCTTGAATTGCATTCTAACCAAGGTAAGGATTATAGAAGAAAAGAAGGTATGTTTTTATTTTTTTTGAGTATAATTTGGATGAGCCAAGGGCCTTTATAGTTCTATATACGTGGGTATAGGTGGTGGCCTTTTATAATAGAGTGGATGGTCACTTTAGGAAAGTCTTAAGTATTATTTTATTATGAAATGATTTTCAAATTAAAATAGTTACAACGTGATATATTTCAAGGATAATATGAGGATGGGTCAAAATACTCTCAACCAATAGATTTTATACAAGTTTATTTCAGAAAATTAACCTCACCTTTTAGCTTTAACCCTTAATTAAAAACATTAACTCTAACCATGTCTTCTTATATTTTCATAATATATGGTTAGTATAGTTACTATAAAATGCCAATCAAACCAAAAGTGTATTATTAATGAAAGGTTTAACATTATATAAATTAGTTGGGTGAATATTATATTTTTAGGACTATTATATCATTTAATAAAATAGTATTTTTTTAAAACCTCATTTATGTCAATTTTGACACTATTTAGTAATTGATTTTTGTTAAATTAATAACAACCTGATTCTTTAGAACCAAATGAATTAACTCACCCATCACATGTCAATTTCCTCCAAAAAATTCATGTATGGAATAAAAATTTTCAATTTTCATTTATTTTTATATTTATAATATCATCTATTTTATTCTATCATTAATAAGGTAATCATTGTATCATCATTGTGTCATATAGAAATTTATTTATTTAATGTCTAAAAATTATAAACAAAACACCATGATTTAGGAAATATTTTAAGATTTATATTTACTATTTATAGTCGAGGAGATAATTTACATAAATCTAATTAATAATGTTTTTGTTAGGAGATACATGTTTATGTTATATTTCCATTTTCTTTAAAATAAATATTATAAACGGTCATTATCACATCCAAGTTCCTCAATGGGGTCCTAAAATTGACCCAATGATGCTAATGGTAGGAAATATCTCATCCAATAGGACTAATAATTGTGTTAGGGTAGTTTAATAATATTATAATATTATTTGTTTACACTTATTTACCTAATTTACCTTTTAACCACGGTAAATGAAAATAATTACTGAAGGTACTATTCATAATGTCCAAAAAATAAAAGGTACCTATTTACACAAATTTTAACTTTTGATTTAAAATATGGTATACATTTCTCTAAATTTAAAACACAGAAATTTAGGTAATTAATTTAAATTAAATTTCTGTTGTCAAAACTAGAATGTAGGTTTTTAAGAAGTAATAACCATCAAAAGATTAACATGTGTTTATTTCCAATTTAAATGTGAAATTACTTTCAATAAAAAAATTGAATTAAATTATAAAAACCTAATCCAATTACAATTTAAAACCAATTAAAAGGATACTATAACTATATAAATAAATTAGATAAAAAAACAGTTTTGAATTAAAATGCATTATTTTTCTACTATTCATACAAATATGGATTTTATCAGAGAAGTACCAAAATTTCTACTAATGTAAATTATGATTTCCCAATTCTAAAGAAGAAGTTTATTTTTTCAAATATAATATTTATAAATGAAGAAGAATATTTTTAAAAAGGGTTTTCCCCCAAAACACTGTAAAATGACATTTTTAAAATATTAGAGTATTTTATTCATGAAAATGGATTCATTCTCCATTTAAGCCTCTAAAATCCATTGGGTCTATATAAAAAATTTAGAAAATATCTAAAATCATAATATATTATGGTCAATTCATTCCGACCAATACCACCTTTAAACGTTAACTAACATTTAAAATAATAATATTATATTTTATTATTTTTTGGTTTAACTCAATATTGTGTGAAATGTAAGATTTCAGAGAAACCCTCTACTGCATGTTGAGTACGCTATTGGACAAAAAATCCCCTTTAATATAAAATTAATATCTTATTTATAAATATTAAAAGATATGAAAAATTATTATTTTATAAATATCTTGGATGTTACATTACACAAGCACTATTTCAGTGTTGCGTAAGCGTTTAAGAAAATTATTTCATCACTAAAAATAATAAATAAATTATAATAATAAAAAAAATTAATTTTATAAAAATAAATATTAATTTTAATTCATAAATTATTTTTTCCTATGTGAACATATAATAATAATTTATAAGAAAGAGAGTGACATTTATTATTTTTCTTTACATAATATTATATGAGGGTAAAAATAAAATCTAAATAAAAGACATGTCATATTTTATATGTTTGTATAATTATGGAATTAATATAATAATTAAATTAAATAATGTAAAGTGTTTTATTTAATTTATGCCTTATGAATTTTTTTTTAACCCTAATTAAATCATTTTACCTTTACTGTGGTAAAAAATATTTATTATGGTTACAATTCATAATAACAAAAAAAGAGACCAATTAAAGAAATTTGACCTACTAATTTAAAATATGGAATTTATTTTTCAAAAATTAATTTATATAAATTGAATAATATCATTTAAAATTAATCCTATAAAACATATTGAAATTGTTTTCATAAAAAGGAGTTTTAAAGTATATAAAAGTTCTTTTATTCCAATTGAAGTATAAAATTAATTAAAATGACCATAATTAATTTTTTTGAAATCAAATGGGTCTAAATATATTTTGATCTAATCCCAAATATAATTTGACTTTATAAATACTTGATACAAAAATAAATTATCTAATAAAAATATTTATTTTTCATTATTTATTAAAAAATAAAACTTTTCAGAAAATTATAAAATATTAAACTTAATATAATTTTGAAATTGGGAATTAAAAAATTAATTTCATTTTATGAAATTAAAATTATATAATTTTTGTATTTATATTTTAAATAAAACCATATAATGATTGAAAACCCAATTTGGTTAAAAATAATGATTTTACCTTTTAATGTAAAAAATGAATAATATTAATAATATTAATATAAATCTATAAAATATAATTAATAAATTTTAATAAGATAATAAAATGATTTATCTCCATATTTCTGATGTTTTTACCATGGTTTAACTGACTTAATATTTAATTTTGAGGAGTTATCTTTATGTGTAAATAAATCACTTTATCTTTATTGTATTCTTATTTATATCAAGTAGAGTTACATAAGTGATTAAAAATATGTTCATAAAATTGTGTTTAATGACATTTATTTTAATTCTATAATCCATTCTTATTAATTATTTTAATGAGGGATCACAATAAAGAATCCATGAAAAATTAAACATTCCACTAATAGAAATAAAATAATAAATGTGGTATTTTCATGATCATATTTAATTGTTAGTTTATACAGAAGAATATAATCTGACCCTTATCCTTAGGGGGGAAACACGTTGAACGAGTACTATGTTTTTAAAAATATTTCACCTATCCTCCTATGTATTTTTTTGAATGGTTTTGTCTCAGCTCCAAACTTAAACTACCTTCACTCACCTAATGGCTTCATATATTACATAATCTTTAGTCACACTTTGGTCAAGGTAACCAAATGATTGGTTTAAGAGTTTTATGTAAAATAAACTACATGAAAAGAGGCTCAATCATAACGTTAGGAGGGATGATGTGAAAAACATCAATATAATGAATGAATAATAATAAATTAAAATGAGACCAATCACATGCATACTTTTGGTCTAAACTCATGATCATCCACACACATGAAAAAAAATATATTTTTAACGTATAATTCAATCATGTCATTTTTTTCTTTAATTAATATAAAATGGCATGAAATAATCCAATTAATTATCTAATTAATCAATTAATTAAATTTATTTAAATTACATCCAAACTCTCTAAAAATTTCCGTCAACCATAATTTTACACAAATTAATATTATTTAAAACCAATAAACACATGTAATTGGTTAAAATTACTTACACCCATACACATTACTTTTCATTATCCTTGTATTATGTATTTAAAAGGAATCCAACATATGTGACATGGAACGTAATTAAAAAAAGTGAATTATTCAATAAATGAAGAAATATCATATATAAATTATATGGGATGTGATTTTATTAATTTACATGTAATAAACTATAAGAAAATAAAATAAAACACATGAAATTCATAATTTAATATATAATTTTTAATCTTATAACATTAAATGTACTATCAATAAAATGACACACATAACACATATAAAAAGGATTAATTATATAATAATTTTATTTCTCTATATTAAAATATTCACACAAGGCATAATAGATTACATAGGTTGTTCATGGGATAAAATACATGTTATCTATTATTTCCATGTTTATAAAATAGGACTAGGTATGTGTCATGTTTTTTAACTACATACGTGTATGAGGTATATGATGTGTATGCTGGTTGTGTGTCGTCTGACATCAAATTTCCATGGTTTTTCACTCCTCGTATCATGTTGTAAATAAAAAACATCTCTTTGACCCCCATATTTCCTATTATGAAAACATGTGGACTACATAGTGTATAAGTGAGTTACATCTCATGCCCTCTAGTTAAAACACATGGCAACCATCATCGGTAAACATACAGTGTGCATTAAATGCCTTTCAAATGTTGTTAATTCAAGATGAAACTCATTAAAAGTGAGAAATATTTTTATATTACACTCAGGTACACTAATTATACTATTGAGATTCATGACATGTACTCCTATGTTATTTGGCCAGAACCCTCGACATCTCCTTATGGTATCTTCAGACGTTCTTTATGTTAATTTAACTTTTCCTTGGTTATTTGATAAAGGAAAAATATAGGATAATATTTTGATGTTTGGGTTTAAGAAAAAGTGATATCAAAATGAAAACTAATTTCTAATGAATATTATTTATCAATGATTAATAAATAATTATAAATTGATTATATAACAGCTTTGATACCCCTTTAAGGTTTAAGGTGTTGTAAATACCCTATTTGGCATGTCTAACTTTGTTTTTTATCATAATCAATGAATAATATGATATTTATATGATAAATAATGTCATGACCAAAATAATTACATCAAATATTAATTTACTTGTTAGAACTAGAAATAGAAGTCACGATCATCACAAATACCCTATATTTAATTTACAGATGTATTTATATTTATCTTGTCTTGTAATTATTTCTTTATTGATAATTTTTTACTACACTCATTGGATCGGAATTGCATCATAAAATCATAGAGAAGAATCTATCTAGCGATGATTCACCTATGCCAAAAAACTCAGGTCTTTGAAGAACCATCAATTGCTAGTATATTTAGTCGTAACTACATACATCATCCAATATTGATATTAGAAATAATCACTTTACGGATGATGGATTCCTAAGGATATGATTATTTATTGAGATGTAGATCAGGATTGATGCTCTTATTCTTGAGCATGTTATTTTGAGGATTATCTCTAAGAATTGGGATAATTCTCTCCTAGTTCTTTTGAAAAAATAATTAGTGAACCCTAAAAATTTATATATCTGATTATTTATAATCCATACAAAAGTTGGAAATTACACATTAAAACATAAGTGGTTACTAATTTCTAAGAAACATAATGTGACCTTTAACTAATATAATGTTTCACATCCACCTGGGTAATAATTATGATTTTAATTATCTATAAAAACTATTCCTTAAATGAGAGTTCAAAGGATTTGGGTTAATTTTTTATTGAAATTGTTATTTGTTAAATATTTTTCTAAAAATATGTGTTTTTTGTGATTAATTGGAAATATTCATATATTTATTTTATATATATTTTTGAAAAATATTTTTTTATGGAATAATATTATAGGAATAATTTCTATGATTGTTAAGTGTTTGGAGTGCATGATTTTATGTTTCAATGTTCCTCTACGATATACATAATCGACCTTATAATTGTAATTATATTTATTTATCTTTTTTACTTGAAGATTTTTATTTAAGTCTTTATTTCATGGTATGAATTTGGGATCAGCAATAATTATCCTTATAGAGTCCATCCTAAGACCTCTAATCATGAATAAAAGGCTTCAGTAGGAAATCACATGGCTTCTTACCTTTGTTAAATTTTCACCAAAGATATAATTGATAGAATCCTGAACAAGGGTACTAAATAATAATTTCCCAAGATGAAAACCAACAATGGTTACCAACAATTTGGGGATCCCAAACAAATTATTGAGATTAAGAAGTGTTTGAACATAAATGGAGCAAGATAGAATTTCCTAAACAGTAAATTCCGATGAATAAGAATGAGTTCCTTGGAATCGAAAATGAAAATATAGAACTCAAGAGATTTTTTGTGCACCATAAATTAGGATGATTTTCTAGAGGTTTTTTATTACTTTACACAGACACACACAAAAGATAAGCGTATTTAAAATGTAATTAAAACTATATGGTATCCATAATGAGGACAAACTATATTGATCCATAAAATAAAAATATCAATCAGGTAAAATAACAGGGGGGAAATAATGGTGGAACTAATCCACATTATTTAAATTAGTCAAAAATACAGGCCCAATATTTTAGAACATTCATAGAATCTAAATGATGCTAATATTTCTTCACAACAATACTAACATAGTACTCCCATGTGACTTTATGAAAATCCAGGTGAACTATTCCACCCTTAAATCCTTTTCATCACTTGCCACCGACTTCTCTACAATGAATTTTTCATATAAGTGGGATGGATTTGTGGCTTTGGGAATTGAATTTTTGTTCTGAGAGGATATCGACATATTGTTGGGCCTCCGATGAAATGATTTTTTCCACCCACACCAAGGGATGCATGTAGGATTTCTATGTTGAACATGACACTCAATGTATTATTCTTCTTCAACCTTACTTCCATAGACAGAAATTTAATTATATTCCCCTAAATATTTTTCTTCCATTGGCATATGTGTTGTTCTACTTCACCAAAAGAGGTTAGATCATTGTTCAAAGTGAAGTGTAACTCACTAGAGAAGAGTTCTCGCAGTGAAAACCCAGGTGGCACTATCAGCCTGATAATGTTTCTAATGGCGGGAACCCAAAGCGAGGTGTCATTGGGAATGTAATCTAGTTCTTACACCATGTTGGATGGTGGTGAGATGAATTCAACTGTGTTCGATGGAATGGGAATCACCTTGACAATGTCTGGCATTGCAGCATCTATAGAGTTCATTCTAGTTGGTGTGGGTGGATATCTCTGGTCTCTGATAGTGTTTTTAGTCTCCAATATCAATCGTACAGATACCACAATGTTTTTGAAAATGAATCCCTCCTAAAAAATTAATACATAATGTTTTTAACAGCACTCTAATTCCACAATTATACCTTATCTAAGATGACACCGTGTGTTATGTTGACATGATTTCTATTGTGGTCGTACACACGATATGCATTGGACCTAGACTCATACCTAATGAAGATCATCAGAATACACTAGTCATCCATATTATTACATTAAGGATTCATGTTATTAACTTGTTTGATGCATCCAAAAATGTGAAGAAAGTAAACCTATAGTCCTTTTCAATTCCAAGACTCATATGAAATAATCCCACCAATGTTGTGTGTCAATTTTCGGTTAAGGATGAAGATAGTGGTGGAGATAGCCTCACCACAAAACATCCCAAGAATCCCCATTGCATTCCGCATGATTAGATCCATGAAAAAACATGGTCTAGTTGTGTTGTTAAATGAATCCATTTTTATATTGTTAATAAAAAGACATGAGTTGTTTTCGTATGACATGCTCATTATAGTATTCACCTAATTCTACTATAGTGAACTCGCCACCAAGGATGGTGAAGGGGAACATCATCTGATGACATGAATCAATATCCACCATGTCTAGAAAGTTTCAAATTCGATCTAGATCTTGGTCTTTTATTTTGAGTATATTGAGAAACATGTAATGTCTCATGTCATCCATGAGAAGTAGAAAGTAGTGATTATTTCTTGGCATCATCAGCATGATTAGACTGTAGAGGTCATCTTGGTCAAAGTTGAGGACTTTCTCCACATGGTGCTTCACTTTCTCAAGGAAATACACTAGTTTTTTCCTATTAATGAGGAAATTATTTCATATTTTGTCCACTTGATCAATCATTGGAATCCCTTACACTATATCATATTGAGTGAGCATACACAATGCCTAGAAATTTAGGTGGCTATATCTCATATTTTAGTGTCAGGCCTCCTATTATCCCCTTTTATAAAAGAATATTAGTTTTTAAATGTTGAGTTTTGTCCTGTAAAATCAAATAGGAAAGTGTTACACCCTACCAAAAAGGTGTTGCTGCTAGTCATGAATCTTCATGATGCCTCCATTAACAAGAACCTGAATACCTTCTCATCAAGATATCTGATGATCATGTTAGTGGTGAGCATTGAGATGAATTACATCCTTATGAAAATGTGGTTCTCACTAGTCTTTCAGAGAACAATATCATCCTGAACCCATCAATACTAATGATAGATCTGTAACCAAACTTTATACTATCACAAATTCCAGAGATAATCTTATAGAAGACAATGTGTGGACTGTTCATGTGGTTTGTAGAATCAGTGCTGGGGTACCAAAAGACATTATCATTCATCCCCTTAAATCCCTATTGGAAAAAGGCTATTCCTCAACCAACCAGATAGGAATGAATTGTGATAGTGTGCAATTGGGAATGGTGTATCATTGTGTGGGGAATACAGTCACCTTGGTGCATTCCCTTTCCATAAGGAGCATGGGCTCATCATTATCAATCCAAATTATATGGGTCTTATCCTATTTATGAATTCTGAAAAAAAATTCCCAATGACCCATTTTTTTACAATAGTGACATTTTTCCCTTGATATATCATGGTCCCATATGGTTCCTCATCCATCCCTTCTATTTAAACTGTTGTTTTCATCTGACTTTCTTCATGGTTTTCAGAAGCACCAGTTACTAGAATTAGAGTCATTGAAGTACCCCTCCCCCAATCTATCGCTCCTTAATTCATATAACTCATTTATCCTTCATGAGGAGAATCATCCATTTATCATTGAAAATGGGTGCCCACTCAAAATGGTCCTCTTCTGCTTCGATTATCCCTGTTAACTCCTCCAAAGAGAGATTCTAGATGTCAAGAAGAGTTTAAAATGAAAGTTAAATTTGGGATAACCTAGATGGGATGATCTGCATGAACTTATCAATGATGTTGTGTTGAGGCTCTTGATCACTGAGGATTGTGAGCTGGTTGACCAATCGAGTGAGCTACAGTGCAAAGTAATCCACTAATCCGACATTGGAAAATTCAAATCCTTCATACTCCTTATGAAACTTCTGGGAATTTTCCTTGTGCACATGATCGATGTCAATGTGTGTGATATTGAAATTTTCCCCCACTTATGAATTTCCTTTATGGAGAGTATCGAGATCCTCTTTTCCAGGATAAGAAACAGGATGACCTCTAGCACCCTTCATTCATCATGGAGTTCATCACTGCTAATGTTGATGGAATCACAGTGTCTATGTTCATAGAGAATAACCTTCCACAATAATTCCTAGTTGATTTAGTTTTTCTTAATAAGGATGAGATATTGTGAAGATCCCATGACCTTTTTTTAATGTACCACCATAGGGTCGTTTCTACCATCAAAGTGGGACATGGGACAGGAAAATAGATCCTGGGAGTGTTTTTGTGATGATGTATTATAGTGTGGCATCATGGAATAAGTTAACCACCCAATGATGCCAAATGATGGAAATGTTTGACCAGTTAATGCATGTGAAAAAATATTAATTCCTTGGAAGGGAAAATATAAAGCTACAACTCAAGATATTTTTTGGGTTCCACAAGTTGGTATACTTTTCTAGAGGGGCTTTCATTTCATTATATATACACACAAGATAAGAATATTTAAAATTTAATTTAAACCATGGGGGGACTTAACTATGTCAATCCACATTGATCCATAAAATGAAAACATAAATGAGGGAAATTAATGAGGGGAAGGGAAATTAAAGGTAGAATTCATCCCTGTTATTGAAATTAGTTAACAAAGTGAACCTAAGATCTTCCAGAGTCTAAGAACCTCAAATTGATTTGTGAAAACTATTGAAGCGATGAAGAACCATGTCAAAATCATGAATCCGTGTTGAATTAAATAATTTTAAATGACATGCATCATGAAGAATTTCCATCACTGAATCTTTCAACCTTGCACAAAGGAAGTATACTTATCAAGGCTTAGAGATAGAAGTATAAAAATTAATCAACAACGTTTACCACTTTGTTGGGAGTTATTTTATATCAATAAATTGAATCTAAGCCGTAATTTGATGATTTTTAACACCCTTATTTTTAATTTAGCATTACCAAATGATTATAAACATAAATTGAATGTGAACCATGGTTTATAATCTTGTTTGAAGACTAAATGAAGTCGACTAATATGAGTTGGGGAAGTGGTATTTTGGTTTCATGGATTATTATTTTTAGGTTTAATCGATGGAGACATGGTGTGAGGCTTCTGAGTGTTACGACTTCAAAAATAGAGATGAGTGAACATGATGAGTTCCATGTTTTTCTAGTGAGATTTTTTATGAGGGGATCAAGATTAACCAAGGATGAATGAATATTTATGATTAAGTTCCACTGGAACTGATTATTCAAGATGAATACTTGAATCATATTTCGTAACCAAAGGAATTATATGGTTTTTTCAATGATAATTGAGTTCGATGAAGGAGTTAAGTCTGGATATAAGATCAGTATTTAATGTTAATTTTGGTGGTGGAAATAAAATAATGAGGTTTAAATTGGGTATTATAATGTGAATTTAATTTTTGGGGAAAGAGGTAGATTTTTTGAAGGGGTTTTCTTAAGTGGTAGGGACACTAGAAATAGAATATTGAAAAGAAACACTATAGTGATCACCTACACGTTAAATTAGAAAATTAAGATGATTAATTTATGAAAAAAATAAAGGATATTCTGCCCCACTATTGGTGGTGGTGTGGTAAGGGATTGGGTGGGGTGAAGGGTAGGTGATCGTACCACGATTCACTGTTTTATTCCACCCTTACACTGTTGTTTTAAACTAGTTTTGTAATGAATATTAAAAATATAAAAAAACATCACATTATGTTGGAATAAATAATATAATTTTAATCAATATTAGAATGGTAAATGTTACTTGTCTTTATTATTTCAATGTAGATGGAGATGATTTGGAGGGCCTTTGATGAAGTGGAAGAAAAATGGGACAAAATTGCATGGACCCATGGATATCTGTTCACTATTTTAAATATTATGAGAAATTCGTGCAACCAAATGTGATGATATTTTGTGGGATGATCCAGATTTTAATGTTCTACATTTCATATCAAGGAAACCAATCCTGATTCGGCAACTATAGGGCCCATCGAACCTATCTGTACAAGGCACCAAATATGAACAAAGTCAAATGTGGTGTTCTGTATTTTATCAATATATCAAGATGTAGTTTTCCAAATGGTGCCAAAAATTCATTGGTTATAGATAAGACATGGGGATACAAGATTCCAGTTTTTTAAAAATGGCGATTTGACTATCTAAGATCCTAAAACCTTTCTCCATGTGGTTTATCAAAATCTGGGTGCCCAAAACCACTTCTCATTTTGGCTATAAAAAGACACCTTGGGCACCCCATTTGCATGTTCGGCCAGGAGGAAAGGTGCTTCCATTTTGGAGTCCACAAAGAGTCTTCTCAACATCCCTATATGTTCTGGAGGCTATGGGAAGTGCTGCTTCAACATCTTCTTCTTATTCCTCTCCCATGGGTTTCTAAACCCCTTGTGATCACCCGAGGAAGAACGTGATGTAAATCCCAAGATTCATGTTTGTAATATTTGAATGATCTTTTTAATAGGTTGTTGTGTTGTTTTTCATAATCCCTTATTCTTATTTTATTGAGTAATGTTCTAGTATGTCATGCTCAACTCATATGATCATGTTTTGGGGTACCCATTCATGTGATGTTTCACACACTGTTCACCACTTTCTTTTCCCCCTTTCAATTGTGGTGTTTGTGTGGTTCATATTGGTCAACTGGACAAACATAAGCATTGTCAAGGCCATGTAAATTTATTTCATGGTATCACAAAGAAAGAACATACAATCTTGGACAACACATCTAGTTCTTTGTGTGTTTCCATGGTGAGTTTTAGTTATGAAGTCAAACACAATTCACCCAATCATCGATGGTGTCTGGGGAATCATTGTGTTTTTTCGACCGAACCCTAGGAGGTATCCGAGTATAAAATCTGTAACATTCCAGTTCTAGGTGTTTAAAACCAGGGATTAAAATATCGGAACCCTATATCATTAAGCGATGAAGGATAAACATCATGAGAGTAGCCCGGGTTGATCACGCTTAGTTATTCTGTTAATATGTATGTTGTTTTATCGCTTTCATTTTCTATTTTCATCTTTAATAATCAAACCCCAAAGTTTTACAAAACCTCATTCACCTTCTACTTTCATAATCAAAACCCTCTTTTTAAATTAATCATCTAAGGCTCCATCGAGAGATGACCTAGGTTTGCTGCTATTCTACAGAAATTCTAGTCAAAATTAAACAACTAATTTGACGTGCTTGACAACACGATCAAATTTTGGTGCTATTTCTGGGGATCCAAGATCATTTTTTCTTTATTTATTTTTATTTATTTATTTTACTTCTTAGTTGGTAATCTTTTAAATACCCCACCCCTATTGGATTGTTTTTGTTTTGGGTTTTGTCTTTATTTTGGTTGTTTTTGGTGTGTTATTTATCTCTCTCTCTCTCTCTTCTTCTCCATCTACCTCTCTATAATTATGTATTATAACATTATATTCTCTTTTCACCCTTCTTATGTGATTTTATTCATATTCAAAAAAACATCACAAATTATTTGCATGACCCGATCTGGTAAAGAATCACTACTTGAATTTGACCCTAAAATTGAAAAGTCACTTCACACTCAAATCAAGGCATCTAAAGAAGGTCAATCAAGTAACATTGAGGAACCCTGATTGAAACCTCAAGTGGTTCTAAACCAATCCAAAATTGAACCAAATCAAACCCATGAAAACATAGCTGGAAATAATCGAACTTTAAAAGAACCGACCACCCCTGTTGTGGAGTACCAACCTGCGTACATCCATTATCCCGAGGAAGAAGCCAACTTTGAGCTGAGATCAGGTCTCATCCTCCTTCTTCCTTAAATTCTATGGCCTTCTCGGTGAGGACCCTCACAATCATATCAAAGAGTTTCACATAGTGTTCTCTACTATGAAACCCCAAAATGTATCTAAGGACCTCATTATGTTTAGGGCCTTCCGTTTCTCCCTTGATGGTGTAGCCAAAGACTGGCTGTACAATATGCCTACCATAATTGGGGGCTGTAATGACCATAAAAGACTCTTTCTACAGAACTTATTCCCTGCCTCCTGAACTGCATCAATTAGGAAAGAAATCTGTGGAATTAGGCAATCACAAGGACAGACACTTCATGAAAACTGGGAGATATTCAAAAGACTCTGTTCAAGTTTCCCCCACCACCAGATCATTGAACAACATTTAATTCAATAATTCTATGAGGGACTTATCCCCATGGATTATGGAATGATTGATGCTACAGCTGGTGGTGCCCTAGGTGACAAAACTCTTTTTGCCGCTCGTGACTTAATAGCCAACATGGCTCAAAATGCACAACAATTTGTTACGCGAGAAATTGCACCAACCCGAGGAGTTCATGAGGTAATTCATTCAGCCCTAGAACAAAAGGTAGATACTAAACATGATGAGATGCATACCCTTATAAGGAAATTAGCTCAAGCACTAGGTAACTCACACTCTACTTCTATTCCATTACATTATGGTATTTGTTCTGATAACACTCATTTTTCTTACCAGTGCCCACAACTTCAAGATTCATCTGATTCTTGTGCATCGGTGTTCCTAGGGAATCCATTCCAACAATAACCTCCCTCAAATCAAGAATAATTCATCCCAAATCCAAATCCTGGGTGGAAAGCACAACCCCAATACCAACAAGGAGGAAACTCAAGCAACCCCAAGCAGAATTGGTATCAACAAGGCCAAGGTATGCCACCTTCTTATCCATAATCATCTCAAAAAAATCCTCTTCCTCCCAAATATAAACCAATCCTTGAGGATATGGTGAAGCAAATGGAATCCCAGAACCTCCAGTTCCAACAGACCACACAATCAACAATTCATGATTTGCGAACTCAAGTGGGACAATTGGCGAACACCATCGGTGAGCTTAAGATGCAAGGGTCTGGACAACTACCATCCCAACCCATTGCCAATCCGAAGGACAAAGGTAATGTATGTGCAATTACAATTTGTAGTGGTAAAGAAGCTTCTCCTTCTATTGATTCGATGAAATAGGTGTGTCCCCCTCTTGAAAACACTCTTTCCCAACCCTCAAAACATCCATGTAATGAAAATAAAAATAAAAAGGGAAATCAAATTATCGTTGATGATTCAAATGAACAATCCATTCCTCTTATGTTCCCATTAAGACTATATAAATATAAGAAAAATTCTGATAATTATATTGATAATGAGATAGTGGATACATTTAAAAAAGTTCAAGTTAATATTCCTTTATTGGATGGAGTCAAGAAAATTCCCCGTTATACCAAATTTCTTAAATCACTTTGCACCCATAGACGAAGGATGAAGGGGAATGAGAGAGTCAAATTGGGTAGGAATGTCTCGGCCTTGATTCAACCAGTAATGCCAACCAAATTCAAGGATTCAGGCACATTCAAGATACCATGTACCATAGGGGAGACTTTATTTTCTGATTCTATGCTAGATTTAGGTGCTTCCATTAATGTAATGCCTCACTTTGTGTATACTTCTCTGCAGGTTGGAGTGCTTCAACCAACCATAATTGTTGTGCAACATTCCAACCGGAGTACACTGCATCCAATAGGAGTGATTGAGGATGTCCTTGTACGAGTGAAGAATCTAATCTTCCCTGCTGATTTCTACATTCTTAAGATGGAATATACCTGAACCCAAGGACATGCTACTCTCTTACATGAGAGGAAATTCCTAAAAACAGCAATGACGATCATCAACGTTCACAACGGTATGTTGTCCATGGAATTCAGAGGAGAAAAAGTAAGTTTTAACATCCTTGAGGCTATGAAACATCCCATTGAAGAGCACTCCACTCTTCCTATCTATTCGATGGAAGTGCTCTCAAACAATGCACACACACACAATTCTATCCATAACCCAAACTCTGATTCAATTTTATTTTCTTCTCCCTTGGATGATTTGAGTTTTGATTCATGTTTTGAGTGTTGTGTGGGTTCAGAAAATTGTAAATTTTGTGCTTTAATTTATGAGTGTTTTCATGCTGAGGTACCCATGACTGTCGACAATTCTGCAAATCTCATTTCTATAGATTCTCTATCTTTAGAGAATAAACATGTGCAGATAGATAGTTTAATGGACCTCACTCCCCCTAAATCCCCTACCTCAATATAGAAACCAATGATGTTGGAACTTAAACCACTTTCTTATAATTTAAAATATGCATATATTGAGGGTATTAAGAAACTGCCCATCATTATTTCCAATAACCTCTCTCCATAACAAGAATCGAAATTTCTCAAACTTTTGAGAGAGTGTAAAAAGGAAATAGGATGGACATTGGATGATATTCCCAAGATTATCCCATCTATTTGAATGCACCATATACTTTTGGATGATGAGGCTAATCCCATAATACAATGTCAATGCTGGTTGAATCCCACTCTCCATGAAGTGGTAAAATTGGAAGTCAGTAAATTACTTACTACGGGGATCATTTATCCTATATCTGATAGTAAATGGGTTAGCCTAGTGAAATTTATGCCTAAAAAACAGGAATAATAGTTTTGTCAAATGAAAGGAATGCATTGGTTCCAACATGTGTGGAAAATAGTTAGCGAGTCTGTATTGACTACCGTCGACTGAATCAAGCCACATGGAAGGACATCTTTGCAATACCTTTCACTGACCAAATGTTATAACGATTGGCTGGTAAGTCCCATTATTGTTTCCTTGATGGCTATTCAGGTTATTTCCAAATACATATAGCCCCTGAGGACCAAGAAAATACAACATTTACCTGTCCATTTAGCACATTTTCATTCAGAAGGATTCCATTCGGTCTATGTAACGCTCCTATTACTTTTCAGCGATGTATGTTGAGTATTTTTTCTGAGTACCTTGAGAGTTGTATGGAAGTCGTTATACATGATTTCATGGTATATGGATATTCTCTTGATGATTTTTGGAACACCTAGGTTCTGTCCTCTGCCACTGCATTGAAAAAGATCTTGTTTTAAATTATGATAAATTCCATTTTATGGTTGAGTGAGGGATAGTTCTTTGGAATGTCATTTCAAATAAGGTAATTCAACATGAAAAATCTAAAATTGAATTAATTTCAACCCATCCATATCCAAAATGTGTTCGTGAGGTTCGATCTTTCTTGGGTCATGCTGGTTTTAACCGCCAATTCATTAAAGTCTTTAGTAATATTGCACTTCCATTGTCCCAGTTATTGCAAAAATATTATGAGTTTTTGTTTGATAAAAATTCTGAGGATGCATTCAATTCACTAAGAAAGAGTCACACATCACCTCCCATCATCCAACCACCAAGGTGGGATCTCCCCTTCGAGCATATGTGTGATGCCTCTAACTTTGTAGTTGGGGAAGTTCTATCATAAAGGGTTGAGAAGGATCCTCATGTCATTGTGTATGCCTCGCGTACTCTTGACCCTACCCAGGAAAACTACACAACCACAGAAAAAGAACTCCATTATATTATCTTTTCCTTGGAAAAATTTGGTTCATATCTTCTTGGGTCAAAAGTGATTGTGATTTCTGACCATGCTACCCTTAGATTTCTCTTAAAGAAACCTGAAGCCAAATGCCATCTCATACGGTGGATGCTCCTCCTCCAAGAGTATGACATTGAGATTAGAGATAAGATGGGGGTGGAAAATGTTTTAGCTGACCACATTAGTAGGATTTCCCCACCATTGGACCATTATGTTGACTCACCCCAACCCATTGGATAATTCTTCCCTCATGAGAACGTTTGTGATGTTGTGGATCTTACCCTCTAGTATGCAGACATTGGGAATTTTCTAGCAACATCTAGGGTCCCCTATAATTTTAGCATTGTAAAATCCTAGAGACTTAAGCATGAGTCTCGTTGGTATATTTAGGATGACCCATACTTGTGGAGAATTTTTAGTGACCAAGTAATTTGTCGGTGTGTCCCTAACCATGAGTTCACCTTTATTTTGACCTTCTGCCACACTTTGGCATGTGGGGTCCACTTTGGCTCTCAAAATACATCTCGAAAGGTCCTTGGCTCAGGACTTTATTGGCCAACATTGTACAGGGATGCCCATAGATTTTCCAAGTCATGCAGTCATTTTCAATTCACAGGGAATATCTCCAAGAGGAATGAAATGCCCCAACAACCCATGTTATTTTATGAAATTTTTGATGCATGGGGAATTGACTTCATGGGGCCTTTTCAAAATTCATTTTTCTTTGTGTACATCATATTGGCTTTTGACTATATATCTAAATGGGTGGAAGCAAAGGTCACCAGGACCGATGACTCTCGAGTGGTTGTTTATTTTGCGAGGTCCCAAATTTTCAGTAGGTTTGGTTTACTAAGATTCATCATTAGTGATTAGGGTTCACATTTTTGCAATCGCAACATGAAAAATTTACTTCAGAAGTATGAGGTTGATCATAAAGTCTCCACTGCATATCACCCCCAAACTAATGGACAAGCAGAAATATGAAATCGGGAAGTTAAACGAATCTTGGAAAAAAACGGTATAATCCAATAGAAAATATTGGAGTTTGTGCTTGGATGATGCACTATGGGCATACTGTACAGCTTTTAAAACCGCAATCGGAATGTAACCATATAGAATTGTGTTTGGAAAGGCTTTTCACCTCCTAGCAGAGGTAGAACACCATGCATATTGGGCTGTTAAACAATGTAACATGAACTTTTTAGATGCAGGTGCGCAAAGAAATCTGCAGATTCAAGAGTTGGGAGAAATTCGACATGATGCATATGAGAACTCCCAGATCTATAAAGAGAAGACAAATAATATTCATGATAGCATGATTCACCAGTAGAAGTTCCATATTGGTGAGAAGGTCCTCATGTACAATTCTAGGCTTAATCTCCACCAAGGTAAGCTTTGTTCTTGATGGCTTGATCCTTATACTGTTACTAATGTTTACCCTTTTGGTGCAATACAGATTTTTCATGAGCAGAGTGGACGAAGATGTATCGTCAATGGGAAGCTACTTAAACACTTCTATGAGAATTTGATGAAGAATCTGGTGGAGGAAATCCACCTTCTCGATGCATCTTACTAATAAAACCCACCAGGTTTTATCCTTCCTTCTCACATTCTCAATTATTTTAGTCAGGACACTACACATTCTAGGTGTGGGGGTGGATACATTCCTGGGTTAGTTAGAAATTTTCATCGTTTTCTATTTTCTTATCTTTTTAGCCTTCTTTATGGTATTTTCATTTTTCCCCATCAACAATTTCGAAGTATGATGTTTTGGTGACCATAAAAGTAGGAAAGTAAAAATATCGTAACAAAGGCTAAAAAGAATATTTGTATGAATTTAATATCAGGAAGTGATTTTAATTTTTTTAGTGAATTGGATTTCTGTAAATGATATAAATGGTCATATCTATGTGAAACCTTTGAGATGATTGATGCCCCTTGAGTGAGTAGTTTTTGAGAAAACAATGTCACTAAATCTCCACATATATTTGCACCAAACCACAAATTTTGATTATTTATTACTTAATATATGGTTAATATATGTTGGGTTAATATTTTTCAGCTTTAAATGATATTTCCATACGTTGGTTCCTTATCTGATCTGTTTCATTGCTGTACCAGATTGACCTATGTGTGTCTACGTAATGTCTGACTATTATACGCCTCAAAAAATATTGTTGTGTATTGGGTAGGTCAAAAACCACTCCTCCTCAACCTTTGAACTTGTTATAACTATTTCAATTAGTGTTTTGAGGAGATCAAACAAGGGTTGAGAGATGGGTGTGAGATTTGTTCCAAATGCACTAATAAATAAATGAGGGGAGTGACAAAATGTAAAACATATGGGGATATCAACGTCTGAAGCTTATGGTGTGACTTCTGGGAATTCTTAAGTGAGTGGGTCTTGAAATATGATTGCAATGGATGTGGGAAGGGTTTGGTGAAAAATCATTTAAAGTTGAATAATGTTAAAATAACCTATATTTAATTGATTGAAAGTGGAAAGAATGGAATGGAATGATTTTCACACACACATATGGAGACATAGTTGAATGGTTGATTTTTTAATTCCTGGATCATATTGGTGTGATGAATCTCTTTGAATTTTATTATGATATGATTTATGAGACATCTTTTTCCATTTTCACTAGGAAGAACTCCTTGGTGCGGTTCGTGCATTGATCACATTACTTGGGTGAATTAAAATTTCCTAAAATATTAAATCCTCATGATGTTGGAAATATATATATCTACATATATATATGCATCATTTTATTTTTATTTGTGACATTTTCCAGGAGTGCAAATGTTTATGTGTGGGGGTGTGATCATACCACGATTCACTGTTTTATTCCACCATTACACCGCTGTTTTAAACTAGTTTTGTAATGAATATTACAAATATAATAATAGAATACACTTTATGTTTAAATCAATTAATTAATGTTAATAAATATTATAATGTTAAATGATACTTTTTTTTTTAATTTCAATGTAGGTGGAAATGATTTGGAGGGCCTTTGATAAATTGGAAGAAAAATGGGCCAAAATGGCATGGATCCATGGACATCTGTCCACTGTTATGAATATTACGCGAAATTTGTGCATCCAAATGGTCTAATATATGTTGTGAGAAGATCCAAAATTTACTATTGTACATTTCATATCTAGGAACCCAATCCTGATTATGCTTTTATAGGGCCCATCAGAACCGAACTGTCCTAGCCACCGAATATGCACAAAGTCAAAATTTGAGTTCTGTATTTTATCAATATCTAGATCTGTAGTTGTCTAAATGGTGCCAATGGTTTGTTGGTGATAGATTAGAAATGGGGATACAACATTATAGTTTTTTTAAATGAATATTATATTGTATAAGATCCTAAAACCTTTCTCCATGTGTATTATCAAAATATGGGTTCCCAAAACCACTTCTCATATTGGCTATAAAAATACACCTTGGGCACCCCATTTGCATGTTCGGCCAGGAGGCAAGCTACTACCATTTTGGATTCCCCTAGGAGTCTTCTAAACATCCCTAGATGTTCTGGAGGCTATGGGAAGTGCTACTTCAACATCTTCTTCTTCTTCCTCTCCTATGGGTTTCTAAACCCCTTGTGATCACCCAGGGAGGAACATGATGTAAATCCCAAGTTTTATGTTTGTAGTATTTGAATGTTCTTTTGAATTCCATGTTCTTGTGTTGTTTTTCATCATCCCATATTCTTATTTTATTGAGTTATGTACTGGTACTTCATGATCAACTCATATGATCATGTTTTGGGGTACCGATTCATGTGATGTTTCACACACCGTTCACCACTTTCTTTCCCCCTTTCAATTGTGGTGTTTTTGTGGTTCATATTGGTCAATTGAACTAACATAAGAACTATCAAGGACATGTACATTTATGTCATGGTATCACAAATAAATAACATTCAAACCTGGATAGCGCATTGAGTTATTCGTGTATTTCCTTGGTGAGTTTCAGTTATGAAGTCAAACACAATTCAACCAATCATCGGTGGTGTTTGGTGAATCATTGTGTGTTTTCGACTAAACCCTAGGAGGTATCACAGTATAAACATAGTAACATTCTAGTTATAGGTGTTATAAACCAGGAATTAAATGATCATAACCCAATATCATGAAGCGATGAAGGATAAACATCATGAGAGTACCCCAGGTTGATCACACTTAATTAATTCTGTTAATCTCTATGTTGTTTTATCGCATTCATTTTCTATTTTCATCTTTAATCATCAAACCCAAATGTTTTAAAAGACCAAATTAACCTTATAATTTTATAATCAAACCCTATTTTTAAATTAATGATCTAAGGCTCCGTCGAGAGATGAACTAGGGTTGTTGTTATACTGCAAAAATTCTAGTCAAAATTAAACAACTAATTTGACGCGCTCAACAACATGATCAGCAGGATACGGGGTCATGTCCCCTGGCTTGTGATTTAATGTAATTTATTTTTTTGTGTCGCGTGCCTATTTCATGGTTGTACCCAATTTTTAATTTATATTCTTGGAAAATAAGTAAAAGATAAATAAAAAGTACTAGGGGGACTTAGACATTCATATTTTCATAAATTATGACAATCAAGAGAAGTGGATGGACTAGATATAAGAGTTGTTCTTGGGACAGAAGTTTAGAGGAATAAGAGATGAGAGGATATCATGCTTATATGAGAGGGATTATCCTCTCTTTCTAAATTTTACTTTTTTAGTTTCTTCATTCAATATGATTTAGTTGTTTTTTATTTTAGATGAACATGCGTAGCTAATTTTTTTGGGAGCTGGTATGGGGTGATTTGTAATTTCTTCTTCTGTTTATTTTTCGAATTAATTATATAAAGCTTTTTGTTTTTCATGTATGTTATTTATTTACATATCATCTAAATTCTCAAGAGATGAATTGAATAGTGGAGTTATAGTTTTATCTATTATGGAAGTTTAAAATCAATTCATATTTCATTGAGATTAACATATTAACTTATTTTTTAACTTGATGTTGAATGATGCGTCTTTTTTATGTAGTATTTTATTGTCCAATTATTCGTGGGAACCATTTTCCCTGGTCCTTATTCCAATGGGTGATGTGTAGAGTATTTCATTCCCTTCATAATTTTAAATGGATTACTTCAATTATAAATTTTTTGTGTTCTATTTTATCATTATAAATCATCTAATTCTAAAGTTCATGAAAGAAATATCAATACTTAAGAAATTTCGATGGCCTTTGTTGTTTACCAAGAAATGGGTTGGTGTTTGAAAAACATTTCTTACATATATTTTAGAGATTATATGCATAAAAATGATGTGAGAAAAAAAATTACTTTTATAAATTTAGATTTTTTAATCACATAAAATCTATCCTTGTCTGGTTTTATTTGTCTATCGATACTATTTTCCATCACTTCTAACTCTATAATTCAACCATCACTCCATATTTACAAATTTTTTGGTTTTTATTTTTTTTTGGATTTTACAGCGATATTTTTATCTGTGGTTTGACCCTACATAGCATAGTTCAAGTACATAATAGGTATTTTAAATAAATAATTAATTTTTAGAACATCAATGATGGTGAAGTAAAATATTTATCATTGTTTGAAGGGAAGGAATGTGGAGCTATAAAAACCCATTCTAAAAAAACGTTGAAGAAGAAAACATAAAAAGACATTTAATCTACTTCAAAATGAATTATCTTTAAAAATCTATGTCTAGGAAATATTCTTTTTTAACTCACGTGTGTGCCTAGTTTGACCTATCACACTTTTTTTGCAGGCATAGTAGTGCATAATTCATTGCTACAATTTATTCTTTAATTCATAAGACAATAAAATAGTATTGTTTCTTAAAAATAAAAAAAATGTTCAAATGGATAATCTATAATTTCAAAGAGTGGAAAATTTAAATGAAAATCAAAATTTATCTCCAACTCAACATAGAAAATAGAATTTTGGGAGGCCTAGGGATAATGATTTAAAACTTTCCATTGTTTCAAATAGCTCATCTTTAATATGGTTTTCCCTTGGGTTTAGAAATTATGAGATGAAATAGTTACACCTCTCTATGTTATAGAATTTTAATGGTCATCCTGGTGATGAATCATCTTAGTTTATTGGAGAATTTAATAGTTGTGGTTTATTGATACATCATAATTGGTTGAGTGATAAGGATATAAGGTTGACAGTGTTGCCTTTTTCTTTAAGAGTAAAGATAGAAGTTAGTTACAAAATATATATTAGAATGTTTTTTGACACTTAGGACCATGTTTTTAATTTTTTTGGAGAATACTTTTATATTCGGAGTACCACTATTGATGTGAGGGAAAAACACAAATATTTTCCAAAATGAGGGAGAAATATTTATTGAAACATGGAAAATATTTATACCTATACTTAGGTATTTTAAAATCCATGATTTATCTCTCCACATTTTAAGTAATAATGTCTTTAATTTTTTCTACCCTTATAATAAAAATATAATATACTTCTGCTCAGGTGGTGAATTTTCTATAAAAATTCATCGAAGTGAAGGAATTATAAAATAAACTTTCTTAAAAATATAAAAATATACGTTCTTGGAAGAGAAACATCCATAAATTTAAGACCCACCCTCAATGTGTTTTAGTTAATGATAGTTCACCGAGAGATAAACACCAATATTAAGGTATATTTTTTCCACTCTAGAACCTGTTGTCCGAGTTTTAGTTTTTCTAGAATGTCCCCTGAAAATGTAAACTTTTCTTGGTATTATCTTATAATAAAAGATATAGATGATCTATTTTTTAAAAAATACAATTAAATCTATAGAGATAATCATTATTTTTCTTAAAAGGAACATGGAGTGTTTGGATTTATTGTTGCCCGGAGTTTTCCTTTATACCCTAAAAAATTTCAACACCAATATAGGGTCGAGTCATTAAATAATAAAAGGTAATTAATTATCCCAATTCCAAAAATATTGTGTGAAATTGGTTCCTTAAATAGAGATAAATATTTTAGGATTTATAATCTAGGATTAAAAATGTGTAAATTTTGTAGAAATATTTGTTCTATGGTCAATGGAAATTTTCCCAACACTACTATGGTAAACAAATAAGAAAATTTTATAGTTCATAAAAATAAATTTGTTTTTAAAATACAATAAAATATTAGTTTTATGTCTATTAAAGATGAGATAGGGTATTTAACTAAATATGAAAACCGAAATCTAGAAATAACTATATATGAAAAAATATAAACAAGGCCAAAATAGAACATAATGAAAAATATTCACGTTAAATTTAAAATTTTCCAATGAAATTTTAATGGTAACTTATAATGGAAGGTATGAACAAGTATGGGATTGAGTAGAAAGAGAAAAATAATTTTTTTATTCATCACACCCATACCATTCCTTTTCCCCAATATGTCAGTCAAAAAATCATAAACCTCACTACTTAAATTTCCTAAAAATGATCATCAATTTAAAATTGACGATGATAACAACTGGATTATTATACAAAATTCCATTTTATATTAAATTTATTAAATGGTTGTTGTTTAATAAAAGGGACATGGAAAAAATTATAATTATAAATTTAGTCAAGAAGCGTAGTGCATACATGATAAATAAGTTTCCTCTTAAATTGAAGTCCCTAGAAGAGTTTTATTATCTTTTATAAAATGAGGATATGAGGAGAAAATATGCATATATGAATTAGTTGATAGAATTTTCTTAATTTATTTACCCTTATTTAAGAAATTAGTTATAGGGAGCATAAATAAACCAATATTTCTCAGTAAATGAAAGATAGTTTTGTTACTCATCCCATTATAAGGGTTGATAGACAAATTTTAAAGGATGAGAAGTAAATTTTCCCACTTATTTCCTTGTTATAGACATAGAGTGTGATTCTAAGGATCTTATGAGTAATGGAAAACCATTATTATTTACTTGTGGTGTAGTTTTTGATGTTTCAATGGGTAAACTAACCAACTATAATGATGATGATCCGAAAGAGTTTCAGGATTCTAATAAATCCAAAATTTTGGTTAGATGAAAAATAATATATGTTGATGAGTACAACATTATAGTTGATTTATCAAGGGACTTCCATGACCCTTATGATGAAATAATTCATAATTTAGTCAATTATCACTTTCAAGTTAATTGTGTTGAATCTAAATCTACACAAGAACATAAATAGAAATAAATAAATAAGAGAAAAAATTGTTCAATAATTGGAATGATCCATTAAATAGTTAAACTTGATCAAAGCTTTAATATTGAGAGTATCAATCTGGAAGTTCAATAACAATGACAACCATTTATTTTAAAGAAAATAAATTCCAAAGAAAAATAATTCGTTCAGATTTAAAAATCATCACTCAAAATATATTTGAGATAGTTTATGAATGTTCATCAATTGAGTATTAGTGTTTTTAGGTCTGTAAACATTTAGAGTATCTTGGTTTGAATTTTTCTACTAATGAATATGATTTAGTTCATTATGAACATGTTTTCTTTCTTGATAACATCTTACCTATAGTTATTGATGCTCAATATCTCAATTTATGACATGTATTTGAAATTTTCACATATTTTGAAAACATTTTTTGAGCATAGAATTTGATATATTCAGGTAAAAGTCATTTTTATTGATAAGTTTACAAGTTTTTTCACTTAGTACATGTCAATTGAGATAAGGATAAAATTTCCATTTCACTTATTTCTTATTTTTTACAGACATATATGTGTGGGGGTAACATTGAGAGTGTTTCTCATCATTTACGATATGTTAATGGGAAAGTTACACCCCTTTTGATATCCTTCGATGATGTTTTGAGAAGTTATGTATAGGTGGACACCATATTGTTTCTTAATTTTTTAAAATATTGTTGGAATATATTTATTAATTTGGATGCTAGAAAACAATTGGGAACTAATAAATTTGATTTATTATTTAATAATAATGGGTCACTAAATGCAGGAATACCCTTTATAAATGATATGGTTAGATCTGAGGGGAAAATTTAGGTAGAATATTTAAATTTAATATTGTATAAGAGGAAACTCATGTTTTTATTATTTTCAATAATGTTATTTTCTTTTAATTGTGTTTTTTTCTATTTAATTTGTTAAATATTTTCATGATAGTTTCTATATTAAATAAATAGAATATATTCTTTCATCCATGTTCTCTCACATTCTTACTTGATCCACTACTTTATATTTTACTAAAACATTAGGTATTTATTTATGTATCCTTTCAATTTACTTGGTTTCATATGTTTTAGTATTATATCATTTTATTTAATGACATATTGTTCTAACCATTCAGTTAAATTCATTTAATGGACAAGTTAAACATGAAGTATTTTAAATTGAGTGATCAAAGGGGTTTTTTATCAAAATATCAATGAAGCAATAGACATTGAAGTAACTTTTGGATTCTATGAATCTATTTTTTATTTTAAAATATGTGTTAATTGATACGTTCCACAATTAATATTGATAATAAATATGAAAATTTGTTTTTAATTATATCATCACATAAAATTAAGTGAGTGGTGAGGGTATGTTTATTTTGATCAATACATGAGTGAATCCAGTTTAAATTCTTTTTTATATTTTATTTCCTTAATATTCGTTATTGAAAAAAATTTGAATTAAAATTGAAAAAAATTCTTATAACCCTAATAAAAATTCAACTTTTATGATATTTTTTTAAAATATATTTTTTCTATATTATAAAAATGATATAATAGTTTCATAATTTTTGGGGAAAAAGCTTAAAATCTGTCGAAACTTTTTGTTTATGTTTTTCTATAACCCTTGTACATGGGTTATCTCTACTGAATTTCTAATACCTTTAAACTAAAACTATTATAATTATTTCCTCCAATTTTTAAAACTAATGTTAAATGAAATATTAGGTTTTAAGCATAAGTTATGGGTGTTCACTGTGATGAGATATACTTCAATGTTTTACACATCAAAATGTATTAAATTTTCTATAAATTGATTGTTCTGTAGTTTCATCTATCACATTTAGTGGATGAGTTGGTAATGGAAGAAGGAACAGTTATACTTATGTTCCACTATAAGTGATGATTCAATTTTAAAGATTAATTCCACTATATGTCATCAACAAAGAAATATAGAGTCTTCATTAAAGATAATTAGGTTTTGTGGGATCATGAGTTAATAAAGGATGAAATCATTCTGAGCTATCATTCTTAATAAGACCTGTACTTGTGCCATAGGTATTGGAAATAAAATTATCATGCTCTATTTTTCCATTAGTGGGATAATTTAAATTCTTGGATAAGAGGCATGTATTTTTATGGGGTTTCATAAGTTTCATAAGGATATGTAAAAGAAATAGTTACATTAAAGATAAATACATTAAATTATAAAATTATGTTGATAAATTATGCGTGAAAGTGAAAGAGATTCATATAAAAGAAGAAAAATTGAAAGAAAATTTTTTATGGGGATTTTGAAATTTAAATTTTTACACACAGTGGAACCAAGATCAACGATAGAAAATGATTAAATATAATTTCTTAGGATAGGTGTTCAATGGAAATAGAACTAAAGGGAGATCATGATTTCAAGAGAATAATTCTACTCAGTTTTTATACTTCTCTTTATTAATTTCATTTTTCACAATGTTTTCAATATGATATGTTATTTATTTCAAACAAGAGTAGCTGAACTGTTTGGGTATAATGTATATGATGAATTCAATTTCTTCTCATATTTATTTTCATGTTAATTTATAGAAGTATAATTTTTTTATAGTCCTTATTCACCAACTTATCTTCTGCTCTCTCTAGAAAAGTATCAATAATCGAAACTAGAGTTTGATAGGTTTTTGTGGTCTAAAATTAGCTCTTATTTCATTGAAATAAACCCATCATATTGTGTTTTATTGGATATTAAATTTTCTGTTTTTATATAGTTTTCATTTACAATTAATCATGAGCATAATTTTATCCCTAATCCATGCATCAACATGTACAGAGTAGAGGATTACCTTACCTTGGTAATTTCAACCAAAGTAATTAAATAGTAAATTATTGACATTCACTTTTCTACATGATGAATCATCCATTTATTTAGTGATTTATTAAAATATGAATACTTAAGACAATTCATTGTGTTAGTTTTTTCACCAAGAAGTAGCTAGGTGTTTCTAAACACTTTCTTATACAAATTTTATCACTTCAATGATTAACCCTTACTCAAAAGAATAGTTAATTTTATCAATTATTTTTATCCATTAACCATTTGTTCATTAGTATCAGGTTATAATACCCTAATATTTTAAAATTAAAACTATATTCGATAGCGTATATGATACACAACACCAAGCCTAAGTACACTATGGAATATTATTATTTAAATAAAACTTTTATGACCCATCTGTTAAATTGTTAGGTGTGGATAAGATTAAATAATTTATAAAATATATATAAAGGTTATACTAAATAAAAATTTAATTATATATTTCTATAAAAAAATCACTCATTTTTTATTGAATTTTGTTTATTCTTCAAAAATATGTTTTTTTCAAAAATAGTATTTATTTATTATTGTGAGAAAATATTATAATTAATTTTTTGAAATTATAAAAATTTTATTTTATAAATAGGATATAATTTTTTAAATCATCATATCAAAATTATCCTATGGTTAAATTTTTAGTTTTTTGTGAAATATTTTATTAAATAAATAGTGAAAAATACTAATTGTTATTGAGAACTGTATTTTATTTTAAATTATTTATGAGTATAATTCTATTTTGGATTATTTTAAAAAATTTATTAGTTATTTTCTATTAAAAAGATTAAAAATATAGTACTTTTAATGGAATTTATACTTTTATTTAATATGAAAACATTTTTATACTTAATAAGACATTTTTATGAAAAACTTATTCTTAATGAGTTTTTGTTTCATCTTAAATTAATTCATGTCACCTATAGAAATTTAATTTTGAAATTCTTTTCCATAATTTTAATCATTAGGACGTGTTTTTTAAATAAAACCCAATTATTATTGGTTATTATGAATAATAACTATATTAAATAATTGTCACCATGGTAAGGGTTAATTTGGTAATTATTTTTATAAATAATATGACAACGAATATTAAATGCCCCAAATAATTTCCATTATCCTATTTTATGAGTATAGTTTGTGAATTTATATCATGTTTTAGAAAATATGGAAACTTGGTTCCACATTTCTTTGATTTCAACCATTATGTTATTTTATGTAAAGAGAAGTCAAAAATGTCATTCTCTATTATTATCTCTAAATTTTTTACATACATATAAATAGAGGCTATTTTTGTTATAAAATTATTATTTGAAATAGAAATTAATTTTTTACCATGGTAATTTATTTCTAATTTTTAGTGATGAAATACTTATTATAAGTTCTTACACAATGTTGGCACAATATTTATTCAATTCATAGAAAAAAAATAAATGATTTTAAAAATATTAAAAAAAATATAATATGAATAAATTATTGTATTTTATGATTTTTTATGAATAATATAACATTTTATTGGAGTAAGAATGTATTAAATTGAAATTCCATTGTTGTTATGTTTTTTTCAAAGTCAAATTAAATAAATAGTTTCAAAAATAACATTAATTATTTTTTATGTTAAATAATATTTTATGAAATTATTTACGAATTTAAAAATTATTTAAAAATAATAATTAGTATGATAAAAGCTCTAAAATTCCATACCTTGGATATTATTAGCCAATTTTTACCATATAAGTAAAACTATAGCTCTTTAATATTGAAAAATTCATTACCATCATTAAGGTTAATTGTGGTTAATTTAGGGGTTATTCCAAATGACAAGGATTAAAATGATATAAAAACCTATTAATACTGATTGTATGATTATATTAATAAAAAATCATACTTATATTTTAATAAATGTAATTTTGGAACCGTATGGAATGAGTTAGACACATATTATATAATAATATTTCATGTAATTTTAAAAATGACATAAATGGTAGTTTATAATAAATAATATTTTATTAAACGATTTGAAATTACTAAAAATAATATCTTTAGAAAATGATTTTGATATGGATTAAAATATCAAACACGGTCCAATTATGGTCCAATTTGCATTTTTTAGTAACTATCATTACCAATAAAGTGTAAAAACATTTTTATCATGGTAATCAACAAAATAAGTTAATACATGTAAAAATAAAATGAAAAGGGTAAAAATATAATCTAAACATGTCTAAGTTTTATTGGATGAGAGTATTTAAACTAATCATTATTATGGATTCTATAATTATATCAATTTGAAGGAATTTTTTTATCATAAATAATATATATTAATTTAATACTCAAATAAAATTAATGAATTCCCCTCATCTCTTATAAAATATCACTTATTCTCATAATTTATTCACACATGAAAATCCTTTTTAGCCAAGAACATCCCAAATCACTTCGTAATATGACTCCTTAAATTATAGAGGTCTTTTTTTGGTCATAAATTCAACATCAGAGGGATTAATTTGTCCTGAAAAAGAGGTTTTATAAAGAAGAAGAAGATAAAGAACGTATGTGGAGAGTGATAATTGAGAAAAGGGAAACATCACCTCAATTTTTTTTAAATGTTTTAAATATTTATTTTCTAAATATTTCTCATCAATTTCTATATTATTAAAATTATTTTATGGATGTAGTTATACATACATAAAATAATTATAAAGTATATTTTAGGTCTTTTTTGAATTTCCTTCAAATGTTTTCAAAAGTAATCAATTTAAATATTTTAAAAGAATGGTTTTGAATTTATTTACAAAATAAAAAATAAATTTTCTATTTTATCATATACCACATTAATTGATTTTCCCACCACTTAAACCATTTTATATCTTTGGATTCATTTATAAGATTCCATTTTTACTTCAAAGAAAAACCCTCCTTATCTTTGTTTTGGAAAATTTAGGTTTGTAAATTTTGTTTTAAATAAAATGAATATATCAATATTTGAAAATGGTTTCTTATGTTTGAAATGAATTTTTTTAGGATTCAGTATTCTATGTATTATGAATATGTTATGGTTTTGGGAATTATTATGTTGACGGGTGTTTCAATTGTAAATCAAAAAATGGGTGGTTTCTTTATAAACCAATGATTGGTGGTTCCATTTTAATCTAAGGATTGGTGGTTACATTATTAACCAAGGATGGGTGGGTTTTTTTGTTACCCCTGATGGTTTGGGTGAAAATTATTTCTCATGAGACATTATTTATGGTATTTAGGAGTAACCGCAATCAATGATGGAACTCTTTTGACCATGTCATGTTCTCTTTGTAGATAGACTTAACTTATTTTTTGTCATGTTTTATGTTTAAAACACATTTTCTTTGTGAGTTTTATTTATCCTTGAAGATTTATTATTAAGTGTTTTATAAAAAACTTTATGTAGAGTTAAAAAAATTTATTTTGAGCCCAATGTTTATTTTGAAAAAAGAAAAGTTTTATAAGTATTCAAGGATTAATCATTTTATTTCATTCTATTTTATTTCTTTAATAATACTTTAGTGATCATACCATATTTAAAAAAATAACCGAGTTTAATAATGATTATAAATGATGATGATGATATGATGTGAGAAAATAAATGTTGGGTATAGTGGGAATAATTATAACTTTAAGTCTTGGATATCATTATGTAATATTTTGTCTTAATTATAGAAAAGTATAACTATAACAGAAAATTGGGTATGTAAGTGATCACATATTTCATTATGATGTAGTAATTTTTTTTATTGTTGAAATTAGGACACGCTGATTGGTATTGAATAAAAAATGTAAAATTTATGATTTTAACACTGAATCTGGGAGTGGGATCTTGGGATATTGTAGTTGGTAACAGATTGGGGTTTAGTTAGCATTATAGATTAGGATGTTTTCATGTGATGTTATCCCAAGAGTTATGGGTAACATCATGGGTTTATATGTTTGAGGTTGATAATATGTTCAAAGTCTTAGAAAACAATTTTTCTGTTTAAAGAGATGATTTTGAGGTGATAAATTAAATCTTAAGAGATGTTTTATTAGGTTGAGGTATAAGTAACCCTTACATTTAATATGAAGGATTATTTTAAAAAAAATACTATTACATTTTTTGTGAAATAAGATGGAAGATATAATCTAACCTATGATATTAAAAAAAAAAAATTTAAAGTTATTAAGGTTATTTTTAGGTTGTTATTTATATTTTTGGGAATATTATGGGAATTATATTAATATAGTTTTAATAAAAGTAAAATTTACTAGACTAAAAAAATTATCACAACTGGAAAGGCCATAGGGATTGAACCCACAACTAAAGGGAGGAAAGGGTGAAATTACTAATAATTTACTCTATTAAATCTCATTTAGTATTAAATTAAATTAAATACATGATAGATAAATATTAATTCGATTTGGGGAATATATATTTTATCATATAGATAACCATGAAACAAAAATGTGATTTAGTGATTAAGTGATTAATGTTATTTCAGAATAGGATCACTATATTTTTTGGGAAAATTATATGATTAAGGTAAAAAGAATACTATGGTATTTTATTCTATGATTAAAGGTTGAGTTATATTTTGGAATCATGTTTTATTTTAATGTGTATTTATGGTGATTTAGGTTATTTATGGAAATTATTTTAAAATCATGAAGGTGATAAAATTAGGGAATGTACATTTTGAGAATGATATGTTAAAAGTGATTGATGTTATATGGAGATACATGTTAAATTAATCTGAAAATAATATGTGATCAAATCCTACTATTTTTGTGGTTTTAATCATATTCCAAAGTATTTAGACGGATTCTAAGGTAATTTATTTATTGAATGATAAAAGTTGAACTCTGGGTGTTATTGTTGAGGATTTATATATTAATGTAGTATTTCATCATATGATGGTTTATTAACATAGGTAATTATCATACCTTATGATAGAAATTTTGGTTTTGGTAAATGTATAAAGACATGAGTAATAACTTGTTATCCTTCTGTGGAATTATGTGATCCATTATAAGTTGATTTTAGTGCTTCAAGAATGAAAAATTCATCTTCAATACTCATAACATGGATGAAAATATGATATTGTGGTGGAAATTGATTAAGGTATGAAATTATACTTATCAATTTAGTGTATAGCTTTATTTTCTTAGTCTATATGGTAAATTAATTCCTCAACATTAGGAAAATGTTTTTGAAATAAACTTTTTTATCTTATTTACTTCATTTTTTATGAATTGACGGTCTTATTCACACATATTTAGTTTATGTTTTTTTATCATTACTTTCTCATGATCATTCACTTTTTCATGATCAATATTACCTATCACTCTGTGTAATTATTTTTTATATTACTATTTCCTCTGTGTATATATTTTCACTTCCGAAAAATTTTCTCCTAATTGGAAACCTAGTACGTGTTATTCCATATAACCTCCGTACATCCCTTTCTCTATTTTTAAGATGATATTTTTTAACCCTTGTTATGATGTTGAATTTCAACAAATTTATTTTAAAATTTCAAACCCTTGATTATCGATCTCAAATTACAATTGTTAGGATACTATTTATTAATGTTGGGAGATCGTAACACCCTATGATTTTAAAAATAAAACTGTGTTTGATAGTATATATGACATGCTACATCAACCATAAACTAACTATGGAATATTATTATTTACATATGCAAATTATAACCTTTACAGTAAATTGGTGTGCATGAATGAGATTAAATTATTTATGAAATATATATAAAGGTTATACTCAATATAAATTTATCTATAAAACCTATTTAAATAATAACTCAATTTTTAGGAATGTAATTTTATTCTTCAAAAATACATCGTCTTCAAAAATGTTTTTCCATTTTTGTGAGAAAATATCATAATTAATGTTTGGAAATTTTAGATACATTATTTGATTAAAATTATACCATTTTTGAAATCATCATATCAAATTTATCTTATGGTGAACTACAAATATTTTTATAAAAAGCTTGATTTTCAATTAATAGTGAAAATAAGGATTTTTATTGAAAACTATATTTTCATTTAATGTATTTACAAATTAAAAATATATTTTAGATTATTTTTAAATTTTATTTATTGGATTTTGATTATATATTATCTAATTATATTCTTTTTAATGAATTTGATATTTAAATTTTATATAAAAACATGTTTATACTTAAAAATATATTTTTCAAAACAAATTAATTTTCATTGCCTTTCGTATTTTAATATTAAATTAATTTCTACCACTTAAAGAAATTGAATCTTGAAATATGGATTCCTCATTTTTAATTAGGATTTCCAAATTTGGTAAATAATCCCCATTTATTTTTTGTCTTTATGAATAGTAACCATAGAAAATAATTGTCACCACGGTAATGGTTAATAGGGTAATTAAGGTTACAAATAATACGATAAAGACTAAAAAATGAACCTAAAACTTAAATTTATAATATTAGATGAGTGGATTTCAACTGTGTCCATCGATGTTTTCAAAATAAGGAAGCATTATTCCATATTTCTTTGATTTGGACTATTATATTATTGTATATAAATAGAAGCCAAAATATCATTATCTTTGTTTTATTATCTCTAAATTTATGAAATAGGGATAAAATGAGATAATTTTCAATTATAAGACATTTATTTTAAATATAAATGATTTCTTTATAATGGGAATTTATTTTTAATTTTTAGTGATGAAATAATAGAAGTTCCTTAAGATCGTTGAACTACAGGGAAGGTGGGGGTGAATGAACGACTGACTTTTTGAAAATTTAAATCTTTACAAAATTTAACCCCTAAAACATTTTAGAGTTTTTTTATTTATCAACTTTTATAACAATCTAATAATCCTGGATAGATAAGAATGTTCATAAGGCACACCAGATTTAAAATGTTCAGTCTTATTGTGAGAACCTACATCATTTCCATGGCCACCCTTATACGTCTATATTAATTAACTATAAGAAGGAACATAGTTAAACCTTGATCCAAATCCTATTATAATATTTTAACCTCATGGTAGGTATGATTACACTAACTTCCATTATATTACAAATTTTTTCTAACAAAACCTGATCCACAAAAATATTTATAAAACTTTATAACTTCAACTCCCAATAAAATTTTTTCTAGAAAGTATGTTCAGTAAAGTCTGGCAAGTGAACCCTTTTCAACATTTTGGTGAAGGTCCATTAATTGTGCCTTAATAATACATAAAAATAAGATATAACCTATGTTTTTTCAAATTTAACAAAACTGATGTACCTCCCTATTTGAAAATTTGGTGATCATGATACCAAACTCTGTCTAGAAATAGTTGAACACTTTTAATGTCTGGTTACTTTGAATTGAAACCCTAACTGACACTTTTGATCAAAACACTCTATCTTGTACTCTTTTAAAAAAAAAATTATCTTGGATGAAAACTCACTTTTGACATAGATTCTACCGCATTTCAACTTTTTGTAAGTCTTAACATTATATAGTACATTATACTTTTCACCCCTTTATTTAGATGCTCCCAATATGTAGAAAATGTGGGAAAACCATTTTTTTTTCTCGCTCACTAAAACTCAATATTTTGGATCTCCCACTCCTTCTCAATTTTCTGCAAACATCCTAACACTTATAGATATTCATGGAGCTTATTTGAATTATCTAACATTTCTGACTCTCATTAAATTTTCTTAAACATGATGTTATGAAACTTTAGAAAACATCCTTAAAATCAATATGATAACAGAAATTGAATATTATCATAACATAATAATTTTTATAGGATTTATAATATGTAAAGCATCTAGACAATATCAATCTAGAAAAGTGTCATCAAGAAACCTTTAATGAACAATTTTTCTTTTTATAAAATCTTCACTTATCCACTTTTTCTTCATTCAGGTGAAGTTACTATTCGATGAATTTTTAACAAATAATTTATCCAGTTATAATTTTCTAATAATTCTTCCTCCTATTATATTAGATTTATGTTATTTATAATAAGAGTCTTTCTGATTGATTAGTGTTTCCATCGGGTTAGTTTACCTCATCTCAATCATTGTACACTACTTTCACAAAAACCTTCATCTGAAGGACTTAATCACTAAATTTTTTCCAATGAACTTCATTATTATTTTTTCTAATGTATGTTTATTTAATAAAACATCAAATGATGTATCTTTACTAGTATTGGTTCATTATAACTTTATAATATTTAAATTTGTCTAACCTATAACAACTCTTTTTTTCTTCTAACTTTAAACAAACTATTTTCTTAGAAACATATGCTTTATCTATTTGTTTCTCTTGAATCACAGAAGATGGTTGAATAAATTGTGGCAACTTATTCTTCTGAAAATATTTGGAATCAACTTTTTGAAATCACCTATATTTTATTTTAATTTCCACTTAGAAACATCAATCTTATCTACCTTTTTACTTCTTAAAACATTTTCGTACTAGTGTGTACATACTAAAAATGTTTGGACTCGAGAAACAATGTAAAAAGTTCAACCTATGGGTTTATCTAGAGATTTTAATTTGGTATGCATAATGAAAATGTACAAAGTTTCTCACTAGAAAATTCACCCCATGAATATTTGTTCTTTTCTCTTGTAAAAACCTAGCATTCATTCTTTTTTTGGAAACTCAGCAATGGTCAATCTGATGAAAATCTACATCCTATGAAATTTTGGAAAACATACCCTTTTAAAAAATTCCTAAACATCTATTATCCAATGGGGTTTTACAAAGAAATATATTGGCTAAGTACACATAAATTTCCCCTTGAAAAAAGTCACCAATATTCATCACCATATATTTTTACAAATTCTCTATCTGTAATGTTTATTTGGTAACATGTATTTTTTACTTCCAGAAAACTTCATCTAAAATCTAGTAGTACTTCTCTTCCCTTATAAAAACTTCGGCCTGTGTCATGACATTATTATGATATTAGAAACTTTTATTGAATTTAATGTCATTATCTATCTTTTTTAGAAATTACATTAATAGACTTAAGGATACTTTCCAAATTTAGGACTTTTTCTTATCCAACAACATCATAAAAAATATTCTTAACGAACATTCTTAACCAACATTAAACAATGTTCTCATCAAAATTTACTGAAATAGTTTCATAAAAACTTTTTACATTCTATTTAGGAAACATATTCATGAAAAATTACATTCAGAACAAATAAAAAAGTTTTATAAATACAATCACAAAGGAACTTCAATCAACCCTTTGGATTTGTTGATAAAAATATTTCAATTTTTTCAACTTATCATTTTTTCAACACTCAAACATTATCATAACTATTATTTTTTTAAAATATCAACAATTCGCAATATTTATGAAATATAATTTCAGGATACCACACTACTAGATAATGTATTATTTTGGAGGAATTATATCCCACGGGGATAAGAAATTGTGTAGTTATGATAAGATAATAATTTTAAAAAAATATTATTTAAAAATTATAACTCACTTTTTCATTTACTTTTTTCACATTCTATCCCCCATGGTATGATGACCACATATTTAGATTCATAATAATTGAAAAATCCATAATTTTCCAGCTAGTTCTACATGGTTTACTCCCCCCATTATAAGAAAGATATTTACAAATTCTCCCTCTTTGTAAAAATAATCCAAAGAATAGTGGGGGACACCCTTAAATAATTTAGGAACTATTTAATGGAGGGTAAAAATTAAGTTTCATTTTCAATTCAAAAATTAGATCTTTTAGAACAGATTTTGTGAAAACATCAATAATTTAATATTTTGTATAAATATATTCTTGTATAAAATCTCTACTAGAAACTTTATCTTTGATGAAATTATACTTTATATCAATGTGTTTTGATCTAAAACGTTGGATATGATTTTTAAAAATATCATCTAAAATTTAGTTATCACAAATAATATTCAATGGTGCGGAAATTTTCACTTTCAAATTATATAGTTTTGGCTTCATCCAAATCATTTGTGTATATGCATCGGTGGTGGAGACATATTATTATTCCATTATACCTGAGGATAATGAAATCCATTTCTTATTATGAAAACTCACCCACCATTCTCCAAAAAAAAGTTACTCTTGAAGTTGATTTTATATTATTGTGATTTCCAGCTCAATCAATATAAGTATATCTAAAAAAGTTCATATCCGAACATATTTTATATGACAACCCATGTGAATTCATTACCCTAATATGCCTCAAAAAGCTTTTCACTACCAACATATGATATTTCTTTGGATCACTCTAATATTTTTCTCAAAAAGTAACATAGTTCACAATGTTTTTCCATGAATCTATAAGATAAATAAGAATTGATATCAATTTTTGAATGTCTTTATTATTCACACTTTTCCCAGCATTATATTTACACAAATTTACACCAATAAAAATATATGTATAAACTTATTTAGAATATAAATTTTTATTTTTTTTAAAATTACTTAGAATAGTTATCTTGAGATAGGAAAATGTTTCACTCATTTTATTGAATTTATAAACCTAGGAAGAATTTTAGTTCTACGATTACTGATATCACAATTTTTTTATTTCTTCAAAAACCTATTTACATGTATTTTATATATCCCTCAAAATATTATATTGACAACATAAAAAATAAAAATAAGGGTACCTATGTTTATCTCCTTTACATATACGTTGTTGTATACCTTCCCTTAATAAAAATTACATTTTTTCAATAAACTATTAGGTTTTGAGTACCAGGATCATGGAGCTTGTTTCAAACCATACAAGCATTTTTTCAAAAAAACACCTTGGTTTCGTCTTTATCAAGTAGGAAACCAAAAGGTTACTCAATATAAACATCCTCATAAATATATCTCTTTAAGAAGGATGACTTTACATAAATCTAATGAACATTATAACAACAATGTGTATCCACTAGAAATAACATTATGTTAGTTTCCAATATGGTAATGGGGGAAAAATTATTGAAAATACACACTTTTCACTTATGGATAACCATTACGAAGAAGTCGTGATTTTTTCATGAAAATTAACCATGTTAATTTATATTTTTTTTAAACTCCCATTTTTTCCAATAATATTCTACAATACATTTCAATGGAACATGTTCCTAGGTGTTATTTTCCTCTATATGATCCAACTCTTCATTCATAACACATTCCAATTAATAATGTTCATCTCCTTCTGAAACAAATTCCATTTTTACCTATGAAATATGTAATGTTTACTTTTCTAATATTAACATTCTTCTTTCTTGAATTAGAACTTTATAATTTCCAATAATGTTATTAAATTCATTCTATTTTTATAGTGTATGAAAATTCCTTGTTTTTATTCCTATATCACTTTCCTCACTATGAGATTATTTTGAATCTTTAAACACTTATTTTGGATCACTTTTATTGTAATTTTTTTATTCTCATCGAGATATTTCAATATATCTTCAGCAACATTTTCAACAATATTTTTTAAGGAAATTGGATTATCTAAAACTTTTATATCATAGGAATCCAGAAAATTTTTAAAATATTTTTTTTCCAAATATTACAACATCATACATTGGTTTACTATCAAAAACCCATTAAATATTTCACTTATAGTGCACCAATTTGGACTGAAAACTGATAGGAGAGGGCTGAATTATTGGTTTATTTTTACGAATCTATTTTAATTCATATTAAACCTCTGAAACATATTAAGGTTCCAGATCAAATCAGTATTATCTATCAATATCACTTTATGTGAAATAGTAGTTTTAGAGATAGAAACACACAATATTTACAAGGTTCAGTAGAAAGACCTAATCATTTCCATGTTCATCAAACAACATGGATTATTCACTACCAAAAAAGTTATTACAATTCTCCAACTCCAACCCAGATAATCTATATTATTTTTTCTCAAAAAAAAATACTTATTACTCTAGCTCCAACTACAATACTCCATTTTCTCTATGATCCTACTAGAAGACATCACCTGCTTCAGGCACCAACTGAAATGATTAACCTTAATTCAAATCCTTGATACACTACAATATGATTATATGATCTTCTTTTATGATCTTGTGGTATCTAACTTTCATGTGTACCTATTCATGAATATTCAATAGCCAATGGTAAGTTTTGTTGGTCTTGTTAAAATGTTATTATCACCTATAACTGATCATTTTACTTAGTAAAACTATGTCCATGATTTAAATTATTCATTCTATTGAAGACTCGGACAACTTGGATGTGTTCATGGTGTGAAAAAAATAATTCTTCAATATTTTATTCATGGAAAATACCTGCACCGGCTCAATTCAATTCCACTTTAGGCATGAGTTTCATGGAATCCAAAAGTCATGGGTTGGGTATCTGACGCATATTACATATATTGGATGTCATTATTTATATTTTATGTGATTTTTTTCCATTTTTATTGTTTATCTCAAATTATCTCATGTGTGCATGTGAGCATGCATGAATATATGTAAGTGATTTCACATAAAAACCAACCACACATTGTCCACTTTGCACACACACTCGGTCTATCTCAATCTTCCTTTACTTGTGCATGAGAATGAATTTATGCATGAATGTATCCCTATGATTATTATGTTTTATCCCGTATAAGTGTATGTTATTGATGCGTGAAACTCAACTCAAACAAATCAAGAGCATGGGATGCCTGCACTATTCTTCTTCCATATTGTGCACAAACCTGAATGGGTATAAGGAATTGATGCACACAAGATCTTCTTCCCAAGAAATATGGAAAATATACATTGTCTTAGCCTGTCAACCCTCATGATGAAAGAAAAAAAGGCATGTGGTCATGATGATTTTTGTGAAAAAGGGATAGGAGTAACATATTTTCCTAAGATAAATTAGTGAAAAAAATTTCTTCATGAATTGTCTCATGAGTGTTTAACACAAGTTGAATGATCGTATAATCATCATTCATCCATGATAAAATATTTAACAGCAATATATTTCTTTTGTGAACTGGAGAGGTTCACAATGCTCTATTTTTCTCTGGGGAAATGAATATTCTCTCAAGAAAACGAAGAAACCTTAGGTGAGGGTTATTCACGAGTTTATGACGTTCCATTGTGGGTTTATCCTCATTTTGATGCCATTATTTCATGATTTCTCATGATGGAACCCATCTATTATTCAAAAAACCTCCTGCAACTATATTTTTCATCTGATTGAGATATGTTACTCAAATTATACAAATGCATGGGAGACATTAGATCACATGCATGATTTAGATTTGATCGAACAAACCTCATATTGTCGGTGAGATTACCAAAGTTGGCCAAAGGTCAACCATGGGGGGTTCTTCCATTATTTGGTAAACCAAGAGATGCTCAGATGAGATCTAAGGAAGAATATGTCATGGCCCATCCCTCGGGGCCCATGCCGTGACATACCAGAATCCCACCTCTCGAAGAAAAGGGGTTGGAGACTAGCACTGAAGGGGTCAACCTGAAAATGGCATGAATTTTCATGAGTACATATACACACAGACACACACAACCACACCCAAAATCTAGAAAATTAAAGATGCATTCCACTAAACAACCACTGAGTAAAAGTAAAAACTGTAGGTCAAATGGGCCAGAAAACATACCCAACAAAGGAAGAACTGAAAATAGGAAAAACATTAGACACTTTGATAGTCGTATGCTAGAAACCCCTCTAAATGGTTAAGTATAGAGTAGATTTCATAAGCTATATAAGCATGTCCCTCCTGCATCACCTCACTAGGCACCGCCCTCTCCTGGGTCACCAAGTCCTCTACCAAGTCGTCGGTCGTCTGCACCATAAACAACATGTACGAGTGAAGCCCATACATGGGTGAGTAACAAAATACTAAGTAGGGAGAAAAAATCCACACGGAATGGTCACAAAGAAATCCACAAGAAAAACATGAAGTATGATCATGAAGCATGTTCAAAAATAAATACATATCACCTGAGGTATAATATACAATAATAATAGAAAAAATAAAAGTTTCAAACACCAAACACCAATAACTTCAAATTCACTCATCCCCGATGAGTCCTTTAGGCTCACTAGGTCGCATAGACCTATGCAAAAGTTGAGTCAAGAATCATCGCTGATAGCTAAGACACAGATTCTTTCTGATAGCTGAGTCACAGATTCTCACTAAGTAGGTGAGTCACGATGCCTCATTGATTGTTGAGTCATGAATTATCTATGATAGTTGAGTCATTGAGTCTTGCTGGGTAGTTGAGTCATGGAGTCTCACTGGGTAGCTTAGTTGCGGATTCTTGATGGGTAGAATGAGTGATGAAGTCCTGTTGCTAGCTCAGTCATTGAGTCACACTAGGTAGATGAGTCACAAATCCTCACTAGTGCAACATCTATGAAATCTCACTTAAAGGGTTTCATAAGGACCGAACCATCATGTGGGTCCCAGCACCGCAGACCGTGCGTCAATTGGACGCATGGTCTGGGAGATACATCTTTTTTTAAATAGGGGTCAGCTGTGTCCGGGCCAGGTCTGACTAGTTCAGTACGACCTGACCAAGACAACCCTGGGTACTGTATGACTCAACCCTACCCATCTGGCCCACTAGGCCTCACTAAAACTAACAGAGGATGGTCGCGGGTCTAGTCATCTTGGTTTTCCAGTGACTTGAATTTATCTGGCTTGGCCCGTACTAGGGGGGGTTCTTTTCCTAGCCCGGGCCGCTGCGCGATAGGCATTATATTATTAGCTCGATCTTCTAAAGTGGTCTAACTCAAAAATTAATCCAGGACACTCAGGCAGCTTGATCTAATTTGGCCCCGATTGGATCGGCCGGTCTCGTTGGGGTGCACGCGACCGTTCAGCCGGCGAACCCTCATGGTCAGCACGTGGCCCACATGAAGTGTGTCACACTTTCTACATAGCGCCACGCTGGCACCGCGTACATCCAGCCACCATGGCTAATGGGTCATGGCCCTCCTCTACTACGGCGTGTGTCGGGCATGCCACCACTGCATGTTCGGCCGTCAAGGGACGACCGCTTCATCCCGCAAACAAAACTAGTTGGCATCGCCTCCCTTTTATGGCCGCTATCACAGGCTGCCGCCATTTGTCACAGGCATCACCTTTTGCAGGCCACCAGGTCCACTCCAGTGGTCTGATCTGAAATATTCCTCTGCCCTCAGGCCTATTAGGTTTCCCCCATCACTTCCACAACCTTGAATCCACCTTTACACCATTTTTAGGATGTGACCACGAAGAACACACAAGTGGAGGGGATTGGGCCTTGTTCATATCGGCCCATACCCTCCTCTTTAGAAGTTTAAAATTAGGGGAGTCTTGGGATCATAGTTATATCAGATAATCATCAATCCCAGTTCAAAAAGACCCCAAGGTACACACCCTCCCACAAGAACACATGATGTGCGAATCAACGTGTTTTTGGGTTGATCCACGTTCATTATTTTAGAATAAGAATGCAGAAAACATAAAACAATTAATCCCCGACCTTGCTTGTATCATTCTTTAGAGATTAACAGTGTCCATGCATTCATAATTTCGTGGTCCTCTATTTATGGACGTTGGTCAATCATCGTTGATGACGATCCATTCGAAAGGGGGTTGGTATTCATCGTCATCACCAACCAGAACGTCAGAGCAGAACCGAGATTGTGCCAACAATTCATCGTTTTCTACTTGGCCATTAACGGAAAAAACATGAATCAACGTTTTTGTTACGTTTCTATTATGAATTCATTTTTTTGTTTCATTTAATGAAATCACATATTTAGTTTTTCTTCGTTGGAAAACCGTTGAGCTGCAATGATTTGAAAATCCAAAAAAATTTAAATAAAACAAATTTATTTTATTTTTTAACTTTTTATTTAAATAGTCCCAAAAAAACTATTTCCCTTGACCCATGCTGGTTGATGATAGGTCCATTCTAGGAAAACCCTGTTCTTCTGAGTTCAAAGGTGCCCCCATATTTTTGATCTGAGTATCAGTTTAAAAGTTAGAAAAACTCACTCTCACATTTACTTAAATGAACATTAAAAATAGTTCAAAAATCAAATACCACCCTCTACCCCTACTAGACAAGTTTAGGCTCTGTCTAAGGTGAAAATGACCTCGTAAGAACAACCATACTCTTAGATTTCCAATCCATTTTAATGTTTAGGAGTTATAATGATTTGATAATACAATAATTGTTACTTAATTATTTTATTATGGCCAAAAACTAACTTCCACTACTGGACTGCATCATCCAATGTTATGATCTTTCTAATGAAAGAATACCCTCATGAGATCAATGGTCGTATCATATTTTCCCTCAGAGTCACCATTCGTTAGTTAAAAGTAGTTAAAAATAAAATAAAATAATTTAATTTACAGTTATTCCTTTTTCAGGTTTTTTCACTGGAGGCCTGCACCTTCTAACCTTAAGTCACGCCTAGGGTGAACCCACCATCATGAAGGAAAATTTTCCATCAAAATTATAATCTTGGAACCCGTTTATGTGTTATTCAACATTTTTAGGAAAAATTCTCACACACACTATTTAAATATTATCATTTTTTTGACGGATCATTTCGAGCACTCCAGGCCTCGTAATCGCACTCCGTATTAGTATTTCTTCTCAAAATAATTCCATATAATAATGAAATACATGGAATTTCCAAGACATTATATTACTCCCCCTTTTTGGGCTTCATGACCTCATAAACCAAAATAAGGCTAAACAAAAAAATGGGGGTACTGGGCACGAATCTGAGCCTCCTACTTTCATGTGCTCTATTGGAGATTCATGTTCTTCCACTGAACGCACACTAGAGGAATCAAACAACCATGAAGGACCCACTTCTCTAGATATTTTATCTCTACTTGTAATTCTTCAAACATTTCCCCAACGTCAATGTCCAGCTCACCCCAATCGATGGGGTGCGATAGATCAATCATGCACCTAATTAGCAGTGATACGTGAAAAACATCATTCACCTGATACATATATGGGGGGAACAATAATGTATGCCACCAGGCCAACTCTACTCAGAATCTGAAAAGGTCCGATGAAAGTCAAAGATAACTTTCTACCTCTGCCAAATCTTCACAATCCTCATCGTGGTGAGACCCGAAGGAAAACATGGTCTCCCTCTTCAAACACCATGGGCCTCTAAATTTTATCCACATATAATTTTTGTATGATCTTGTTCAATCTTCATCTTCTCCTAGATGATCTGAACCTTCTTTGTGGTAGCTCGTACCAACTCTGGACCCATGAGTACTAACTCCACTGGGTTTGTCCAGTATACAGGTGATCTGCAAGGCTGCCCGTACAAAGCCTCTAATGGTTGCATACCAATGGTGGAGTGATATATTTTGTTGAATGAAAACTCAAACAGTGGTAGGTGGTCCTTCCAATTGAGACCAAAATCCATAATGCAAGCACGAAGCATGTCCTCTATGTTCTGTATGGTCTGATCTATCTGACCTTCTGTCTTCGGGTGAAAGTCTATACTCAAGCATATAGGAGTCCCAAACGCCTCCTGCAATCCCTTACACAACCGGGATGTAAGTCATGCATCATGATCTGAGACTATTGTAGATGGGACTCTATGGAGTCGAACTATCTCATACACGTAGAGGCGTCCCAAGCCCTCTACAGAACTCTACTCTTGAATGGGTAGGAAGTGAGTTGACATGGAGAGTTAGTCAATGATCACCTAGATATAATCTTGGATCCTAGACATTCATGGTAATGCTATCACAAATTCCATTTATATACTATATAATTTACACTCTGGTACCTCAAGGGGTTATGTCAAACTTTCTAGAACCTAGTGCTTAACCTTTACTTGCTAACATGTAAGGAATCATGAAACAAACTAGACCACTGCTTCCTTCTTTCCTTGCCACCAATACTAATGTCTGATATCCTGGTACATCATTGGCTCTCCATGGTGTACCACCAAGGGGGAGGTATGGAACTCCCTCAAAATATCCTCTCACAATGCCACTGGTACTACTATCCACACTTTGAAAAGGATGACATGCTCTCCACCTATCAAAAACCCATCAGGTGCCTATCTTAAGGATAACTGAGCATATCAGGACTCGCAACTAGCATCTATGAGTTTCACATCTCGGAATCGCTGTAGTAGTGGAGGGGAAACAACCATCGAAAAATGAAAAACTATCTCCTCTCTATCCACGAAGGATATTTGATGCTAGGACAACTGCTTTTAGGCCTCATTCTGTGGTTGTGAATTGGTTCTCCAATTGAGAGAATCCTCTACAGCATTTCCCTTTCCAAGAGTATAGAATACTTTAAAGTCATAGTCCCGGAGGAACTTCCGCCATTGTCCCTATCACAACTGCAAAAAAGACTAAGAGTACCATTCCATCCACGTGAAATTCTATCGCTTTTAATATATTGATGTTCCCACTAACCCTTTGGTAGTGGGTACTCATTCTCCATGGTCACTTAGATAAAGTTCTGTTAATCCACACATAACTTTGAACATTTGGTCTTATTAATACCTTAATCTATAAGTCCACCAGCTATGCCCCATAATTGCAATGCTATACAAAATCCCTATGATATACTGAAGCTGATATCGGTGCCATCTTGGGATGTAGAGTGATATATAAGTCCCTCTCCTTGTGGGAAGGTAATCATGGAAACATCCTTTTAAAGGATGTTCCCGTACTCTACCACTACACTTGGGAACTAAAAACTCAAAAATACACTACCATAAGGATAAGGCTAGCCAGCTCAATGCTGATCAGCTCCACCCTCCTATGCATGAGTTTATATAATGCTACATGGGTTTCTTTTTTCATCCATGTAAACCCAAATTCCAATGCTACAGATATACAAAATCCTTTTTCCTAAAATTGTCCATCTCATCATGAACTATGGATTACATGTCCATACCCAAACTAACATTATAAGGCCTCGATACTTCCACCAAGTGGTTCCAACCAAAACTCTTTCCTCAAGGGTTAGATCACACTGTCAGCATAGGTGTGATTATCTATTCTCCTCTCATAGGTATCTACAGATATAAATATCAAGTACACTATTTAAATGGAACCTCTAGGTTTTGAACAAGATAATGTCAAGATGGAATGATTAGAACCTATGTCTATTAATATGACAGCTCGTAGTAGACATAGGCCATGCCTCAAATTATTCTTAGAGCCCTCAGGTCATACTCCTTGACTGCATGTAGCTACTCCCATCCCATTTACTCTATCTCCCTGAGCCTCGTGTGGACCATGTTGGCATGATGGTTGAAACATGTCGAAATGTATAACACATCCTGCTGCTCTATTATCTCCTCTACCATGTCTGTCACCTGGCAGATTCATCTATTCCTATTACTTCCTCTGCCCTGGTGGACCATCCACCATTTTACTGTCATCACGATGGGCTAGAAAATATCTAGAGAGATGTCCACTACCATATTTTGAAAATAATTACCTCTTCCTAGGCCTACTGGACTCACCATATGAGCCCTGAGCTATAGACCCCCTAACTTAGGACCCATTCTTCGAATGTCCCACATGTCTATGTTTGTAAGACTAAATTCGACTACTTTCTTGTCCACTGATGACATTCAATGGCCATATCTGGTCAACAAAATGACTCCTAGCCACAAAGTTTCTCTCTATCACCCTAGCATAACCAAGAATGCACTAAGGAATAGAGCTATCATAGATGTCCCTAAACACCCCTTGCTCGGAGGTCTGAGCCTTGAAGCTTTGGTCTTATCATATTCATAATATACCTAGAAAAGTCGTCATGCATTGATGAATACCCATCTACCGACAATGTTGTCTTGTAGAATCTCTTGGGAACACATACCCCATAGCTTTTATGTCGAGATCCCTTTCTCTGAGAAAGGTTCTCAAGCTCTATCTACAGAAAAGTCATCTCATCGTAAGATCAGGTAATATAAACCTTCATCGTCCTACCGAGCCATGTAGAAGGCTCACTGCTAGGACTGCCATCTGATCTAATGGTGCCCTGGCAAGAAAGAAACTTGGTCACCACCTCAAGCCAGTCCTTAGCCACATGTGAGTTAGGATCTCCTTATAACTTGAGGGTCTCTATCACTGAAAATTGTGTAAGGATCTGAGCCTAAATGCATCCTATACAGGTAGCGACAGTTTTAACTGCTAACCAATGGGTGGTGGTATCACTGGGACACCACAAAAAGGTACCATCTCGGGCAACTGTCCTTGTACCAAAAACTCAGCACTCTATGGACCATCCTCATGGTCACACACTGGAATCCTGGATGGTTGTCTTCGTGTATTCATCTTAAAATATAATCAAGATGAACTAAAATTAACTTATTATACTTAGCGAGATGACTCTTACTCAAAAATATCATGGAAAAACACTCAAAGATGCATTAACTAGTGTTTTCATATACCAAGTCAGAAAATAGAATTCAGTGTCCTGCTGTATGGATATGCCGGCTGCTGCACCAACACTGGACTCCCTGGATTAAAATATGAACTCAAGACACTTAACGCTATTTCCCCATCAAAATTTTTAGACTCTTAGTTCTTCTAGTATAGCTGACCATCTTTGATACAAATTTTTCATGACCCTCCCCCTCGGGGCCCATGTTGTGACATACACCAGTACCACCTCCTGAAGGCTAGGGGTTGGAGACTAGAGAAGAAGGTGTTAACCTACAAATGGGAGGCATTTTCCTGAGTACCTATATGCACACACACACAACCACACCCCAAAGCTAAAAATTAAACATCATGACACCAAAAACCCAATGAGTAAAAGTAAAACATGTCAGTCAAATGGGCCAAAATAGTAACCCAAAAAAGGACGCACTGAAACCAGGAAAATACTATGAAACTCTGACGGCCATCCACTGAAAACCCCACCTGATGGGTAAGTATAGAGAAACTGTTAAAAGATGTATGTGAACATCATGCACGGTCCTGGGCCAGAAAGTCCTCTGCCAAGTCATCAGTCGTATGCACCGCCCTATCCTGGGCCACCAAGTCATCTGTCATCTACACCAGACACAACATGTGTGGGTGAAGCCCCTGTAGAGGTGAGTAAATAAATACTCAGTAGGACCACAAACCAAAAAAGAAAGAAACAAAGCAATCCACAAGAAAAACCTGAATTATGATCATGAAGCATGATCATAAAGCAAGAAATCTCAAAATAGGTATAATGTAAAATATTGATAGAAAAACCAACAATTGAAAACACTGAACATCAATAACTTCCAAGGAACTCATCCTCGATGAGTCCTTTAGGATCTCTAGGCCGCCTAGAACTATTCATTACCTGAGTCACGGAGCCTCACTCAGTGGTTGAGTCACAAAGCCTTGCCAATAGCAAAGTCACGATGTGTTGCAAATAGATGAGTCATGGAGGCTCGCTAGGAAGTTGAGTCATGAAGACTCACTGATAGTTGTGTCATGGAGTCTTACTGATATATGAGTCATGGAGTCTTTATCTGTAGTTGAGTCAGGGAGTCCCACTGGGTAGTTGAGTGGCACAGTCTTCTAGGTAGCTGAGTCATGAAGTCTTGCTGGTTATTTGAGTCACGAATCCTCATTGGGTCAACTTCTATGAAATCTTAATTAGAGGATTTCATAAAGGCCATCCCATCACATGGGTCCCAATGTCATAGAGGGTGCATCAATCGGACACATGGTATGAGAGATATGTCCCTTTTTGTAAACAGGGGCCCATTGCGTCCGGGCCCAGTTCGACCCAACCAACTTGACCTGAGGTCCCGCATGACCCGAACCTATCAGTCTGGACCATTGTGTCTCACTAGACCCAGCTGAGGTTGGTCATGGGTACAGTCCTCTTGGTAACTCAGTGACCCAAATTTATCCGGCCAGACCTACACTAGCCCCCTTCTCTCTTTTCTTAGCTCAGGCCACCGCGCGTCCTGGATTTATCCTATTGGCCCGGTATGCTAAAGTTGATCGACTCTAAAATCAATCTAGGCCACTTAGGCGGCCTGGTCTAGTTGTGGAATAGGCAATAGGATAGCCCCCAACCAATGGTAAGCACGCAGCCCACATGGAGTGGTTCACTCCTCCTACGTGATGCCACATTGGCGATGCATCCATCCAGCCACCGCAGTGCGCACTGCTTCCACCAGCATGACCGGAAAGGGATGAAAACTTTATCCTACACACAGTTCCAGTTGGAGCTGCCTCCCTCCTATGGCATCTGTTGCCAGCCGCCACCGTCGGTCACTGGTGACACATTCCATGGGCCACCAGGTCCACTCCGGTGGCCCGATATCAAATCCAACTGCGTCATCGGGCCTCTCGGGTTTCCTCTATCACTGCCACGACCATGGATCCACCATGCCTCCATTTTGAGGATGTGACCATGAAGAAAATACAAGTGGAGAGTATCATGCCTTGTTTGTGTCAGATCGCGCCTTCCACGTTAGAAGTTTAAAATCGTGGGAGTCTTAAGATCATATATCTGTCAGATAATCATAAGTCCTGGTGGAAAAATCCCAAGGAAAAAACTCTCTTAAAAGAACAAACCATCCTATGATCAACCTATTCATGGGTTGATCCGTGTTCGTTGTTTTAGAATAAGAATGGGGAAAACATAAAAAATTAAACCCCTACCAAGGTCGGATCGTTCGTTGTTGATGAATGGTGTTGATGCATTCATCGTTTTGTGATCCTATATTTATGGTCTTTGGTCAATCTTTGTCGGTGATGATCCGTTCGAAGGTGGGTTGGAATTTTTTTCATCACCCACCAGTGCTTCGGAGTAGAACTAGCATTGTGCCAACAATCCTGTGTTGTCTACATGGCCATTAAAGGAGGAGAAAAATATAAACATTTCTGTTACATTTCTATTACGAAGTCATTACGCTATTTCATTTAATGAAAAAGTGTATTCAGTTCTTTTGCTTGGAATCCCGTTGAGCTACAATGATCTGAAAATCTATAAAAATAAAACAAACCAAGTTTATTTTATTTCTTAAATTTTTCTTTAAAAATTCTGAAAAAAATGTTTTCCCACAACCCATGTCGATCAAGGTTAGGTCCATTATTTTTGAATCCCAACGTTCTGAGTTCAACAGTGCCCTCATATTTTTGATCTGATCATCGATTTAAAAGTTATAAAAACCCTCTCACACATTTACATAAATAAACCTTAATTTTTTTAAAAAAATATCATTGACCCTTGACTCACACCGGTCGAGGATAGGCTCTAGATAAGGGGTACACGCCCTGACGAGTACAACAGTACTCTAAGATTTCCAATCTGAGTTACCATTTTGGATTTATAAGGATTTGAAAATTAAATAATTGTTACTTAGTTATTTTATTTACGACCAAAAACTAACTTCCACTGTTGGCTCACGCAGGGAGATCTATCTAAAGAAATAATACCATCACTATCTCAACGGTGGTCTCATATTTTCAATCTGAGTCACCGTTCGTGAGTTATAAGCATCTGAAAAATAAAATAATTTTTTTAATTATTTTATTTACAACTATTCCATTTTTGGGTTTTCTCATTGGAGGAATACACCAACTAAAAAAAATTCATTCCTAGGGTAAAACCACCATCTTGAATGTAATAGTTCCCTTAGAATACTGATCAAAGCACCTATTTCAGTGTTATTCCACTTTTTCAGGAAAATTGATCACGTGCTCTATTTAAAGAATATCATTTTTCGACGAATCATTCTGGGCACTCCAGGCCTTGGAATTGCTCACCATCTTAGTGCCTGGTCTCGAAATAATTCCATATAATAGAAAAAATTAATATGGAATTTCTGATAGATTACAGGAGAAGATTGATGAAATTAATCGAACAACTCATATCATCTCCATCAGACGACCAACATTATTTTCATCATTTTAACACCACAGGATCTATACCTACTTTTACCACATCCCAAATAGAAACCTCATTTCATCAAGATATGATATATCACTCAACCACTACTAGTAGGTGCTCAGAAATTATGTCCCCCTCTACCACTGTTCCACCCTTCATGGTGGTGCTTCCCCTTCTCCATGTGCTCTCTTGGACTTATACACAGGCCTATGTAGGTGCCTCCTATGCCTACCCATGTTGCCTATTTTATTGGGTGAAGCTAGTACCCTAATCCATGGATGAACCTCTAGGTTCCAAAAATGGCTGAGTTAGATCTGGCTAGGGCTCATCCTTAGGATAGACCCATTAAAATACTTAAAAAATATCATGTATAGAAATATAAATCCATACAAAGACAACCTTCTAAAATTATCTTATTATCCACTTATCCAAAATTTATTTTTCATGAAACATAAATACAAACTTCTATTTTTTCATTTCCACTATCAAATCAACATCCCTGTGTATTTTTAATGTATTTCTTTATAGAAACTTCAAAACTTATTCTTTATGAAATACATTTTTTGTGGAATTCATCAAATGAAACCAATGTGATAACTCATTAGTACAACTATTTTATCATTGATGATCAATTAATAAATTGTTAGAGTTAACAAAATGGTTAATTTATCAATCATGGAATCCAATTATATGAATCCATAACAATTCTTTAGGAATTACAACTTCATCCAAACCTCACCAAACACATTTTAACTCATCAATGAAAACAAATGTAAAATTGGATCCAACATCAATGAAGGGTTTTTATACCACATTTAATAGAGATTATTGTTTTATTCTGGTCATAATAAACATGTGTTTTGTAAAATTACAATAACACCGACAAATTCTTCCCAATATTTTTTAAAATTTTATACTTATTCAATACACATCCTTGCATTTCCACGAATATTTTATTTTTCCATTTTCCACTCCATTTTTTGAGGGGTATATGGAGCACTGTATTGATGTTTATTTATATATCTATTCATGTAATATTCAAATTCATTACATTTATATTAGTTTTAATTAATTGTTATTAGTTTCAATATATAAAAACCCAATTCCTTTTCAACATCTCCTCTAAAAAATCTGAACATTTCCACCTCATCTGTTTTATGCTTCATAAACATAGTTTTGGTCATTTGAGTGAAATAAATAATAAAAGTGATAAATAAAAAAATATCCTTTTTGTGATTGATGTCTCATTATCCTATAAAGATGTAATTGAATATTCTCAAAAGGTCAGGTAGATTGAATTTCAACTTTTTATGACTTTTACAAATCATATTCCCTTTATAACATGTTTTACATACATAATCTTATTTACCATTAAATGTTGTAATGTATCTTATAGAATATACTTTGGAAATATTTTTTAAACTTTTCTATCCAAGATTACCATGTTTTCGATTCCACATCTTGTTTTCATCTTCAATACTCAAATAACAAGAATTACCAAGTTCTCTAATTTAAAATATATTTCCACTGGTTATTTCTCCCATGATAATAACATTACAATCTTCCACACTTCTGGTGATGCATTAATATTTTCTCAAAATCACTTCATTTTCATCATCATAATGTTTTCTCACACTATCTATTCTTTAATTGATCCCATAAACCTAGAAAAATTCTTTATATTTTAGTTTCTTAACAGTAATATCATCAATGTTGATTCCACGGATTTTTAAGGAACAAAAATTTTTTAATATAAAAATTCCTTCATAATAAATTTTAATGTATTTTATGATTTTAATATCTCCTATTATGTGTGATGAACAAACAACATAGATAATTAATGGTTTGTTTATTTTTATTTCGGTTTAAGCTATCTCAACAACAAATTCTTTTTCTTTAACTATATTTTTTCTTGATTCTTTTTCTATCCTTACATAAGAAACTTGTCTAGGAAGAGTAGTCATATATTCTTCCAAAAAATCAAATAGACGGTCACATCTTCCATAAACATACTCTCGACATCTAAACTAATATTTTCATTGCAAATTTTCTAGCATCTTGAAATTTTTGTTTTCCAAATTCCTATAGCTTAGGTTAGTTACATACTTTTCTTCTATTTTTTCCCTCTTATTTCACACCTACTTTTAGGAAGACACATGTTGTTCCCAAAAATTATAAGTTTTTTTTGCAAAAAAAATTGAACTCCAACAATATCCACTGAATCTCATTCTTCTACAGAAATAGGAAATTTCTATGTCATTTGTTTTCTGAGATTCATAACATCTTTCTATTTTTGTTTCCCTATAGTTTGTGGAAACTGTTTTTTATAGTTTGTTCTGATCATTTATATATGGTAGATTTCTCACATCCTTTTCATCATATACTTTCCCAAAAAAATATGAATCCAGTATTATTAAAAAAATCTGATGGACATTTATATTTATTTGGTGGGGATTTCACTTGATTCATATAATAATCTTTCTTAGTAGCTTAAGATAATTCAGATTTCATATATGAAGCCTCGTTGAAGTATTAATTCATTTATCATAATGAAATTTCAAACTCAATATGTTTCAATTGGTTTGTAAAAACTTTATTTTCCTTAGATGCAAGTTTATTACTGAGATGATACACTATCTTTAATTGTTCATCAAATTTTCGTTTGAAGTTAATAATCTCTTAGATATACTCATCTTTATATTTAAGAACATATTTCCTTCTTTCAATATCTTTTACTCATTCTATCTTCATTAGTATAATCTATTTCTTGAGTTTAGTGTTTTTCCCAAGACATGAAATGAGTTCTGATATCAGTTGATATTCTATGTAACTTTCTACAGTGCCTTATTCTCCTTCAGGTTTTGGGGAATCTTTCTTCTTATCAATATTAGAAATGAAATTTCTAAAATTTTATAATATTTCATATTTTGAAAAATTATTGTCATTAGAGTCAGATTCAAATATCTTACACAACATACTTATTTTGTTTCTAATGAAAATTTTATTACCACTAATATATTTCTTATGATCTATTTAATATTTGTTAAACATCCTCAACTAGGGATTTTCTTCAGAACGATCTTCATATTATGAAAATATTTTCTCAACAAAATTCATGTCAAAGTTCCCAATTCCTCCACACATGAAACAATTAAGGGTAAGTTTTCCTCCACACATTATTCTACCAATATAATAATTTTAGAGATAAAATACATTATGTTACCCTACATTTCATCATCTTATTTATCTACTAAATTTCTAATATTAGAATTATAAAAATCATGGATTTTAAATTTTCTCATTACATCAAAAAAAATTCAAATTTGATCTTCTTTTTGAATGACAGATCTTTTCTCATCCCATAATAATTAATAATTTAATAAAATTCATCAAGTGATAAATCATCTTTATCTTCTAAAGTATACATTTAAGTGTCAACCATGTCAGGGAATTATCTCATAAGTTTCATAACAATTTTAGAGTCTTCCAAGCTATCTCTAAAACTGCTGATGTTTCACACAACATTGTTGACATTCTTGAAGTATTGATCAATAGTTTCATTATCTCTCATTTATATCTTGGAACTTTCTTCTCCAGATTTTTAGCATTGGTTACTTCATTTTAGTGTTTCCCTCGAGGATACTTTCATGGGTTTCACAAATTTACTTAGCTATTTTTATACCAATTACCTTTAAAAAACATTTTATAAAAAATACATAAGAATAACATTTCCAGATCTCCCATCAACGCTCTCTTCTTAGAAAAAGTCATGTGAGAATTTTCCCTAATGGACAAAACCCCCGTAATTACTTCATCAATGATCTCTAGGCCAAGTGATAGAATATAAGGTATCGTTATATTTTTCCAACCATGATAATATTTATTTTAAAAGGTAGGAATACCATTACTATTGAATGAATTGATATTTTCCATGACTAGATTAAATAAGGGAACCAACCTTTGATACCAATTAAATTTACTCTTGAACATTGAACAATTGAAAATAAAGCATGAATTAGTGGATTAATTTTTCAAAACATCAATCTTTATGAAATTTAACCCCTATAACTTGTTAGTGTCCTTTTATTTATCAAATTTTATAACAATATCATAAGAAATAAAGGATAAGAAACCAAAAAAGGACTGAATGATTTTCAAGGTTCGATCTCAGTGTGAGAACTTACATCATTTCCATAGATAGTCTTGTGGGTCTATGAAATTTGACTATAAGAAAGAAGTGAATAAAAATTCGATCCAAATCCTATTAGACTCCTTCTATCTCCTAATTGGTATAATTATAATAACTTACATCAATTTACTCAAAATTTTCTTATAAAACATGAGCTACAAAAGGATATATGAAACATTGTAACTTTATATCCCCAATAATGTTTATGTAGAGAGTTTGTAATATTTCTCTATCTAGTAAAGTTAATTTGGTGATCCCTATTCTGTGTAGAATGAATTTATTTCAATATCACATCAATAAAACATGAGGCTTATCTATAACTTGATATCTTCCCAATTTAAAAAGAATCCACTAAACTTAACTATTTTAACATTTGGTTATTATTAGACAAAAACATAGTACTGAAAACTTTTAATACTAATTATATCCAATTAATCTAAATATAAACTATGTATGATATTTCTAATTGAAACCCTCTCTCTCTATATAACTCCTCTTCAATAGAAAACTAGTCACTATTTGAAAATCACTTATAACAAAAAATCTACAGTGAATAATCCTTTTTTACCTATGAATAGTATAAAGTACATTTTTCTTTAGAACACTTTATATTGGATTCCTTGAGATTTAAAAAATTCTAAAAACACATTTTACTTTCCTACTCACTAAAACTCAATTTATAAAATCTCCAGCACATTTTCAATTTTACAAATACTTCTCAACTCTTATAAAATAGTCATAAAGATTATTTTAATCCTCCAATATTTTCAAACATCCATGAATTTTATTAAACATGATTCTAAGGAATTTCATTAAACTTCATTAAACACATCATGAGAATAAAATTTGAAGATAAACACAAAAATTTTATTATTATGGAATTTAAAAAATGTAAATCATATAAAAAATATTCATCTAGAATTGTTTTTCTGGAAATCGTTTAGGAACATTTTTTAAATTTCAGAAAACATCACTTCTCCACTTATTTTGTATGGATAAAATATGTATCTGATGAATTTATTAAAAATTAATTTCCTGGTTCTTCATTGTCTAATCATTCTTTATCAGCGTATCTTTGACTGATAATCTTCAAATGCATAGCCTATTTAAATAATCATCCTTTTTATGAAGTTAGTTTAGCTCATCTCAATCTATGTAATATACATTCTCATAAACAACCATCTGATGGACTTCTTTAAAAATGTTTTTCTAATGGACTTCCATAAAAATGTTTATTTTATTTTCATTGATAGATACTCTTAAAAGGAAGATTTTATTTAACTAATCATCATTTGTATCCAATTAGTTTATCTCATCTCAACCTTTTTACACTAAACTCTCATAAAAAACCATCCGATGGACTTTTTTAAAAATGATTGTCTGATGTACTTCCAAACAAATGTTCATTTGATGGATGTTCATTCTATGAAACTTCAATTGATATCGATTTTCCTGCAAAACATATTCATAACATTTAAGCTTTGAAATTTATCCCACCTATATCAGAACTCAATTATTAAAACCTCATAAACATTTTTTTGAAACCTCTACTCTCACTACAGTTTCTCTTGACCTACTAAAGATGGTTTGATACATTATTTCAAATTATTATTCTCAAAATCTTTGGTTTGAACCTTTTAAAATATCCTGATTTTTATTTTCATCACCACATAAAAAAATCAAACTTTCCCAACTTTTTTAATTCTTAAAAAATTTCATTACATCTTTGTAATAACTCAGAATTTTTAGATTTCATACACCCAGTAAAATTTCCATATAATGGGTTTATCTGGTGATTTTCATTTGGTATGATTCATGGAAATGTAAAAACATTATCATAAGAATGTTTTATGAACAGTTTTTCATTTATCCTATTATAAAAAATCATTATTCTTCTTTTGTATGAAACTCAACATTGGTCCGTCCAGTGACAATTTATGTCCGGAGAAATTTCTGTAAACATCACCTTTTGAAAAATACAGAATGTTTTTCTGTATAATGGGTTTATCAAATGAAATCAGTCTGGTAAATTTATCAAAAATTCCTAGTGAACAAACGCCAAAAACATTAATCAACATATTTTCTTATAAATACACTATCTGGAATTTTTGTCTGGTCTCCAGTATTTTTGACATCTGGTAAACTCCATCCAAATCCCATTTGTCATTATATTCCATTCTATAAACATAATCTTGCATCATAGATAACTGATGATATTGGAAAATTTTAATGAATAAAAAATCATCATCTATCTTTTTTAGAAAGTTATTCTACAAAGTTAAGGATAATTTCCAACATTAATAATTTTTTCTTCTCCAAAAAAATTCATAAAAAAAATTATTAACAATCTATTTTAATAGAATTTCATCAGATTTCTCTCTAAACATTCATAACAGAGTTTCATAACAAACATTATGTATCTTTGAAAAAAGTTCAAAAAAATTATGTTGACAAAAAAAAACGTTTTTCTAAATAATCACAAAGGATATTAAATGATTACCTTAAATGATTACACAACACTAACACACTATATATTCAATTAATAGAAAAAAAAATAAATGATCTTAAAAATATTAAAATTGATATAATTTTAATGAATTTCGATGTTTTGTTATTTTTATAGATAAACATAACATTTTAGTCACGTGTGACAGGATTATATTCAAATTATTTTTGTTTTTCATCTTGTTTTCAAAGTAAACTTAAATTACTAGTATGAAAATATCATTAATGATATTTTAGGTTAAATAATATTTTATTAAATTATTTAAAAGTCATAAAAATCTTGAAAAGGTGAGATAAGGATGATTACTGGTAAAAATGTCAACCCATTTCCATTTATAAACCCATTTTAATCACATAATTAAAATTATAACCCTTCAATGTTGAAAAAATAATTATCATGGTTAATGTTAAAGTTAGTTAACTAAGGGGTCAGTCCAAATGATAAGGATAAAATGATATAAAAATCTATCAAAATTTTATTGGATAATTATATTAATTCCATATATTCCTTCTCTTAGAATACATGATATTTTGAAACCATTTTAAATAATCTAGACTCATTTAATATTATAATATTTCTTATAATTACAAAAATGGAATAAATGATATTTTATAATAAAGAATATTTTCTTAAATGATTTAAAATTACTAAAAATACTCTCTTCATACAAGTGATTCTTATATGGTTGAAAGTATCAACCATTGTTCAGTTATGGGCAAATTCTCCATTTAGATTCACTATCTCGTCCCATAAAGAGTAAAAATATTCTTATCAATATAATTTTCAGAAAGGGTTAACATTGGTTAAAACAAAAATATAAGGATACAAATAGAATCTTAACTTAAAAAAAAATTATTATATGAGATTATTTTTACTCATACTTATATTATCTTATAATTATACCAATTTAGACCCATTTTTAAATAATAAATAAATTATATTAATATAATAATTTATAAAATTCCATGACCTTTTATATCCTATATTATAAAATGGAACCTATTATCATCTTTTCATAACAATTGAAAATACTTTTTGTTTACCATATCCCTACCAAAATCTCATCCTAACATGCCTCCCCAAATTATAGAAGGCTTACTTTGGGAAAAAACCCAACCTTATAGGGATTAAGGTTACCAGAAAATGAGGTTTTCCAATGTAGAGGAAGTTGAAGAACATACGTGGAGAGTCAAACTCGTGGTAAGATACTCTTTTCCTTAAAGGAATTATATTAAAGTTTTTAAATATTTATTTTCTAAATCATTATTTTCAATTTCCATATTATATAAATTATTTTATGGATGTATTTATATGGACATAGAATAATTATAAAGGATATTTTATGCCTCTTTTGAATTTATTTCAAAGGTTTTCAAAAGGAATATATATTTTTATTTTATATAGAATATTTTGACTTCATTTACAAAAGAAAAAAGGAATGTTCAATTTTAACATATACAACATAAATAGATTTTTCCCACCAGTGAAACAATTATTTGATTTTGGGATTTATTTTTAAGCTTATATGTTTTCATCAATGAAAAACCTCATTCACTTTGTTATAGGGATTTTTGTTTTGAAAAATAGGTTTTAAGGAAAAGGGATATATCAAGATCCCAAATTTTTTTCTTATAGGCAAAAAAGGTTTTTATGATGAAATATTTCAGGTGTTATGATTTTTTTATGGTTATTTATAATTTTTTATAGTGATGGGTGGTTCCATTATAAACTAAGGATGGGTGGTTCTGTTATAGACCAAGTACAAGTGGATTATTTATAAAATGAGGATTGGTGGGTCCTTTATAGACCTACAATGCATTGGGTAATGATTATGTCTCATGAGACGTTATGTATGGGATTAGAGAGTAAACCTAATCCATCACGGAACTCGGTCCACCAAGTGACGTTGTGTTTAATGTTAGCCTTGAATTATTCTTATTTTATATTTTGTGTCGCCACTATATTTCCTTTATGAGTCTTATTTGTTTCCTTTAATATTTATTATGAATTGTTTTTTGAAAATATTTTGGTAGAGAATTTAAATTATTGGGTAAGAAAATGTTTAATTATAGGCCAATTTTTATTTTGAAGAAGACGTTTTTTTATAATTATTCTTGGATCAACAAGTCTATTTCTTACTTTTTGAGTCCCTTACATAGCTTTATGACCTTATCCCACATTTTAAAATGTTTTTCATATGGTTTTAAGGATGATTACGAACTAATATAAAGAAATAACATAGGAAAATAAATAATTTGTATAGTGGGAATAATGCCGACTTAAATTCAAGGGTATCATTATTTAATAGTTTGTCCAAATTATCTAAAACACTAAACATTACAGATATATTTGTATGTAAGTGATCCCATATTTCATTTTTATGTTATAAGTTTTGTATGGTTTAAATTTCATCACATTGATTGGTACCAAATATAGATATTTAACTTTTATTATTTTATCACTGGATATGGGAGTGTAGAACTTGGGAAGTTATACAAGCCTTCTTTCCCTCTCACTACCATTTTATATCAGCTTTAACTCCCTAATTCCAAAATCACTCGACCAGTGTAGCTATTTTTTCTTGGTTTCCTTTTTTATATTTCGAAAACATATATTTCTATATGGTTTGATCAAAATTTCCATAATTCTATTTTTTAATAGATATTATAAATAAAAAAATTTCAGCATATCAAATTATGTTCTAGAAAAAACCCTATGTATAATAACAAGATAAATGATAATATTATTTTTGTGACATGTGTAATCCTTGTGAAAAAATTAATATCATTTGTTAAATAAATAAATTCTTATTTATTTATATGGTATTCGGTATATCATTTACATTGGGAATATTAAACTTGGTCCCTCTATTATCCTCAACATTTAATGATCTCTAAGATAATGACTATTTATTTAATAATTAGATATTACTTCCTTAATAAGTGATAAATATAAATTATATTCTATTCTATAAATCCTAAAAATGTTTTTTATTATTTAACTCAGATATTTAATCTTTTGAATAAATCATGATTAAATCTTGGAGATTAACGAACTATAAATATTTACTAAGAAGTAATGTAGTAAAAATATTAACTCTAACTTGATAGATTGTAAATATAATTTAACTACGAATCGAGGTACACCTAGTGTGTTCCTCTATAGCCCTTTTTCCCAGTGGCATTGTGAAAAAGAAACTAATGTCCAAGGTTTTTATCTAGCAACACGTTAAAGCTCCCATATATAAAGATGACAATTTTGCTAAAAAATAAAACCTCACAGAAAAACACATTGTGTAATACAATCCCTTTATCATGATATCTAAAATAATTTAGGTTGGATGTTGGTTGCATCAACCTGTGTTTTCTCTGTATTCTTCTTTGACTTTTTTTAAACAAAACGGCAAATGGAACATCATGGATGAGGATTTATTTATTTATTTACATTCCCATAAATGGTATTAAGATATCATCGTTTTGTATAATACATAATGTATAAATACTTACACATATTATTCATCATTATAATATCAATCATCACAAAACAATATATCATACTTCTCTGTGAATAAATGTCTTTAATGTTTCCATGAATTCATAAAAGTATAGACCTAATGATATCTATTAATAATAATTTTAATATTTAAGGATAAATATATATGTATAAATATAGGAACATCCAATGACACATATAAATATTGATTTCCTACTATAATGTCATGTTCAATTATTCTCATGCTCTGGAAATTACCGAAGGATTAAACCCTAAGAAATTGACTAATATTATCATGAGTCTCCACCCATGATAACCTATATCATTTGGGTCTTATAAAATGATATCATCCAACTATAGAACATGTATTTAATAATAATTGTGTTGCACTTTTATGCCCATAGTGGGGAGATATGATGAAGTTTGAGTGTAGTCATTACCATTAGGACATTATCACATACTATGTATGTAATGACCTTAAATTTCTTTCTATTAATAAAAAATGTTGTTTATCAATAAGTATTTTATTATGTTTTACAATAAAAGAAAATATTAAGACAATAACATTTATTTTCACATCATGTAGTAATATTATATAATATAACTAGAATTTGAATAGGTATATAAACAATAAAGAATAGTGAAACCACTAAGGGGATATCTACAGGATTTAATTTTCCCATAAGGATCATTCCTATGATGATACCTTTGAAATAAATGAGAAACATTAGGAATACAATAGTAATTATCAATTTATGTGTAAAAACCATTTTAGTGGAGAAATGAATGATGAAGTATGATATTATAGGTGAATATATGTTAAGAATATTGACCATAGGGCATTATGAACATTGGTTAATATGGATGTTGAGAACTAAGAGCAATGATCAGTAATATTGTCGGGAATTATGTCCATTGTATATGTAGCCAATATAATGTTTCCATTGGGTTTTTATGATATAGAATGAGGAAACCACAGATTCTATCAGTAGAAACAAACCCTATGAGGTTCACTTATTGGAGCTTAGTAGAGAAGTGGCATCACTAGGTTTTTTCCTTGACCAAACCCAAACAGAACTTCAGAAAATAGGACGCAGGTAGAATTTTTTCAAGAGAAGTCTGTGATAATAGAGATCACCACCAGAGTGATGTTAGATGAACCACCCAAATAAATGACCCCTATCACTCATCTTATCTTTAAGGCATATGCCAATGTAGTAAGAGGTTACGTATCTAGGCATTAATTAGTTTTAAAATGTAAATATTTCGAAATTAAATAGTATTCAGTCTAGTTGAATTCCATCATACATTATTTCACTTTAATCATATTTATATGAAATATTGAACTTTAATATCAAATGAATGTAAAAAATATATATTTTTAGTCTTAAGAAACTAAAATTTTATTTTTGAAAATATGTTTAAATTATTCTTTATAAAAAATTTATAATTTTTAAATAAAATTTATTTTCATTAAATATTTTTATAAATTTTATTTAACATAAATATTAATAAAAATAGAATTTAACTTAGTCTGGAGTAATTTTTTATAATGGTCAAAAAGTATATTATGTCATGAAAACTATTTATTATCAATAAATAAATATTTTTATTGAAATTATAATATTATTATATTTAGTGATATATTTATAAAATTAATATTATTTTTGGGTGCAGCACATCAAAATTATCTTAGGGTGATGTTTGAAGAATTTTATAACAATGTTAATTTTTTTGGTAAAAAGGAGAAAATACTTATTTTATGAGAAATGTGGTTTTTATGACATAATTATGATGTGAGGATGATGAAAAAATATAAAAAATTTATTTAATCAAAATTTAATTAAAGAATACTAATAATGAATTTAAAAATATTAATTTTCATTTATAAATTTATACTTAAAAATTTTAGTAAAATAATTTTATTTTTTTATAAATAATATTTTTCAATTCTATTCATCATGTAGGGTAGTTGGGAGGATTTATCTATTTTAGGATTGATTTAAATGGAATCCCAACCACCATATATTATTAATTATCCAAATAATCTGTTGTAATTGATTCCCCTCATAAGTTGTTAGCTTAAATAATAAAATAAAAAATATTTTAACCCTTAAAACCACCACACCTAAAGTATAAATACCCACCTATTCTTCACTCACCCCCACTCCAATTTCATTTTGTATGAATCCAATATAATTCTCCTCTAAATAGTCCCTTAATGGTGGTTCTGAGGTTTTAATTATACTCTTTCTAGCATTAAAAAGATAGTTTCCATGGTAAGGGTTATCTCCCTCCTATTTTTACCTTTAGTCATTTTCCTTTGTGGTAAGACATTGTCTATATATTTATTATATAGTCAAGTGTTTTTAAATAACCCTATACTATCTGTATTTGTACTTTTTAATAATATATTTCATTTATATTTCATTAAAACCAACCCATAATCCATTTTATATACCCATTATGCTACTAAAACCATTAATTGGTTTTCCAGGGTATATTATATTGTTGTGTAAATATAATCCTATTTTCATTAAATTATATTATTATTGCTAGAAATTAATATAATTAAATGGATAAATACACTAATTTAACCCACATTACCTTTTCATGTGTTAAAATTATGGGTACTTATGATATTTGATCAATGTATAACACATAATGTTTTGGATATAAAGGGTGTTACTTGATAGAATTCTGATGCATGAGGTAAGAATGTTTTTCTAGTGATAAAATGATTGTGATAACTTGGTATAATGTGGTGGTAATGTTTTATGATACCTTAATAAAAACCCCTGGTAATATGTTTTACATCACCTTGGTAATGATCCTTGTTGATATGAATGTCTCATGTTTATGTTGTAGCCACATTTTATTATCATAAATTATGTTATTATACTCATATAATTATGTTATGAATCATTTTTATAAGTTTATTTTATTATTCTATGCCTCATATTTCTCATATTATATTCATTTTTATATGTTTTTATTGTTTATAACTTATCGGGCATTATTCCCACCCTTTTCATAGGAAAAATGTCCACAAAAAATCCAATGAACTGAGGTGATATATTATGGGATAATAAATATTCCATTAAAAAGAGTTGAAAATTAGTTTGTTTTTTCTTTTGTGTATCATGTATGTCTTATATATGTACCTAGTTTTCAAGTGGCTAAACCTAAAAGGTACTTTGAAGTAATTTATATAATACTTTTTCATAGATTTGTATTAAAATTGTTTATGAAAATGGTGGGTCACAATAGTTGGTATTCAAGGAAAGGATTATATATTTTTGGAAATTAGGACTAGATAAAATTAGTATGAACTGTAGGGATAAGTATAAATTAGGAAATCTCCCTAAAAGTTTGGTGATTTATAAATAGAGTGGATTCTAAGAACTAATATACATATATGGACTCTACAAGTGGATGTGGATATGACATAGTCATTCCTAGGGTTAATAATTTTGGAAACTGTGGAATAATTATTAACTATATCTTCAGTTGGTTCATGACAAAGAGTGTTTATATACTCCAATTTTTAAACTCTTTTAGAATATTCTTATCACTAACCATACTAAAAGGATTTATAGGTGATGTAAAAAATGTCGTTAATGTATGTGTCACTAAAAGATAAATATTATAAACCATTATAATTAAAAATATCATTAAAATTTATTCTTAATAGTGTTCTTTTTATAGTTTAACTATTTATTTTTCAAAAAATGGATGAAAATAAAAGGGCCCATGTGAACAGTGAATACAATGGGAAATGTAACGATAAACATCCTAATATGATGGATATTGAGGTATAAAACTTCATATCGATGTTAAATTAGTTATCCCATGTTATGAATAATATCATAAAACACACAATGTATCCAAAATAACCTTATAGGGAACAATTTATCATTAAATAATTTATCCACCAATAACCATAAACTTTTAGTGGACCCTCTAACCCATTGATCATGGAATAATGGATTAATGATATAGAAATGTTATTTTTGGCACTCTATAATTCTGAGCAAGAGAAGGATAGTCTGGAAGTATATCATATAGAATGATAAGTGGATCAATGGTGGACATTAATAAAAAATTTGATGATCAATGATGAAATTGTTGTTATGGTGAGGTAGGTCATCAAAATGGTCTTTTTTAATAAATATTTTCCTCATACACTATAAAGAAAAATGGAAAGGGAATTAATTAATATGAAGAAAAGTGAAATCTAATCTATGGTATGTTATGATATGATCTTCAAAAATTATTATTCATTATTCTTTTATATTTTTCATCAATTATGATAGGAAGTTTGATCAATTATTGGGAATACTATGACACTATCTATCAAAATCATTCACAAAACAATACTGTAGGATTTCTGATGAGATAGTATGATGTTCCCTTAAATTTAGAATAGAGTTCATAGATACCTAGTGGTCCCAAGGATAGAATTAAAAGAATATAAGGATATAGAACAAATTTGGAAAGAATCTTGAATATGAAATGGAAGGTAAGAAAATACAATATCTCATGTGTAACAGATTTAGAAAAAGGCACATGGGGAATTGTCTTGAAAGATGTGAAAGGTGTTTCATGTGTATAATGGATGGAAATATTATTTGAAATTTCCAAGGAGGTGAAAATCCAAAAAAAACCTACTGAAATTGATACAGGAAATATTTTTCAAGAATATCATGATATTTTAGGCATCATTTTTGGATATAATGGACAGTTTTCTAACCAATGACTAAATCTGAGAATAGTGGAGGGAAACCACCATTCACCCTATAAGGGGCCAAGGGATCAATGTCATGATTTTTCTATAATTATGGGTGAATTCGACTTTCAAATGGCATGGTATAAGGAATAATTATTTCACTCAAGGATTTTAGTACATTGTCTGATTTTGGTTAAAATGATTGGTATATTTCATTTAAGTTTTCAAAGAACATTGAATTGAAACCTAAGAAATTAAAAGTTGTATTATTAGTAAAATTCATAGAGGGTATATTCAAGCTAAAATATTATATATATATTCCCCTATTAATATTGTTGAGTATAATCTCATCAAAAATATAGCATTCATTCTAATAGTGTAATTTTAAATAATGTATGGGATGGATTGGATCTCAAAGTATAAGGATAAGATTAATTATATAAGTAAAGAATTTTTTTAATGGGGGGAAATAAAATATTATTTTTAAAAGAGAGGTATACCATCCTAGGTCTTATAAATAACTACCTCTTATAGCCTTATTTTTAGAAATTATTATTGAATAAGGGGAATAAAGTGAATGTAAAAATGATAGAATTTGGGCCCATTGTTGAGGAATTCATTTATGGATTTCTGAAAACAAATATTTGGACCTACCTCAGAATGAGTGATAGTATTCTCCATTTAACTCCTACATGGATCCAAACCTATATCAAATAACCCTTGTAGAATGGCCTTTATAGAACTAGAATAATTAATGAAAAATCTATAGGATTTTTTGGATAAGTGTTTTATCCATCCATGTGTGTCTCCTTAGGGAACACTTATTCTCTTTGTGAAGAAGAAGGGTGGATTCGCATTACAATTTATTTATTATAAAGAACATAATGGGATCAAACTAAAGAAAAACTATCATCTTCTGAGAATCAATGACTTTTTAGACTTCTTTTATGTTGTTTAATTTTTATTAGAAGATTGATCTCTAATCAGGTTATCATTAACTGATAGAGAGTAATGAATATATCCTAAACATAGCCTTTCAGAAAATTTATATATTTTTTGATATTTTGTTATGTCATTTGGACAGACTAATTCCCCCATGATATTTATGAATGTTATGAATTGAATATTTAGGTACTACCTTTATATGTTTTTATTGGCATTTTAAATGATATTAAGATATATTCCAAACATCATGAGGAACATAAACACCTAAGGTTCAAATTATAAACTCAAAGGATAGATACTCATTTTTTATAATTTATTAAATGTGAGTTAAAGTTGTAATAAGTGAAATTATTGGGATACATTGTATCTTGTGAATTAATTTATGTTGATCCAACTAAGACTTTGGTAGTAGAGGAATGACCTTTCCCCATAATAGTACTGGATATTCATAGTTTCCATAGTTTATCTGGGTACTATAAATGGTTTAAGAAAAAAATCTCATGGATTTATAATATACTAACCAAGTTCCCATGAATTATATTTATGTTTACCAAGAAAAAGGAGTGTGAAAAAAGTTTACAAGTTTCTATGAATAGGTTGGTTATCACACCTATGCTAAATTTACCCTCTGAGAGAGAGGGATTTTTCATTTATAGTGATTCATAGTTGAAAATAATTAGATATGTACTCAGGGTGAATGAAAAAATGATTGCTTATGTGTCTCTATAGTTGAATCCTAATAAGAATAATTATCCGACCCATGACATTAAATTAGTTGCAGTTGTTTTCTATTTAATGATATGAAGACACTATATTTTTGGTGTGAAGTGTGATATATACATACAAAACAAAGGTTGGAAGTACATATTCTCATCGAATGACCTGATCATGAGACAAAGGATATTGTTTGAGCTTTTAAAGGACTATTATTGTCCTATTCATTATAACCCTATTATGGAAAACAAATTAAAAAATGTACTAAGTAGGAATGAGACTGCAGTTCTTATAGAGATCCGGATTGAAGGAGAACCTTTGATTAAGGGCTTGTTAAAGAATGAAATAGAAGTCATAAGTGAAGGGAAAACCTCAATAATATCCCAAATTATTTAAAAACTATCATTAATAAAGGGGATTAATAAAGAACAATGTGATGATCCTATGATATAGAGGAAGATATAGGTGATGAAAAATTGAAATATTCCCAAGTATTATCTTGATCAAGGTGGAGTACTGAGGTTTGAAACAAGGACATGTATCTTGTGGAGACCCAATTTTTTCTTTGTAAGACTTTGAAATATTTCTACATATATTTTTATAACTGGGAGCTGAAACATCGTGTTATTCTAAGGCCTGGGGTTCTTAGAATTGATTTTATAAAAATATTAAAAATATTTTATATTATTCATGCATAGTTTATTAAAATAAAATGGTATAACACTTAAATGGAATCTTTGATCAGAATTTTAAGACCACTATTGAGTCTACAATGTGATGTTTACCCTAGGTGTGACATAAAAAAGGTCAGCACGTGGTGTTTGAATAAGTTTTCCATTAGTAGTATGATTAGTTAATTAATTAAATTATTCATTTAATTTTTTCAATAAATTAATAAAATTAATTAATTATATAAAATCACCACTATGGACTACTAACTAAGGTCATCCATATAAGCCATGGGATGATTCCATATCATTCATTATCCTTTGGTTAGTTAATTTACATACGATGATGATGAATCTCTAGATTAGAGTTGGACAGAAAATATTGAACGCAATGACCTATTACATTCATTGTTGAGCACGTTATTCAAAGAAAAATAATCCAATCTCAAAGTAGGACTTGTTAATTCATTTTTTCCAACCTCATTGATTAAATTGGTTAATCAAGATTATTTATTTTATGATATGTGGAAATTTTGTACCTTGCATGTGCCCATGTATTGAATTACATGATTATTTGGTCGTTTTTAACCCTATATATCCATGTTAATGATATTAAACCAAGATTTATTGGAAATGATTGTTAAACCCGTTTTCTTGTTTCTTTCTCCTCTATTTTTTCATTCTTGAACAATTGGACTATGGGGCCTGGATTCGATGTTTTTGGGTGGTACTGAGCTCGATCAGATCCCCAAATTCATGGAGGAATCATGTGTGAAGGATTGAACTTGAAAACAAGGATGAAAATAGTGGTTCTGAAGGTTTTTTGTGATTTATTAGTTGATTCCATGTTTGAATCTAAAATTTCGGACGACAGAGTCATGTGGGGTGTGCATGATGAACCCCCATAGGATAACATAATAAATTCTATGCCACTGGATGGATATAAATGATGAAGCGGGACTACATCCACCATTTTTGGAATAAGGTGAGGCCATATTTGTAGAGGTAAATCTAGATCTGCATACGAGGGTGAAAATATGATATTCTTAAAAAAACCTAGACTACATGTTATGTAGTTTAATGAACATGCGATGTGTAGACCCTATGATGCAACAACTTGGGATTACAAAATTTATAAGTAGAACAAGCCATGTGAGACACCCACACATTGTGTGACCATGGTTCCGTGGACTCGGAGTGTACTCTATGAGTACACACACATGCGCATATCCAGACATGCCATGTAACAAAGTACATGGACATAACTTGAGGACACCTACATGGTCTAATGTACACAAAAACGGTAAAGGTGTAGGGGTAGGGAACCCTAGTGACATAGACACACCATGTATACCCCCTACATGCTATACAACCCTATGTGGGTAGAAATCCTCGTACCTCTTGGAAATAGTCTAGGTGATGGGGTGGGTGAAGATGATGTGTGGGTCCCTTTACACACTGTTTACCCCGTGTTTCCTTCTTAAGAAACATTGAACTCTTGTATATTCTTCATTTGGAATTATATTTTCTCCCATGTGTAGCCTATCCTAAGTGTTTTTGTATATATAATGTTATGGTTCTCTCAGTTTTGGTATTTGGGATATGATTAAATATTCTTCACACATACTGCTTATCTAGGCGATGCATAATGATGATAATGATCATGCAGGATCACTAGAGGCTTTCAGAGCAGAAGCCTCCAGATGGTCTAGGAATGGGTCTTATATCATCCATCCAAGTAGAACCCTCCTATGGAGTTAGAGAACGGATCCTCTATCATTAGAGAGTGGAACCCTCACGTTGGAACTTGGCATGGGTACTCTCCTTTTATTTCAAAGTAGAACCCTATGGTTGGAATAAATAATGGGTTACCCTTGTTTTACAGTGGAACCCTCATGCTAGGCTGGGCATGGGACCACTATTAGCTTTCAGAGTAGAACCCTCCTACTAGTATGGTCATGGGTCCTCTATCAACTTTTAGAGTGCAACACTCCAGCTGGTCTGGTCATGGGTCCTCTACTAACTATCAGAGTGGTACCCTCTTGCAGAGTCAGGGCATGGGTCCTCTAGTATTAGAGTGGAACCCTCTTATAGAATCAAATCATGGTTCCTCTATCGACCGTTAGAGTGTAACCCTCTTTTTTGACCAAGGCATGGGTCATCTACCTATAAATTGTTTCCTCCCGACTGTGTGGTGTTGTGAAAATGTGTGGCATGACATTGATAGTTTCTACTAGAAGGCATGTGAGGTACATGGCATTGTTGATGCACTTTTGGAATTTTTGGAGACCCTTTCCTTGGACCGGGATGTGAGACAAAGATACATTTTCTCTATTTTTTGGGTTAATTTTACTAAGGACACACACATGTGTGTAGTCTTTCTATACATCATGTAGATCCACAAGTATTAGGATGAGGATAATTTATCATTCCTTGGGTTGAATTACATCATATTTACTATCTAATTTCTAGTCCTTTTGTGTCTATTAATTATCCCCCAATTAAATTTTGCGGTGTTCTACTAAGTACCTATATAGTCACCCCTACATGAATCTTTCCCACACATGTTGTGTGTTATGCATATGAAGAACAAGTCGGCAATGACATCAAAGGATCTTAGGGATATTGGGTGATTCAGATTGCATATGTTGGTCATTCCTTGAAGATCAAGAGTTGTTCTATCTCAACATTTTAATTTCCATTTTTTTCGAATTGGGACTACTTTCAATTTGGGAATGGATTTTTTCCATTTACATTTCAGTTTTCACTGTCTTACACTTATACACCGTAGACTTTTTTATGTTTAGATTATATTATAGTTGTTACATATTATTATTAGTATTCATATACACTGTTGAATTTATATGGTTGGGTGTGTGTGTATAGGTACATTAGGAAAAGGCTCTCTGTTAGGTTATGCCTTTCAACACTTTTCTCTATACCCTGGCCTATAGAGACAGGCTTGGGGTAGTAATCACTCGAGCCCTAATTAGGGTCAGGTTGTGAAATATTGGTATCATAGTAGTTAATTACATGGGTTGTTTTCTAGAGTAGTCCTCTTATGAGTATTTTGTTGGGATTAGTGAAATAGTATCAAAGTGTCTTGAGTATAGCTCTTAGTCCATAGAACATAGTGATGGTATGGGCATTCGACTTATCCATTAACCAAGATCGTCACTACCTACTTTTCAACTCATCATTCTGAGGCATTGTTTATAACGATCCATGGTACATGCATCATATAGTATTGATTCTTTGATTATAATTCATGCGTCATCTCTCCTTTGTTATATATATATTTATATATTCGTCTAACAATGGTACATCTTGATTAAATTTTTATGGTGACTCCTTGATAATAACGATCCAGGATACGAGTTCCAGATTGTCATGAAGATCAATGAATGATGAGGCCTTAAATCATGGTCCATCCCGTGAGATTATTCTTAAAGGTGTTAAGGTAGTAACACCTACACTTATTGAGTAGTAGTTCATACCAATGGAATAGGATGAGGATTTACATTGGTTTATCACACTCTGGGAGTTATTACACTAGATTCTGCTAAGGATCCATGGGGAGCCATATCTTTTGGGAGTAAAGGATTTGATAGTGTTAGTGGTCTATATATTTCGGATTATTTAGGCCCCGATGGATAGGGTGGCTAAGATAATAGCTATCTATTTCTAGTGAGTAGTTGGGAAATAGTGGAGTCTTATTCCCAAGACACATGATGAGTTGACACTCTCGTGGCCCAAATTCCTACAGCTATTTCATGATTAGTACTACCCAACCAATTTTTTCTCGATTCAGATTCATGATATTTTGGAGATGCATCACAGATGGATGATATTGGTTGATGATGCGATGAGGTTCATAGACCATACACAGTACTCCATTAACATGATACATGATGGATACTTCCAAGCACAAAAGATGGAGCAGGGGCCCCATAGAGAGATAAGTGTCAGCATGGTGCCATTTTGTATCCCCACCTATGTTGGGGTGTCAGATTGTGAACTGGTGATATATAGTTCCCTTTCCTATGTAATCCAGGAAGCTAGAGATGGTGGTGGGAACCACATAGATGAGTCATTGGTAGTATCTATAAGGTTCTAGTTTGCGGGATCTCGGTGTAGGAGATCCTATCATGATCAGACTCAGACATTTAGTGATGCATAATAAGGACAATACATAGAAACACGATAGATTAGAGAGGGTTAATTCTATGAATATGATGGGTGAGGTCACATAGTGCATGAATTATTGACCATATGTGTTGAGGGGGACAAGTATGTAGCTGAAAGACTACCATGGTAGAGGCAACACCATGATTTGGGATCTCCTATGTGAGGGAGGGTGGTCCTCGGGGAGGAGGAGATGATAGAGGAGGAGGAGGAGATATTCGAGGTGGTTGACTCTATGAGATCCTTACACCACTACCACCACAAGGTGGAACACTTCAAGATTAGGGACCTTGTGATCAAGGCCACAGATAGGTGTAGGCTCTAGATGATTAAGACCCCATGGTACATGAGATGATATGAGTTATAATATGTGTGTTTTATAATAATGATTGGGTATTAATATAAATAGTTTCCTATTATTCCTTCATCTCTATACATATAGTGAGAGAGATAGATCCCCCAGTCCATGATTTAACCTAGTTGGTTCGGCTAAATAATCTTATAGGGAATGCTAATTTTGTATCTTTTATCTACCGATAGTGTGAGATATCACTTGGTATAGAAAGGTTAATGTGGGAAATTGCGGTCACCAAAATGGAACCCTGTGACTTCATATTCGGTATGGATTCATTTTCCGTGGTCTTAAATCAGATTGACTATCACCATAGATGAGTCAGATGCCTTGGCACTGATTATAAAATATCTACATTTATGGTTGGGAGAGATCTCATAATGTGAATAGTGGGTTATGTGAGAAGAAGGTCACATCCCATCACCCATCAGTTGGTGGGTATAACCCTTGGTGTATTAGGATCCTCCAGAATCTATACCCCTTCAGTTATGGAGTATTATATGGAAGTATTTCTCAGACACATTTTTGGGAAACCTCTAATGTGAGATATGGAGTTTTGTATCAACTTACATATTGATACCACTCATATGTATTCTATGTAATATTGGATGGTCCCTATCGAGCTCTGAGAGTTGTGGTTGTAGTTGTAGGACTTTTAAGAAAATCGATTTATCATACGCAGTGTGTCCCCTTGGGATGTTCCAGTATTGTTCATGAAGAAGGTGGATGGGATGATGCCACTTTTGGTGGATTATTTTTGTATGGACCCACCCAAAACAAAGAAAAATTACCCCTTTTCAGGATTTTTCAATTATTTGATTAGTTTTGAGGTGAACTATAGTTCTCAATGATCGATATTAGGGCTGGGTACCACCATTTAAGAGTTCATGAGGTTGATATTCCAAAGATAGAATTCATAGGTCTCTAAAGACAGTATGATTTCATAGTGATTCCCTTTTGTGTGATGAATTCCCCTATCCTGTTTATGGCTTTGATGAACCAGATCTTCCATCCATACTTGGACAATTTTTTGGTTGTCTTCATCGATGAAATTCTCATCTACTCTGTGTTAGGTGAGGATCATGCAGACCACTTTAGAATGGTCTTAGATTTTCTTGGGGATCACCATAATTATTGTAATCTCTCAAAGTTCCATCTCTCGATTCATGAGGTTCACTTTATGGGGAAATTATTCTTTGATCATGGTTTGGTTGTGAGCCTTGTGAATATATATGCGGTGATTTCATGGGATCCACCAAAGAGCATGTCATAGGTGCAAAGATTTCTTTATTTGGAGGGGTACTACAAGAGGTTTGTGGAAGAATTATCCAAGATTAAAGAAACATTACCTCCCTGATGTAAAAAAGGGATGTCTTTTACCAAGACTAATTAGTTTTATATGTCCTTTAAGGAGTTTAGGATGAGACTAATGAGTTCCCCAGTTTTAAGACTACAAGAGGAGGTCACAGTGTATATAGTGTATTGTGATGCCTCAGAAGATTGACTTGATTATGTGTTGATGTAGTGGTGGGAAGTTATCATATACCGGTCAAGGCAGTTGAGGCCCCACTATAAGAACTACACAACTCATGACCTATAGCTAGTCATGGTAGTTTTTTCCTTAAGGATGCGGAAGAAATAACTTATAGGGGAGAACAATCTAGTTTACTCAGACCATCTGAGTCTTAGGTAGGTTTTCACTAAGAGAGACTTGAACCTAATATAGTAGCACTGGATGATGCTCCTACAATACTACGAATTCGAGATATTCTACACTCCATGAAAGGGAAACATGGTAGCATATTCCCATAACAGGAAGTCCCGAGATTTCTTGGTGTAGGAGGATTAGAAGCACTTGGCTTATGTTAATTCCCAAAGGGTCCTAAATACCCGATGAAGGGAAGGGGTGAATCAGGGTATGGATATTAATTTCCCTAAATGATTCCCCACCACAATATATCTTGGCCTCGTTATTATAAGGGTCACTTTGTCTTCACTTACGTGATATTAATGATCTTTTTATTCCCTTATTTATCTGATGATGATGCCTTGAATGAAATGAAGTAAAGAAAGAATACTCACACATAAATTATTACCTGGTTCACCCTCATTGGGCTTCGTCCAAGGAGCGTAAAACGATGATGTGCTGATGTACCAAATCCATTAATGCTCACTACCAAATAAAAATGTTCAGCAAAAGACTTTAATTCCTATGCTCTCTGCCTTTACAATGTTTCGGGTCTACTCACTGAATTCCCAAGGGTCACTCCCTATGTCTCTTCCTCTAGTTTATAACTAGTGGGAAGGATAATCATCTTCCTATTCCATCCCTCACTGCTCTTAGAAGAGATCCATTCACAATTTATGGACTTGTAGGTCCCATAATTATCTATAATGAATGCATCCTCCACAGTATGTTGATGCTCTATTGATTCCACAATTTCATCTACTAAGGAATACCACTTTCCCACAGATGTACATGGAAACTCCAAATATTTCATGCAACCCTTACTACGTCTTGTCTGAAACTTTAATGCCTTGTATGAAAAATTCAACTTTTTTCACGAAACACCCCTTGCATGCAACTTCAATCTTACGCGCAACTCAAATCTTACAAGCAACATTCTTATCTTGCGTGCAACTCAAAATATTTCTCACAACTCCCTTTGATTAAAATTCTTATGTGATACATAGCTCATATTCTCTTTTAGTGTCAAGCTCTCTCAAATGAGGGGGGTCACCTCTCATTTATAGGCATTGTCGACCCATGCACAGAAGATTCGAATTGTTGTGAAAGTTCCAATTCAAGCATGAAAAAACCAATTTGACGTCTCATTGGGCATGCAAGTTTATTTCACATAACCTCATCTTACTTGCATATTTCAAACTATTTCGCACACTTCATGCATTTTAAATTTTTTGACAGTCTGATCCCAAATAATTCCTTGTGCACATGTTTCCAAACCACCTTCAATATTACATGAAAATTATTTTTCCAAAAACACATTTACCCATTTTTCTACTTTGAGGTCCAAACGTTTTTCAAACACTGGAAAACATTTCAACCTTATAAATATTCTTTTTTAATCACCTCCTGATCATCCTCTCATTTTTCATGATTCTGTGTCAAAATAGGTTGTCAAAAATATATTTTGAACTCAACAACTCACCATGGAATCCATCTTCGTCAACAATAAAACATGCTTGTTCAAAAAAAATCAACCAATAATTGATTCAATGATTCCTTGAGGGATTTTCCCATTAGCTTCCTTACAGCTAGCCCCGGTGGACCAGGAGGGCCCATCTTTTCTTTAGTCAATGGTGGTGAATCCTCTACTTCATTAGCATGTGAGAGAGACCCATTTGGGAGATATTGAATATGGAATATTTAATGAACTGATATCCATAAGTGATTCACTCGATGGATATTTTAAAGGAGGTAATCACATCATCCTTTCTCAGGGATAAGTGGTGGTCTCATTCATGATAAGGGAGAAGGTGATGCAAGAGTTACACACTTCTCTCCTAGGTGTACATATCAGTGTGGGGAATAGATACATAGACCTTCAATAACATTTTTGGTTGGCCAAATTGATTCAGAGAGTTGCGGAGTTCATATCTTGATGCCTCACCTATCAGTAGGTGATGGTCGAGCACAGTGTTATGAATGGTTTTCTGCAACCCATTGTGATCCTGCAATAGAAGTAAGATGACATATCCATGGATTTTTTGACATGAATTGCATAGATAGTGAAGGTCCATGAAACTATCTGGGTGATATTTGAATGACTCAAAAAGTCATTGCACTTCATTACTATTAGGGACAAGAGTACAATGAAGTGTTTGGGGAAGTTGTGAGTACATGATATATTTTGTATTTATGGGGTGTTGTAGATTATTTTTACTAATAGTGATGAAAATTTTATGTCACAATTACGCAGAGTAATATAGGAGGCATTCAGGACCCATATGAGGATGAATACAACCTTTCACAACCAGATAGATGGGAACAGTGAGCACACTCTTTATTTATTTGAGGATATGATGTGGTATTTCATGTTATAATTAATCTAGATCTTGGATTATAACCTTCCCTTAGTAGAGTTTTCACAAAACTACGTCAATAACTCTACCACTAACTTGGAACCTTTCGAGGCCCAATATGGGAGACCCTGTAGGTCCCCATTTTACTAAACAGAGATCAATGAAACATTTCTTGTGGGTTTAGATTTGGAGAAATCTATTATAAAATAGGTCTAGGCAATCCATGATCAGATAAGGATGGTCTAGAGCAAATATAAATCTTACAAATATCACCATCATTTCCCCTTGGAGTTCAAGCTGGGAGACCACATTTGCTTGAGAGTCTCCCCATGACAAGGATTGAAGATGTTTAGTGAGGGGGGAAAGATGTCCTTGAAATTCATCAGGACATTCTAGATCTTATATAGGGTTTGAAAGGTTGTTTTCCAGCACAAACTACCCCCAAAATTATAATAGGTGCACGTCGTCTTCCATGTGTCGCGGCTGAGGAGATATGTGTATTACCCCATGCAATTCATTGGTTGGGGAAAGATGGAATTTGAGGATAGAGAAACCATTATGGATCACTCAGTGAAATTTATGATCGATATGTTAGGACCTTACTTGGATGGATCATCCCCTTGATTTTTGTGTTGTTGCAGCATGGGAATATGAAGGAGAGATCCTGGGAGTAGCAGATTCAGATGAGGGATCAATATCCCAATTTTTTTTGTAGTTTTGCCTTTTTGAGACAAAAATATTCAATAGGGGAATGATTTAAAGACATATTTTTTTGATTTTTAAGACTTTGAAATATTTCTAAATATCTTTTTGGAGCCATGTGATGAGAGGGTGTATGATTCTGAGGCCCAATGTACCAGGAATTAATTTAATTAAAATATTAAATATATTTTATATTAATTGTGCATGTTTTCTTAAATAAAATGGGTTAAATATAAAATGGAATCTCATATTAGAAATTTTAGACCATATTTGAGCCCAAACCATGATTTTTAAACCCGGAGAAACACAAAATAGGTCAGTGTGGTGCATTTAGATAAGTCGGCTGTTGGCGGTACATTTAGTGGATTAATTAAATAGTTAATTTAATTAATTCATCAAATTAATGAAAAATATTACTTATATAAAATAACGGATATAGATAATCATCCAGGGTTAGCCTTAAGAACCTTGGTAGGATTCCAGATCATTCTTCCTCCTTCTGTTGGTGAATAGACTTCCAACGATGATGAATCTCTCAATCAGAGAAGATTAGTATGCAATAAATGAAATGAATTCATACATTAGTTGGAGAGTGAATTATTCGATGAAAAATGAAAAAATATATAATTAGGACACATCAATTCATGGATTTATACCTTATTGATTAAATTGATTCAAAAGAATCACCCTTTTTTTATTTTCATCAATTATTTAACCTTAAATGCTCTTAGGTATTGAATTAATTATTTATCCTCTCATTTATAACCTTCATATCCCAATTAAATATCTCCATTAAATATTTCTTTAATAAGATTTGTAAAACCATTTTTCTTGTGCAATTCTCCATCATTTTCTTCACGTTCTTCTTTAATTGGCCTATGGGGCCTCGATTCAACATTTCATGTGGTACCAAGATCGATCGGACCCCAGATTTGCACTGGAATCACATACCATGGTTGGAATGTCAAATCAGTGATAGAAATAGAGGAACCATGGGTTTTGGGTGATATATTATTTGATTCTATGTCTGAATCAAAGGTTGGGGGATTCTGAAGGTGCATGTTATGAGTACGATGAATTACCATAGTATAATGGAACCGATTTATAGCCACTAGATGGAAAAACCTGAATAAGATAGACTCGATCAACTATTTTTAGAAGAAGGTGGGGCTTGATTCGAAGAAAAAAATACATATATGGACATGAATGAATAGATATGATATTTTTTAAAAAATACAACTACATGTCATGTAGTTTGATGAAAATAAAACATGTATCCCCTATACTATGGCAGTTAGGGTTTCATAAATTTATAATTAGCACACACTGTGTGAGACCCCCACATGCCATATAACATTATGATAGTGTAATTAGTGTGTAATATGGGATTAAACAGACATGATCATGGAAAGTTATGATATGTTTCAAAGTACATAGACACAGATTGATTACATGGAAAATGGGTAAAGTATACGGGCACATACACAGTTCACGAGTAGGGACCCAAATTTACCCAGACAAACCGTTTATACTCCCTATATGTCATATATCCATATATGGGTTGAAATTCTTGAAATAATAGGGAATCAACTTGGTTATAGAGTAGGAACACACACCTTGTGGGTCCCCTCACATGACGTGTACCCCATGGTTCCTTTTTAGGAAACATCAAACTCTCGTATATCTTTCGTTTGGGCTCATATGTTTGACCACAAATATCCCATCATTCATGTTTTTCCATGTAGAACATGATAATGCCATCATTTTAAGATTCTAGGTTACAATGTCATGTTTACCAGACATGGTTCTTAATTTTGTGATACTCAATGACAATAGTGATCATGTAAGATCACAAGAGGGTTTTAGAGCTTAACCAACTAGTTGGGCTTGGCATGGGTGAGTGGAACTCTCATCTAGAGTCAGGGAATGGGTCCTCTTGCATTAGATATTGGAACCCTTATATTGTAATAGGGTGTGGGTCCTCTACCTACCATTCCAAGTGGAACCATCCCAATTGGAAAGGACTGGGGACCTCCATTTTTTAGAGTAGAACCCTCCAGTTGGGCTTAGAATGGGTCCTCTATCAATTTTTTATTAGAACCCTCCAACTAGGCTAGGCAAGAGTCCTCTATTAGATTTTATATTGGAACCCTCTAGCTAGGTTGTCCATGGGTCCTATATCATCTTTTAGGGTGGAACCATTATTTATATTAAGGACATGGGTTATCTTGTATTATAGTGGAACCCTTCCATAGAGTCAAGGCTTGGGTCCATTATCAACCATTTGAGTGGAACCCTCCTGTTGTACCAGGGCATGGGTCCTATACCTAGAGATTTTTTTCCCTTGACTATGTGGAATGGTGATGAGGTTTGGCTTGAGTTGGGTGGATTCTACTGATAAAAAATGTGAGATACTAGGAATTATTGATTGACTTTTAAGACTGTTAGTGACTCTTTTCTCGAGAAGGACTATGATATAAAGATCCCCCTTCTCTCTCATTTGGGATTAGTTCATAGATATTATATATATATATATATATTTGTATCCATACATTAGATTTGGTTACAATATTACCATTGGTTGCAGAGATTCATGGGTTAGTCGACCTACTCCCCATGCTGAGCACCTCATGGATGGATGAGGTCAGTATCCTACTATGGGTGGAAAAGACTCAATGTTTATTCCTCCAACAAATTTTGTCGTTTCCATTGTGTTTTGATATGATTTATTCTCTTGTTTTTGATTTAGATGATTCATATTTACAGTCTACTCCGTATTCTTATTGTGTATCTTACTTCTCCCCCATTAATTATTCAGTGCATTCTACTGAGTATGTATATACTCACCCATGTGTGTGCCTTACCCATATGTGTCTTCTCTTATGCAGATGATGGACTATTCAATGGTGAATTCAAAGGATATTATGTATACCAGGTTCTTGGGACCATGCATGGTGGTCGTAGCATAGATATTAAGCGTTGGACTGTGTTAGAATTTTACTTTCTAGTTTTGTTTGGATAGGACATATTTTTCGTTGGGAATTTATTTTTCTTCTTAACTTTTCAGTTTTCATGATCATACTCTTGTACACCCTAGAGGTTTTTTATGCTTGGTTTAATTTCTAGATGTTTCATATTTTATTATTATTCCTCTTCACTTCTGTATTACGATGTTCAGGTGTGTGCGTAGAGGCACTTTAGGAAAAATACTCGCATTTAGGTTATTCATTTTGGAACTTTTCACCACCCCTATCCTATAGAGGTGGGTCTTGGGGTAGTTGCAGTTGAATCCCCAATTAGAGTTAGTTCGTGACATATATCATATATTGTAGAGTTTACGTAACTACTAATGGAAGAGTCTCATAGATATACATCCTCTATACATCTTGGAATCATTAAAATGTATATTGATTTTCACAATAATTATTAGTGGTATAACATGAAAATGGAAATTTCATATAATATTGTATGATGGTTGGTATGTCATCAAGTGGTCGAAGATTTGAAAAATATGATGGAAGTGATTCAAAAACTATCAATACCTTAATGTAAGTGGTATAACATTAATATAGACTTTTTTATTGGACTTCCAAAGAAAAACAAGGGAAAAAATGTCATATGGGTAAAAAGGAATGAATATTTTTAATATTTGAAGTGAGATGGTTTGATTTCAAATGCATCATATTTTGATTAAAAATATTGGATGTTGGTTTTTCAAACAAAACAATGAATCCTTAGTAAAAACCATTTGTTAAATACTTGAACATGGGGCCATTTGAAATGTTGATGAAATGATTTTAGATTGATTGGATTGAATGATATCCCCATAAAAATTTGATTTTCCTAAAATAACATGACAGCCTAGGTAGTTAGGAAGAATGATCATGTGTTATTAATTTATAAGATCAACCTAGAAATGGATTTATGGTGACAATGAAAACAAAACTACTAGAATAATGGTAGATTATTATGTAAAGATCTTCACTTATTTCCTTAGACTTGGGATTATTTCTCTAGTCTTATTCATAGGAATATGTGTACACTAAGAGCCTTACAAAACTAAGATATGTGAGAACCCCTATCAGAATCTTGTTCCTCAGTATTTTAACCATTTTCCTACAATTTATTTATTGATTACTATAAATGTTTTATATATGAAAAAGTTAGGAAATGTTTTAATCTATCTTATTTTGATATAAATTTGAAATACATGATTGTTATGAAAATGTGGTTTATATCTGTTGGATTTGAAGTAAATTTACATTTTAAACCAGTTTTATTATTATCCATTGATATGTTTCCTCAATAATGTTCTAATACTAATTGTGAAAATGTTTTCCTGACCTGTTTTTTTTAAAATTTATCAAAAATGGTTTATATTATATGGATTGATTATAAAATGATTGGTGTAGTACTACTGGGATTTGTTGAACATACCATAACTTTTCCTCTATGAATTTGTATATATTTTTTATTCTAGTCCCAAAAGAGGGAAATAACCACATATAGGTGTTGGGTGTACTTGATTAGTGGGAGTCAGGAGGTGGTGATGACTAGTAGGGCACGTGATTTACTTATCATGCATTGTTTTTGGGTTATTGTATTTCTTGTATGGTCTAATACATTTGTTTGAAATTCCATATTGAAACTGGTATATAATTATTTTGGATGTCCCAATTTCATTAGATATTGAATTTATTTCTTCTGTTTATCTTTTTTAATTTGAACTTGTTGGGTGAAATTGTTCCCATATTGTTCTTTTTGATGTCTGGGTTCTTACCGCCAACTTGTGGGGATATGGAATGCCTTTGGAGAAAATGGAAGATCGACTTTGGGGATGGTTCAGATAGTATTCTAGGATCGTTCATTAAATTAAATTTTAGATGAATGTTCATAATTAATAACATCTATGATAGGCGGAAAATTCATTCAAGGCATGTAGATTAAAAGAATTCATTTTACACTTTAGTAAAAAGTTGAAAATAACCCATACATAAAATTGTGAATAGATTACATTTTAAAAATTTATAAATAATGTAAAATATAGTAAAAATTTAAATTTATAATAAATTTATTAATAAATAATAACATTCTCAAAACATTAAAAATAATCTTAACATGGGAGAAAATGGGTTAGGAGGAAAACATTAAAATAATATTATTAAAATAATGTCTCCTACATTGACTCCTGAATCATTTTGTTTGTACATATACCCTCTTGAGTAACAAAATTATATAACTTTTATATTTTGATATTAAACATTTTCATGTTCATTCCATTATCATTATTATCTTAATTTTATCGGTTACCATGTTTTATTTTGTTCATAAAATTTTTATGTTCAAGTTGGACATTTCGGAAATGTATATTTTATAACCTGAAAATAACATCACTTCATTGACTAGGGTCAAAGGGGTTATATTTCAATTACCTACATAATTTTAAAAAAAATTATTGTTATAATATTTATACAGTATTTACACTTTTCAGACTAACCATGCAATGTTGTCATGAAAAATTAAATACATCGTTTCATGGAGATGGTTGTCCATACATTTGTAGGAATGATATTTTTATTTTTCTATTAGGTAGAAAAGAAGAAAATTAGATAATATTTTATTTTTCATGAATCATAAATATGGTATAAATTTCATATTTATTATATAGTATCATCATTATGACTAACATTTTATGGTGTAAGTGAAAAAATGAACCACTTCAGAGAGGTGTTAGTCCCAAGGTAAGCACAAGTGACATCATTATTTTCTAACGGATGGAAGGGTATGAAGGTAAGTAATATAATATCTTTAAAGAATCATATTTTTGTTATGAATATAATATATATTAATTTTATCCATTAATACATCCTTCTATATATTCTAGCTACGAAAAACAAATCACATCATTTCAGGGTGGTGGTAGTCCACAAGTATGAATGGGCAATCTTTTTAATTCCTATACAAAGGAAAAGAAGATAAAAAAGGGTTTTAGCAAAATAATTATAATATTTTATATTTTTTAATATTATAATGTTATTTTCTCATCATGGTTAAAGAATATTTCTAGAATGTAGTGGTATAAAAAAACATGAAGCACTCGATTGTGAATTATTCATCTTTTTTGGAAATCCTCCCATTATTTACACCTTAATACATCTTTGGTTCATTTTATGGTTTTACCAGGACCTCTATGAAAATTTTAGGAGAATTATTATGGTATTTTTTAGGTATTGGTTGAGTTATAATTCTCAATGTGTGTCAATAATTTGGGATAAGTGGTTCTCTTTTATATTTTAGGGGAGTGAAAAACTTGTAAATACTTTCAACTTTAGAACATATAATTTTTCCTTCTCAAAGGAATGTGTCCCAAAAATAGAATATTTAAAATATATTATATGGAGGAGTATAAATAATCTCATAAAATAAAATATGAATATGTTTAGATGATATGTTTAACTTTATATCTTACTTTTAACCCCCTCGTTAACACTTTTAAACATTACCATGGTGGCAATGTTTTACCAAGGTTACTATTAATAATGACCAAAAATGAAATTGACCATATTAAAAAATTAGAACCACCGAATTCAAAATATCAAATCTATTTTACCATATTCAATTTATATAAGTGGTAAAAATTAGTTTTAATAAAAATATGAAAACACAATGAAAACGTTTTCTAGAAAATTAACCTTTTAAGAATAAAATTAATTTTATATCAAAATCATGTATAATATTAATTAATATGAATTTACTTGTATTATGATTACTAAAATAGGATAAATTTGACTTAAAATAAATCCAAAATATAATGGGACATTAAATACATGAAATTAATTGAACATTTTAATAAATATAGGTATTTTTTATTATTCACCCACAAAATCAATCATTTTGATAAATATAAAAAATTCAAACAAATATAAATAAATTATTTTGAACCCAAAAATTAATCATTTTTATCAAATTATAATTATAAAATTATTATTATTAACATATAAATAGAACTATGTAATACATGGAAATATAATTTAGTTAAATAAAACTATTCCTTTTCTAAATTTTTTTTATAAAACTATGTTGAATAGAAATATATAAAATGAATAATTATTAATCATAAGATTTATTTATTTATAGTATTAAATGATTTCTTTTAAAATCTTTCATATTTAATAAATCCTGTCTCTGTAATTGTATTTATCACTTAAATAAGTGGGGGTATTTTTCTCTCATAGCCTTTTCTGATTCCCTTGATTATTCTTGCATCATTTGATTCTTATTTAAAAACTTAAACTAGAGAATTACTGAATTTAATTGTACATGCTATCTTTTATCTAGATTTTTCATCATATTTCCTTCATAATATAGATTATCCACTCACTCTACCACATTAAGGATCAATAAATCATATTCATTGGGTATGTGCTTCCTTAGAAAATAAAAATGAAATATATCATGTACCTAAGATAAAATCATAGTTAAAGCTACCAATACAAAAACTTACCCCACTATATCTATAATTTCATTATTTAAAAAGAACAATGGGATTACATTTCCTTTCTTTACCAAAAAACATTATACTTTTCCAATGATATACGTTAAGATAAACATGACCTCCTACCTCAAACAAGAGATCATTCCTCCATTTATTTCTAAAATGTTTCTCATTCCTCTGAGATTCCCTCAAATAGCGCTAAATAATATTTATCTTCTTAACCATTTGTTATACCATAACTGGTCTCGAAAACTTCCTTTCACCGACTCTATTATAACATGATGGAGTTTGACACGGTTTTCCATATCATTCCTCAAATGGTACCATATGCACAGTGGAATAAAAACTAATATTATAATAACATTAAAATAATTAAATATTTTAACCCAAATTCCATGATAATCTACTGAGAGAGGAAAAAACATATTATCCAATGTCTTAATTTTATTCTCTGACTATCCATTAGATTAAATATGAAATGTTGTAAGGAAATTTAATTCAACACTTAATGACATTTTATGTCCTATCAAAAAAATTGATACAAATTTGGGACCATGGTTAGATATAAAAGGGAGGGGGACTACATGTAATATATCTATCACATTAAAATAAAATCAATTAATTTGATCTAAAATATAGTATAAAAAATATGAATAAAATGCATCCATTTAGTAAAATGTTCAATAATAATTCAAATCACATTGTTATATAGATATGTCATTTGAAATCCCACCCTGAAATACTTAGGTATATTCTAAAATTATTATTTAGTAATTTGAAATGGATGAAGCACCCCCTTTAGTAGTTTTAACTCATATCTAACTAATTGAAATGTAAAAACATTCATAGAGGAATTGTAAATATAATTCTTCATTCCACCACACCAATAATATTTTAAAATGTACCTATATATCTTAGTTGTGGATGGATGAATGAAAATGGAGAGATTTGGGAATTACTCAATATTTCCATATTTAACTTTGAATATCATGGAACACACAACCTCTTTCCAAATATCATAACAATTTCTTTTTAATGTTAAATTGAGGAAACTTATCTTTTTAACCAATTCCAATATTTCTCACAAATCAATACCTTCTTTTTGATAATTTTCAATTCTGTTTGAAAATATTATTACACTAACACCTAACCCAAAACAGAGGAAGTTAATTCATGCAAAATGTCTAGGCTAACATTCAATAAACCATTTAACAAAGGATCATGTTCCAAACCTAACATCATTATTGATACATTCTATTCATGAACCAAGGAATCACCTAACTTGTTTACTTTTCTTGGATGAATTCAAATAAAACAATTATAATCTATGCTCAATTACAACCATATTCTTTATCTCATATTCAAATCATTTTGAGTGAATATATATTTTAAACTTTTATGGTCTGCATTTGTTTCACATTTCACCAATTATAAAATATCCCTGTAATGTTTTAAATCAAAAAAATACATTTTCAAGATTAATAGCATTTATAGGGAAATTATTGTCATGGTGTTTTAATTGACATCAACATATGAAATTACCTGATCATTTTACACCAAAACATAACCTACTCCCTTCAAATAAGAGTCACTTAAATATTTAATTCACTATATCATTTTTGGTATGTATAACATAGGATCATTAACCAATATTCTTTAAAATTCATAAAAATTTTCATCACATTCCTCTATCTAGATGAATTGTACTCCTTTTTTATTTAACATAGTTAGTGGGACAGATTTCATAGTAATGGATTCAAAGTACATTCAATAGTAACCAAATAGTCCAATATAAATTTAAATATTAGTGACATTTTTATGCCTTCGCTAGTCTTATAGAAATTAGTTTTAGTAGGATCAATATTAATTCAATCCTTAGAAACAATAATCTAATCGAAGGAAATATTTTGTAACCAAAATTACCATTTACCGAGTTATCCATACATATTATTTTCATTTAAAGTACATAGAAAAATCATTATAAATTTATAATGTTTTTAATAAATTTTAGAATAAAAGATAATTTTATCAATTAAGGTCACAAAAAAATTATTCAAATAATCATGAAAAACACACTTAATAAGATCCAAAAAATATCGGGTGTATTCATCAACTGGAAAAGAATTACTACAAACTCGCCATGATCATACCTAGTAATGTTTTTCTCCTTATCCTTTAGTTAGTCATACCCAGACCTAATATCAATATTCGAAGAATCTTGAGAACCTTGTATATTATCATACAATTCAATGATATGAGTTAATGGATACATTTTATTAAAAATTATTTCATTGAGTGACCATTAATCAATGAAAAGCATCATGGAACCATGCTTCATTTTAATAAACAAAACATGATCACCCTAAGGTGAAGAGATAGGTTTGATAAACCTTTACAAAGAATATATTATAAATACATTTTCAATTCTAAATGTTCTTTTAGATCCCTTCGATAAAGGGGTTTTAAAATTTTTTTAGCATCAGAAACTAAGTCAATAATAATTTCATAATCTCAATCAGGAGTAAAACATGGGATTTATTTAGTAAATACATACAGATATTCATTTTCCATTAGTATATTGTTAATTTTAATAGTTCCATTCTCATCAATAATGTGTGCAATATAACTTTCACTTTCTCATTTTATCATTTTCTCAACATCTACTCATATTATTAGTATTATGAATTTATTGTTATTCACAAACTGATACTAATTCTAAAAAATAATTCAATTGTCTTTACAATATATATTATCCTCATAAACTAAAAGAAAATTTATTCAAAAAATAAAATCCAATTCGATAATAGGAAAGATAATATGTTTTGTAGGAAAAAATATTCTGTATATGATAACATGATGATATTATAAATTTTCTTCACCTTATACTAACCCAAATAGTTTTGACTAAGAATTATAACTTCATTTATTGAGATTTTATTTAAATTTTACATATAAATTTACTAGATATAAAAGAATATGTAAACCCTAAATCAAACAATCCATTGTAATAATATGAATAAATAAGTAATGTACCAGTCACCACTTCATTTGAGTTTCATGCATCTACAGTTATAGTAGAAGAATACTTCACCATTCTTTTTTGTTTCTGATATTTATGATTCCCACATTAAGTAACAAAATAGGGATATACATTACCATAATGAACCAACTAATTAAAATTAAAACATCTTACTGCTATCTGCCTATTTTCTCACACTTATTTTATGATCATAAATGTTTTCCTTGTAATAATTGGCCAATTGACTGAGTTTAACACATAGTAACACATTTATAGTCCTATCAAACTTTATTTAAATTTTCTTTTAGAACACTTGTAACATTTAGAGGGCTAACTATATATTTCTTGGTTGATTTATTATTTATTGATTTCCACCTTCACTATTTTTTACCATTATTTTCTAGAATTACATAAGTTTAAGAAAACACAATTTCAAAATTATTAACACAACAAACAACCTCCTAATATATTTAAGTTTCATGAGAGGGAACCCCTATTTTAAATATGGTTTTTTACCTATGTAAAATCTAACAATTTTACTCCCATATTCTAAAACAAAATTTGATCTATTCCTAGCTAGTCTGGTATAATTATTATTCTAAGCGGACAATGAGTTTTCTTTATTTTTCTTCAAATACAAAAATCTTATTTTCATTATATGTCAAATAACATTATAAAATACTTCTTTAGAAATATATATCTAAATATCATCCACTCCATGGAAACTATCTCAATTTTTTGTATTATTAATTAGAGACAACCATCAATCGACTTCACCTTCAAAATAAAAAATAGAAAGGATTACATTTTTATATTTAAATATTACTAAATTCAATTATCTTATTGAATTAATTTTTCAACCCTTCATATTTCATTAGGAATAAAGAACTAATAAAAGCTAAAGGGCGTTTTTTCATAAAATCATCCACTATATAAATGTTACTTTATGGAGAATTTAATTTCTCTCTTCATGGATTCAACCATTAATAAAATATTTAATCTTATTTAATGTTGAAACAAAGTAATTTTATCCAACCATTTCAATTTTCTGATTCATAAGGTTATTATCCTTTTATTCCTTCATACATGAGTTTCCCTATTTCCTCTATGGAAAACCATTTTAAACTGACATGGATTAAATTAAGTAACAACTAAATTATTAAAATATATCTTAGAATAATATACCTAAACATTATATTCTCTTTAAAGTGAATTATATTATTCAACTAACCAATAAATTTATATAATTCTACCTTTGATACTATTAACAATGCCTTGTAATATAATCAAACAATAATTAAATGATTTATAACAAGGGTTTCACTTTAATAAATTTCCAAGAACATTTTGGTTTTGAGTTTTATATAATTGGGTAAAAAAATTCATAAGAATATGAAAACATTCACAATATATTTGCTTCAAAAAAATATGGTTATATTTTTTCACCCTTGATTAATTCAATACACCTTTTCTTTATTTAAGATGAGTCGACATAGAAGAAATCATTACCTTTAGAATATATATAATAAATCTTATATCCTTTGATCTTTTTTGAATAAATGGGATGAGAAAAAAATCATTGTAAGGGACAAAAATATAAACATATCTACATAGTCTAGTAATATACGTGAAAACCCATAAAAATTATTACCATTTAAACAATAAATCTTTGTTCATATAAATAACACATTTTCACATGTGAAAATAAATATTTTATCAAATAAAACCCTTAATTTTTTTTAGAAATCAACGTAAAACCCATTAAGTAATCTCGATTCATGTGGGAACTCATGAAAACCTTTCATTTGAAAATTAACCTTTCACATCTAAATGTTCAAAACCTTTCCTTACCATTTAAAATCAAAATATTCAAGAAATAAATTTTTTTAAAGCATAGTGTACGTATGTTGTTGAGAATTATTCAAAAATATTATTTACTTGTGTTTCATCCAAGTTACAATAGTTTAAGGACAATTAATTCCATAGATCTAACTAACCTAGTTGTCTCTATCATCTTCAACTTCGAAGACAACATTATTACCCAATGCATTGGAGAGCTGCATGAAGATTAACAATCATCATGGGATATATTAGGCTCACTCTTCATCATATATAATTATAAAGTATCATATCATGAAACAAACAATTATATGATTTAACTTTTCTATCATAAATCCCCTGAATAATTCATTATAACCCATAAGAGATATTATTTATATTCTTTCATAATCATAAAAATAAAAAACATTTTTCTTTGAAAACTATTCAAAATAAAAAATTACAAAATGAGAGAGAATGGTATTTCATTTGAAATTCTATATTAAATTATAGAGTAATCTTGATAATGATTAACAACTATGATAGCAATATATTTCATTCATGTCATATATGATAAAAAAATTATTTTTTACACTTTTGTAAAAAGTAAAAATGAACCCATATGGAAAATGATAAAAATATTCCATTTTAATCATTTTTAATGAACATAAAATATATTATAAAATAACATTTATAATACATTTAATGATAAATAATAAAATTATTTAATCATTTAAATATACCTCAATAAAGAATAAAAAGAGTTGAGGGAAGATAAAGCACATTGTCTCATGGAGGTGTTAGTCCACATGTACGCATGAGCGATATTTTTATTCTCTATATAATGGAAAAGAATATGAAAGGGTTTTATACCACAATAATAATAAAATATTATTAAATTGAAGATAGCCGTGATATAATTTCAGCATTTTTAAAGAAATTTGACAGAGATTGAAGAAGAAACAACCCTAAAACACTCGGTTATTAATTATTCTTATTCCATATAGAACATCCCTTGCATTAAACCTTAGGCATTCTAAGGTTGGTCTTTTGGTGATGTTGAAACCTATAAAACGTTTTTATGAGATTTGGTAATTTATTTGGGTTGTGAGTGACCTATATAGAGTTCTCTATTATTATTAATATGTAAGTATTAGTGGTTCCCTTTTATAAGCGAGGGGAGTTACGCACTTGCAAATAATTGAAACTTCTAAATATATTATGTATCTTTCTCAAAGAAAGGTGGAAACAAATTGAATTTTTTAAATATAGAATAAAAATGATTTAAAATACACATATCAAAAAAAATTGAAAAAATTATGGTATTGTAAACCTTAACTTTTAGTTTTAGCCTTGTCATTTACTCTTTTAACCATTATTGTGGTGACAAAGTTTCACCAAGGCTAATATTCATAATGATAAAACCTTAATTTTATCTTATTACCAAATTTGGACATTCTAATTCCAAATATTAAATCAATTTTACCATATTGAATTTCTATAAGTGGTAAAAATTTATTTTAATATAAATCAGAGGGGAAACTATTTTTAGAAAAAATCACTTTCAAAACATAAAATTAAAATTTCACCAAAATAAAGTATAAAAATAATTAGTAGGGAATTAAATGGATTATTTAAGTCAAATGGAGGTATTTTATCTTTAAAAAATTTAAAATATAATGGTGCTTTTTAAATACTTGAAAATAAATGAAAGATTTAATAAAAATTTAGCATTTTCATTATTTACCCAAAAACAAATCATTTCAGAAAACTACCAAAAATCACTCGAAGATAAATTTGTTAAGAGGAATACAAAAAATATTAATCTTACTAAAATTAATATTATAAAATAAATAAATTTATCTTATAAATAAAAACATGTCTTATATGAAAAACAATTTTGTTATATAAATATATTCCTTTTTCAATAAAATTAGTTATAAAACTCATATGAATATAAATTCATAAAATGAATAATTATAAGTCATAAAATCTATTTATTTCTAGTATTACCTAGTTTTTAAATTGTAATATCCTTTGTTTTTTGAGATGGTAAATTCCGAAATAATTTTAATTTTTGATTATTAGATGGGTGAAATATTGATGGAAGATTCAGAATAGAATTCTAAAGGTTGGAATTCCTGGAAATAATGATTTTAGTCAAAGAATGTGGATTAGAAGATATATTGTTGGATTTAGGATAATATTAGGGTTTTAAGGATCAAACATAGGTTTTGGAATTGTGAAGCTTTGTGCATGGATTCAATTTTACAAGCCTAGTTTGATATACATTAGGCAGACCAAGACTGTGTTGGGTGTGTGGACCATCCTAGAGAGACCATGGAACTGTGTTTGGGTCATGAAATATATCCTTATAGTTTCTTTAGTTATATGATCCATGTATCTGGTAAGTGCATGCTTCCCTTTTTATGATATCATGGGACGTCACATCCTCGTGTGTTGGGTGTTGACTCAAAACCATAGTAATAACATAAATGATTCTAAAAGGGATTCCTTGGCTTATGTATAGACCTAGAGGATCCTTAGTAGGATGCCTCACCATGTGTATCAATCTAGGGGACACCATAGTGTGCCCTAGTGGTTGAACAACCCGGACCTAGTGTTTATGGGTTTGGGTAGAGATGGTAGTGGGTGTAACATTAAAACCCAAGGGGATGGGGAGATAGTAGTGGGTTTAGGAATTTTCCCACCCTAACTCTTTAATTTATACATTCACTTGGATACTATTTATGAATCTATGATTCCAGACATGTTTCTTGGAACGTAACCCATAGGGGTTGATGTGATTTGATTTTATGATAGGGATTCCCAGAGATGTTCCATGGGATCTAACTTATAAGACTTTATGTTTTATTGTTATTTTATTGAGATGCATAGATGTACTTCTTGGGATCCATATTTTGAGCCTTACATGATTATTTATTTCATTATATAAATTACCAAATTTTTATAGGACTCCTACATGCTTATATATTATATATTAAGTTATTGATGATGTTTCAATAAACTCTTTGATATATTCTAATGGATGGATGATGATATCCCCAAGAAATTCCTAAGATACTCTTTAGGGTCATGTTGGACACACCATTACTACATTACCTAGAAATTCTATGGAATGGAAATGTTTATTGAATTTATCTTTATTTATATAATTATTTTATGAGATTATTCTATATGTATTGCCTAAGGGTCACCCCCTTAGGGTTCATCACAGCTCCAATTCAATGAATGCCTACACCCCTGGTCATAGGGCTCAGACTTTGAGCTGGATTTACATGGCATGGGTGGTATAAAATTCTGATTTGTACCATATTTTTATTATGTTCAATTGATACATGGAATCCTTTATCTTTATTATTATATGTGACCATGAGTGATCTTAGGGTTAGGAAATACATCCCCTTTTGTTGACATAGATTTCTTGGAGACATTACAGAACCTAAAAAAAAAGGTATGGTCGACTGGGATCATGGGCTGGGGGATCAAGTATGGATTTATCTTATTATTTTATTTTAGATGTGTATATTTTAGGATGAGTCAACACTTATGATAATGGTTTTATTTCTTTTCCAGTGGATATTTTTTATTATTATTGTAATCCTAAAGATTATGTCACATTTACATACAATGAATTTACAAGATATGTACGAGACCATATTGGTGGTTCCTACTATGTTTTTTACTCACACCCTACTCATCCGTCTATTACATCGGGATTCCCAAGTAGATGTTAACTTGGTTTCCGATAAAGGTTGGGATGGGGCCCAAGGATTATCAAGTGGGAAAGCTCGTATATGTATGTGGATATCATGTATGTGCTTCATCTTGGTGTTTGAAGTATAACATTGAACATTTATTTCTATTTATCTTATTTACTCATATATATATATATATATATATTTTACTGCCCAAAAGGTGATCAAAATTGAATGGATAACAAGGATATTCAAGCCTTTACTACATTTCATTCATTTATTATTTCAACCTTATATATATTTATTACACTATGTTTATTTTATTTTATGGCTGATATCTTGTTATTTCACATTATTTCATACTCTAATACAACAGAATAGTCTCTTCGCGGACACACCCTAGGCTATCGCTGCTAGTTATCTTCCTCTAGGGTATAGAGAGGTGTACTTTTAGCCATGCCACCACCTGGTCTGGTTACTATTTATAGAGTGATCCAAGTTAGGATGTGACTTCGAAAGTCATGTGAACTTTATTAACTATCAATTTACAGAAAATTAGTTCCCATAATTTAATATATAAATAAATTTATATAAATTCTCCTTATCATAATATATGATAATGTTTTAAAATTAATATATTTTTTCCGAACATAAAAATACAGCCTTATGTGTCTATACAAGATAGATAAATAATTTTTTTGGTAATAGTTCTTACATTATTAAAATATTTAAAAAAATCATAACATTTGGAAATAGAAAGAGGTAATCTCTTATAAAGAACACACAAGTCATTCTCCATTAGATACCCAAATATCTATCTATCCTATAGAAATCTTCCAGAATATTATAGGTTTCTTCATTCATATACAAATGTGAGAAGCACAATATCAATATAATACCTAATATATAGATATATAAATAATATATTCAATAACTCATTCAACTAATCCATCCCCATTCATCTTAAAAAGGGTGAAATTATTCTTTAATTGGACTAGATAGCCACATGGAAAAGATATCATGTTTTTTCTATTAAATTTTATTGGATCTTATTTATCATATAAGGATATTTCTCAGGATCATTAAACATATAATGATTTTTGGAGACCTTTTCCTAGAAATTTTATTTCTTATTCACCATAATGACCAATGGTTTTTCATACCCTATATCTTTATAAACTAGGAAAATTAGTATAAGATGTTTTGAAATATTCTTCTCATTATTGATCATATTAAAATTCACAACGGAAAATTAAAAGATCATAGGTGTTGAGGACAGAGTGAGATCTATGTAAATCACATTAAGGAACATAAAACCAAATTTTTTCTAATCACTCTATGTATCCTATCTTATTGAATACATGAGAACAAGAAAGTTATGCCTCTTTATGATTTCATGGGAATAATGCACTCAAAATATCATATCTCTCTTATCCCTTCTTCTCTTGATAAATATATTGAAGGTGATACGTGATTTTATATGGATCCATTTCTTCATTTTTCTATAAAAGCACCTTGGGAATGGATTGAAACCTAAAAAATTCGACATTTATGGTATCATTCATATGTATCAAGTAGAGAGGTATTTATTTCTTACTTTCCTAGTTAATAAGTGTGTCAAGAATCATAGATTCCATCGCATATAATTTATGTTCAAGGAATACTATAACAAATAAGTGCGTATACCAAACCCATAAATATGTCCCGATGAGAATATTATCCTTCCATAGTATGGAACACAGTTCTCTATTTAATGTTTTAATTATTTTCAATTATTTTATTAAATAAGATAAAAATACTATTACATTATCTGGATTACAAGACAAGACTATAAATTTTAAATTTATAAACCTCTGAATATTTCTTCAAATCACAATATTCCTTAACATTTGATTTGAAATATCCTATCACAAAGATATTCTAGTGGAAAGGATCCAGATATACCTTTTCATAAACTAAATAGAGGTATGATGAGATATTTGAATTTTTTTAGGTATGAGTAAATTTATAACTACATTAACACACACCTTCTTTATCCGTTTTGGAATCCCCAATATTGAAATCCTCGAAAAGGATTTCCCCAACTCTTTCCTATTATTCTCAACAAGAGTTGAAAAAATTAGTAAAACTTTAATGTAAACTAGGTGATGTTGACAAAAATCTAATGTTTGAAATTCCCAAATAATTGAAATCACTCTGAAAAAATATGATCGAGCACTTCTGACTAAGGTTCTATTCTACTCCATTTAGTGGAAGGCTATATTGACTTAGTTTTTAATTTTTAGCATTTACCTTTATTTTTAAATATCTAATTTTACCGTTATTGAATTATAGTTAATATTAAGTATATTTAGATAAGTTATTATCCATATCTTCATATAAAATTTAATATTCTAATTTATTATAATTAGATCATGCATTATTATTAATTATTCAATTAAGTGTTCACAACAAAGAATTCATAAATAATTTACCATTACTCTAATATAAAAAAATATAATAAATTTTGATTGTTCGTGAACTTATGTAATGTTATTTCATCATGTACATGATAATATGACCCTCAGACTTAGGGGGGAAACACAATTAACAATTACATGTTTTCTATTGTATCATTCCACATATCATTCTATATATATTTTGTAATGGTTTTTTCTTATCTCTAAACACAAACTTCCTCCACTAACTTAAGAGATCTATCTATTATATAATATATACGGACACACTAGTCAGGGGGACAAAAGGATTCATTTGGGGGTTATTCATAAAAAAAACTATAGGCACACATTCCCATTTATAATATGTGGAGGGTATGATGTGTAGAACATTAATTTAATTTGTTAAAAATTAAAAACTAAAAGGATACCAATCACTACATAGTTCTAGTAAAACATCATGATCATCTATACACATGGAAAAAATATTTTCACTCTAGCTAGAATCCACTTTAATTGATACTTTAATTATGATAAAATGTCATGAATTTATCGGATTAATTATCTAATTAATTAATTAATTCAATTTATCTAAATTACATCCAAACTATCTGGAAAATTTCATCAACCATAATTTTAAAAAATTAAAAAATTAATATTATTTAAATTTAATTAAGTGAACGTGTGTACTTGGAGGCAATGACATGTACTCATACAAACCACATAGCATAGTCCAAGTGTTGTGTATGAACATGGAATCCATCATACATGACATGGAACATAATTATAAGGAGTTAATATTTCAGTAATCGAATAATTATCATATATAAATTACATGGAATGTGATGCTATTAATTAACATATCATACAATATAAGTAAATACCAAACAAAACATTCAATTTTTAATTTTATATAAAAAATAATTTAATATATAATTGATAATAATATAACATGGCATGTACTTTCAATAAAATGACACACATAACACCTGTAAATAGGTTTAATTGTATAATTAATTTGTCTATCTGCATTAAAATAATCACATTAGGAACAGTAGATTACAAAATGTATTCTTAGGTTGTTCAATTTATTATATCTATTTCCCATTTTTGCGACATTGGCCTAGGTACATGTCGTATTTTTCATCCATAGAAGTGTATGAGTTACAAAATGTGTATGCTTTCTAAATGTAATGCGACATAAAATTTTCATGGTTTTTATATTTTCATCTTCTGTAGTAAATATAAAACATATCATGGACAACCATTTTATTTTTGTGAAAACACAAGAACAACACATTGTGTACATGAGTTACATGTCATGTAGTCTGGTCAAAATCAAATCTAGCTTGACCCAGTAAAAACATGGTGTGAATTAAATGCTTTCCATGTGTAGTTAATTAAAGATTACCTTCATTTAATTCGATTCATCCTGGTATATTGAACCTACGTACACTATTAATACCTTCACGTTACATGTCATTCACTCTTGTGTTATCTAGCTAGAAACCTCAGTATCTCCGGATGGATTCTTCCAATGTACTTAATGTTAATTAAACTATTCATTGGTTATATGAGAAATTATAAAAAATGGAATAGATGAATTTAATGTTTGAATATAATAAAAAAAATTCTCAAAATGAAAACTAATTACCAATATATATAATTATTCAACAATTAATAAATAATCATAAATTAATTTAATAACAAATCTGATACAGTTTGAAAGTTTCATGTAAAAAGAAATAATCTATTTGGTAAGAATTACTTGATTATTTTTGAAATAAATGAATAAGTTAGTGATCTTGTTTTATCATACATAGATATTATATCTTTTTAGATGAATATTCATCACATTACACAAACACATGCCTAAGGACCATAATACATTAGTGTATTTGGAGACTAGAAACACAATATTCTTATTTCATAAATGATATTCAACACCCCCCCACAAATATCTTATCACATAGTACTCTTATTAGACAAATCCTGCCTGAATCATTCATTGTAAGCTATGGAAGGAAACATAATAAACGGTGAGATTGGATACCATGTAAGGGTAAAAATAAGAGATATAAATCAAAGATCATATGAAATAATAAGATAACCATAAGGTATGTGATAATGAAAATATATTAAAAAGTTTATACCTAACCTTTGATAGATCATAAACATGAGTCATGGAATAAAACAATACCATTTCTGAAATCATGGCCATTAAGGGTGAGATATCATCATAAATCAATCATAAACCACAAGATCGTGTCATAAAAGTGTGGCACCATCATGAATTTTTAAAAACATTTAATATCTCAATATTAACAACTAAGACCATAAAAATAGTGGATTATAACACATCACATGTTTTTCATTGAGGATAAGGACACACCTTTTTCCCATAGTGGATTAGGATGCACCAGTTTTCTATAGTAGACCGAGGCACAACTATTTCCAAAAGTGGATATAGCCCATAAACTTGTTTCACATTTTTATCCCATTACATATAATGATTTACCCAATACATTGTAGTGATATATAGGTCTCTTAGATATCATAATAAAAAACATACCTATGTGTGCCATAATATCATAAAACATTCAACATATCATCACACAATAACATGTGTAAATAGAACTATTTTATTAAACATTTCATCAAATACCTATAGCATAACCCATGAAAAATAAATATCTTTCATAAAAATTTCTTCAACATAAACATTAACCATCCAGAGAAACAATTAAATGGTATCCTTGGAACATATCCCTAGTAAACCATAAGTAGCATTATGGGATGTCTTCTTAGATGGAGAAATTATTTTGAAATATAACTTGGAACATTTATTTAGTAAAATAAAAAAAATTAAAATAAATTTTTAAACCCAAAAAATCAGAAAATATTTTGGAAATCAATTTCTTTGAAAATAACATTAGAAAATTATAAATGAAGATTTAAAAATCATTTAAAACATTTTTTTAGTAGAATATAAATTCTACATTGAAATAAATTTCAAAGCATAAAACATTTTGAAAATAATTTTATTTGAAAATAATTATTATAAATTATAAATGGATCTTCAATGAAAATAATGTGCACGATGGTTGAAATTTCCATCCATTCCATACTTGTTAAAATAATGATTCCTTTTGTATTTTTTGTAAAATACAAAAGGGAATTAATTATAAAATAAAAATAATATTCCTTTAAAACCATTTTTCAAAAATTAAAGCATGGGTAAAAAATTATATATTTAATCATTTTAAGATTTTTGAAAATATTTTTGAAAAAATTCTTAAAAAATAATATTTTTGAAGAAAAAGGGTTTTCGACTAAGGAGAGAAATAAAGACGTTTTTTCATAAAAACATTATTTTTAACTCTTGAATACATTAAGGGAGGAAAATTAAGGTAGAACGTGTTTATCACTACATAACCATAGGAGAAGAAAATTCATGTGTTTCATTATATATTGATCATAATATATCATTGTTGGAAGTGTAATAATAAAAAATATTGATAAACAATGAGATTATGACATAAAACTCTTACCACATTGGTAAATGTGAATATTAATCACCATGAAATAATAAAATTAAATGAAATATATAATAAAACTAAAATGAGTATATTCATGATATAACATTTTGCATTAGAGTATGTACACCTCATAAAATAAGATAGGTGCATAAGAAAACTTATGTCCCAATGAAGGCAATTTCAAACAAATATTATCTTACCACATTGCTAACTATTGAACCATAAACACCATGAAATATAAATAATCAAATGGTTATGTAATTCCCCAAATATGTAATTATATGAATCATAAAATACAATCATGGTTAGTATATACACCATAAAAAAATAATAGGTGGTTAATATGGCATGTGTCTCATATAGAAATAAAAGTGACATGAAAATCTCTTACTGTAAGTCTTGACATCATTTATACACATTTAAACCCCTATATAATAAATATAATTTTATTATAAATAAATTATTGAACCATAACCATATTCATAATTCCATATATGAGTTACTTATGTCATTTTTTACCCATGAAATCAATAATTCCTTGCTAAAATTACGTATTAGGTAATAACTGATTTGTTATTCATGTATGTTTTAATTTGTTAGTTTTGTTACTATTAAATTGATATTTGAAAAGTCACATAAAAATGTTAAAAATCATATAAATATAATATATATTCACTATATATTATTTATATTTTTCCACAAAACTAATGATATAGAAAATGATACACACCGTTCATGGAGACGGTAGGTCAAGAATGTTGCTTCCATTTTATCGACGGAAGAAGTAAAAGAATGGTAAATAAAATATTTCATTTAAAAAATAATTTACGTAATATATATCATTTTTTTTATTTAAACATGTCTTTATTACCATCCATATTAATCATGTGTGAAGAACGTATCACATCACTTCGTGAGGCGGAATCCACCGTACCCAGGAATGATGTTATCATATTATCCCTGAATGGAAAGTAAGAAGGAATATATGATATCATGATTAAAAAATAATAATGATTATTTTAATATAATATAAAAACAATAAATCTATTATATTATTTAGTTTTAATAGGTGGTTGTGGAAAATTAATAACATTAGTTTGGGAGGTGGTAGTCCGCCGTACACACGAACGATGATTTTATGACCCACTTAATGGAATAGGAGAAAACATTATTTTATTAAATTAACATAATAAAATACCATTATATTTAATATACTTTGATTATAATATCAAAAAAAATTACTAATAATTTAATGGGTTTGGGAAGAAATAAAATAAAATTCTTGATTAGGGATGTTATAATTTCATCGGAAAACTTATTTTGGATTGCACCAAGAGGATTATTAGGATAAATTTATAAAAAAATAAAGATTATACGATGATAGTAGGTAATTAAAGAAGTTAGTGTTGAATTTATAGTCCAAAAAATAGGGTTTTTAAGTGTGAAAGGTATAGGATAGAAGTGGACTTTTATAAGTGAGGTGAGTTTCACACTTGATATTTTTAAAAAGGAAATGGTGTACACACATTTTTAAAATACCACAAGGAAAAAAAGGAAATTATAAGAAATTTAATATATAAGGTCAAAATATGTCCATAAAATGGGTGTTTTAAAATATTTTGGGCATTTTTATCTACTATCTTATTATTTTACCCCTGTAAACAAATTTTTATCTTAACCACAGTAATTATTTTTTACTTTTTTTACAATTAATTATTGTCAAAAATTAAGTTTACCCTATCAAATAATATAAATTATTATGATTTATAATATTTAATAAAATCTTTTAAATTCCATTCATAGAATTGGTGAAATTTAATTTAGTATTTATATTGCAGACATGATGAAAACGAGGTTTTCCAAAGAAAAGATGTTCAAAAGTTTAAAATGTTTTTATATCAAAATTAAATATTAAATTGATTATAATGAACAAAATTGGATTAGTTGATATATAATTGAACTAATTTTAATTTTAAAACTATTGTAAAAACAAAATTAACTTTTTATATTCTTTAAATGAAAATTTAGTTTTCAATAAAAACAAGTATTTATCACTATTCATTGAAAAATTAATCTTTTCAAACAAATTAAAAATATTCACCCTAAGATAATTTTGAAATTATGTTATCAAAAATTAATTTTATTTTTTAAATTTAATTTTATAAATTTTTTAAAAAATTAATTTTATTATTTGTCAATTAAAAGGAAAAGAACTTATTTGTATAAAAATATAATTTTTTTGAGTAAAATTAGATTTATTCTTATCTCTAATATAGAAAATACATAACATGATTGTTTAAATTTTGATTGAATATATAATATTTTAATTTGATTAAAATAATTTTCCATAATTTATTTTTTAAATTATTGAGGTAAAATATGTTTTTGTGCATAAAAATAATTTTTGAGAAAAAGATATGCTTTTTTTTCAAATAGTTTTATTTTTCATTTCTAATGAATTAGTTACAAAATAATTCATTTTATATACAAGTCTAGACCGTATATTTTTATAATTTAGTTAATCATATTCATACCCACCATTGAAATGGCTATTTGAAAACAATCATATGAAATATTAATATTTTTATATTATGTTTCATTTTTTTAAACATGGTGTTTCATGTAATGCAAGATATCACAATGATTAAAATAATTTTCAAAAAGTATTTATGAAAATATTATGGTGTTACATTATTCCCTCCTTGAAATGAATTTCTCCCTTTAAATTAATGACTTTGGTACCAAAAACAAGTGATTATTCTTCCTCATTACATCATCGAGTTCCTACATAGCTTCTTCAAGATAGTTGTTTTTCCACAAAACTTTAACCAGGTGAGTGGTCTTGTTCATAGAGTTTAGATATATAATCAAGATTCCCCACTAGTTTATCCTTATAATATATATCATGATCTAGTGGTATAACCTATTATTTCAGTACATTTGAAGGATCTGGTAGGTAATTTCTCAAGAGAGATACATGGAACACATTATGAACCTTAGAGATATGTGGTCAAAGTTCCAAACGATAAGCTACCATCCCAACAAGATCAATAATTTCAGAGGGACCGATATAACTAGGGATTATCTTCCCTTTGTATCATAATAATAATTTCATCCTTGGGTTGTGCGTCAATAAAATTCTACTTCATCTCTTACTCCATGAAATGGAGATTAATTTTTTTATGCCTGAAGAACTAATGGATCAAAAGATCCATAATAGAATGATTATTTCATTCCTTATATCACTATTTATTAACATAAAAAAATGTTGAACACTGGTTATCTAATATGGATAAATATTCATAAAATGTCACCTTTACAATATCCATATAAATCATTAATCAATTCCAAAGTAATGAGTACTATATAATTTACAATATCCATATAAATCATCTCTTTATACCAACATCATTATATCAACAACATGAACATATTAAGGGTTATATTACCTAAATCATCTATTTTCCATAAAATGTCACCTTTCAAATAAATCACATTTCTAGGTCATCAACACCATTCAAAATTTTCTTCCAAATCCATAATGAGAAACTTATACTAAACAATCATTATATATTTCATAAATCTTGAATTCCAATACTTAAAAACATAAATTGTTCTTCTTCATTCTTAAACCATTAACTGGGCTTAGTCATCTTATTACTTAATACCTCTTTACTATAATATGAAATATAAATCATGTCTTAACATTCATAAACATAACTTTTGTTGACCTCACCTGTTTTGATAATCTCAATCATGTATTTATTTGTGTTGAAAATCCCAATTATGTCATCATCCTCTATGATATTGTTAAGTATTGTTGATCTATACTTTAATTCTTTCCAATCTGTGATCAAACCAATAACATCTTTTTTAAATAGTCTTTGGAATATGTTAATCATCATTTATCCATGTTCATACAAGTTATAAATTGATTCTAACACAATCGGATGTGTTCTGCCTAAAACAGATAAGTAATCTGCCTATAGCTACTGATAAAGAGCTACCGGTAACCAGTCTACCGATAGACTTAGTCTACCGACAGACAGCTACCGATAGACTTAACACAGAGTTACCGATGTACTTATAAATACAGCTACCGATACAAACGTAGAGCTACCAGTGTAAGTATAAATAGCTACCGATGGAATAAGTCACTGATGGACGAAGCTACCGATAGACTCACAGCCACCGATACATGGAGCTACCGATGCATGAAGCTACCGACGCATGGAGCGACCGATGCATGTACCAACCGACGCATAGAGCCACCGATAGAGTCAAAGCAACTAATGACATCAAGCTACCGATGTTCAAGCTACCGATGTTCAAGCTACCGATGTTCAAGCTACCGATGCTGTTTACCTACCGATCACTCAACTCACTGTTTGAATTTCATTATTTCCTATATTTAATCTATCTAACGGTCATATCATACATTTTAATGATTTGTCAAATATCTGATAAAGGTTGTCGGATGTCAGGAACCCGTACCTCGTACCTGCTGAAAAGAAATCTTTTCTGTCCCCTGATGGGAGATAAATACGAGAAGACTACATACCAGAGAAGGCGAATGCGAACGCAAACGTGCAAAGAAAAAGAAAAGTGCGGTGCATCCAATATACCAAAAACGACACAAAGCAAGAGAAGAACACAGAGAAGTTCATAGACAATCAAGCATACTCGAGGAGTGTTCTGTTCTTACAAGAAGAACTTCATCGACTACATTCTCACCACCTGTGAACCTGGAGCATACGACACTCTGTTTCTCAACAGAAACAAGAAGAGGACTCAGACTCACTGCTAATCGAATCCAAAGGAGTCCAGAGCTATACTGAAATCACCAGAACCATCTCTAAACTCTACATCTCTTGTTCTGTGATTTATTACCATTCATTTCGAGCAGTGTGTGTTATCTGCTATATCTAACACATACATTGTCTCCTGTACTCAAACTGAAGGATCTGTAAATCCTTACAAAACTCTTTCATTCATTCTTTCCCACGAAGAACTGTGGTAGAGGTCGTGTGTGACCTGGACAGCTGGTTGCTGTTGTACCGTTTCCCACGAAGAACAGTGGTAGAGGTCTTGGACCTGGACAGTTGTAAACTGTTGAACCCCGATCCAGGGTGTGGATCATTTTTATATAAACTTTTGAGAGGACTAAGTCTCGGCTTGAGACTGAACCTCTTGGTTACATTGTTGTGCCATCTATTTCAAAGTTTTATTCCGCTGCTAATCACTTTAAAACCAATACTGTTTTTAAAGTTACTTTGATAATTAAATTAGCAAGTGTTTATGTTAAGTGTAGATTAGTAAGTTAGTTTCAAAAGATAATCACACACTCCTGTGTTGATTAACTGGGAATTAATCAATCCCTTGAGAACCTAACAGAATCTCTACATTAATATAAATTCACTACAGTTTAATTTATTATTTTATTTGGGGGTCTTTAAGACACTGCTTTTAAATATAGAAATTTTAATTGGTACTCAATTCACCCCCCTCTTGAGTAAACCACTCCGACCAACACTTGGTATCAGAGGTTGAAAATACTTTCTAAAAGTACTCTGCTTTTGAACTGTGATTTTAGTTGTATTTTAAAGTTCTTAAAATTTCTGTTATTTCTAAATTTTTATCTCTTTAAAATTTTCTCATCATGGACAATAGACTTGAGGGTGCTGCTACTAACCGGCCACCTTACTTCAATGGAACTAATTATGCTCAGTGGAAGCTGAAAATGAAAATCCATCTAGAAAGCATAGGTTTTGATATTTGGACTGCTATTGAATCAGAATACAAAATTCCTACTACTGCTAGATCTACTTGGGATGAACCTACAAAGACTGCCTACAATAACAACTGTAAAGCTATGAATGCCTTATACTGTGCTCTAGGAGATGAAGAGTTTAATAGAATTTCTGCATGTAAAACTGCATATGAAATTTGGGATACCTTAGCTGTTTCTCATGAAGGAACAACTAATGTTAAAGAAATGAGATTGAACACTTATACTATCAAGTATGATAATTTTAAAATGAAGCCTGACGAACCCATTTCTGACATGTATCTCAGGTTCAACGAAATTGTCAATACAATGATCTCGCTGGGAAAGGATATCTCATCGAAGGAACAAATTATGAGAATTTTGAGATGTCTACCTGATAGATGGAGAGGCACATCTGTCTCAATCAGAGAATCATGTGACATAGCTGCTCTACCTGTCAAAGAACTAATTGGCAAGCTGATGATGTATGAAGAAGAGCTTAAAGTGAACAAAGAGGAAGACAATGAACCTGCAAGAAAGTCTGTTGCTTTCAAATCCTCAACCTCAAAGAATAAGGACAAGGAAAAGCTTCAAGCTGTAGTTGAAAGTTCAAGCTGTGAAGACAGTGGAAGTGATTCTGACAGTGATGCTGAGATGGCTCACATTGCTAGAAGATTTAAGAAATTTTATAGGAAAAAGAAGTTCTTCAGAAAAACAAATTATAAGGGTAAGTATGATCACCAAGGCAAATGGAAAAAGGACTGGAAGAAGAATGACAAGTCAGATGATGTTGTCTGCTATGAGTGCAAGAGAAAAGGACACATTAAAGCCGACTGTCCAAAGATGAAATATAAAAAGAAATATGAATATAAGGACAATAAGTTTAAGAAAGCTATGAAGGCTACTTGGAGTGCTTCAGAAGACAGCACAAGTGAAGCTGAATCTTCAGACTCTGAAAGGAATCGAGCCAACATGTGCTTTATGGCAAACACTTCTGAGGTAACTGCTGAAACTCCTGCTTCAAAGTCATATTATTCTGGAGATGATTCTGAAGGTGATAACATGTCTAAATCTGAACTGTTTGAATACTGTGATATGCTGGAAGAGACATGTAATGAACATAAGGATAAATACAAGTCATTAAAGAAACAGCATGCTCTCACCACCACAGTTAAAACCGAACTCACTGTTGAAAAAGAGAAAAATGCTCAACTGTTAAAAGAAAATACAGAACTGAAACTGTCAAATGAGCAACTTAGAAAAGACTTAGAGAAGTTCACCAATGGCAAGAATACTCTAACACAGATGCTAGGAAAGCAAGTAGCACCTAAATACACTACTGGTATAGGATACCAACCTGGACAAAGGAAAATTGCTAAAACTAGATTCATTTCTAAATATGGACAGAATGAAGGTAATTCTGGAACTTCATATGCTTCAACCAGTTATATACATAGCTATGGATCAAATAAAGTTTATCTTTCAAAGCATGTCAATTCTACAAATTATATGAGATCCATTAGACAAATATGGGTACCTAAAGTGTTATTGGCTAACCTGTCTGGACCCAAGAAGATCTGGGTACCAAAATCATCTCCCATCTAAATCTGTTTTGTAGGGAACTTGCTTAAAGAGCTCCTGTAAAGAGACATGGTACTTGGACAGTGGATGTTCAAGACATATTTCAGGAGACTTCTCTTGTTTCAAGAGTTTAATAAAAGTTGATGGAGGCTTTGTCACCTTTGGTGATAACTCAAAAGGGAAAATCATCGGCCTAGGCCAGATTGGTAACACTGATTCAATTTTGATTTCTAAAGTTTTATTTGTTGATGGCCTTAAATACAATTTATTAAGTATTTCTCAGTTATGTGATGATGGTTTTCATGTTAAATTTGAAAATGATTCTTGCAAAGTTTTTGATTCTAAGAATGTTTTGGTATTTTCTGCCTTAAGAAATGAAAATGTTTATGCTGTTAATCTGAATTCTTTAGCTAAGCAGAATATTAATTGTTTGAATGCTTTTCATAAAGAATCTTGGCTATGGCACAGAAGATTAGGACATTGCAACATTCACTCACTTAGAAAACTTTCTAGGAAAAACCTAGTTAGAGACCTACCTAAGTTAGAATTCCCAAATGATAGAGTGTGTAACCCCTGTCAAAAGGGAAAACAACACAATGTTTCTTTTAAATCAAAGAAAGAAGTTTCAACTTCTCAACCACTTGAATTGGTTTACATGGATTTGTTTGGACCATCAAGAGTTTCTAGTTTAAATGGGAAGCACTATGTTTATGTTCTTGTAGATGACTTTTCTAGATATACTTGGGTATATTTTCTAGCTCACAAAAGTGAAGCTTGTTCTTACTTTGTTAAATACTCCAAGTCTGTAGAAAATCGTAGTGGACTCAAGATTAAGACCCTGAGAAGTGATCATGGTCGTGAGTTTGAAAATCAAGATTTTGAATCTTATTGCTCACACAATGGCTATACTCATAACTTCTCTGCCCCTAGAACACCCCAACAGAATGGTGTAGTAGAAAGAAGAAACCGAACTCTTCAAGAAATTGCTAGAACCATGCTCAATGAATATGACCTGCCTATTTATTTTTGGGCTGAAGCTGTAAATACAGCTTGTTATGTTATTAATAGAGTCTTGATTAGACCTGTTCTTAAGAAAACCCCTTATGAATTGTGGAACAATAGAAAGCCTAAGGTTAATTACTTTAAAGTTTTTGGTTGCAAAGTATTTATTCTGAATACTAAAGATAATCTGGATAAGTTTGCTTCCAAAAGTGACGAAGGAATTTTTCTGGGTTACTCTATTTCAAGTAAAGCCTATAGAGTATTCAATAAGAAAACCAAATGTGTGGAAGAATCTGTTCACATCAAGTTTGATGAAACTGATCCACATGAGCCTAAAACCTCTCTTGAAAATCTTGAAGAAGACTTATCTATTCTGGACCTTAATGATAAATCTAAAGAACCTGTTATAAAAGTATCCAGTTCTGGACTTTCTCCAGAATCTGCTTCTGTTGAACCCGAACCTATAGATGAACCTGAAATTTCTAGTCCAACCTTTACTAGATCAACTAGGATTCTAAAGAATCATCCTTTAGAAGCTATTGTTGGTAATCTGGATAGAGGAACACAAACTAGAGCTTCTCTAAGAAACCAGGTTGAACATCAAGCCTTTCTTTCACAGCTGGAACCCAAAAATATCAATGATGCTATCAATGATGAATTCTGGGTAATAGCTATGCAGGAAGAATTAAATCAGTTTGAAAGAAACAAAGTCTGGGAATTAGTTGACAGACCCAAGGACACTTTGACAATAGGCACAAAATGGGTTTTTAGAAATAAAGTAGATGAATCCGGAAATATAGTTAGAAATAAAGCTAGACTAGTTGCACAAGGATATAGTCAAGAAGAAGGCATAGACTATGAGGAAACTTTTGCACCTGTAGCTAGACTAGAAGCCATTAGAATCTTACTTGCATATGCTGCACATCTGGATTTCAAGTTATATCAAATGGATGTAAAAAGTGCATTTCTAAATGGTTTTATTATTGAAGATGTTTTTGTGGAACAACCACCTGGATTTGCTAACCCCCATTTTCCAAATCAAGTTTTTAAACTTTCTAAAGCTTTGTATGGTTTAAAACAAGCACCAAGAGCTTGGTATGATAGACTTAGCAATTTCCTTATTTCAAAAGGTTTTACTAAAGGGATTGCTGATCCAACTCTTTTCATTAAAAGAATTTCTAAAGATGTTTTAGTTGTACAAATATATGTTGATGATATTATTTTTGGATCTTCTAAACACTCTTTATGTACTGATTTTTCAAAAAGTATGCAAAATGAATTTGAAATGAGGTTAATGGGAGAGCTTAAGTACTTTCTTGGATTTCAAGTATTTCAAAATGAAAATGGTATTATTTTGAATCAAAGTAAATATACAAAGGATCTTTTAAAACATTTTGGTCTGGATAGTATCAAGGAAAGTGAAACTCCTATGAGTACTACCTGTAAATTGGATGCAGATGAAACTGGGAAACCAGTTGATCAAACAAATTACAGAGGTATGATTGGTAGTTTACTTTATCTTACTGCTAGTCGACCTGATATTATGTTTAGTGTGTGTATGTGTGCTAGATTTCAAGCTAACCCAAAAGAATCTCACTTGCTTGCTGTTAAAAGAATTTTCAAATATCTCAAACACACGGTTAACTTAGGTTTGTTTTACCCAAAAGGACAATCCTTTGAGTTAATAAGTTATTCAGATGCTGACTTTGCTGGTTGTAAGCTAGATAGAAAAAGCACATCAGGAACATGTCATTTGCTTGGAAAATCCTTAGTCTCTTGGTGTAGTAAGAAACAGAACTCGGTTGCATTATCTACTGCTGAAGCAGAATATATAGCTGTTGGTAGTTGCTGTGCACAAATTCTGTGGATGAAACACACTCTTTTGGACTATGGATATGTTTTTAAACATGTTTCAATCAACTGTGATAACACCAGTGCAATAAACATCTCTAAGAATCCTGTATCTCACTCTAGAACCAAACACATAGATGTAAGACACCATTTCCTAAGAGATCACTATCAAAAAGGTGATATTTCTCTTGAATTTATTGGCACTGAACATCAATTGGCTGATATTTTCACTAAACCTTTAAGTTCGGATAGGCTAAGTTTCATAAGACATGAACTGGGAATGTTTAATCACAACCGGTGTGAAAATTCTCACTGATGTGAAATTCTCACCGACGTGAAAATGCTCACCGATGTAAGCTTCTCACCGACGTAGAAATTCTCACCGACGTGAAAATGGTCACCGATGTGAAATTCTCACCGACGTGAAAATGCTCACCGATGTAAGCTTCTCACCGACGTAGAAATTCTCACCGATGTACAACTCTCACCGATTTGTATTTCTCACCGATGTTTAACTCACACCGATGAAAAGTTTTAAAACTTCTGCCTGCCGCCAAGAATACGAATCGTTTTATTTTATTTTATTACTCTATTTTAATCGTTTATTTGGAATTCCTAAATGATAAAACTAAGTCTAAGCCACTTCTTACCTCACCGAGCTCAAAATCTCTCACCTTCGAACCTTAGCATCCAAATCGACCAAGAACCCTAAACCCGCGATGGCAAAAACCAAGCTTCCTATCGTCAGAGATGAAAGTGCAGAACCAAATGCTAAGAAGCAGAAGACACAGCATAAAGCCAGTGTTAGTGAAGTCAAAACTAGATCGGGAAGGCGACCAGTGAATCCTCACTTGCAGAATAGAGATATAGTAATCGAGAAGGAACTGTGCGTGGAATGGCTACTGCCTAGCAAATCCTTAGTGCTCAAGATTCTGGAAGACCAGAAATGGGTGGATTGTTTCTCGAATAACAATGGCCCATACTACCCGAAATTGGTAAAGCAGTTCTATGAGTTTGTAACCTTTGAGAAGTCTGAGAATGAGAATCGGGTAAGCTCTTTTGTAAATGGAAAAGAGATGTCTTTCTCTTCAGTAGAGTGGGCTGAGAGTTTAAAAGTACCACATGAAGGTGTCTCTGGGTATGTATCAAGAGCAATGCCACCTAGTAGTGACATTTTTGATTATGAGACCGCCTTACAAGAGCTGACTGGGAATGGAAATCAAAGGCAAGTGGTAGCTGCTGAAATGGATGGAGAGAATCGACTTCTTTTCAAATTTGTTCAGCATGTGTTGATACCGAGGAGAGGAGATTTTGCAAATCTGAGATATCAAGATATCTATCTTCTTCATTTGCTAAGACATGGTGTAAAACTCAATCTGTGCAGATTGTTGATGCTTCAAATGGAAGACATGATTAGACCAAAGTCAAAGACCAATGCCTTGTTCTTTGCCAAGCTGATTTCAGTGATGATAAAAGTGAAAGAAATAGCTGAGTCTCAGGATGAGACAGTTGTAGTCAAGAACAATTTCTGCATCACCTCGACTGTTTGCAAGTATATGAAAATTAACTGGAACCCATGGAAGGGAGAATGGGTCAGTGATGATCAGAAAATCTATGATAGGTTTAATCCTGTGGATTATCCCTCAAGACCAAAGGATATGAGAGATCCGAGTCTAAGACCTGATGAAGAGGAACCTGCTTATAGTGATGAGACAGAAGAAGAAGAAGAAGAAGAAACTCCTATGGATGTTGGAGGAGATCCAGACTTGCCCCCAAGTCCTGTTGCAGAACTGGTTTATTCTAGGAAAGGAAAAGTAGAGGAAGTTTTGCCTACTTATGAGGAAGACCAGTCTGTACCTCACCAAGAAGAAGAGGAAAAGGAGAATGCAGTTGAATCGCCTGCTTCTGGTAGGTTAAGTATGAGTCCCTTAATTGGAAACTCAGCTATACCTGCTGCTGAAGAAGAAAGAGATAGAGAAGAAGCTGTACCTGTATCAGAAGATCTTCTAAATGCTACACCTGTAGAACTTGTGGTAGAAGATTCTGATGAAGAACGGCCAGCAAAAAAGGCTGTTGTGATACCTGAGAATGCACCCATTGAGGGGGAGCATCGGTCTGTTCTTGGGAATGTAACAGTAGCTGTTGAGATTGGAGACTGGGTAGACGACCCAGGGTTTATAGTCTGTGGATTAGATTATCCATATTCTGACAATGAGATGTCTGTGGATAGACCAAAGACCAATTATGATCTTGCTGCTGAGTTGTTTCCAGACGATGTGGTCAGATTTCATGATTTGACTAAGCTGAAAGAGGACCTCAAATCCAGTTTTGTTGAAGAAGTGAAGCTAATGGAAACCTCTCTTGCATCCTCAATCAATTCAATAATGACTACTTCTGTAGTTAATTTGGCCTCAGCAAGGGGATCTGCTGCAGTTGTCTCAAGTGATTTTGTCTCCAAATCAGATCTTGAATCCATGAAGGATGAGATAAAAGAATCATTCAGTGCTTCAGTTGCTGAGATGAAGGAAAGCTTTTATGAAGAAATGAAAGTGCTAGAGAGATCCTTCGAGCTATCTCTGGCTTGTAATTTATCTTCCTTTATGTCTGAGCTTATGGAAGAAGTGAAAGAATGCCAGACTCAGTCTTCAAGAATCGAAGCTGATCTGGAAGCTCTCAAGACATCAGTGGTTGCTTTGGATTCCTATATGAGCTCCAAGTCTCAAGCTGACAAGGATCTAGCCTATGTGAAGAGTGTAGTTAGCCAGTTTGTCTCAGTGTTTGAAAGTTTCAAAACCTCAGTGAAGGATCATGTTCAATTACAAGACTCTCAAGTTCAAAGCCTAATCAGTGGTTTGTCAAAGAGTTTTAAAGAAATTGTTTCCTTCTCTCTTGGCCCTCTCACATCCAAACCATCCGTTGATATGAACTCAGTTCGAGCAATATTGAAGGAGGAGATTGGTTCTATTCCTACCAGTGGCTCTGGGGACTCATCAGAGTTAAGCCGAGTGGTGCTTTCTACAAGGGATTCTGCCAGAGAAATCATGAAGATAGTTCAAGATTTTATGAGAGAAGCCTCTGCCTCTCAAGAAGCCATAAAAAGCAAAGTGGACTACTACTTCTCCAAAATTTTCACCAAACATCAACTCGAACACCACTTCAAGCTAATGTTGGAACACATGAAGCTCCCTCCAGTCACTCAAGCTTTAAAAGAACAAGTGAGTAAGCTGAGAGAACTGACTCCTGCCTTAGAGAAATTCATGGAGAACAAAGATGATTTCATCTCTGCTATGGAAAGAGGAGGAGGAATTATTATGGATTTTAGAAATCTGCTGCTGCCCTTCTTGCATGTTGATGCTAGACCAGTCATCATCCCTCCTGCTTTGCCTGCTTCTGCCTCAGCTGCTTCCTCAGTCCAGCTGACTCCTGTTCAAGCCATTCAAAGCCTCAAACCAATGATTACCCAAAAATCTTCAACTTACAAGCCTGACTCTGTGTCAGTGGCCCAGCCTCCTTTGATCTTTTTTGGCATTCCCAAACCTTCACCTGAATCCTCACCACCCGAGCATCCTTCTGATCCCAAAGGAAAATCTCACATTGCAGATGCGGATTGAACCAGTGGCTAGGCTTTTTGATAGAAATTCCTTTGTAATCTGTTTTTGTTGTACTTTTTGATTACTCTAATACAGAACAATTTTTACTTCTCTTTGTTTTATTTCTCTCCTCTATATATATATCTATATGCTTTCCCACTTTTTGATTATCACAAAGGGGGAGAACAATAAGAGAGGGGGAGAAACTTTTTATGCGAGAATAAGGAGGAGAACAAAATGAGAAACATTTTCAATGAAGAAAAATAAGGCTTAAAGGGAAACACATTATCCTTTGTTTTGTTTCCACTTTTATCTCTGATAACTTATGTCTATATAGTACCTTATTATTTTTACCTCTGATAACTTATGTCTATATCATACTATTTCTATTATCTCTGATGCTGTTTTCTCTGAGAAAATTGAATTCAATACTATACTCTTTACTCTTATATTTTCACCATGTTAAATGCCCATATCATAAATTGTGATTATCAAAAAGGGGGAGATTGTTGACCTCACCTGTTTTGATAATCTCAATCATGTATTTATTTGTGTTGAAAATCCCAATTATGTCTTCATCCTCTATGATATTGTTAAGTATTGTTGATCTATACTTTAATTCTTTCCAATCTGTGATCAAACCAATAACATCTTTTTTAAATAGTCTTTGGAATATGTTAATCATCATTTATCCATGTTCATACAAGTTATAAATTGATTCTAACACAATCGGATGTGTTCTGCCTAAAACAGATAAGTAATCTGCCTATAGCTACTGATAAAGAGCTACCCGTAACCAGTCTACCGATAGACTTAGTCTACCGATAGACAGCTACCGATAGACTTAACACAGAGTTACCGATGTACTTATAAATACAGCTACCGATACAAACGTAGAGCTACCGGTGTAAGTATAAATAGCTACCGATGGAATAAGCCACTGATGGACGAAGCTACCGATAGACTCACAGCCACCGATACATGGAGCTACCGATGCATGAAGCTACCGACGCATGGAGCGACCGATGCATGTACCAACCGACGCATAGAGCCACCGATAGAGTCAAAGCAACTAATGACATCAAGCTACCGATGTTCAAGCTACCGATGTTCAAGCTACCGATGTTCAAGCTACCGATGTTCAAGCTACCGATGCTGTTTACCTACCGATCACTCAACTCACTGTTTGAATTTCTTTATTTCCTATATTTAATCTATCTAACGGTCATATCATACATTTTAATGATTTGTCAAATATCTGATAAAGGTTGTCGGATGTCAGGAACCCGTACCTCGTACCTGCTGAAAAGAAATCTTTTCTGTCCCCTGATGGGAGATAAATACGAGAAGACTACATACCAGAGAAGGCGAATGCGAACGCAAACGTGCGAAGAAAAAGAAAAGTGCGGTGCATCCAATATACCAAAAACGACACAAATCAAGAGAAGAACACAGAGAAGTTCATAGACAATCAAGCATACTCGAGGAGTGTTCTGTGCTTACAAGAAGAACTTCATCGACTACATTCTCACCACCTGTGAACCTGGAGCATACGACACTCTGTTTCTCAACAGAAACAAGAAGAGGACTCAGACTCACTGCTAATCGAATCCAAAGGAGTCCAGAGCTATACTGAAATCACCAGAACCATCTCTAAACTCTACATCTCTTGTTCTGTGATTTATTACCATTCATTTCGAGCAGTGTGTGTTATCTGCTATATCTAACACATACACTGTCTCCTGTACTCAAACTGAAGGATCTGTAAATCCTTACAAAACTCTTTCATTCATTCTTTCCCACGAAGAACTGTGGTAGAGGTCGTGTGTGACCTGGACAGCTGGTTGCTGTTGTACCGTTTCCCACGAAGAACAGTGGTAGAGGTCTTGGACCTGGACAGTTGTAAACTGTTGAACCCCGATCCAGGGTGTGGATCATTTTTATATAAACTTTTGAGAGGACTAAGTCTCGGCTTGAGACTGAACCTCTTGGTTACATTGTTGTGCCATCTATTTCAAAGTTTTATTCCGCTGCTAATCACTTTAAAACCAATACTGTTTTTAAAGTTACTTTGATAATTAAATTAGCAAGTGTTTATGTTAAGTGTAGATTAGTAAGTTAGTTTCAAAAGATAATCACACACTCCTGTGTTGATTAACTGGGAATTAATCAATCCCTTGAGAACCTAACAGAATCTCTACATTAATATAAATTCACTACAGTTTAATTTATTATTTTATTTGGGGGTCTTTAAGACACTGCTTTTAAATATAGAAATTTTAATTGGTACTCAATTCACCCCCCTCTTGAGTAAACCACTCCGACCAACAACTTTAATCTTGCTTCTCACATTTAATAAAAAAATACTATTAGAACAACCCATACCTTTCATATTTCATTTGTGGTCTCTTCATCATCAGCAGTATAACCATTAATCATAACACCTTGTTGATTATCTTCACAGTGATTCCACCGAGGATATTGATTGGAATAATTCCCATACATTCAACATTTAAAACATACAACCAGTGATGATACATTAGCGAGACCATTATTATCATCCATTAAATTAACTACAATTTTCATTTTTCCTTGGAAATTATTTGATTGTTGTCATTCACCATGTATAAAACATATTATCATTCATTTAATACATTCACCTGGGTGATTCTACCCACATTGTGGACTTATATGAAACTAAATCGTCTTTCCTATGTGGCCTCCACCACCTGAACTTTCAATAAACTATATAATTATCATATTTTCTGAGTCTACTAGTTGGCTAAGGTGTATGTTTTTAATTATATACCATGATAAATGATTAAGAATAATCACAATATCATTCACTCCAATAACCATCCCATTTTCTGGATCATCAATACATTGTAGATCACATTCAACATTAATCTAGTTTATTCTAGTTCCCACCATTGAATTTAACCAAAAATCATAGCGTGAGTGATAATATTCATTGTGGGAAACCACATAATCCTGAAAAGTTTTTTATATTTTTTCTAAATCATAAAAACTTATTTTCAATATAAGAAACCCTAGGCTTAACCTAAGTTATTATTAAAATTTCATAATGGTTCATAAAGATTTTGTGAATTTCCAAAGCATAACCCCACAGAGTGTCAAGCCAAGTATGCAGAAAATCACATTTCCATGAACCATGAAATGATCATGTCTATCTCAATGTGACCTTTTAGATTTATTACTATAATTCCCCAACCCCAAAATCTCAGAGCTGGTGGATTATTTTAATACATTGGCATGATTACAAGTAATCATGTCCTGAAGGACCGATTAGTTTAGAAGTCTTGGAAAATAGATTACATACATGAATGTTACATTACACATTCAAACATAAAACAAAACATAAATAATCCTTTGAGAATGCCATTATTCCCATAGCATAACCCTACATAATAATCATAATACATTTCAAGGAATCTTGTGCAAATAAAACATAATAAAGGGGTGATCTCAGATGCTTAGTAAGGGTAAATAATTTAGTGTAAGCTATAAAATTTTAAGGACAGATGTGTAATAAAAAATAGCCTTTTTAAACATAAAATTGAACGTAATATGGAAAAAAATAAATCAAACATTACTATATAAGCATGAACATGGATATTCTACTAGTCTAATAATCACATGTAATTACTAATTTCAAAACGAGGGAATGCATAATGCCAGACATCATATCCACATAGTCAAGGCCTCGTGCCAAGACTGCAAAAAATTATTTTTTTCAAGGCCTTGTGCAAAGACACTAATTTGTCTCAGGAGACCTATCGATGCATCGAGGGGCTATAGCGGTCCCCATCCGTCTCTTACAATGCCCAATGCATTCCTCATATAAAAATGTTGAAACATAACATAAACATTCACATTAAAACTATCATACGAAATGTCAATACATTAACCATAAAACATGAATGGTATAAAAATAGAACATCCATAATCAAAAATATCCTAAATAATTCAATAAAACAGATAATATTTTATTACAATAAATCAACCTCAATCAAGAATAATATCCAGTAAAGGATGTTGACATAGTTGAAAATGATAAGTAAAACTCTTTGTGAGAAATATCTCTTTTTTTGGAAAATCATTTAAAAGTAACACATTTATAAATTAAGGAATTTAAAATATATTTTTAAATCAAAGTGTCCCATACCACAATGAATCTTTTTAAAGTAATTAACATTTTAAAACAATCATGACCATATAAATAAATCTTTAAAATCATTTTGAAAACATGAACATTAATTAAAAAATATATAGAAATATAGATCATTCAAACATTTAAAATGATGATCTTGATAAAGAGTCCCTTCTAAAAAACATAAAATATTTCTTTTTAATTTTTTTTCATGAAACATGGACATGGATGATAAATATTTCCCAGAAAATACATACACATAAACAATCTCGGATAATAATGAGATTGAGGAATTTTCCCTTACCTTATACATTCCTTTGGTAGAGGGTATTTTTAAACTCCTTTATAATGACCATAGTATGTTATTAAATTATACCAGAACCATATTAATGTTTATGATATCATTATTGATTCATTTATGACTTTGTACTACATATTTAATAATAATTTCCATTTTAAAATAACATTTCGGGTAGCTATTACTTTATTTGTCGTGCATGTTTTAATATGTTATAATTGATCATATAACTTATATAATGATTTAATTACTTCAAGAATATAAAAAATTATTTATTTATCCTAAATATTAAGAATATAAATATGTATAATCGATAGATATATGAAATGGAAAACACTATTTATGGAGACGGTAGACCGTACGTACTCATAAACGCTATATCAGTTTTCATATCGTATTAAATGGAAGTAAGTGAAAGATATATATATATGTGTATATATATATATATATTTCTAGTATAATTATTATTTCATATATGACATACTTATTATTAATATAAATTTTTATAATCATTGTTGAACGGTGAACGTGGAAATGAATCTCATCGCGTTGTGGAGACGATATGTCGTACGTAAACACAAGCGATGATATCATTCTATTGATAGTGAAATCATATGTAATTGTATGTTATATTATATATATAGAATAATTAAAATTTTATATTTATTATTTACATCAATTATACTCATTTTCATACCCATCTAAATAATGAAGTGTTGAATAACAAATTACACCACGACATGGAGACGGTAAGTCGTACATACGCACGTATGGTGAATTTATCATTCATGGGATGGATAGAATAATGAATATGGTTATATAATATTTATAATAACATCACAGTAAGTAGATGTTACTATATTTATTATTTTGGTATGGAATCAATAAAGAAAGAGGAAGTGGAAGAAGAAAAGAACTTTGAAAGATGGGATGAAATAATTACCTCTTCTTCTAGTTCATCCTTTTAATTTGAACAAAAGGGCTTCATAGGTTTGATTTATGGTCAAATTAAGACCTCTAGGTTGAAGTGAGAGTAGTTTGTAGGAGATATAAGTATGGGTTTTCTAAAAAAAATGGATTTGGAGGTGTTAATTCAAGAGAAGGGGAAGTACCCTTTTATAAGAGATGTGAGGGGCACTTTAAGTAAAGCTTGAAATATTATTTTATTATAAAATAATTTTCAGTTTCTAATGGTTCCAAATACATTTATTTCATTTCTATGGTGGGTATAGGAAAAATAATCTCAAAAAAATAGGTTTCAAACATGTTTAGGTCACCATATTATCCTTATCTATTGGATTTAACCCTTAGTTAAATAGTTTAACTCTTACCAGGTCTTCCTGTATTCTTACACTATATGGTTAATAAAATTACTATAGAATGCCAGCAGAACCTCAAGTGGTTCACTAATGACGTGTATATCATTATATACGTCCTTTGGTCGAACCATATATTTTAAGGAATATTATATCATTTAATAATATAGTATTTGTTTGAAAAACTCATTTATGTCAATTTGACACTATTTAGTATTTGGTTTTTGTGAAAGTCATAAAAAGTTGACTACTTAGAAAAAATACATTAAATAAACACTAACATGTCATATTGACCTATAAAATGTTTTCATGACATCAAAAGTCTCAATTTACTTTTATTTGGTTATTTATAATATCAATTATTTTAATCTTTATTTAATAAGGTAATTACCACATCGTCATTGTGTCATAAATATATATTAATATTCAATGTATAAAAACAAAAAATAAAATACAATGGTGTAGAAATATTCATAGTTTTATAATGAAAATTTATGGTCGAATTTATCTTATGTGTAACCCGATATTAAAAATCTTTTAGTCACTAAACTTCAAATATAACATTTTTGACTTTTCTTTGAATAAAATATAACAAATGTCCTAATTTAACCCAAGTTGATAAAAAAGGATCATATTTTTTTTCCAAAGGATCAGTTTGGTCGAAAAAACTTTTGCAACAGAATTAGGACATGTTTTAGGGTAATTATAATATCATTTTTACCTTTAATTACCCTATTTACTTTTAATTGTGGTAAATAAAAATCAAAAGATACTATTCACCAAAAATTATTTTCATCATATTGAACCACATTTTACATACTGATATCAACTGTGTCTCTCAGATTTTTGAAATTCAATTTAGAGAAGCGGTAAAATTATGTTTTATGAAAATTTATAAAAGTGCCTAGAAGGTGGGTAAAAGACGTTAAAAAAGTTCAATTATATTTTATATGTAAAATCTTATTATAAAATGACTATGATGAATTTAATTGGACTAATATATGTATTATGTATCAATTTTTACTTTATGATAATTTTTTAAATGAAAAAGTCAATTTTTATCTACAACGTAGTGTTTTCACTATTCATCAAAAATTGAATGTTTTCAGAAAAATACAAAAAACTCACCCAAAGATAATTTTGATATTACAAATTCAAAAATTATTTATATTTTACCAAATTAAAAACATAGAAGTTTCATTAATTAATTTAACATTAATTCACGTTGTCCAAACTAGAAGGTGAGTTTTTAAGAAGTTAGAACTACCAAAAGATTTACATGTGTTTATGTCTAATTGAAAAGTGAATTTTTTTCCAAAGAAAAAAATTGGATTAAATGGTAAAATATAACATATTAATACTTTAAAACCACTCAAATACACAATTTAACACTTTAAATTATTTCAATTAAAAAAGATTTCAATTAAAATTTAGTATTTTTCATTGTTCATCAAAATATGAAAGTTATCAGAAAAACACCAAAAAATTATCCAAACTAAATTTTTATGTCCTTATTCTAAATAAGAAGTTAGTTTTGTCATATTTAATATGTAAAAGTGTCAAATATTGGATTTAAAAAGTGTTCTCCATTAAAAGGTGGTAAATTTTTTTTTTTAATAATTTTTTATCTGAAAAATTTAATTTTTTCTTATATTATGTATAAGAAACACATAATAATGTTGTTAAAATTATTTGGAGTATATATAATTCAAAATTAAGTTAATACTATTCATAACCTCTTTTTAAAGGACTTGTTTGAAAAGTTGTGTTGCGCTTGAACTCTGTGTTGCTTTTAGCACAAGTTATTAAATTACTTTAAAGAGATAATGTACTATAGAATCTTCGGTTGTTACGTTTTCCCCTCCTTCAATAAATTTTTTCCTCATAATTTGAAATTTTTATTCAAAAAAAAAATTGAAAATTGAAAATATATTTGTGGAAAACCCACATCAGAAATATGGTTAATAAAATTTAGTCTTAATAAGAATGAAAGGGAAATGAAAAATTCCCCACTAAATTAGGGTTTCGAATAAGAGAACATTGGTGTAAATTAGAGACACATAGTTGGAGGAAAACGTAAATATTAATAGGGAGTTATTGAGGTCATCAGTTCGAAAAAAGTGAACAATAAATGTAAAATTGAGGGCCTCAAAGCCATCAATATATGATGATTTAAAGTATCATCAATTTAATAATACATATGGTATTAGGATAACATGATTTGTTTAGATACTATATTTTTTTTTGAATTGGAGGAATTAATTTACTATCTAGATATAATCTCAAGAAAACATATATGATTTTCTTAACTGTCATAATCATATTCTCAACATTTGGTTGTTCTTTGATCTATTTTCACTTCATCCCTTACACAAGGAAATGAATGTTAAAAAATGTATTTTTTAAGCCTAAAGAACATTTGATAAATCATAAGGTCACAAATTATTCCCTTAATCCTCTGAATGTTTACTGAAAACAAAAAGGTTAGGTCTATGTATTCAGTAAATCATACATTAACCTCAAACAACATATCAAGTGTTCAACTTAATCAATTCCATATTTTAGACTTATCCAAAAGACTTTTGACCAAACTCATAGTCCAAAAATTTATAAAGATGGTCCAAATAACATAATAGAGATCTCTTTTATCACATAAAAACATGTAAATACCTTTATCATTTATTCTATTAAAACATGGAAATAACCTGAATTACCATAAAACCTTATTTAAATAGGTATGTTCTTCTTTATTCCTTCTGTAAAACATAGAATACTGGATATACTTCTTAAATCCAAAAAATTTTATAATCTCCAAAAATTATGGGTTAAACAAACCATTAATTAGTTCCAAGGTAGTCAATAATATCGAATATACTTTATCCAACTCTATTATCTCTTATTCCAAAATCACTACTGTAGTATTAGGACCATATTAAGGTTTATATTTCTCTCAACCATATATTCTCCAAAAATCTTAACCAGTTATTGAGTTACTTTTCTTTGTACCACAAAATCTCAAATCCTTAATGAAATAGTACTACAAGACAATCATTATTTATTTCCATATTTCATATAACCAGTACATCATTGATACAACACTCAATTAACATAATTATTTATTAATAATATAAGAAAACTAGTCATTCCTCTTTATCTGCGGTAGTATCATAACTTGATTATTATCCAATAGCATCATTTAGGGAATACTCTAAAGATTTGGATAGTGATTCACATAGTGTCCCAACTCGTTGCAGATTAAGTGTTGTACATTTGAAACCTTTTTCTTACCCTTGAAATCACTAATTTGGTGTCCTTTGTCTACACATTTATAACATACTCCCATTACCTTCATGAATTTACCAAGGTGATTCTTTCTACAATTTTTACATGTGGTAAAATCCTTTTTTCCCTTCATCCTTTTATCCATATTTTTTTCACCATCTTCTGTTCTTGCTTCCCTTTAAATCCATAGGACTCAGATAATTCATTACATATCTTATTAACATGTGATACTATTTATTCATATGATTCGGATATGTGGAAGATTATTTACCTTTTAAATGTTTGCTTAATACACTAAATTATATGATACTTCTTACTCTTTGTATCATTCATATTGTTGGATTTCACATTTTTCTATTGGGAACCATTTCTAAATGGAGACATACACTATATTGGATAATATCATAATATATAATCCCAAAACTATAAAAAAAATATTAGCATTAATTAATTATTTACACACATCTAGTCTCATAATCATAACATTTGTTTTTGCCTATATATTTAATCATAAATCATTCATAATTGTTTTGTAAAGAAAATTTGAATTATCTTAAGCATATAACTCAAGAGTGTCAAACCAGGTGCGCAGTAAGGCCTATTGTCATGTACCAGAATACCCCTGGTAAGGCCTGAAACTTCTTTAAGAGATTTAACACCTAGGTACATCTGTACTAGAACCATGTCCATTTGTAGTATCCATACATGGATTTATTTCTTAGAAAACCCACAAAATATCTATATTACCAAAATTTTAGGATGTTCTTCTATACTAATCTTCAAAGTCTATCCTATTATAATGATTCCTAATTAGAGTTTCTCTGAATCTATTTCCATGGTTGTTGCTAAACATCCTCTGATACCAACTATAATGCCCCAGCCCTAGAAGCCCAGAGTCGGTGCATTATTTTAATACATTGGCATGATTACATGGAATCATGTCCTGAAGGACCGATTTGTTTATATGTGTTAGAAAATAGATTACATACATGAATGTTACATTACAAATTCAAACATAAAACACAACAAAAATAATACTTTGAGAACACCATTATTCCCATAGAATAACCCTGTATACCAATCATAATACACTTATTGGAATCCAGGGAAAACAAAACATAATAAAGGGGTGAGATCAGATGCTCGGTAAGGGAAAATAATTTATCAAAAGCTATAAACATTTATGGAAAGATCTGTAATAAAAACAACAGCCTTTTTAAACATAAAATTGAACATAATATTGAAAAATAAATCAAATATTACCATATAAACATGCACATGGATATTCTACTTGTCGAATAATCATATGTAATAACTAATTTCACAACTAGGGGATGCATAATGCTGAACATCATAACCACATAATCAAGGCCTCGTTCCAATACTATAAATAATTTTTTTTTCAATTAATTATTCCAAGACACTAATTTGACTTAGGAGACCAACCTATGCATCAAGGGTCTATAACGGGCCAAAATCGTCACTTACTAAGTCCAATGCATTCCTTATTTGAAAATTCTGAAACATAACATAAACATTCTTATTAAAACTAGCATAGAAATGTCAATAATTTATCAATAAACCATGAATTGTATAAAAACAAAACATCCATAGTCCAAAATATGATAAATCATTCAATACAACATATAAGATTGTATTATAATAAATCATCCACAATAAAGACTAATATCTAGTAAAGGATGTTCACATAGTTGAAAATGATCAGTAAAAATCTTTGATAGAAATAACCATTTTTTGGGAAATCATTTAAAAGTAACACATTTATAAAGGAAGACATTTAAAAGATATTTTGTTTTTATAAAAGTGTCCCATACCACTTTCAAACTTTTAAAAATAATTTACATTTTAAAAAAATCATGTCCTTATAAATAAATCTTTAAAATCATTTCAAAAATATGGACATTAATTTAAAAATATTTAGAAATATAGATCATTGAACCATTTGATATAATGATCTTGATAAAGAGTCCCTTCCAAAAAAACATAAAATATTCCTTTTGAAAATATTTTTATGAAACATGGATGTTAATAATAAATATGTCCCAGTAAATACTTACACATAAACTGTATTTGATAATAATGAGATTGAATAATTTTACCTTACCATGTACTTTCCTTTGGTCGATGGTGTTTTTAAAATTCTATATAACTACCATAGTATGTTTTGAAAATATACCAAAACCATATGCATATTTATGATATCATAAATGTAGTTTCAGTTTTCATATCGTATTGAACGGAAGTAAGAGATTGAGATATATGTAAGTACATATATATATATATATGTATATTTACACTAGAATTATTATGTCATATATAACATACTTATTAATAATATAAATTTTTATAATCATTATTGAATGGTGAACATGGAAATGAATCTCATCACATTGTGGTGATGATAATAGGTACATACACATGAGTGGAAATATCATTCTATTGATGGTGAAATAATATTTAATTAGATGGTATATTATATATACAGAATAATTATAATGTTATATTTATTAGTTAAATCAATTATACTCATTGTTATACCCATCCAAATAATGAAGTGTTGAATAACAAACTACACCAGGACGTGGAGACGGTAAGTCGTACATACGCAAGTATGGTGAATTTGTCTTTCATAGGATAGAAAGAATAATGAATATGGTGGTACAATATTTATGATAAAATAAAAGTATGTATAAGGTACTGGAGTTATTATTTTGTTATGGAAACAACAAAGTAAGAGGAAGTGGGAGAAGGAAAGAACATTGAAAGGGGCGATGAAATAATTACCTATTCTTCATGTTCTCCTTTTAATTTGAACATAAGGGATCCACATGTTAGTTTTCTGATCAATATAAGGCCTCTAGGATATATTTAGGTTATTTGGGAGGACATTTGAGCAAGTTCTGGAAGAGCCAAATGGAATTGGAGGTGTTAATTTAAGAGAAGTGAAACCACACTTTTATAAGAGAGGTGAGAAGCACTTTAGGAAAATCTTGAAATATTAATTTTTTATAAAATACTTTTCAGTTTATAATGGATAAAAATGGATTTATTTCGAGTATAAGGTGGGTATGGGTCTCAATCATCTCAACCAACAGGTTTTAAACAAATTTAGGCCTCCATATTAACCTTATCTTTTAGATTTAACCCTTAGTTAATTGGTTAACTCTTACCATATCTTCATGAATTCTTACACTATATGTTAAATAAGCATACTATAAAATGACAAGAGAACTTAAATTGGTTCATTAATACCATATACATCATTATATAAGTCTTTTGCCCAAACCTTATATATTTAGGAATATTATATCATTTAATAATATCGTATTTATTTTAAAAAATCATTTATGTCAATTTTGAAACTATTTAGTCTTTGGTTTTTGTGAAAGCCATGACAAGTTGATTACATTAAAACAAATAAATTAAACAATCCCTAAAATTTCATATTAACCTAAAAAATTCTTGTATGGCATCAAAAGTATCAATTTACATTTATTTTGATATTTAAAATATCAATTATTTTAATCTTTCATTAATAAGGTAATTATTACAACATCATTGTGTCTTAAATAAATTTAAATATTTAATATCTAAAAATTATAAATAAAATATGATAATGTCGGAAATATTTTTTATCTTTATAATGAATATTAATAGTCGAATTTATCTTATGTGTAACCCTATATTAAAAATGTTTTAGTTATTAAACGTTGAATTTAACACTTTTAAATATTCTTTAAATAAAATATAATAAATATCCAAATTTAGCACAAGTGTATCTAAAAGGATATTATTTTTATCCTAAGGTTTATGTTTGTCAAAAAAAACTTATCCAATATAATTATAACATGTGTTAAGGTAATTATAATATCATTTTTACCATTAATTAACCTATTTATTTTTAACGCTGGTAAATAAAATTTAAAAGTTACAATTCACCAAAAATTATTTTCATCATATTGAACCACATTTTAATTATTTTTATCAACCATCTCTCTTGTATTTTTGAAATTCAATTCACAGAAGTGGTAATATTACGTTTTATGAAAATTTTCAAATATGCCTAGAATGTGGGTAAAAGACGTTAAAAAGTTCAATAAAATTTTATATGTCAAATGATATTATAAAATTTCTCCTATGAATTAAACTAGATAAATATATGTATTATATAAATATATAAACTTTAAGTTAAATTTTTAATTAAAAATATTTTTTAAAATGAAAATTTCAGTCTTTATCTACAACATATTGTTTTTCACAATTCATCAAAAATTGAATGTTTTCAAAAAAAAACCAAAAATTCACCCAATTTTTTTTTGATATTCTAAATTAAAAAATTATATCTATTTTACCAAATTCAAAACACTTATGTTTTATTAAATAATTTTAATTTAATTCTAGTTGTCAAAACCAGATATCTGGTTTTTAAGAAGTAAAAACTACCAAAAGATTGAGACGTATTTGTGTATAATTAAATAGATAAATTACCTCCAATGATCAAAATTGGATTAAATAGTAAAATTATAATATAATAATACTTAAAAACTCAAATTAATAATTTTCCAGATTAAATTATTTCGATTAAAAAAGATGTTTTCAATTAAAATTTTGTATTTTTCACTATTCATCCAAATATGAAAGTTATCAGAAAGACACCAAAAAATTATCCCAACTAAATTTTTATGTCTCGATTCTAAATAATAAGTTCTTTTTTCAAATTGAATATATAAATGTGCCAAATATTTGGGTTAAAATAGGTTCTCCCTTAAAAGGTGGTAAATTTTTATTTTTTGAAAAAAATATTTCTTCTATCTGGAAAATTGTATTTTTTATTTTATTATGTATAAGAAAAATATAATATGGATTTTAAAATTATGTGGATTATAAAAGATTAAAAATTCAGTTAATACTATTCATAAATTCTTTTTAAATGGCTAGTTCGGTAAGTCGTGTTGTGGTCGAACTTGTTGTTGCGTGTAGCGAAAGTTATTGAATTACATTAAAGAGATAACGTACTATGAAATCTTGGGGTGTTACAATTCACCCTTGGTACCTATATTATAGAGCCACATCCACTTATAGTATCTAGATAGGGGTGAAATTTCTTTAAAACAACATTATCAATCCTTTACCCAAATTCCAGGACATTTTCTTATAGTTTGAATCATCCTTAAAATTATTCTTATAGATCCCACTAATTTTTCCTCATTCGAGTTTCCTAATTTTATCAAAACCTATCCATTTATAGAAACTATAGAAGCCTAGGATTTTCATACATTGATGTTATATCTATTTAAATGAATATTCATTTCATTACACAAAAACATACGCCTGAGGACCGTAATATTTTAGTGTATTCAGTGACTAGAAAAAAAATATTGTCATTTAAAGAAATATATTAAAAATCCATAACAATGATATTACCACATAGTTCTCCTATTATACATACCCTACCTAAACCTTATTTTATAACCAGGGGAGGGATACATAGGAAAGGGTGAGGTTATATACTCAGTAAGGGAAAATATAAGAGATATCAATCTATGATCATATGAAAGAATAATATAACCATAAGGGTATGTGATTATGAACATAACTTAGGAAGTTCATAGCCAACCTTTAATAGATCATAAACATTATTCAAGGCATAAAATTTTATCAAATCTAAAAACATGGCCCATACAATTTATAAATCATCATAAATCAATCATAAACTATAATATCATGTCATAAATGTGTGGAACCATTATAAATATTGAAAAATATTTCATATATCAAGATTAATTTCCATTAAAATCAACATAGTTAGCAGGAATGATCACATGTTTCCTATTATGGATCAAGATTCCCCAGTTTCTCATAGTGGATCAGGTTGCACCTGTTTCCCATAGTGAGCCAGGACACACCTTTTTCCTATAGCAGACGAGGACACACCAATTTCCCATAGCAGATCTATATCATATACTTGATTCCAATTTTTATATCATGGGATATAATGATTTACCCAATGCATTAGAGAGAGATATAGGTCTCACCCATTTCATAATGAATACTATACTTATTTATAACCCAATAACATAAAAAATTCATCACATCATCACATCGTAACCCATGTAAATAAAATGGGTTTTATGAACATTACAAAAATTCACTACAGAATAGTCCATGAAAAAAATACGTTTCATATAAATTTCATCAACATAAACAATAACCATCCAGTTAAAGAATAATAATGGTATCCTCGGATCATATCGTCATTAAAGCATACGAAGCATAAAAGTATGTCATCTATGATGGAAAAATGACTTTGAAATATCACTTAGAAAATTTCTTGAGGAAAATAACGGCTATTTGAAAATCACTTTTTAAAAATAATAATTTGTAAAATATTTTGGAAATAATTTTCTTTGAAAATAACCTTGATAACTTATAATGAAATATTTAAAATCGTTTAAAACATTTCTTATGTAAAATATCCAATCCACTCTAAAAAAAATTTCAAGACGTAAGACATTTTGAAAATAAGATTATTTTAAAATAAACTAGAAAATTTACAACATGATTCAAATAAAAAATTTCCATGATGAAGGTATATTCCTCCCTTGTCATACACAGCAAAATAAATAACTTTCTCACATTTTTGGTTAAATTCAAACATACATTGTTTGGAAAATGAAATGAAGATTCCATTCAAGTAAATTGACAAAAACATCAAAAATGGGAGAAAATGTATTCAACAAATCATTGTAATAATGTTAAAACAATTTTTAAAACATTTTTAGAAATAATGGTTTTAGAAGAAAATTGGTTTTTGACTAAGAGAGAAATGAAAATTATTTTCACAAAAACATTATTTTGAACTCTTGAGTAAATAAATAGAAGAAAATTAAGGGAAATCAAGTTTTCTCATGACATAAATATATGATAATAATTATTTTTATGAGATATTTAAAATAATCTTTTATCATTGGAAGTATAATAATAGACACTCTTGGTACATGATGAGATTGTATCATAAAACTATTACCACTTTGGAAAATTTTAATCTCATTCCCCATGATAGAATAAAAATAAATAAAACTTATAATATCATGAAAATAAATATATTCATGATATAACACATAAAATGTCAGTATAAACATATCATTGAAGAAGATATGTACATGGCATTACTTAAGTCCCAAATAAGGCAATTTGAGAAAAAAAACCCCTTACCAGTTTGGTAGATTTTAAACCATCAACCCCATGAAAGAGTGATCCTGAAATAGATATTTTAATCCCAAAAAATTTAATTATATAAATCATAAAATAAATTCATTGTTAGGGTATATACCACAAAAAAAATAGGTGTTTCATATGACACGTGTCTCAATTAAATATAAAATTGAGACGAAAATCCATTACTTAAAGTCTCGACTTCCTATATACATGTTCAAAACCACTATAAAATAAATATATGTATATTATACATATATTACATAACCATAATAATATTTATCATACCATTTATGATTTACTTATTTCCTTTTATTAACCATTTATCAATAATTCATTCTTACAATCATGCTTCGGGTAATAAATGCTTTGTTTTTCATGTCTGTTTTGATTTTTTATTTTTTTCCACATTATTTAATTCTGATTAAATCATCTAAAGGATGTTTAAAATGATATAAATATAATATCTATATATGTATTTATATTTGTCCGTAAAATTTAGAGATAGGAAATGAAATGCACCATTTACGGAGATGGAAGACCGTACGTACGTATGAACGGTATTTCTATTTTATTAACGGATGAAATGAAAGAGAGGTAAATAATATATTACCTTTATATAATATTTTTAACTAATATATATTTCATGTTGTCATTTAAACATATCCTTATTTCCTTTTATATAAACCATATGTGAAGAATGAATGACATTGCTTCATGTGTTGGTAGTCCGCTGTACACAAGAAAAACATTATAATATTACCATGGAATGGTAATAAAGAAGGAATATGAGATATCATAATTATAGAAGCATAATAATATCATAAATATCATATATATATATATATATATATATATTTAAACATTAAAACTATCATTATATGAATCCATGAGAGCTGGTGATGGAAAACTAATAACATCGGTTCGCAAGGGGGTATTCCTCCGAAAAAATGATTGATGATTTCATAACCCTTTTAAGGGTAGAGGAGAATAATTTAGGTTCTTAAATTGAAATAATAACATATTAGTATATGGAAGAAAATGGGGTTATTATATCATAATTATTTAATAATAATTAAAGGACGTGGGGTAAGAAACAAAATAAAATTCTTGATTAGGTAAAATGCATTTTCTTTGGAAAACATATTTTGGTTTTTACCTAAAGGATTAGTATGATGGATTTATGATGTGAGATGGAAATTTCAATATTTTTATCATTTCGTCATTAAAAAACCCTACTTTTAATTCATATACAGAGCAATTCATTTATTTTTGTGTCTTTGTGAATTTTGAAATTAAATGCTAAATGGATTAAATTTTTTTCACTCATATATTCATTTTTTATGATATTTTTAAAAATTAATACCATTAATATGATAAATAATTTTTAAGTTGTGCAATTAAAATTGTAAATATTCAATTTGGGTTAATTTCTTAAATGGGATAATTTTTTTTGTATCAATTCATTAATTTTTTTAAATTTGAACGAAAATAAATAAATTAAAATCATTTAAAATTAATCATTAAATGAATTGAAATTAATTAGAAAAAATAATTGAACTAATAGAATACTTTTCTATACATATTAAAAAAATTAAAACACCTGAACTGACCATTCCTTGCATGGTCACCACACCAATCATGTCTATTGATTTCCAACTAACTGTGCAAAAACACTCCACATGGTTATTACACAAACTCTTAGTCCTTCTTATGTTATCCTCCAACTAATTATACAACTTTCCACTTTTCCACCCCTATCACAGTCACCTTAGTGACCATGAGTCCTCAAACACTTCTCTATGAACCATTTTGGATGATACTCCCAATATAGTGAACACGAACCAGATACCCTCTCAAACCGGTATCCAAACCAAAGTTTCACATATCTGAAGGGAATTCCGGATCCTCATGGGTTGGAAACATGCACCTAGGAATCAAACAGAAACCACATAGAATGATTTCACCCAACGCAAATCAACCACATGACATATAAATACATAGACAATAGATATAATAGTGTAAGAGATAAATGTATTCCATAACATATTGAAAACTTTGGAAACTACACAACTTAAAATCAGTAACAATCTCTAAGATACAAGCCCAAATGTTATGGAAAATGTAAAAAAACTAATACTCCCAGGGATTTCATGAGAATTATACCACCATCTCACCACCATCTACCCATACACATATGAAAAAAAACATCACTTCCTAACTACGGTTCCTTATTATTCCCTACATTAAAAGACATATAATGGTCTATGAACTGCAGAAGGGGTGTGTAGGGTGTGAGCTAATTGGATGAGTATGATCCCACCTAGGTGTTCCATAATATTTTTTTAAAAATAATATAAACACTCTAAACTATAAATAATACAAGGTAGGGTTAATAGTTTTTAGTTTTTAAATCTAAATCATAGGAAAAAAAATTAAACTTTCCCTTTGTGTACATTTACAAATAAAAACATGTAAAATAGTTTCAAAGCCTTACATATATCAAATCAAATAAAATCATGCATCACATATCATATCAATTCATACCGGTACAATATAAAATAGTGAAATCCAAAATCACATGAAACATCATGATAAAGAACAATCTAGGTTAGGATAGCTTGGAAAATAGTACCTAAACATATAATATCACATGCATCAAGCCTCTTGATATGTGAATCGTATCTAGAGAGAACAGGAACACCCTAGAAAGTGAACCTACCAACTGGTTTATCAAGTCCATCTAATAATAGGCTTAGGTATAAGATAAACACCCCCTAAGGGAAGCCCCCAAAATTATCAACATATTAGGCCTATTACTACACCTTCCACTGAAGTACCAACGGATTCCCATGTGCATTATTTTCAAAACTATTTCAAAAAAATAATTATTTGAAAACCATTTCATAAATCTATTTTAAAATGATTTTAAAATTCCATTTCTTATCCAAAACAATAATAACCCCATATTTTATAAGAAACAATTTTTCACACACAAAAATCCATTAATAGATCTAGCCATTTCAATTATAAATCAATTTATCAAAACCATAGAAATCAATTTTATCCAATGAAGGCTAGAGACGGAACCACCTACCTCAAACTCGGGTCGTACAGACCAGCAACATGATCCACCAACAAGGAATAATTTAACGAGTAAAATGAAGGCACTTTAATCAATTTGCACATCTAATTATTGATTCAATTTATAAAAAGGGTAGACAAATAAGATATATTACAACATAACTCAAAGAATTCTCATGCCACTCCACAACCAACACAATGGTTAGCCTTCAGAGAAATATCATACAATAAATGTTGATGGAAACATGAGTAATAAAAAAATAGACCAATGGATTTATAATCATAATGTAATGGTTCTAATACTATTAAAGTAAACAAAGAAATAGGGGGATTACTCACCCAGATAAATTCACCGAAACCTCCATAATGATCTATCACTAAATGAAACAATTAAAAAGTGTTAAAGGTCTCCAAAATCACCAATGAGAGCCTATAGGTCAAGAGAAAAAGATCCAACAAATGAATGAAATAAGAATGAGTCATAAAAACCCTAAAAATCTCAACTCATGAGATTTAAATAGTGTGTAGTCCCATTACACATCATGTATTCTATGAAACTCAAGTACACCAAAAATCTCATCACCTTTTAATTAAAACCCCATTTTTAACATCACATGAAATAAACCAAATACATGTTGTATAATCCTTTCATATTATTTACTTGACTCACAACTTCTTCTACGAAGACATTAAATGGTATGTAATCCCATTAAATGGAATGTAATCCCATTAAATGGAATTTATTTCTCTTGTAGACTATGTAAAGTCCAATTTTTAACAAAAAAAATTAAAACCACCCTAGAAATTCTTCTGAACTGAAGGTGAAATCCTCAAATCCATTAAAAATTTTATACCCAAACTTCATTAATTAAAAAAATATACATCCCTATAATTTAAGTCATTTTACCTTGAATATTATCTATTTCTGTGGTAGTCACACAATTCACCAAATAAAAGATGGAAAAAACAAGAGAGAAGATAAATACCCAAAATTAGGTAATGGAATGTTAAAAATTCCCCACCATAATACTTTTTATACCTAGGAAGCCATGTGGAATAATTAATTATAGAAAAGAGGTGATGCCATTTATCCCTCATTAACGATTCATTCTCCCATGTCCCATAAGAATCAGATATGTGTCGCCACAACACTTAGACTAATAGAAATGACTTACCATGAAAGATTCTCACATGAACATCCAAAATATCTAGTGGTTACTCCAAAATAGAAATGTATAGATCTAAATCAATCTCTTCCAAACTCAAAACATGATAGGGATCATGATGGTATTTCATAAGCTATAGTGTGTGGAAAAAAAACATGAATACACGTCAACTGAACCAAAAATCCCTATAGATAATCAACGTTCCTAAGCTGCTTAGTGACCTCAAGAAAATCATCACATCATGAAGATATGTTTCTCTATTTTCCAATCCAATAGTGAACCAACTGAGGAGAAACAATCAAGAAAACCTGGTCACATATGGAAAATTCAAAGTGTAGATATCACTGATTGGTATATGATTTATATCGACTCGGAGTTGTAAACAGATTCCAATGTATATCTAGAATCATTGCTGATGTCTCGTGAAATAGACTCTATCCCGAAAAGGATTATTCTCACACCTATTCCCAAAAAACAAGTGACTGACATGGGTGAACACAAATATCCTCAAAAATAACTATTCTGATCGAATACAGATAACTATTGTTATAAGAACACTCAATTATTCCTTAATAGTTATCCCATGATCCAAAAAAATATTAGAAATCGACATAGAGCATATCTTCCAGGATCTGAATAATACACTCTGTATGACTATCTATATGTGGATTGTAAGTTATACTCAACCTTACATGAGTCCCTATCACCTATTAGAGACTCCTCTGAAACCTCAAATTAAAACTAGGACCCCTGTCTAAAATAATGGCAGAAGAAACCTAATAAAACCTCACAATATATTGCACATAAATCTTACCTAGATCTTCAAATTTTATAGGGTCACTAATTAGAATGAAGTGAGTTGACTTAGTCAACTAATTAATCACCACCAAGGTATAATTTCTCCCTAATGGAGTCCATGGTAGTCCCAAAAAATGAATAGACAAATCATCTCATTTCCCAACTATCATTGGGGGATGGAAAATACAACTAGAAGGTTTTGGATGATCTTTCATTATCTATTGGTATGTGTAATAGCGGGATACATAATTATAAATGTCATGATTCATACCTGGCCACCAGAATCATCATCTCATGTCATAATACATCTTCATAGTTCCTGGATAAACATCCTACAAAGAATAATGATGGTAAAAAAACTAAGTTTCTCACTGTTGTTGAGATGAAAAACTGATCCCCAAAATGGATAATATCATATAAAGAGATAGATTAACTAGAAACGGTATCCCCACCATAGAGGGATTCTTGAATCCTTATAAAATATTCATCCTGCTACTAAAAATGTAGAATAGACTCAAGGGTAGAAGATAATAACTGAACACTGCTCAGAACTATAATTAAAACATCCTCTTATGCATCCAGATAAAACTAGGAAAAGAGACCCATAAGGTTCCCCTATTCCTTTAACTGTAGAACATTATACAATGATACTTTAAAAAAAGAGAACCTTCAGTCATATCCCCCATCCTTGAGGTGTAGTTGATATCAAATTCAAACATATGAAATCATTCCACCCAACACCTCTGTCTGAGATTCAATTATTTATGATTAAAATATAGAGCTTAGAATCGTATGGTCAGAAAAAACATTGTAACTGTCCACAAAAATATAGTGTAACCAACATTTAAGTACATTGGTAACTACAGAAATATATAAATCATGAGTGGGGTAGTTATTCTTAAGCGGTTAAATATGAAGAGGGTTATAATTAACCACATGAACATCCTGCATCATTATGCAACCCAGAATAGCTCCCAAATCATCACAAAAAACATATACGCATTACCAGGATCAGGTAAGATCAGAATAGAAGCCAATGTCAAAATTCATTTCCGCTCATCGAAAGAATATGAACACATTTCATCGCATATTAATTTCTCCCCTTTCATGATAAGATCATTCATAGGTGAATCAAACTTTGAGAAATCCTTTATGAAAACATTTTAATATCCTACAAGACCACGGAAGCTCTAAATATAAAAGTTGTTTTGTGTATATTCCCAAGACAAAATTGTCTTCACATTATTAGGATCATCAGATAGTCCTTGATCATAAATCTTTAGCCCCAAGAAATTCACTTCATGGATCCATAAACTATATTTTTATAGATTTCTATACAAATGCTGACTCATCAAGATTCATGTAACCAAAATCAAATGGTTCTCATGCCTGTGGTCAGATCTCAAATAAACCAAAATATAATCCACACACACAACCGAAATAGTTTCAAGATACTAATCGAATATCAAATTCGTCAAATACGTAAAACCCATAATAGTTTTATTCAGACCAAAAGGTATCACAAGACATTTTTAATGGACATACCTGCTCCAAATATCTATCTTAGGTGCATCAGAATCCTGAAATCTATGCTATTAATAGTTGTACCGAATATCAATATTTGAAAACCACATTACACCCTTTTACTAATCAAATAAATCATCCATGTAATGAAAATGATAAATGTTCTTAACTATTCCCCAGTTCACCTTTTGATAATCAATTTAAAATTAGAGAGGACCATCTACTTTCATGGAAAAGTGAAGTAAGGATTCCCAAGGAGAACAACTAGGGAGAAAAAAATCATTCTCTATCAAGTCATCAAACTGAATCTTGAGCTCTTTCATCCCTGAGGGTGCAATATTATAAGAAGGTATCAAAATTGGTTGCATACGTGAAACCAAATAAATCATAAATTCTACCTACCTATTTAATGGGAGCTCAGATATATCATTTGGGAAATCATCTGGACAATCCTGAACAATTGTGGGAAGATCAATTACATAATAAACATCATCGGGCTAAACTTCTACAGTAGAAAACAAACTCCTAAACTTTGGGAGGGAAGGTCCTACATAACCAGACTTTAAATCCCACTCTTCATGAAACACCCATAATCCCCCATCATCCATAATAAATGAGACATGAGGATGATAAAAATAAACCACAACACAATAAGTGATAATTTAATCCATCCCAAAGACGATGTCAAACAAATGTAGATCGAGAATGAGGAAATACCAAACTAACTCCACCTCAACTATAGATAGAGAATGAGAATGACACTAAAACCCTAGCTCTTTTCTATTCCAAATAGTTGTATCTAAATCTATGATAAAGGACATGAGTTCCATTGTATGTTTAAGAATATTAAAAGAAGAAATTAGATATAAATGAGTGGGAATCACCAGTATAAAATAAAGAAATGACTAATGAAGTTGAAGTAAGGATTTCACCTCTCACTGTCACTGGAACCATGTATACCTCCACTAAAAGCATATCTATTTTTGTGAAGTTGCTTCACTCTTGAGGCATGTGTATGGATCCCTATAGTATTTTAAGCATTAAATACTCTATATAAACTTTTGGAGACGATTATCACAAATCATACTAAGGTATAGACATTGCCTAACATAAACACTGTAAATTACCAAAATGCCCACATCTATTAAAAAACATTGAAAATTCCGGAAAATCATGCTAGGTGTGTAATGATTTTCAACACTAATATCATGTTACATCCAAACATATAGTTTTAACATTGAGTCAAGAGGTGGCTTACCACTGAGAACATCTCCACCACTCCTACAATGATCTTGCCACTTTCTCTTCTTCCCTCCACTGAATTTGTCACCATGTGGAATATAAGAGGAATAATTTCCAAAATTTCATGTCATATTCATCATCACCATCATCTCCCTGTCTATTATCTCAATATAGGTCTAAATCTTTAGTATAAATACATGTGATTTGATATCCTATCACAAACTTGGCAGGTATTTTTGAGATTTTAGCTGATCATTATTTTCTAACTTTGGAGAAAAATGATCAAGCTCAGTAAACTAATTGGTGAATTCCAATATTGAACACTCTACCTATTTCAAATAGTGGAACTCATGATACTTCGCAATCATTAGTGACTCTGTACAAAAAATTTGGAGGAGGAGAGTCTTGAAACCCTTATAGTCTAATCCCACATGCATATCTTCATGTACCATGGAATCCCACCATCGCTTGATGGGACCCAAAAGATTGATTACTGCACACTTCACTTTTATACTATATTGTGTGTACAAGAATTATAAGGTGTAATAGATCTTTCCCAGAAATTACTTTGGATCTTTAGGTCTATTCATACCATTAAAGGATCATGGATTTTTATGTAAGACCTTCCATGATTGATCCATGTCACCTTTATCTCATAACTATACATTTACAATTGTGTTCTTGACTTATAATACATTATTATTTATAGAAAAAACATCCCACATGATGGACACTATAAGATTATAATCAATGGGTGGATTACTTTGAGTAGAATCTACTGCACCCTCCTGAGGAACCCATAAAAGATGTCTTGGAGGCATACTACTTCACAATGAAACAAAAAAAACAATCAAATAATGGAAAAATCTCAGTTTGAACCAGAAAACCACTAGAAAAACTATGATTAAGTTCAAGAACTCCCATTAAGAGACACACATCCCAACATCCCATGGTAACATGATTATTTTCATGAAAAGAAATGGTCAGACACTCACCAAAACCTACCTCAAATGTCTTGAAAATAATATCTCTAGTTTACCAAACATCCAAAGAAAAGTAATCTTGAAGAAATACCACCTATGATACTAAACAGTAGAAAAATTGGCCCAGATACCCTCTCAAATTGGTGCCTGACCCAAATTTCCACATACATAATTGGCATTCCCGATCCCCATGAGTTGGTGATGAGAATGTGGGCATCATTCTAAAACCATAAGAAAAAAGTTCACCCATACCAATGTTACAAAATGGAATATATATATGCATAAAAAATAGATATAACAACATAAGAGATACATATATTCCTTAATTAAGATAAAATAGTGGGAACTCCAAAACTCAAGATTAGAAACAATATCCAAGATTCAAATAAAATAGAACATTACACCATAAAAAATGTAACTCCATTTGATTTCATGGAAAACCTCCCACTATCTCACCACAAAAGACCTAGACACATCCGATAGAAAACATCTCCACTTCACTACAATACCTTTCCTTCCCTAATCAAAATATATACAAAGGTCTAAACCTTGACAATGGGGTGCACAGGGTGTAATCTAGAAGGCTCAGTAGGATCTCACCTAGGTGTTCTAAAACAATTCCTTGTATAATAATCTAAACATGATCAAATTTAAAGAAAACAATGCATGATAAATAGTTTAATGTTTTTATGAAAAAATAATGGGAAAACATTTAATTTCTCAATTTTCAACATTTCCAAATAAAACCAAATAAAATAGTTTCAAATCATTTTATATATCAAATAAAATAAAATCATGCATCAAATATAATATCAATCCATGAAAGTAAAATAATATTACAAGACAAAAGTACATATAACATCATGCCAAAGGTCACACTAGTTCAGGATAGCTAGGACACTCATACTTAAACATAGACAATAGAATGATTCAAACTCTATACATATGAATCAAATCTAGAGAGCAAAAGAACACCCCAGAAAGTGAACCTCCCAACAATTCTATCATGTCCCTAGAATAATAGGCCTAGGAAGCAGAGGATCGCCCCATGAGTAACGCCCCCGATAGTATCAATAGATGAGGTCTATTACTATACCTTTTATCTAAGTACCCAAGGCTTTCAATGTGATTTATTTTTAAAAAAAATTTCATTAAAATCAATCTTTGAAAACATTTTCCAATATACAATACACAATGATTTAAAAATACCATTTATATTAAAAAAAACAAGGCAAAAATATATTATTAAAAACAGTATTATGAAAACAAAAATCCATCAATCAATCCATAAAATCCATTTATAGAACCATTTATCAAAAAAAACCACCCATTCCAAATTCGGTTTTACATTTTGACAACGGGATCCACCAATAATGAAGGACTCAATGACTACAATAGAGGCCCTATAATCAATCCATGCATCTCATAATTGATTCAATTTAGAGAAAGTGGTTAGTTAGGGGGATAGATCACAATGAAACTCAATGAATTCTCACATCACATGACATCTAACACAAGGGTTAGCCTCTAGTTGAAGATCTTAAAAATGATCTCAAATAAATCAAGAAGAATAAAAAATAGAACAATTTATTTGTAAATGCAATTCAAAAACACAACCATGATCAAAGGAAATGAAGAAACGAGAGTATTAATCACCCAAAATATTTTACTATAATAAGAAAAATGATCGATCACCAAACAAAATGATTTAGAGGGGTTGAAGGTATCCAAATTCACCCATGAGATTCTTTATGTTGAAAGAAACTGAGCTATTGGGTGAATAAAATAAGAATTAGTCATGTGGCACCCTAAAAACCATAAATCATGATATTTACATGTTGTGTAATTCCATTTCACATCATTTTATCCACAAAAATCAAGTACACTGAAAAATACCTTGTTTTTTTATTAAAAGTGTCATTTTTAACATTACATGACAAGAACCATATATATGGTGTGTCATCCTTTCACATGGTTTACAAGACTCACAATTTTTGTTCAGTAGACATGAAATGGTTTTTAATCGGATTCCACAGTGTGTATCTCTATTACAAACTATGAAAATTATAGTTTTTATAAGAAAAATAAAAACCACCTTTGACATTCTACAAACATAGGAGGAACTATAAAAATATATTAAAAAATTTATATCCAGACTCCATTAATTCAAAAAAAACATACATCCCTTAACTTTAGGTAATTTATTTAGGAAAATAATATTCATACAAGGGAGTCCAAAAACACACCCAATAAAATAGGGAAAACAAGAGAGAAGAGAAATACCTGAAAGTGGGTAATGGATTGTTACACCGAAACTAGAAATTACCCCCCTCGCCTGTGATGTTCAGAGGAGTCCAATGCCACATTCACACCATCATTTAGATTCACCACCTTTCACCCTTGAGGGAGAATATTTTACCAACATGGATGAAGCCAAACCACTTAATCCTATCTACACTCCCAAAATTAGTCACTTCTATTCCCATGGCATCCCAAACCCAAGCCAAGTCTACACACTTTTTCAAATAACATTTAGGCCCACATCCCCATGACTGCTAAAATACAAATTCCAACATTTAATGAATATAATAATGTCTACCATGCTATGATTCACTGCATTGATTGACCCTCAAAATCATGGGAAGATATACTCCTAAAATAATTGATCATAACCTTAAAAGATAAACACAACGAATCCATCTACCAAGCTCACACAAGCATTGAATATAAGGGAATAAAGAAAACTTATATAAATAATTTTCTTCCTCATCCACTGAAACCATTTGGTATCTTACAAACATTAAATTTTTTATGTAATTTTGTTTCACATGTTAATAGTAATTATTCTCTATTTTGTTAATTATTTTGTGTTTTCCTCTCCCCCTATTTCTTCATGTTCTTCCCCATTCTATGCACTATAATATGATCTACTAAACTCAAAGTCATAAAGAAAAAAAAATAGGTATAATTACATAAGGGATATCAAATATGAACTCTATTAGTTACATATTTTTGGGTTTCATCCATGATATAATAGAAAAATTAATAAAAGGAGATCAATTATATTCATTTTATATTCCTGATGAGAAAGTGAATATGTGAATTTATCAAATCATATCTCCCTCCCTCTCTCTATTCTCAATTCATACTAGTGCATCACTTTGGATTGAGGGATAAACAACATATGATAGAGCTGGGTGTTGAGATAATGAATTCCTTGATCGAGTGTGTTAATTGATTGTTCATTGTGGAGGAGGTGGAATTAGATGTATCAATGGAGACTTCCATTTTTTATGTTCAAAACAATAAAATTGGATAGAGGATATAAAGGGAAGAATAATATTAACATAATACTGATATATTTTGATTTTATACCCTAGATCCAACCCCTTCCACCCATTCATGTGTTGAAATATTTTAATTTTTATTTAAATTCCTTAAATCAGAAAAAAAAATCTAACCATAATTTCAAGTTTATTTCAAAATCAATAAAACAAAAACTAAAAAGATAATAAAGTGTTGGGATAGTGAGACTCTCAAAACCTTATCCTTGAGAGAAAATCCTCACCAACAACTAAGATATATTAGGATTAAAATAAGAATTTTATTTGGAAACATCCCACAATAACCATGAGATAAACTTGGAACCATTACTGGGGAGAGTGGTTGATTTCCCACTATCCTTAACACATATGTAAATAGGGTTTTCTTATTTTTCATATCTTTATTTGTTTTTGTTTTTTCTTTATTTTTCTCCAACTCATATAAGCACTGAAGTATGAATTTTTTCTATTGAATCAAAAATATTATTCCCAGCACACTATCCTATAGTAATCCTAAGAGATGGACTCTCAATAGATGTATCAATAACAACCTTTGATTCGTAAAAATGTGTGGGGATGTAAACTAATATATAAATGAATCAAAATACCATCAACAATACATGCCCCCAATACCATCAACATGAATAATATCTAATCCATAACAAATTCATACCTACTATTCTTTGTTTAAGGATTTTCAAGTAAAAGTTGACCAACAAATGGAGGAAGATAGAGAAATGACTAAGTAATTGAAGGGTATGAAAGCTGAAATTTTCATCAAACTCCAAGAACTTGTTGTTCAAAAAAATAAAAAATAATTTAACCAGTTAAATCCCTTGATATTTTATAGATAATATAATTAATAATAAGGGGTAATTTTTTAGATAATAGAGTCTTCCACTATTCACACAGAAGGACATCTTCCCTCAACTAGTGTACCAAGAAAATAAGATACATGTTGAAATTCATTAGGGATACTATATTTATAAACATTTCATTCTCTAATTTGTTTTGAAAACTAATCATCCATTGACCTCCCTCTTATTTTAAATGAAATCATAGAATCATTATAATTATTGCATGACATAGAGGATGTTGAAAATGAAGAAGTGTATGAGCTCAAATTTGACGAAAAGATGGAATGACCAAGGTTTCACCCTTATATACATGAAAATTTCAAATAAGAATCATACAAATCAAAATATTCAAACGATGAAACTAATGAGAGAGTTTTAACTAAAATAAGTTAATTCTATTTTAATTATTTTCTTAGGGAATTATCTTCTTTATATCCTTAATTTTTATTTTTCAGTCTCAACCCAATTGATACTTAACATGGATGTAGAAGATAAAGAACATGGGGAAGATTACCTTGAAGAAAAATTAAATCCAAAAATTGTATAAGATATTTTCATGGATGATGAAATTATTTCCAAAAATAACACCTAAGAGTTCTACAAGGACTATTTTGTCAATTTACTCATATCTGCCCTAGAAAATCGACCCTAGTGGCTAGACAACTTAGAAAAAAATATAATATTGTCTTATTTAAAGAAAAACATAGATAACCATCCCCAAAATATGTTAAACCAACCTAGAAAGTTTTTAATCAAGATGAAGAAAATCTAGGAACATTGGTGAAGTTAGTACTCCCTCAACATCAATCCGATCAATAATAGGAGGGAGGTGTAAAAAACTAGAGGAATTACCAATAGTCTTTCATGAATATACATAGTATGAAGATGCATATGTGGGGGAAAAAATTTTATCTAAACAGACTTTGTTTTTATTTTATTAAATAAGAATTTTTTAATGACTCACCCATGTTTTTTATGAAGAATCACAAGTGGAGGAGCCTCTAGATGAAGAAAAAATCACAATAGTTTCGGCAGATCCTAAGGAGGCCCCAATTTTGAATCTTCCACCCCCATTTGATGAAGTAACTCACACTTCTAAGGGGGTTTACATATAGTACTCTGTCTATGGGAGGATCCAGTAATAAGTATATATGAGCTACTGTCGAAGAAACTGAATGTGGTGGTTCACATCACAGAAACCCCACCCTCCTATGGATTGGGAATGACTAATATACTATCTAATTGTGGATTGTTTAACTATAATACCTCTTGGGGGTTTATCCAAGGATATTTTCCTTTAGTTTTATTTGTCAAATTTCATAGTTTTAAATCTAATATTTTTTTCAAATGTATAATATTTTTTTAATTCTTCCTGAAGTAGATAGAACATGGGAGGCTAGCTCCATTTTCCAAATAGCATTATGGGAGAGATTACCTTGAACCTCCTAATCAATAAAAATCTGGTTGTATCTATCCTTTTTTGATTATTTAATCACTATATTTTTTTTTATAATTATATTGAATCTTAAATGGAAACTATCATGAAAAAGGGTGGAGGAAAGGATCAAATTTATTTTGGGGTAGTTTTAAATGCTTCTGAGGTACTATTTCAGAATATGTAGATAAAAAAATAAATTTATTTAGTATGTTCTTTGTGAATCATTAAGTAAATAATAAATGGGGGTTATGTTTTTAAATAACTTTTCTATTTTAAATGTAATATCAGTAACTAAAAAAATAACAACAAACAAATATAAAAAATTGGAATTTGTACATAGTTTCTATATGTTTCTATTATTCGCAATTTAAAAAAATAAATACAGTTATATACTTTTCCTTTTTTTATAGTTTTATGTTATTTTCAAACATTTCATAAACTTCATTGATGTCCTACCACGTTTGAAAATATAATGCTAGAATTGAAGTAATTCATTGGTTCTGAAATAGTGATATTTATTTGATTATTGAGTAAAATGGATCACGGATTTTATTGAAGCACTACCACAGATCGAGACTTATATAGCCCCTAATTTTATCCATTCAAAACATAAATCAATGATAAAAGTGATACCTTTATTATTTCTAGATAAAATAACTGATAAATGTAGTTCTTTTTCACCCCTATTCCTAGCACTGATAAAAAATTTAATAAACAATAATTTTAATATATATAAAATTATCATATTTATTTTCAAAAAATAATTTCTATTTATATAAATTAATTAAAGAATTAATATATATAATTAATATTAATAGGATATATTAATATTTTTAATATTTTCAATATATATATATATAATTTTAGCAAATGTATTTATAAAAATATAAATAAATAATTATATATTTAAATAATTATAAAATTATAATAAATATATTTATGTAATAAATATTTTTATTATATTTATAATTATGTATATTTATAATTGAAATGGTTTGACCAAGATTTTCCAAGCCAACCCACACCTACAAAATTTATTAAAATAGTAAAGGCAATAGAAAACAAGGGAAAAAGAGATGAAGACAAGCATAAGATATCAACAACAAAAGGAAAAAATAGATCACATATTTCCTACCCCACTAGAACTCAAGTTCCTAGGATATCGACCATTTTCAGTTCAACCTCCCCTCCATGATGTATTTTTTTGGGGATGCACAATATTATCATCCAATGAGTGAGAAGAATTCTCAAAAATTGTAAAACCCTTGTATTTCCATGAGATTTCACAGTAATCCAGCCTCATATTAGATCAATAGACATCCTCAAGACTTATTGATAACATATTTTCTACCATGAGGTATTCCATTTATCCAAAGATGCCAGGTTCTATTTTAGAGAAGGTGGGTTCATGCTGTAAATCAAACTAATTGGCGATCTCTTATATAACTCCCTACAAAAATACTTCACCCTAATACTCACCAAGATGAGTTTTAAATTTTTTAGCCTTTTTATCTTTACAGTCTATAATGGAGGCCATTATAAAATAGTTATATAAAATTTTCATGAAATCAAAAAAAGGTGGAAGATATAACCATTCAACATTTACCAACTTAGTTGAACTCATCCATCTGTCATCCCAAATTCGGGGTCACCCATTAATTTCTGATGTCTACCCCTCCTACCCTTCTTTTGATACATCCATTAGTTATCTTGGTCATACCTCTTTAAATCATGGGCAAGACATGTGGGCTATCTCCCAACATGTCACAAGGGGCATGTAAGTACTACTCATAATGTGATTCATCCTCCTTAACAGCATCATGCACATTTAATCCAATAACATCCCATGTATATGGGACCTGACTATGCACCATTGCAGCAACATGCATACTTCCAATACCCAATGTTTCCAAAGGAATTTGATTAGAACTCTACACCAGTAGCACCTATTTTGATGAGGAAATATCCCCATTTATTACGTTAGTTATAGGAAGAATATCAGTAGAAACCCCCTGTGGAACTGGGGTGGTCCACACATTCCCTTGATCAACCTCTTGTACAATAATCAAACCATAGGGTATTTACTTAGATGAGGGACCAATAAGTTTTACTTGAATAAACATGGATGATGGTTGTGTATTTCCTTGAAATTACATAGACTCATCACACCAACTTTCTTCTTCCCCTTATGAGCACTTTTTGACAAGAATTGCTCCACCTACACCTAAGTATAATCTTTAATTTCACATTATGAGAACCCAATATTCTCATTTTCAATCCTCAAATCCTCATGTTGAGAGTAAGATCCATCCAAAAGTACCATTGATCCCTCCAACTAATAAATAGATAGACCATCCTGCCTTGACAATGAGTCATTATGAGGTGATTTGGGTGAGGTGTGGACAAGAATGTCTTACCAGTCGTCATCCTATAGCTTCTCAAACCTATTGTCATTTACCTAGGATCCACCTCTATCTATAGTCCTATAAGAAGCCTTCTCCAATATTCCATCTAGTCATGTACTATAAAGACCCAAAAACCCTGTGGAAATTTTTTTCTTAAAAGCATGGGAATTTTACGAGTCTATGGTTTCAGACGACGCTTGATTACGAGGCTCGGTGTTCCCGGAATCAATTTCTGATGTTTTGTTCAGGTATGTTCAGTAAAAGTACATGCATGATTTTTTATCTTTTGAACCAGTGCTCGTAATTGAAATCTGAGGACACCGATGAACTTTCAGCACCGGTATTCGCTTAAGGAGGCTTTTACCGTAGTTGTGTTTCAACGTGAGTGGATGTTATAAATTGGGGTTTCTATCTAATAATTAAATATTAAATAAAAATGTGTGGGTAACACATTTTAATTTGAAATGTGGTTAAAGTATTTGGGTGGTGGTTGATTTCTCTAAAGGGATGTTGGAGGTGGGGCCACCCCCCACATAACCTCCCATGGGAAGATATTTTGTGGTGGGGCCCACATGAGTTCAAACTCTTCACATCTCCTTTAAACTCCCTTGAACCCCCCCTATAACTCTTTAAGTCCCCTATATTTATTAAAGCCAATAATCATATTTTAATTTGGGTGAAACCCTTCACCTCCCTTCCCCATTAATTGTTCCAACACGATTAATTAATGTCTTCATTAATTTAATTTGAGTTTTTGAATTATTTTGAAAGGAATGGAGACATTAAAATATTAGGGAGGCTAATATTTTATTTTTCCTTGGAAATATTCTCTTGGGAGTATTTGGGAGAATTGGAAAGTGTTCTTCCCACAAAGAACAACTCTAATGAAGAACGCCCATCTTCTTTCCTCCTCCTCCGCGTCAAAGGAGCAGACGCCGCCCGTGAAGAACATCGCCAACGACAAGGATATTCCTTCTGAAGTTGACACAATGACGTCCATCTTTTGTGACACCATCTTTTGCAACTTCAACAACGTTATTTGAATCGAGGTAGGAGGATTTGATTACTTTAAATTATATCCACGCTCTTCGAGGTTTACCTTGTTCGATGGTGGCTAATTATTATCATTAAATGTGGAGGGCGCGGGCCGAACAAACACTGCCCAAGGTCCCTCCGTTGGTTTATGCTAATTAACATTGGATGTGGAGGTGGTGCGGCACCATCGCGTTGCGCGAAGTGTAGGAAGTCTATGGCGTCGTCGCCCCGTGGTGAAGGTTGAGAGGCGACCGGCCGCCGTGGAGCCAGGCAGCGGGACGACCGACCGACCGGCTGGCCCGCTGGAAAACCGTGGAACCCTAAGGCACCACCTGGAGGAGGACCGGGGCTCGCATCTGCGGGCAGCTAAGCCGTAGAAGAACCAGCCGGCCTCATGCATGCCGTGTTGGAAGAACGAGAATGCTATGGCCGGTCGGGCTGGGAGATCACGGCGCCCACTGGAGTAGCATAGATGAGACGCGGCCCGCAACCGTGGGCCACCCATCGGGTGAACTGGCCAGCCGCCTGCTGGCCGGGCTGAAGAACCGCGGCCCGCACAGTGGGATGCTCGCCCCGGACAGAACCGGTCGACGCCGCTTGGTGTTGTCGGGTGAACCGAACCGGCCTACCGTGCGGGCCGGGTCCATGGGTGGGCCGCTCCCCACAGGGCAGAGCCAACCACCCATCCGGGTCAGACCCGCCAAAACAATCCGGACCGACCCCCCAGTTGGGTCGGGCCGACCCGCTAGCCCACTGGGCTTGACGGGCTGGGCCCGACTTTGCTTAATTGTGAATACCTTCAAGACCGCGCGTCCGAATGATGTGCCGTCTGCAGCACTAGGACCCCTAAGAAATGGTGGTCCTTTTTCGATACACTATGTGAATTTTGGAAGACTTTGAAAAATTTCTGGGTTTGGATCGAGCATAAATCCAACCAGACCCCTGAAAGAGAAACAACAATAACTCTCATACCGGGTGTCCGATTGACGTGCCATCTGTCACATTGGTTTTATTTTGATTTGATAGAACATTAAGATACATAAATTAAGGACTTAATGATAGTTGATGTATCAAACCCTTTGTTCAAGGAGAGGACCCTCCCATAATCGATCGTGTTGTCTGCGGGAAACCTAGAGCTGGCTGCGACTGCGACAACTACTGTACCAGAATCATATGTGGGATCGACAGCAATGACTACTGAACTGGAATCCTCTGTGGGTTCGACAGAAATGACTATCACACCGGAATCCTACAAGGGTTCTATGGTTCTAACTTCTGTTCCTATATACTGTGTGGGTCCAACATCTTAGCTAGTCTATATCCTTTGTGGTTCTGACTGCTTAGATGAATCAGTGACTACATCTAATCATCTCTATCGCTTTACAAAAGATGTATACCTATGTGACATAAGTCTTTTCTTTCAATAAGTATCATCATTGTGATTGACTTTACTTCCTATGTGGACTGGGTTGGGATTGGGCTCGAGAGTTGGAGTCGGGCTGTGATTGGTAACTTAGGTATATGTATGGTTATATACCTAAGTTGGGTTGGCTGATACTTCGTGACTGTATCATTCTACTCTGTTTTATCCTTTTTGGATTCTGAGAAACCTTCAGGGGTCTCGGGGTCCCCTACTGAGTATCAATATACTCACCCCTGCACAGGCTATGCCTGAACATCGTTGTGTTGGTTACAAACGACGGACAATACTGATCAAGGTAGAGAGTTGTAGAGTTGGACGGTACCTGGAGGTGGACCACTTGGCGAGATGTACTCGGAGCGGACAAACAGACCTGGGGTATTGAGGAATCCATCTGTACCCAGCCTTTAGTTGGGATTCCTAGAGGATGACTTAGTAGTTACTGTTTACCTTTTTACAGTTCTTGTACTTTACTGTTGGGCTTGTATTTTCAGACCCTTTCCTTTCAGCACTTACTTTTTTATATAGTTTTACTTAATGTTTACTTCCATTTGTGTACACTACTGCTTGTGTCAGGGTTGTGTGTCTGTTACAGGTTAAATTTAATGCCTTCCATTTTTATAGGGTTTACGCCTTTGGTGCTAGTCGCCAGCCCCTGGCCTATGGAATGCGGGCTTTGGGTAGTCATGGCATGGGCCCTGAGGATGGGTCGTGAAAAATTGGTATCAGATGAGTCATTATACCATAGAACATGGACTCTGATTCTTTTAACAGCAATAGTGTTATGTTTTTTGGGTGTGGTTATCCGTTGATGGAAACCGGTGATGGTGCGATGGTTGACGTATCCAAACACTAGGACTCTCACTTCTAATTTTTGACTCAGTGCACGAAAAAATTGATTACGTGTGTGATTCTTTTGAAATGTTTTCTTCATGATTACTTTTTGTCAGCTCACCAGGTATACTGTTTTAACTATGATGCACCTATTTCTTTTTAGGATGGTCCCACAAAGGCAGCCAGCTAGGGTTCTGAGTTTCATACGAGATGGTAGCCCACCGAGCGACGACGCCTTGGTGTAAGGCCCCATCATAGCAGAGGTACCAGTAGTACCATTACCTGCTAGGCCACTGATACCACCAGCTCTAGTAGTAGAGATTGCACACCACCTGAGTGTGCTTCACGAGTTCCATCCTCAGAGGGCGTCCAGGTTCTGGGGAGAGACGGACCCACAGACAGCTAAGTATTGGCTGGAGGTTGTCGTGAGAGTTTTTAGATTGGTATGGACACCAACTGACCTCATGGTGATCCTTTCCACGAGTTTCCTACATGCAGTAGCAGGAAGATGGTGGATCTTGATGCTCCAGGTTCATGATGAGGCATCATTACTCTGGAAAGACTTCGAGAGTCTCTTTCGCTCAGAGTTTGTTCTAGCCACCCTTCGTGAAGTGCGGATTTAAGAGTTACTTCATCTTCTGTAGGGAAGTATGACAGTAGATCAGTACTCAGCGAGGTTCACCGACCACCCACACTACTCCACAGATATGGTACGAGACCCGTTAGTCAGGGCCCATACATTTGAGCAGGGACTCATGCATGAGATCCGGGATTCGACGATTACCCTCAGCATTCCGACGCAGGTGGGGGTAATGGAGCAAGCCCTTCTTGTGGAGAGTTTCCTCGCTGAGAGGTCACCAACGGTGAGACCCTCCACAGGGCGACACGTAATGGAGTCTTCTATAGCCAGCAGTAGACAGATGACGCAGAGGTCAAAGAGGACTAGGCCATCAGTTCGGGGACCCCAGGATATAGGTTTTGTTGTGCGAGACACAAGAGACAGAGCAAGATATATGACGAGCAGGTGGTGCTATGCATGCGGCGGGAAGGGCCACATGGCTCGTGACTGCCCGACCCACCATGCAGATGAGAAAAATATAGTAGGGAGACCTCCCAAGTAGAGAAAAAGATTCGACCATGGAGGTCCACTAGGAGCATGCGGACGTGGCAGAGGAGCTGGCTGAGCAGCGGGAGGTGGACAACATTTTGAGGCTCTACCACCACCAACACCAAGAGGTCCACCCTGGCCACATGGAGAAGGCGGACAGAGGTGGGCTCCGCTCCAGGAAGTCGAGACCTATTACCATGGTGTACTTGAGATGATTCGAGGTACTATCTATGTCTACTACACCCTTGCTGCATTACTCATAGACACAGGTGCGAGTCATTCTTTTATTGCCGCTACCCTTGTTCGTAGCTAGGAGATTCCAAATGAGCCGTTGGCTTGATCCTTACGGCTACAGACTCTTACGGGAGTAGACTTAGCGATTAAGCATTATTTCCAGTAGTGTGATCTTACTCTAGGAGGTGATGAGATTCAGTTGGGATCTTCTTGAAGCAGCGTCGAGGCCTTACGACGTCATCTTGTGTAAGGACTGGTTATCAACAGTTCATGCATAGATTGATTGCATTAGGTGCAAAGTGCGGTGTATCCGCATGGATGAGACCATGTTCACCTTCACCAATGAGAAAGGAGCCTTTACAACGTAGGATGGACTTACGCAGAAGATGGGGTAGCCGATCACAAATCAGTTGTCTAGTCTCATCCACGGAGCTGTTGATGTGCGGAGTCTGAGTTTTCCTATTGTGGTGGATCAATACGTGGATGTTTTTCTAGACAACATTCCAGGACAACCTACTCATAGAGAGGTAGACTTCTGCATTGACATGTACCCCGAGACAACACCGATATCTACTCCAGCATATTGGATGGCTCCCGTCGAGCTTTGGGAGTTGCGGGTATAGATGGAGTACTTGCAGGGGAAGGGATTTATCTAACCTAGTGTTTCACCCTGGGCATCTCTGATTTTTTTCATCAAGAAGGTGGATGGATGATTGAGACTATGTATCCACTACCGTCACCTAAATAAGGTGACCATGAAAAAAAATTAACCACTATCGAGGATTGATGACCTCTTTGATCATCTCAAGGGAGCACGATGGTTCTCGAAGATAGACCTCAGGTCAGACTATCACCAACTCAGAGTTCGAGACGAGGATGTGCAGAAGACGACCTTCAGATATCAGTATGGGCACTATGAGTTCTTGGTTATGACCTTCGGCGTAACCAGTGCACCAGCAGTGTTCACGAATCTCATGAATAGGATCTTACAGCCTAACCTTGATCAATTTTTTGTAGTCTTCATCAATGAAATACTGATTTACTCGACTACTGATGAGGAGCACACCTACCATTTACAGGTAGTACCGGATACACTCCGAGAGCACTGGCATTATGGTAATCTCTTAATGTGCCAGTTCTAGATTCGAGAGGTCCACTTCTTGGGACACATCATATCAGAGGCTGGAATTTCAGTGGATCCAGCGAAGATTGAGGAAGTGATTGCTTGGGATCCACCCAAGAGTGTGATAGAGGTTCGTTGTTTTCTGGGACTTGCTGGGTACTATCAGAGATTTTTTTTCAGACTTCTCAAGAGTTGTAGAACCGCTTTCAGCATTAACGAAGAAGGGGAAACCCTTCATGTGGTCAGAGAGATGCCAACAGAGATTTCAGGAGATGAGCCAGAGATTGACCAGTGCACCCATCTTGAGTCTACTAGAAGAGGACGTTGGGTACGTAGTTTACTACGACGCATCAGGGACTGGACTCGGGTGTGTTCTGATACAAGAGTGAGTGGTGATCGCATATGGTTCACCACAGTAGAGAAAACACAATCATAACTACGCTACCCATGACCTGGAGTTAGCGGTAGTGGTCCTAGCCTTGAAGATGTGGCAGCACTATCTGATGCACGAGCGTTTTACAGTCTATTATAACCACCAGAGTCTTAGGTACATCTTCTCGCAAAAGGACCTGAACTGGAGATAGCAACGATGTCTCTAGTTCCTCCAGGATAGTGACTTCTTGATAGTCTATACTCCTGGGAAGGGGAACATTGTAGCAGATGCTCTCTACAGAAGATCGGGTATTCAGCTACTAGGAGAGGCGACAGAGCAGTTGGCCGCATTACATATATACTCTATGGATAGAGATGGAGAAACATTTCTTTAGTCTCTCATAGTCACTCCTCCACTTCTTCAGCGAGTCAAAGAGGCATAGCGTGGCGACCCGGGACGTGCTCAGTTATCCTTAGGGCATGCACCTGATGGGTTTTATGAAGGTGGGGAGCACGTGTTCCTCTTCAGAGGACATACCATGGTACCAGTTGCTCTATAGGAGGAGGTGTTGGGGGAGTTGCACATTTCCCCTCTATCGGTACATCCAGCAGTGGTAAAGATGTATGAGGACCTCATACGATTGCACTGGTGGCTAGGTATGAAGAAGGCAGTAGAAGAGTTTGTCTCGCGATTCCTCAAATCAAAGCAATTGAAGGCAGAGAACCAGGTACCAGCAGGCTTGGTACAACCCTTATAGGTCCTAGAGTGGAAGTGGGATGGGATATCCATGGATTTTGTGACAGGACTTCCACATACATCTAGAGGACATGATAATATCTGGGTGATTACCGACCGACTCACCAAGTCGTCCCACGTTCTACCGATCAGAGAGTAGGTCTCAGTAGAGATGTTAGGATGCCACTACATACAGGAGATCATACAGCTTCATGGTTTACCATTGGTGATCATCTCTGATCGGGATGCTCGTTTCACTTCCCGGCTATGGAAGGGGTTGTAAGAGGATTTAGGGACGCAACTTCGCTTGAGAACCGCCTTCCATTCATAGACGGATGGTCAGACAAAGAGGACCATTGAGACTCTCGAGGACATGCTCTGTGCATGTGTCCTTGACTTTGGTCATAGCTTGGAGGATCACTTACCCTTGGTGGAGTTTGAGTACAACAACAGCTACCACTCCACCATCAGGATGGAACTATACAAGGCACTGTACGACCGACCTTGTAGATCGCCTATGTGCTTGACTGACCTAGGGGAGTCTGCACTTGTAGGAAGAAATATGGTTCATGCTACGATGGAGAAGGTGAAAATCATCCAGGAAGAGATGAAGACTACATAGAGAAGACAGAAGTCTTATGCTGATAGGAGACGGAGACAACTGGAGTTCGAGGTTGGTGACCACGTCTTCATATGGGTCTCACCTCGATGAGGTCTACAAATATTTTTCTAAAGTGGAATGTTATCTCTGTGATTCATTGGACCATTCCAGGTCCTCAACAGTGTGGGTGAGGTGGCATACCATCTGTCCCTTCCACCTCAGTTGCACAGGGTGCACGATGTCTTCCACGTATCTCAGCTGAGAAGATAAGTGCACGACCCGTACCACAACACCAACCATGGGGAGCTGGACATCGATGATGGGGTGACATTCACGGAGGTCCCAGTGGAAATCGATGATTGACAGGAGCAGGTCCTTCATGGATGGTTGATTCCTCTCGTGCGTATTCGCTGGCAGCACGGGAACCTCCAGGAGAGTACATGGGAGAGGGAGGCTTATATGCATCCACAGTTCCCCTATTTGTTCCCTTAGTGTGAGTTGTATCTTTCAGGGATGTAAAGCCTTGAGGTGGGGAGAATTTAAAGACCTTGAAATACAGTGGAATATTTTTTCTTAAATTCATGGGAAATTTATGAGTTTGTGATTTCTGAAGGCGCTTGATTCTGAGTCCCGCTGTGCCTAGAATCAATTTATGAAGTTTTGTTTGGGTACGTTCAGTATACGTACGGGTGGGATTTTATATCTTTTGAACTGGTGCTCATAATTGAAATATGAGGAAACTGATGAACTCGCAGCACGTGTAATCGCTTAAGGATACTTTTACCACAATTGTGTTTCAATGTGAGTGGAAGTTATAAATTGGGTTTTCTATTTAAAAATTAAAGATTAAAAAAGATTGTATGTGTAACATATTTTTATTTGAAAGGTGGTTAAATTATTTGGGTGGTGGTTGTTTTCTCCAAAGGGAAGTTGGAGGTGGGGCCACCCGCCCCACATAACCTCCCATGGGAGGATATTTTTTGGTGGGCACACACGAGTTCAAACTCTTCACCTCCTCTTTAAACTCCCATGAACCCCCCCCCCCCCCCCCATAAACTCTTTAACTCTCCTAGATTTATTAAAGCCAACACTCATATTTTAATTTGGGTGAAACCCTTCACCTACCTTCCCCCTTAATTATGCCAACATGATTAATTAATGTCTTCATTAATTTAATTTGAGTTTTTGAATTATTTTGAAAGGCATGGAAACATTAAAATATTAGGGAGCCTAATATATTATTATGCCTTGGAAATATTCTATTGGGAGGCTTCGGGAGAATTGGAAAAAATTTGTTCTTCCCATGAAGAACATCTCTAACGAAGAACGCCCATCTTCTTTCCTCCTCCTCCGCGTCAAATAAGTAGACGTCGCCTGCGAGGAACATCGCCAATTACAAGGAAATTCCCTCTGATGTTGATGGAATGATGTCCATCTTCCGAGACATCGTCATTCATGACTTCGAAGATATTCTTTGAATCGTGGTAAGAGGATTTTATTACTTTAAATTATATCTACGCTCTTCGATGTTTACCATGTTCGACGGTGGCCAATTGTTATCATTTAACGTGGAGGGCGCGGGCCGAAAAAACACAACCTGATGTCCCTCCGTTCGTTTATGCTGATTAATGTCAGAGGCGGAGGTGGAATGGCCCCGTCACGCCGCCCGATGTGTAGCAGGTCCGCGGAACCGTCGCGCCGTGGTGAAGGTGTGGAGGTGACCGGCTGAGCCGGCCACAGTGGAGCTGGGTAGCGGGACGACCGGTCGTTGGAAGACTATGGCGCCCGAAGGCGCCGCATGGAGGAGGACCACGGCCCGCATATGCGGGCCGCTTGGCCGGAGAATAACCAGCCGGCCGTGCTGGAAGAACCGGCCGGCTACGGCCGGCTGGGGTAGGAGATCGTGGTGCCCGCTGGCACTGCGCGAAGGATAGGCGGCCCCCAACCGGAGGCTGCTTGATGGGCGAACCAGTCGGCCGCCTACAGGCTAGGTTGAAGAACCGCGGTGCATCTTGGTGCCGCATGAGAAGAACCGCAGTCTGCAAAGCGGGCCGCTCGCGCCGGATAGAACCTTCCTGCCGGGCAACGGAGGGGCGGCACCGCCGGGTGAACCGAACCGGCCCACTGCGATGGCCAGGTCCGCGGGTGGGCCACGCCACACCAGGCTGGGCCGACCCCCCAACCAGGTTGGACCCGCCATACTAGGCCAGGATGACCCCCATTCGATTTGGACCCGCCGAGCCGGGTCAGGCTAACCCACCAGCACACTATGCTTGACGGGCCGGTCCTGACTTTGCCTAATTGCGAATACCTTCAAGACCGCATGTTCGAACGTCGTGTCGTCTGCGGAACTGGGACCCTTTCAATGATTTGGTCCTTTTTCAATACTCTAAGTTAGTTTTGGACAACATGGGAAAATGGCCGGGTTTGGATAGAGCGTAAATCCAACCGGGCCCCATGCATAGAAAATCCAATAACATTCAGACCGAGAATCTGATTGACGTGTCGTCTAATGAGTTGGGTTTTTTTGATGAGACAGAACATTGGGATATATCAACTCAGGACTTCATGATAGTTGATGTATCGATCCCTTTGCTCGAGGAGCAGTCCCTCCCGAAATCGAGTGTGATGTGTGCGGGAAGCCTAGAGATGGCTGCGACTGCGACGACTACTATACTGGAATCCTATGTGGGTTTGACAACAATGACTACTGAACCAGAATCCTCTGTGGGTTCGACAGTGATGACTACTGTACTGGAATCGTACGTGGGATCGATAGTTCTAACTTATGTTCCTGTATCCTGTGTGGGTCCGATAGAGTAGCCGGTCCTGTATCATGTGTGGGTCCAACAACTTAGTTGTTCTGTATCATGTGTGGGCCCAATATCTTATATGATTAGTGACTACATCTGATCTTCTCTATCGTCTTTTGAAATATGTATAACTGTGTGAGCTGAGTCTTTTATTTCAGTCATTACCATCGATGTGATTGACTTTACATCCTTTGTGGATTGGGTTGTGGTTGGGCTCGAGAGTTGGAGTCGGGATGTGACTGGTAACATAGGTAAATGTATGGGCATATATCTAAGTAGGGTTGGTTGATACTTCATGATTTTATCTTTCTACAATGGTTTATCCTTTTTTGATTTTGGGAGACCTTAAGGGGACTCGGGGTCCCCTACTGAGTATCGTTATACTCACCCCTACACGGGCTATGCCCGCACATCGTTGTGTTGGTTTCAGATGACAGACAACACTGATCGAGGTAGAGAGTTGTACACTTGGACGGTACCCGGAGGTGGACCACTTGGAGAGACGTACTCGGAGCAGATGGATAGTCCTGGGGTGCTAAGGAGGCCATCTGTACCCACCCTTCAGGTGGGATTCCTGGAGGATGACTTAGTAGTTGCTGTTTACCTTTTTACAGTTGTTGAACTTTACTGTTGGGCTTGTATTTCTGGCACCTTTCCTTTTGGCACTTACTTTTGTATATAGTTTTACTTAGTGTTTTCTTTTAGTTGCGTACACTGTTGCTTGTGTCCAGGATGTGTGTGTGTTACCTGTTAAAAGGCAATGCCTTCCATTTTATTTATAGGGATTACTCCTTTGGTGCTAGTCGCCAGCCCCTGGCCTATGGAGGGCGGGCTTGGGGTAGTCACGGCACGGGCCCCGAGGATGGGTCATGACCTGGACCCTCCTGCCTCTTTCCAAACTCTTTTATCCCATCATCTACATTCTGTATAGGTAACATAGTTTCTAATTCTCCAAAAATTGACCAAATTTATTACAATTGGAGCATTTTTAACTACATCAACATTTTTCGTTAACATTACCCATAAAAAACAGATAAGATTTTAGGAACATTATTTTATTCAAATGAAAATTCAAATTTTAATTCCACATCCACTAGAAATAAATCAACTAATTATGAGTAAAGAGAATGTTCTAAAAGTATACAGATGGAATGCCCAATCCTGGAAACTTCAATCTTCTTATGGAACATGATGGAACTTCTAAAAGTATATGCCACATCACAATGGTTGTTGGGGATCCATTATAACAATTTCAGACCTATGACTCTAATCCAAGACTGATTCGTTGAATGTCATACCTTGGCTGGATCAAACCATGGATCCCAATCTTGAAACCTCAATGTTCCCCGCTTAATGGAGATGAAACCAAATCCTAAATCATTAATTATAATCTCTTATGAAGGGAAGATGATGTGGAAAAAAATGAACAAATAGAAATGTTATGTTAATCAACAAAACCCGAAACCTACAATAGTTTCTTCATTAGATCTTCATGCTTCAAAATATTGAATTTTCATTGAGTGTGCAGTTTTGTAGTGATAGAATTCCTACTACCTTCAATTCGATCCCTAAAAAATTTAGCGTTCCCTTTGACAAATGCCATGGCACCATCCTTCATGATCTTCTATGAGGATCCCAAATCAGAACGAAGACCAGAAAAATATTGAGAGTTCAGAAAATATATTTAAAATTATATAAAAGTATTTATAAAAATATTTATTTATATTTATAATTATAAATAAATAAATATATATTTATATATTTTTTAATAATATTTAAATTATAATAAGTATATATATATATAGAAATTAATATAAAAACTTGATTTATATAACATTTAAAAAAATCATATTTTCTGAATTTTATATAAACAAATTTATCAAATTTTTATTAGTCAAAATGTTTAATATTTTATTTATATATATTAATTATAAACAATTTTTATATAATTAAAATAAATATAATATATTAATATTTTATTTAAAAAAATTATATAACATATAAATGAATATATTTCTTTAGTTACATATTAATATTGATCTTAAATAATTTAAAATATATGAACATGTATAAATGCATGCATGTATGTATATGTATTTGTGCATGTATATGTGTGTATATATGTGTATGTGTTTATTTATATGTCTTTAATTCATGAAAATTTTACAAATTCACTTTTTAATATTTTTTTCTTATTTTCAATTTAATTTACTAATTTCAATATTATATAATCTTTAATATTGCTAAAAATGTATTTCCTCATTGTTTAATATTTATTTATACATATATTTATTTTATATAAATGTAATATTGTCAATATGTATGTAATTTATATGAATGATATTTATTCATATTTATATATTAAGTTTTATGATTTAAAATATGTCTTAAATTTATATAAATAATCCATTTAAATGATTTTTTAATAAATGTTTTATTCAAATATTTAATTATACCATTATAAAGATATATAATTTTAAAAAAAATTATTTATGAAATTAAAAATTAAAAATTATATTTATTATATTTATAATTATCTATTAATATATATATATATGTAAATATATTTTTAATTATATACAAATAATTTTTAGAAATATTTATTTATAATTATAATTATAAATAGAAAAATACATATCTAAATAACTATAGAATTATAATAAATATTTTCAAATTATAAATATATTTATTATATATGTAAATATAAAAAAATGCCTAGCCAGATGTTGAAGATCGTAATAGTTTATTACATTTAATAGAAAAAGAAACCAAGCATAAAAAAAGTAGGATAGAGTCAAACAAAGAGAGAAGCCCTCATCCAACGACAGAAAGTTCAAATCTTGAGTCACTATAATCATGATCAGAATCATGACTGGAATCTCCAACTTCATCCGCATATTCCCTCTCTGATTGTGAGTTTATCTAATTGAAGAGAACAATATATTCATCCCTATTCTTCTCGTTCTCTGGGGTGAGCTGAGTCCTGCATCACCCATGCCCTCTTGCAGCAGCAAAATCATCATGACCTCATCCTCTTCCATGGATTTTTGAGTGATGTCCATGTTTCCAACGCTTGGGTTGTTTCCGAGTCTCTTTCAGCATGTCCTAGCCCTTTTCTAAATTGTCCATCGCCAAAAAAACATTCATTCACAGTGAGTGAATCTCCTTCAAGCATGTTATTAGGCCCCTTTTATAACTCCAAGTTATATTTCTGGGCACCTTTTAATAGTCATGTGGCAGGGTCAGGCTAGGTGAATCGGGAGATTTTAATCCTTTAGGGGGAGCTACTGCATGTGTTGTGGAAATATCAAGTGCCTCATAATATGCATGTCCATCCTCATTCTATTATTTAAGAACTCTATATAAAATTTATGTCACCATATTCAACTCCTATATTAGTCATATACCACTCATATTTGGTTTAGGGAGAGAGTTGAACATATTTTTGAAGACCATTTGGAAACCGTCATCATCAAGAGATTCCTTGACATTAATATTCTTCTTGCCTACCAAATCCTTCTATGTTGTATGGTAAAACATTCCCCTATGAATTTGTGAGGCAATATCTTGTTCTATAAGAGCATCTCATCAAATAAATGTTGGGAATATGATTCCATGTCATCATGTGCATCTAAAAAAATCCCCTCCAAATGGACCTCTAGACAACATTGCTCAATATCATTGACAATTTCCTTCTAAGTACTAATATCTTGCCACTTATTATTGCTAGAGGGGTTGGTGTTGTTGCAATCCCACACTTCTCTACTAGAAAGTGTGCCCCCTACTTTCACAACAATTTCTTGACATTGTTAGTAGAAATTGGGTCACCAATATTCTTGAAACATTGATCATTAGATTAAGATTGTGATTTTACAACTTCCTACCATTCATTATGGGCTTTACCCATATGTCCAACCTCAGTTCTTAGATCATGAGGTGTTGTCGACTGCATTTCTTTTACATGTATAAAGGCAGGCTGTCATCGAGAATCACTATTCCCTTCAATAGAAGCATTCTTCAACTAACCAGAATTAATGCTCATATCATGACTAGGAGCAGATGAATCATCCTTTTTTCTAGACAAAGAATCTTGTACATCTTTTGACCGATGTTCAGTGTTTCCATCATGGATTGAGTTCTTCACATATCAGGCCCACTTATTACATTATATTTCTTTATAGTCATGAACTAAGCATATTTAAAAATACATGGCTCTTTTATAGTTCAATTACACATGTCCAATTACCATAACAAAAAATCACTCATAAAACTACTCTCTATCTATGATGGAATTTTAGCACTGATAACGACTCATTTTATTGGAATTTTTCTAGTGATATTGTCATTGTTCTGGCGGTCAATGTCTGCTAAAGAAGAGAAATTATTTGGAATTATGAGATGTTTGCTTCATGTGGGGGAAATTGTAATTGGATGGAATATTGGGGTGTGTTTTTTCATAACGAAATATAGGAATGATTTACTGGTGATCAATGACCTTGGTCAGACATCATGATTTATCTTTAAAAATAGAAGCTGACTTTTTTTTCACAGTGTGATTTATGATGATGAAAGATCCCTCATTATGGGTGACTCTTCTCGAGATCTAATCTATAAGTCTAATAAAATTATCTTAAATGATAATATTTTTACTCTCTTTTTGTCATGGGATAGTATTATTTTTTGACTTTTTCTCTCAGCGTTTTTTCTAGGCTATGCCACAAGCTTAGATATGTTCGGAAGAGAAAGTCGATGTTGAGGGAGGGACCATGGAGGCTATAAAATCTGGAACCGTGGAAGATATTTTTTTACACATTTATATGTGAGAAGGTAGTGATTATTGTTCTATCTATAGACTTCGTAGCTGATGACAGGGTAGGGATGAAATCGAACGAGAGATACCACCTCGATGGTGGCCAAGGATTCAATGGTCGACATTGGATTGCTGATGTTGGTCAACGATGGGACCTCGGTCCGTGGGGGACCGTTGCTGATCATGAGGGTGACCATGGAGTGCATGAGATTGGCTAGTGTTGAGCTTGGTTTAGTATTGAAGACCTCAAGATGCTATTAGTGACAATGGGAAGGTGATGACCTCAGGCTATCGATGATGAGAATCTCGGGTGGGGTACTAGGGATGCAATCCAGTGATGGGAACTCAAGCTGCAGGGGGGACAATTTTGATCATAAGGGTGGCCATGGAATGCTTGAGATAGGATTGCGACATGCTTGTTTCAATGGTGAAGATCTCAAGTTGAAAGTTTTCAAAGACCTCAGGATCAGGATGAGAAATGTCTACCTTAGATTTTGAATGAGCATGTTGTAAGTCAATCCATTTTGGCATCTTTGGATGCAGAGTGGCAAGATGATTAATTTGACACAATTGTCCTGGAACAATGGTAGTGGAAAATCAGATGATTTGCTATTATGTATTTAATTTCGGGTCATGTAACCTTTTTTCTGGATGGTATTTTCTAATTTTTTTCGGGTAGAATTGGTTTTTTCACATTCATTTTTTAGTGGCGTTTTTTGTTCCACATGTGTTGTTCTTATTGTGCACTTATTTTCATTAATAAATTTTTACATCTGAGTATTCTCAGTTCTTGAACATTTCTGGTATCAACATTTTTCTAACAATGATAATGATACATCATTATCAGCGATAAAAAAGTGCTAATAGAAACTAGTTTTATCAGCACTTACAATTTTATCACTGATGAAAATACTCTTTATCAGGACTTTTTTTGAATGTATTGATAAAATCCTTATTTTATTTTACAAAGTTTACCCTAATGGACTTCTCTCTCTCACACCTTCAATCTCTTGAAGAACCTTACTATTGACGCAACTCTCATCGAACCCTATTGTCTCCACTTCTCTCAATCTTCAGATACCTTCCCGATGAATCGATCCCGTCCAAATATAATGTTTTTGCTGATTTATATTTTTAGAACCTTCAAATCTATTCACATTCCACAGATGTAGTTTTTTTCTATTCTAATGCTTTGGTAGCCACATACTACACCCCACAACACATCAAACCACCCATCATGACTTCTACAACAACTAACATCCACAAAAAACACCTATAAGACCTTCCCCCTCCTTTAATTCTTCATTACCTTCTTTTTTCCTTCCCCTAGTATGGATTTGGTTACCTTCAACTTTTTCTAGCAAGATTTAAACTCAGTTTTTCTTATTTATTGGATTTTAATGGAATTATAAGGGCTGTCTATACTATTTTGGTGGATTAGTGTGGTACCTTGTGAAAGTTATGGATTTAAGGTTTTGTAACACCACAAGATTTCATAGTATGTTATTTCAACAAATTAATTCAATAACTTACACTACACGCAACACTGAGTTCAATTGCACGACGACTTACCAAACTAGTCGTTCAAAAGTAGTTATGAATATTATTAACTGAGTTTTGAACTTTATATAATCCTTATAAGTTTAGAATCCATATTATGAGTTTCTGAGACATAATTTAAGAACAAATTCATTTTTTCAGATAAAAGAAGTATTTTTCAAAAAATGCAATTTTACAAATTTTAATAGAGAACCATTTTTAAATACAATAGTGGAAACTTATATTTGTTCAATTTGACTAAATAAACTTATTCTTTAGAATCGGGACATAAGAATATAGTTTCAATAAATTTTTGGTGTTGTTCTGATAACATTCATAATTGGTTGAATAGTTAAAAATACTATATTTTAACTAAAAATAAATTTTTTAATCAAATTAATTTATAGTTTTAAATTATAAATTTTAATTGTTTGGAAGTATAATTATATTATATTTTTACCATTTAATCCAATTCTGTCCATTGTAAGTAATTTCACTATGAAATTGAACATAAACAAGTGTTAGTCTTTTGATAGATATTGTTGCTGAAAAACACGCTATTTGTTTTGAAAATGGGAATTAATTTTAAATTAATTATTGAAAAATATATGTTTTGAAATTGATAAAATAGACATAATATTTGAATTTGTAATATCAAATATATCATAGGCATATATTTTGGTATTTTTCTGAAAAACTTCAATTTTGGATGAATAGTGAAAAACACATAGTTATTGGTTAAAACCGACTTTTTATTCAAATGTATTTTAGGTATATATAGATACATAATACCTATATGAGTTCAAAATAATTCATTTGATTCATTTTATAACATTTTTAGATATATAAAAATATTATTGAACATTTTACCGTCTTTTACCCACCTTTTAGGAGTATTTGCAAATTTGCATAAAACTTAATTTTACTGCTTTTGTGAGTTGAATTTCAAAAATCTGAGAGACACAGTTAACATAAGTAAGTAAAATGTGGTTCAATAATATGATTTTTTTTTGAATAATAACTTTTTAATTTTATTTACCACGGTTACAGGTAAACATCGTAATTCAAGGTAAAAAAATTTATAATAATTCAAAATTGCATTAACACTTGTCCTAACCTTATTGGTTGTCTCATGGCCGACCATGGGAATCCTTGGGTCAATTAGGGGACCCCATGTATCCACTTATGAATGATAATGACACTTTATTTTCATTAACTTAAAGTAAAGGAAACAACGACATAAACAAATATATTTTAGTAAATAATTTTTTACATGGGGTTATATAAGTCATCTTTTTTAATATAAATATTCATTGGGAAGAGAAATATATTTCCAACATAATTGTATTTCATTGATAATTTATAGACATTATATAATTGAATTTATTTATGAAAAAAATGACGATGCAGTAATTACCTTAAAAAGGAAATATTAAAATAATTGATATTATAAATACACAAATAAATGTAATTTGAAACTTTTTATGAAATAAAATAATTTTTAGGTTTATATGACATATTCGGGTTTGTTAAATGAATTGTTTTCCATGTAATGATGCTGTTATGAATTTAGAAAAAACAAAATACAAAATAGTGTCAAAATTGACATAAAAGTGTTTTTAAAACAAATATAATATTATTAATTGGTATTGTTTTCCTAAAAATATACGGTTCGACCAAAAGACATATATAATAATAAATATGACATTAATGAACCAATTTGGATTTTAGTTTCATTTTATTGTTTGTTTATTAACCATATAATATAAAAATACAAAGAGACATGGTAAATGTCAAACTATTTAACTAAGAGTTAAATATAAATGTTAAGGTTCATATGGTGACCTAAACCTATCTAAAACCTATTGGTTGAGTGTATTTCGACCCATGAACACCTCATCATTTAAATAATTCATTTTGGATCCATTATAAATCAAACATTATTTTTTTATAAAATAATATTTTTCATTTTTTCTAAGGTGCCCCTCACCCCTCTTATAAAACGGTATTTCCCCTTCTCTCATATTCACACTGCCAAAGCCATTTGTCCTGGAAAACCCCTACCCAAATATCCTCCCAACTATCCTAACTGCATCCTAGAGGACTTAAGTTTTTTATAAATCCAAACTATGGATCCCTTTTGATCAAATAAAAAGGAAGAACCTGAAGAAGAGGTAATGATGTCACCACCCTCTTTCATGTTCTTATATCCTTCCACTTACTCTTTATTTGTTATTACCACACCAAAATAATAACACCAATACCTTATACATACTGTTATGTTATTATAACTATGTAATAACCATATTCATTATTCTATCCATCCTATGAATAATAATGTCACCATGCCTGTGTACGTACGGCTTACCATCTCTAGGTAGTGGTGTAATTTGTTATTCAACACTATGTTATTTTGATGAATATAATGATGATAAATATGTATATAAATAATAAAAATAAAATGATAATGTCTCTGTAAAATTAATATACCATCCAATTCCACACTTTTAAGGAAATGATATTGTTGCTCATGCGTACGTATGTATTACCGTCTCCATGACGCGATGAGATTCAATTCCACGTTCACCATTCATCGATGATTATAAAAATATATATTACTAATAATTATGTAATATATGACATAGTAATGCTACTGGATATATATATATATATATCTGTATATATATATATTTGTGTGTGTGTGTGTATTTATGTACTTAATTATATCTTATTCACTTACTTCCGTTCAATAAGATATGAAAACAGAAACATCGTTTATGCGTACGTACAACCTACCGTCTCCATAAACGGTGTTTCCCATTTCATATATCTATCTATTATAAATATTTATATTCTAAATATATATGATATATGAATAAAGGTTTTTATTCTAGAATGATTTAAAACATGATCTAAATGATACAGTCAAGAATAACAATTTAAAATACGTGCGATAAAGAAAGTGATTATTACCCGAAATATTAATTTAACATGAAAATAATTATTAAATGGGTAGTATAAAGTAATAAATGAATCATGTATGATATAATAAATATTAATATGATTATTTTATAATATAATAACATACAATGGTCATTATACTTGAGGTTAAACATACCCTCGACCAAAGGAAAGTGCAATGTAACTGTTAATTTCACAATCTCTTTATTATCTGAGTTTGTTTTTAAGTAAGTATTTAAAAGGAAATATTTATTATCCATGTCCATTTTTCATTAAAGATTTTTCAAAGGTATTTTTTTAAGGTACGTTTTACTAAAACATCATTTTAAATTTTTGAAATATTTATTCTTCTAAATCATTCTCATTAATGTCCATGTTTTCAAAATGGTTTTTAAGGATTTATTTATATGGACATGAATGTTTTTAAAATTATAATTCCTTTGAAAAGTTTAAAAGTGGTATGGGAAACTTTGATTCAAAAACTTATTTAAATGTCTTCTTTTCTAAATCACATAACTTTTAAATGTTTTCATGAAAAAGCTATATTTCCCTCAAAGAGTTTTACAAATCATTGTCATCAATGTCAGCATCCTTTGATGGATTTTAAACATGTTTGAAGCTGATTTCTTATGATACAAATCTTCCATATTGTATTGAAGGTTTTGTAATATGTTTGACTATGGATGTGTTATTTTTATACCATTCATGGTTTATGGATAAAGTATTGACATTTTGTATGCTAGTTTTAATACGAATGTTTGTGTTATGTATCAAGATTTTATTATGAGAAATGTATTATACATAGTAAGTGATGGGTGGAGCCCACTATAGCTCCTAGATGCATCAGTAGGTCTCATGAGACAACTAGATGTGGAATTGGTCAAGGCCTTTCCCAATTTGATATATGGTTTTGGCCGAGGCCTTAATCATTTTTATACATCTTGGCCGAGGCCATGAATTTTTTTTTTCAGAATTTCCGACATTATACATTACCTCATTATGAAAATAATATTGATGGTTCATGTGGTCATTCAATTAGTATAATGCCGATGATTATGTTTTATTATGTAATTATTTACTCATCTCATATTCATTCCATAAAAGAGTTCATGTTTATTATTTTTAAAGGCATGTGTTTTCAATTATTCTCCATGCCTATTATTTATGTTATCTTCCACTGTATTGTTATCCTTACTGAGCATCTGAACTCACACCTTTATTTGTTTTATTTTTCCCAGGATGTGAAAAAGTATATTATGACTAACCTACAGGGATAGTCTATGGGATCTAAGTGTTGTCAATGGAAACAATGTTGTTGTAGTTTTCTATTTTATGATGTAATGTAAACCTTATGAATGTATCTATTACTTCCAAGGCTACTAAACTAATTGGTCTTTTGAGACTTGATATTTTGTGATCATGACAATGATATGTAATAATACACCGACCCTAGGTAACTGGGGTTGGGGAGTTATAGGTTGGTTGCTCCTTGCATGACTATTTAAATTTAAAACCATGATTAGTTATGGTATCTAATAATTTTTTAAATTTTTTTTGAATTATATCATCATTAATTAGTGGATTTCACCATATGGTGATAATTTTTATTGGTAATTCAATTTATATGAAATAGTTTTCAACTCATGTACAAAGATATAAACTTTTCCTCCTAATAGAATGAACCCCTATTACTTGATTAAAGGACTCGCTGTCTCTTTAATATTGTTTTCTAAATTATAATGTTTTTTCGGTTATTTGTGATATTAATGTGAGGAGACTCATGTTATTAGGAAATCTTATTACAAATGAAGGACGATATTTTATTATTTATTGTACCTTGTGGGTTAATTTTTTTTGAGGTGTTTTACGGATATTTGTTTTTTATTATTTGTATTTTGATATAGTTAAAAGTCGTTTATAAAATAATGTAATGTTTTCAAAGGATTTTATAATGTATTTTTATGTGCTTTAATTTTCAATTGATGTTTCCAAATGCCTAGTAGGCCCTATAAACATGGACTTTCCTTAAGATATGATTTTTCTTGAAATAATTCTTTTTACTCTAACTAGATTATTGTGTTGTTTTATCAAGTGATGTGATATTATACATATCAACTAGTTTTGTGAATTTTATTGACTAATAACACGATACCACACCTTTATGAATGTTTAGCTTGTCTTATTGAATAGTGTTGCGAGACAGATCCCCACTACTAGGTTAGTTACCATCCTGATTAGTAACTTGATAGTAATCTTATCCACTAATATATTATGTTTTATTAACCGATGACATGATACTATTGCATTTTTAGTGTGTCACATAACCAGTATTTTATTATTATTTTTATTCTTGAGTGAATACTATTTATTTACATTTTTTCTAAAATTTACACTACTTTATTGGAATCTATTACAAAAAATATTTGGAAATATTTCATCTACTTCAGTGGATACTATTACTTCCTATATTTTTTCATGTTTTTTTATTAGTTTCATTATAATTAGATTTTTTCCTTGATTTTAAAAGTATTTTTTTTTATTCCAGGGTGTTCCTTAACATCATTTAAATTTTTTTATTCCCTTAGGTTAAATCTAAGTGTATTATAATGAATTGACTAGAAACTATTTATTTTTTTTATAAATGGAATCACATTAGAAAAAGTTTTCAATCATGGTTTCTTTAAATGATAGGATTGTTTAAATTGGGTAAAAATAAATTTAAATGATTACCTTGGGTGACTTGTTTTATGAAAAATGAACATCTTAATTTCATGGTTATATTTTTCAACTAGCATGAAAAGGATTTACTTTTAAAGACTATCCATGGGTTGAGGGCAGGATATCAACTATGTTTTTTAGAATAATATTATTTTATAAATTTAAAAATTGAAATTCATATTGGAAAAATTAAAATAACAAATAAATTATACATATGTAATATAATGATTTACTCTTAAAATAAAAAGATTCATAAAAGCCTTTGTATATTATGACTAACATTCCATATTTCATGTATTTAAAGATAGAAAACATGTATTTATGAAAACAAGATTATAAATACGTTAAAATAAAAAAATATAAATTATAGTATGAATAATTACTCAAATAAATTTCTTCCTAATGAAAAATTGATGAGTCAAGTAATGAAACTACAATAGTGAACACAATTCTCTAGAAATTAGTTTGTTGTGTTTCATGAGTCTCTATGGAAACATGAATAAATAAATATATGTATTCCCACATAATATGAAACAATATATTTATAAATAAATTTTTAAAATCAAAATATTATTGGAAACATGTATAACTAAATTTTACAAACCAAAATTTCCATGGAATCATCATTATAAAAATGAAATTGAAAATAAATTATATATTACATTCAAGTGGTGGTGAAAACCACCCATTTATATAAACTCCATTGAACAATGAATTTACCATTGCATAATATGTAGTGTGGGTTAATATAAAATTAAAATGAAACATTAAAATAGTGGAAAAATCAATAAAAAGTAAACATTAAGGACATTCCTTTTTCATGAAGCATGAATTAAAATTTATGTTCTATGAGATGTAGCAATAAATTATGGGAAATAGAGCCATAGTAATGCACAAAAACATAAACATCTATTCAATGGATCAAACTAATGTATCTAATTTCCCTTTCCTTTTTGAACACTTCTTAAAAATGTGTCAAAAAAAGAGTGGTATCTATATTTATAAATACAATGGGCTGAGTGGTATCTATATTTCTAAATACATAGATGTTCAATTGAAATGTGTGGTATCCATATTTATGTTATCATATTAACTTTCAAATACCTCCTAGATATAATAAATCCTACCTCCTGCATAATATTGATTGATAATAACACAGTCCTAATGGCATGTCACTAACTCCATCCAACCCATAGGATATCCATCATGAGACCACTCTTGCGACCTTAGCCTCATAAAAAGATAACTAGTACTTAAATTCAGTCCTCATACCAAAATCATTTTCATTTTTAGAGATTAATTTAATCCTTTTTTGGAATATTGACATAATAAGAACTATCTTATTATGAGTTTGCGGAAGACCCTCTAGCTGAGCCTCCTCACAGTCACACCAATCTAGGAGTCCTTTGTAGGGATCAAACTACTGTTGTTTCTTTTTTCAAATTTAGTCCATAAAATAAAAGAAATTCTTGTGATTTTCTAACTACCTGTCCTCGGAGGATTTATATTTAAGGGGGAAAAAATCATCATTATTAGATTCATCTCCCAAATAGTTATTTTTTATTTTGATTCTAGAGACACATCATCATTCTCTTCAGGACATGAACCTATATTTCTTGAACTTCCATGAGTAGTAATCATCCTATAACATGTACTAGTGATCATTGTGGATGAATTCAGAGGATAACACCTACCACTATTGGCATAATTATTTTATGAAATTAAATTACCCATTTCATTTAATGATTTCTATCATTATTTAAAACATTCAAATGTGGGGTCCCCCTTATTTGAAAGGCCATATATTCTATATTTATTTATTTTATTTAATATCAATATTACTGAATCAAATAGGATGGATATGAATAAAAAATAGATGGATTCCAGTCGTATGATATAAGATAATAATGATAGGGTTAAAGAGTTCATCATATTTGAAAAAGATCATGCATATGAACCTTCTCAAATCCTTTTTATGTGTTTACAATGTTGTTATTCATGAATAATTCTTCCACGGGATTTGGAATAATAATTGATATATCAAGGAATATATAGATGTTATAAATGTTTTACTAAACATGGGGAAAAGGTGAGTGTAGCAAGTGACTGGGATAACACTACCTTTTATGGATCATCTAATATGATTACAAGTGTGAAAATGAAGAAGATTCTATCATGGATGTGATTACTGGTGTGAATGATGATGAAGATTTTATTAAGGAAATGAAAATGATACTTGAAAATGAACTTTGTGATTGTCTAAAATTGTTTTAGAAGTTAAACAGTTTTGAAAAGACACCATTGTATGCTGGTTGTACTAAATATACAGCATTATCATCCTTTCAAAATTTGTATGATTTAAAATTTTGAAAGGGGTGGAGTTATAAAAGTTTTCTTTAATTGATTTATCTCTATAATGATATGACCCTAGAAGATAATTATCTTACTAGAAAAACATATCACACTATAAAAATGATATGTTCAATGGGTATGATCTCTAAAACAATAAATTTCATTCAAAATGACTATATACTATTTCTTAAGGACCATAAATCACATAAAGAATCTCTGATGTGTGATTCTTCACATTATAAGAAAGATGTATCAGGTCCTATGAAATTTTTATGGTACTTTACAATCATTCAAAGGTTTATGAGCCTATATGGAAGTGAGGAGACAATAATGAAATTGATGTGGCATAATGATATAGTAAATAAATACGGGAAACATCATCACTTGGCATACTCTTCTCAGTGGAAGAGAATTGACCACGAGTGTTCAAAATTTAGAAACAATCTTAGAAACATTTATCTTGTTCTATATACATATAAAGTGGTTCCTTTTGGTTTTCAAAGAAGTACTCATAGTACAAGGAAAATTATATTGGTAAATTATAACTTTTCACCTTAGTTACGCATGAAATGAAAATACATTATGTTATCTATGATAATATTAGGTCCAAAACTATTGGGTAATGATATTGATGTTTATTTGGATCCATTGTTCTAAAATTTGAAATTATTGTTGGATTCAAGTGTTACATTGTATTATGCTTACAAAAATGAATATTTCAGAATAAGATCAATGTTATATGGGAAGATAAATGACTTTCCTACTTATGTAAATTTTTTAGGATATAACATTAAACTAACTGAAGGGTTCCCCATTTGTGAACATGTACACATTAAATTAGGTTCAAAAATTCATCTAATATAGTGTTTTTAGGACATCATAAATTTTTACCCCAGTGAAATAAGTACCAATTGTGTATGAAATCATTCTATGGGATTTCAAAAGAACGTTCAACACCTTATCCACCAATAGGTTTTTAACTATATGGGAAATTAAAATATAAGGACACTAATTTTGGTAATCCTTTTATAAAAAACCTTTCAAAAATCAGTTGGAAAAAGAGATTAGTTTTTTTTTGAATCACCAAATATATTTTTTTTATATTAGGAATTTTCATGATATTATACATGTTGAGAAAATATACATGATAGTTTCATTATCACATTATTAAATGAACCCAAAAAGAAAACGGATGGAATTAAGCCAAGGTTAGACATGACTTACATGGGAATATGAGAAGATTTGGTGGAAGTGAAGGGTGAAAAATGGATATTTCTCCTTTCAGTTACTTACAGTCTATCTATACTAAAGAGATATAATTTTTTCAACTTCTTGAATGATGTAATGTTTCTAGAGGTGTATTAATCGAATATCAAGAACATTGTGTCAAATATTGATTTAATGTTAAAGGGTCTAAAATCACATGACTTCCATGTTTTGATACAAGATCTAACGTGTGTATATTTATGTTTTATTTTTTCAAAGAATGTATGTTATAAATCAACTAAGATCTATTAATTTTTAAAATAAATATACCAAAAAGTTATAAACCTAGTGAAATTTACAACTATGGAAAAGTAATTTTTTCATATTATGTTAATTGGAAATGTTCTTCCCACCAGCATTAATTGATACAATGGTTTAATTGATGATTCATTTGGTAAGAGATATTTGACTATGTTTTCATATAGATTATATATATATATACCCCATTGATTGGTATATTAATATTATGAAAGGTTATGATAATAATTGATGTCATCCAAAAGGTTATATTGTGGAGTAATATATTTTTGAGTATGCCATTGAATTTTTCAATCACTACCTGATTGGCCTGGAAAGTGTTGGTTTACTATAATCTCATCACACCAATCAGATTGTGGGTGAAGGAATATCTAGAATAGATATTGTCACAATCACTATTACATATGACGAGTAGTCCCACCTTAATGTTTATTATAATATATTAGAGGTTTCCTCTTATCATGAAACCCAAAAATAAATTCCTAGGTATTATAATCCCTCAAGGGATGAAATATGGATATCTAATACACATAATAAATAGTTTATATAATGGTTTTGAGACTATATTTTTAAAGATAAAGATGAAAATATAGATTCAATTTATGAACGACTTATATGGGTTTCCATAGGACCAAGTGTGCATGTATTATCTTATTATAGTTATATAATTAATGGTTATTCACTCTATAAAAATGAACATGATAAATTAAGTACCATGTAAAATAGTGGAGTTACAATTGGGGCTGAAGTGATTCATGTATCTAGTACCAAGGATAAAAATCCAATTTATGTGAATATTTCATACCTTGGCATCATCAAAAAAATATAAGATTTGGGTTATAAAATATTTCAAGTGAAAAATCTACAATTCAGGTGGGTTTCTATTATAATAGTTTAATTGGTATTCTCAAACATATATTTTAGTAAGGAAGAGTACAAATATGAACCATTAACAATGGAATCATAGGAAATATAATTATTTTATATTCTAGATCCCACAAACTATAAGTGGTCAATTATTCTATTATCGACCAAAACCACTGGAGGGTCGGATAAAAATTAAAATGAGGATAACCCTTTCATTAAGACTTTACAATCATTTCAAAGTGGTCCCAAAGTAGATTAGGTCTTTTATATCATAGTTGACCATAATGAATGGATTTAGATACTCGATAAAGGGGTAAAATCCCTTAAACCATTAAAGAAATAGTTTTATAATCATGTAATATATTTTATGTAATATAGAATATGTTACCACATATTATTATACATTCAATACTACATTTATGTAATCTAAATTAAACTTTCTACCACTTCTATAGATAATGAATTCAAAATATTCTAATTATCCAGATCCTGATGAAAAATAGGGTTCTCAACCTGCTAGTACTCCTAATTTAGAGGAAAAAACATTCTACACATACTGATACTACCAATCCAATGGAACAACATATTGATGATTTTGAACCCAAGAAAATGGTAGATTTTGAAAAACCAATATACCAAAAAAATAAGAATCATAGTGTGATGGTGTTAGAAAAAATTATTAAGGAGAGAAATAAAGCCATCAAATTTGAGTTTGGATGGAATGCATGTGGGAAGAATGTTAACCCTAAAAATAAATGATTAATAGTTTCACAAGTCTCACCACTTAGAATAATGTGATGATTGATATATATTCATGGAATGATGTTGTTATCATTCTTAAGACACTGATTTGGGGAGATACTAGGGGTAAAATTATGTTATCCTTTCTTTATTTTAATAAAAACAAAATAATGAAACATTTAATTACTCTTCATTACCCCTTGCATTCTGCATTTATTATAGATGAATCTCAAATGAAATTTGTATTAATTCTTCTGGAAATGTTCATAGAAGATTTTTACCAATTCTAAAAAAGCTTCATCTCTAAGATGTTGAACGTAAAATAAACCTTCACCCACCAAAGATGTATGAACACCTGATAAGCTAAGAAACATGGGATGCATTTATTGGTCATTATGAGGTGATATAGTTTCATTTACATTATTTCCAATAATATATTGTTTTAAAAAACATGTATTAATCATTTTGATTAAGAATTTTTAATTTATGAAAAAACTAATGAGTTCTAAAAATAATGAATGGGTAGAAAAACTAACACACACCTACCGAAAAGTAAGGATGAGTTATGCTTAAATTGACAAAAATAATTGTTAAGTATTTTAACTATACCATAATATGTTTATGTGACATGTAACAAAAACATAATTATGTTCCTCTATTTATATGCAGATTAATGAATCCAAATCCAAATCCACTTTCATCCCAGGTCATGTGCTATGAAAGGAGGTGTGTGTAAATAAAAATAGAATTATAATTGATGAAAACACACAAAAGTGTGAGAATCATGTGTAAGATTGACATAAAAAATCATTAAATTTTAATTAAATAAAAATTATTAATTATTTTTCCTATATTTTTATCCAACATAGACATAGGACTCATCATTAGTTGTACTGGATGAGTAACTACTATCAGTGTCCTTGATGTGGCTAGAACAATATGGTCGAGTCATGGGTGTATTTTTTGTGGTGAACCCACAACCATATTTTGATAAAAGAGATGAAAATGGTGAAAAAGATAAAAATGGATGATATGGGTGAATGATTATCTTCTATTAAAGAAAAAATCAATTGGCAGTCTGAGTTGTTAGAAAATATTATGGGGAGGAATCTAAGAGAAGAAAAAACTCAAGAACAATAACTGCATGAAGATCCCCCCAACAAGCTATGAGGAATTAAAATCCCATCAAATAGATTAATTATATGAGGTAATCAATATTCTCATAATTGTTTTTGTGAAATGTGATATTAGAAGACATTGACACCTTTGTGTACTGATATTTCACAGGGTGAAAATGACTATGATTTATATCTATAAACACCCAACCATCACCTTGTTGTGAGGAATACCATGTTTAATATCCAAAAATATACCATACAAAATTTATTTTTCATACAAAACCATTATAAATTAATGAAAAGGGTCAGAATTGAAGAATTTTATAACATATGGACAAAGGGAGGAGGGTAAAATTAAAGGTTGAATAAAAATGATCTAAAGGATTAACCGAACAATAAAAAATATCTTCACAAATCATCTGTACCCCACCCATTCAATATCTTTAATTACTATCAATTAAGGTTATTGTGTATATAAGGTTACAAAGTGGTTGTAATGTCATTGTTAATTTTGAAGAAAAATTGTACAATGTAGCCATTCTAAACTAAATCATTATTAGGAATTGCGCCTTTGGGACTTCAGGTCATGTATTGACCCATGTTCCTCTGTCCCTACAAGTCATGTAACGGTTTCCTCTCAACCCACTTATAAAGGTGATTATCCAAAAATAAATAAAAATCAAGTCATTCAGGGCTTTCATACAGGTGTGGTTTCATGATTTTTTTTCCAAAATATTTTCTACTATACTAACTATGACTAAATTCAATTCATATTTTTTTCAAGCATCTATATCAATAATATTTTAAGTGAAAACCTTTTGTACATAAATATAGGATAAAGTTTCCTCTAATCACTTTTACATAACTGACCACATTGTATATAGATCAAATTAATGAAATAGTAGAAAAACTTGTTGAATTGTTTGAAAAAAACATACAGATAATGGAATCATATTATTACCATTTATGGAGGGGTAAAACTCTAAAATTTAATCATATAAAATAAATTATCTTTTCTTTAATTAATTATTTATTTTTTAGAAAAATTGGTTAATCATTGTGGTCAATTTGGAAACTCTAAATATTTATCTTCTAGATTCACTACATGGATACCAAACTAACCGACCACATGTGATGTTATTTTTATATTTTTAATACACTAAATATAATGTTTGAGAACTGTAACAGCCCGAGATTTTATGAAAACTATTATTTTTAATTTTATTAATGTCTTGTGTTTCACTCTACACCAAAAAGAGCTTTCATAACACGCATCCTTGACTTGCCTTGCATTACACGCAATCGCAACCTTCCTCGATAGCGTGTGTAGTACGTAATACTGAGTTTCACTAAACAACGATATGCTATTAAAATATTATTAAAACTAACTGTTATGAATAATAATAACCACTTCTTGAAATTTTGTAAATTTTATTTTTCAAAATGGAATTCATTTTTGGATTCGGAGTATCGAATTTAGCCTTAGGTGAAATTTTGGTACTTTTCGGATAACTTTCATATTCTGATGAATAGTGAAAATTACTTAATTATAATTAAAAACAACTTTTTAAATAGAAATAATTAATAGTGATAAATTATTAATTTGAGTGGTTTTAATGTTTATTTAGAATATATTTTTACAATTTAATACAATGTTGGTCATTGGATGTAATTTCACATTTAAACCAGACATAATCAAGTGTCAATCTTTTGATAGATATTGTTTCTTAAAAACACGCTATTTGTTTTAACAGCGGGATTTAATTATAAAATTAATTAATGCAACTTCTATGTTATGAATTTGGTAAAATAGACTTCATTTTTGAATTTGGAATATGAAATATAGCTTAGGATGACATTTTGGAATTTTTCTGAAAACCTTCAATTTTTGATGAATAGTGAAACTACTAAGTGGTAGTTAAAAAACTGAATTTTTCATAAAACATAATTTTACCGCTTCTGTGAATGGAATTTAAAAAATCCGAAAGACACGGTTGATGTCAGTAAGTAAAATGTGGTTCAATGAGATGAAAATAATTTTTGGTGAATAGTAACTTTTTACTTTTATTTACCACGGTTAAAAGTAAATAGGGTAATTAAGGATAAAAATGATATTAATATTACCCTAACACATGTCCTAATCCTATTGGACAAGTTTATCTCGACCAAAAACAACCTTAAGTGTAAAATATTATCATTTAGGCCCACTTGGATTAGATTAGGACATTTATTATTATTTAATTCAAAGAAGAGTTAAAAGAGTTATAATCAAAGTTTATTTACTAAAACATCTTTAATATAGGGTTATATATAAGATACATTCAATTTTAAATATTCATTAGAAAGATAAAAATATTTACTACATAATGGTATTTTATTTGTAATTTTTAGACATCAAATAATTTAATTTATTTATGACACAATGATGATGCAGTAATTATCTTATTAATGAAATATTGACATAATTGATATTATAAATACCAAAATGAATTTAATTTGAGACTTTTTATGAATTACACTAATTTTATAGGTTACTATGATATATTAGTATTGATTTAATCTTCTTGGTTCGAACATATAATTCGGTTATGACTTTCACAAAAATCATATAACAAATAGTGTCAAAATTGACACAAAATAGTTTTTAAATCAAATATTATATTATTAATTATTATTTTATTCATAAAAATATAAGGTTAGGCCAAATGACTTAGATACGGATATATATATTAATAATAAACAATTTGGGGTTCGTTTGGCATGTTATAGTAAGTGCATTAACCATATAGTGTAAGAAAACAAAAAGACACGGTAAAAGTTAAATTATTTAACTTAAAGTTAAATCTAATTGATAAGGTTAACATAATAACCTAAACTTGTATAAATCCTATTGTTTGATAGGATTTCGACCCATACCCACTTTATCTTCTAAATAAGACCCTTTGGAACCATTATAAACCTATTTTGACTTAAATATAAAATAATATTTTGAGATATTCCTAAGGTGCCCCTCTCCTCCCTTATAAAAGGGCACCTCCTCCCCCCTCCTCCTCACACCAATTTGAGCACTCAAGCTCGGACAACCCCTGCCAAAATCCCTTCTACACTTCCCTAGAATAATCCTAGAGGCCCTTCTCTTCTTCAAAGGCCAATCTTAGTTCCCTAAGTGGAGGATTCAAAGAGGCGTTCCAAAGAAGAGGTAATATCCCTTACCGATCTTTTCAATTTCTTTCTTCTTCAAATTCTTCTTCTTTAATTGTTTCATGATAAAGTAATAACATCAGTATTTCTTATATACTGATATGTTATTATAAATATTAAACAACTCTAATTAACCTTCTATCCATCCTACGGAAAAAGGAAATCACCGCGCGTGCGTACGTACGGAATATCGTCTCTACGCCGTGGTGTAATCTATTTTCTGCCACCACCTTAATTGGATGGGTATAAAGGTGTAATGAGTAACTATATATGATTATTATAAAGTGATATTGATACTGAAATAGTATACATACACTTCAACACAATTCCACGACCATGGGAACGATATCATCGCTCGTGCGTACGTACGGAATACCGTCTCCACGACGCGATGAGATTCATTCTCGATGATTAACCATTAATGAATGATTATAAAGTATATATAATAAGTACTAATGAAATATATGACATAATAATGATACTGTATTTATTTATATTTATATGTATGTCATCTACTTAATTCCATTCAATTCAATAAGGAAACGAAAACAGCGTTCATGCGTACGTACGGACTACCGTCTCCATGAACGGTGTATTTCTTTCCATTTACTGATTTATTATATATATGTATAATATGAATATATATATATATATATATATATAAATCATGTTTTATATTCTGGAATTAAGTAATCATGATCTAAGTAATCATATGAATAATTACAATTCAAAACACGGACGACAAATGAAACAATTTTACCCAAAATGCTCTTTAACATGGAATTTACAAAAGAACGGGTAATATAATGTCATAAGTGAACCATATATGATATCATAACAATGAATATGATTCTGGAATAAGTCAATAACATGATTTAAATCATTATAAAGGAGGTTTGGACACTTACAAAGCAAGTCGGACCTAAGGTAAGGGAAATATCACAATCTCATTTTTATCCGAGATTGTTTATTCGTAAGTATTTACTGGGGTGTATTTTCTCATCCACGTCAATGTTTCATCAATATGTAATATTATTTCCATCCACCTACAATTGTTTAAATCGATTTTTACTCTTCGGTGAGTTTTTAGTAATATGTATGAATGTAATCTTTTGTCGTTTTTTCGTATGAGGTACTTTTTTGACTTTTCCGACAAAAGTACGAAGAATGTTTTTTTAACTTATACGGCATGAATGGATTTTTAAATCATTATTTCCAAGAAACTTCCTTTACATGTTTTCAAGTTTATTTTTAATCAACTTCTTTTATTTTAAAGTCGTATGACTTGTTAAGAAATGAAAAGTGTTTTTGAAGTAGAAAGGATATTTTCCTCAAGAATGGAGTTCAAGTATTTTATCAAAATTATTTTCCATATAAGATAATAAAAGGGTTCTGTTTTTATCCCTATTATTACATGGATTTGATTATGTTGTGATGGAAATATTTTTATGAATTCCTTTATCTTATATGAATTGTTTTATGATGTCATGTTGTTTAAGAATCCCATTTTTATTACATGGGTTATGAAATGATGTATGATTTATGATTTTGTGGCACACATAAGAATGGTATCATTAAGAGATGGGTGGGACCTATATCTCCCTCCAATGCATTGGGTAAAGATTTCATATCTCATGAGATAGACATGGCTAGAATGGTAGGTTATACCGGTTCAGTGAAACAAGACTGAAATGAGGGTGACTCGATTCAGAAAGGGACTTTGTCCACTAAGATAGTCTTGGCAATGAGTCATGAATAACAAGAAATGATTCTCTATGATTATGTGTGTGTGCCACAAAGTTTCATGTTTTACGTTATGCTTATTGGGGTTTCATTTCACTACTATGATTTATCCCATTGTATGAAATTATGCTCTCTTTTGCAGGTTAAGATTTCCAAAAGTTATGTTCTTATGAATATGATGTGATTGATTTTCTTTTGTTCACCCTTACTGAGCATTTGAGCTCACCCTTTTATGTTTTCTTTTCCCCAGGATATAAAGAAATGTTTTAGGTAAAAAAAGGGAAGATCTTTATGGGAGATATTGAAGATCTTTCACCACGATTAGAAGATTACGTTCTCAGTTTCCAAAGACACTAAACTATTACGATCCTTGTGTGTGTGTTTTTGTTATGTACTATGTATTCTGCAAAAGTAATGTAATGTCAATGTACGTCAAGCTTCGGGTCTCTACAATTGGTATCAGAGGGAAGGTTTAGTCAACCTTTGGAAACTAGGATGCGAGAACTTTATTGAGATCCCTAGAGATATTTATAAGGTATGTATAGGGATGTCCCTAAGGATAAGTATACGTATATGATACAGTCCTAGAACTACGGTAACGATCATAGAATTTAACCTAAGATGTTAGATATTGAGGATACTCCACCTTTATTATGTTGTTTTCCATAGCATGATTTTTGCCTCTCACACTATTCTTTTTTTTGGGTTTTAGAAAATGGCTAGAAACAAGATGATTCACGATAATGGAGGATATGATGGACAATGGAATGATATTCTTCATAATGAAATGGGATTTGGAAGTCCAAACATCATTATTATGCCGAATCAACAATCTCATAATATGATCAATAAAGTAAAATGTGGTAAGTTTCCTGACTCGGCTAATAAGAGAAAGATGGAGTTTCATGATGATCATAGAGGAAAGAAAGTTCAATTTCCCCTATGTAAATAATGTGGGAAGAGGCATCAAGGAGAATGTTTCAAGGGAACTGGAAGATGCTTTGGGTGTGGAAAAGAAGGACACAAAGCAAGTAAGTGCAAAGGAAAAGGATCAGTTAACACCATGGATGAGGATAATGGTATTGCTATGACATCAAAAATGGTTAAGTGTTTTAAATGTGGAATGTATAGGCATTATGCAAACCAATGTCCTAAGGGAAAGACTCGTGAAGAGAATCAGTATGGTCGTATGGGTAGTATTTATGTGGATGATGATGAAGAGACTACAAATGATATGTGAGATGAAAGAATTGTTGATGCTCGGTTAATGGTTTAAGAATGAAGTGGAATGATTACATGTTTATCATGTGTAGTGTTGGAATAACGAGACATCTAAGAATTGTTACACTATTGTCTTTCCTTGAGTTTTGAAAGTGTATGATTAATGTTACCAGTATCCATGGAAGGTTATTCAGATATTTTTGGAATGTAGATGATATGCGCATAATGTAGGGATAAGGAGAAAATTAAATGTTTGATAGTATTCATGAGCTCATGACTGATATAAGGAAAAGTTATATTATGGTTTGAGTATATAGAGTTTTTGGATTTTGGTATGTGGAAAGTGTTAACTTTTAACAGTATTCATGATTTCACTAAGGTTCAATGGGTATTCATTCTTCAAGAGAATACATGATTAAGGCCTTTGAATGTTTGGAATGTGACCAACAAGACATATCTTATGATATATGGGGATCAACGACAGTATTAAATCTCTGGTAATTGTTTTCACTATATTATGAGAGTGGACTGCAGTATTATGGATAAGCCTAAAGATTAGAATGGATTATGTTGGGCATAAGTTAGTATTGTTTAAGGATAGAAGTTTTTTTCGATATTATTGATGGGATGTTATAGTAATATAGTTTTAGAAAAAGGACAACCTGCAGGACGGGCGACAGCCCATCGCGTCGGACAAGGCTGTGGGAATCGAACCCACAACCGAAGTGCGACTGGCCTTTATCGCCTACCACTGGCCTACAGGAAGTCCCTGTTTAGTAGAAACTAGTTTTATTATATTAAGCAGTATGATATATAAAGTATAAGTCCATTTTAGGAACCATATATGATTAATCTCACTATAGATCGACTTATGTATATAATTTTTGCTAACCTTTTGTTTGAGACAGATGGAATGACCCGTCATTCTATCACATGATCTGCTAACACTTCAAGAATAACAAATTCAACTTCATTTATTTAAGAGATGAAGTGGAAATTGTTCATGGCTCGAAAAACAGTGAGATTGTACCAAAATAAAGTAAGTATTTATTCTAATTCAAATTTTCAACTTTAGGGAAATGATCTTGAAAACCAAAAATGTTGTCCTAGTTCTCTTATATCTGATGAATCAGATGGTACCTTAGATCGTCACAAATCTATGGCTTTGTGATTGTTGGCTATTTCATAGCCATGTTCTCTACCACTCTCTATCAGAACATGATGGTTAGATTTCTCTTCCATATCCATATTTTCACCTATGTGGAATCCCAGTGATTAGTTTATTTGGGTAATCATTACATTTCATACATTAGTTTTTAAAGACAAGTTTTGGTATTCCTTTTTATGATGTCAGTTTCTATTAAATAAACATTCGAATAGTAAACTATTTATAACCCCGACGAATTTCGAGGGCAAAATTCATTTTAAGGGGGGTAGAATGTAACAGCCCGAGATTTTATGAAAACTATTATTTTTAATTTTATTAATGTCTTGTGTTGTACGCTACACCAAAAGGATCTTGCAAAACACGCATCCTTGACTTTCCTTGCATTACATGCAATCGCAACCTTCCTCGATAGCGTGTGTAGTACGTAATACTGAGTTTCACTAAACAAGGATATGCTATTAAAATATTATTAAAACTAGCTGTTATGAATAATAATAACCACTTCTTGAAATTTTGTAAATTTTATTTTTCAAAATGGAATTCATTTTTGGATTCGGAGTATCGAATTTAGCCTAAGGTGAAATTTTGGTACTTTTCGGATAACTTTCATATTCTGATGAATAGTGAAAATTACTAAATTATAAATAAAAACAACTTTTTTAATCAAAATAATTAATAGTGATAAATTATTAATTTGAGTGGTTTTAAAGTATATTTAGAATATATTTTTACAATTTAATACAATGTTGGTCATTGGATGTAATTTCACATTTAAACCAGACATAATCAAGTGTCAATCTTTTGATAGATATTGTTTCTTAAAAACACGCTATTTGTTTTAACAGCGGGATTTAATTATAAAATTAATTAATGCAACTTCTATGTTATGAATTTGGTAAAATAGACTTCATTTTTGAATTCGGAATATGAAATATAGCTTAGGATGAAATTTTGGCATTTTTCAGAAAACCTTCAATTTTTGATGAATAGTGAAACTACTAAGTGGTAGTTAAAAAACTGAATTTTTCATAAAACTTAATTTTACCGCTTCTGTGAATGGAATTTCAAAAATCCGAGAGACACGTATGATTTCAGTAAGTAAAATGTAGTTCAATGAGATGAAAATATTTTTTGGTGAATAGTAACTTTTTACTTTTATTTACTACGGTTAAAAGTAAATAGGGTAATTAAGGATAAAAATGATATTAATATTACCCTAACACATGTCCTAATCCTATTGGAAAAGTTTATCTCGACCAAAAACAACCTTAAGTGTAAAATATTATCATTTAGGCCCACTTGGATTAGATTAGGACATTTATTATTATTTAATTCAAAGAAGAGTTAAAAGAGTTAAAATCAATGTTTATTTACTAAAACATTTTTAATATATGGTTATACATAAGATAAATTCGATTGTAAATATTCATTAGAAATATAAAAAGATTTTCTACATAATGGTATTTTATTTGTAATTTTTAGACATCAAATAATTTAATTTATTTATGACACAATGATGATGCAGAAATTATCTTATTAATGAAATATTGACATAATTGATATTATAAATACCAAAATAAATGTAATTTTAGACTTTTTATGAATTTCACTAATTTTCTAGGTTACTATGATATATTATTATATATTTAAGCATCTTGTTTCGAACATATAATTCTGTTATGACTTTCACAAAAATCATATAACAAATAGTGTCAAAATTGACACAAAATAGTTTTTAAATCAAATATTATATTATTAATTGTTATTTTATTCCTAAAAATATAAGGTTCGGCCAAATGACTTATATAAGGACATATATATTATTAATAAACAATTTGGGGTTCGTTTGGCATGTTATAGTAAGTGTATTAACCATATAGTGTAAGAAAACAAAAAGACACGGTAAAAGTTAAATTATTTAACTTAAAGTTAAATCTAATTGATAAGGTTACAATAATAACCTAAACTTGTCTAAATCCAATTGGTTGATAGGATTTCGACCCATCACCACTTTAGCTTCGAAATAAGACCCTTTGGACCATTATAAACCGATTTTGACTTTAATATAAAATAATATTTTGAGATATTCATAAGGTGCCCCTCTCCTCCCTTATAAAAGGGCACCTCCTCCCCCTCCTCCTCACACCAATTTGAGCAATCAAACTCGTCCTACCCCTGCCAAAATCCCTTCTCCACTTCACTAGAATAATCCTAGAGGTCCTTCTCTTCTTCAATGGCCAATCTTAGTTCCCTAAGTGGAGGATTCAAAAAGGCGTTCCAAAGAAGAGGTAATATCCCTTACCGATCTTTTCAATTTCTTTCTTCTTCAAATTCTTCTTCTTTAATTGTTTCATGATAAAGTAATAACATCAGTATTTATTATATACTGATTTGTTATTATAAATATGAAACAACTCTAATTAACCTTCTATCCATCCTACGGAAAAAGGAAATCACCGCGCGTGCGTACGTACGGAATACCATCTCCACGTCGTGGTGTAATCTATTTTCCGCCACCACCTTAATTGGATGGGTATAAAGGTGTAATGAGTAACTATATATGATTATTATAAATTGATATTGATAATGAAATAGTATACATACACTTCAACACAATTCCACGACCATGGGAACGATATCATCGCTCGTGCGTACGTACGGAATACCGTCTCCACGACGCGATGAGATTCATTCTCAATGATTAACCATTCATGAATGATTATAAAGTATATATAATAAGTACTAATGAAATATATGACATAATAATGATACTGGATTTATTTATATTTATATGTATGTCATCTACTTAATTCCATTCAATTCAATAAGGAAACGAAAACAGCGTTCATACATACGTACGGACTACCGTCTCCATGAACGGTGTATTTCTTTCCATTTACTGATTTATTATATATATGTATAATATGAATATATATATATATATATATATATATCATGTTTTATATTCTGTAATTAAGTAATCATGATCTAAGTAATCATATGAATAATTACAAGTCAAAACACGGACGACAAATGAAACAATTTTACCCAAAATGCTTTTTAACATGGAATTTACAAAAGAACGGGTAATATAATGTCATAAGTGAACCATATATGATATCATAACAATGAATATGATTCTAGAATAATTCAATAACATGATTTAAATCATTATACAGGAGGTTAGGACACTTACAAAGCAAGTCGGTCCTAAGGTAAGGGAAATATCACAATCTCATTTTTATCCCAGAATGTTTATTCGTAAGTATTTACTGGGGTGTATTTTCTCATCCACATCCATGTTTCATCAATATGTAATATTATTTCCATCCACCTACAATTGTTTAAATCTATTTTTACCCTTCGGTGAGTTTTTAGTAATATGTATGAAAGTAATCTTTTGTCGTTTTTTCGTACGAGGTACTTTTTTGACTTTTCCGACAAAAGTACGTAGAATGTTTTTTTAACTTATACGGCATGAATGGATTTTTAAAACAATATTTCCAAGAAACTTCCTTTACAATTTTTCAAGTTTATTTTTAATCAACTTCTTTTATTTTAAAGTCGTATGACATGCTAAGAAATGAAAAGTGTTTTTGGAGTAGAAAGGATATTTTCCTCAAGAATGGAGTTCAAGTATTTTATCAAAATTATTTTCCATATAAGATAATAAAAGGGTTCTGTTTTTATCCCTATTATTACATGGATTTTATTCTGTTGTGATGGAAATATTTTTATGAATTCCTTTATCTTATATGAATTGTTTTATGATGTCATGTTGTTTAAGAATCCCATTTTTATTACATGGGTTATGAAATGATGTATGATTTATGATTTTGTGGCACACATAAGAATGGTATCATTAAGAGATGGGTGGGCCCTATATCTCCCTCCAATGCATTGGGTAAAGATTTCATATCTCATGAGATAGACATGGCTGGAATGGTAGGCTATACCGGTTCAGTGAAACAGGACTGAAACGAGGGTGACTCGATTCAGAAAGGGACATTGTTCCCTAAGATAGTCTTGGCAATGAGTCATGACTAACAAGAAATGATTCTCTATGATTATGTGTGTATGCCACAAAGTTTCATGTTTTATGTTATGCTTATTGGGATTTCATTTCACTACAATGATTTATCCCATGTTATGAAATTATGCTCTCTTTTGCAGGTTAAGATTTCCAAAAGTTATGTTCTTATGAATATGATGTGATTGATTTTCTTTTGTTCACCCTTACTGAGCATTTGAGCTCACCGTTTTATGTTTTCCTTTCCCCAGGATATAAAGAAAGGTTTTAGGTAAAAAAAAGGGAAGATCTTTATGGGAGATATTGAAGATCTTTCACAACGATTAGAAGATTACGTTCCGAGTTTCCAAAGACACTAAACTATTACGATCCTTGTGTGTGTGTTTTTGTTATGTACTAAGTATTCCGCAAAAGTAATGTAATGTCAATGTACGTCAAGCTTCGGGTCTCTACAATTGGTATCAGAGGGAAGATTTAGTCAACCTTTGGAAACTAGGATGCGAGAACTTTAGTGAGATCCCTAGAGATATTTATAAGGTATGTCTAGGGATGTACCTAAGGATAAGTATACGTATATGATACAGTCCTAGAACTACGGTAACGATTATAGAATTTAACCTAAGATGTTAGATATTGAGGATACTCCACCTTTATTATGTTGTTTTCCCTAGCATGATTTTTGCCTCTCACACTATTCTTTTTTTTGGGTTTTAGAAAATGGCTAGAAAGAAGATGATTCGCGATAATGGAGGATATGATGGACAATGGAATGATATTCTTCATAATGAAATGGGATTAGGAAGTCCAAACATCATTATTATGCCGAATCAGCAATCTCATAATATGATCAATAATGTAAAATGTGGTAAGTTTCCTGACTCGCCTAATAAGAGAAAGATGGAGTTTCATGATGATCATAGAGGAAAGAAAGTTCAATTTCCCCTATGTAAATCATGTGGGAAGAGGCATCAAGGACAATGTTTCAAGGGAACTGGAAGATGCTTTGGGTGTGGAAAAGAAGGACACAAAGCAAGTAAGTGCAAAGGAAAAGGTTCAGTTAACACCATGGATGAGGATAATGGTATCGCTACGACATCAAAAATGGTTAAGTGTTTTAAATGTGGAATGTATGGGAATTATGCAAACCAATGTCCTAAGGGAAAGACTCATGAAGAGAATCAGTATGGTCGTATGGGTAGTACTTATGTGGATGATGATGAAGAGACTACAAATGATATGTGAGATGAAAGAATTGTTGATGCTCAGTTAATGGTTTAAGAATGTAGTGGAATGATTACATGTTTATCATGTGTAATGTTGCAATAACGAGACATCTAAGGATTGTTACACTATTGTCTTTCCTTGAGTTTTGAAAGTGTATGATTAATGTTACCAGTATCCATGGAAGGTTATTCAGATATTTTTGGAATGTAGATGATATGCACATAATGTAGGGATAAGGAGAAAATTAAATGTTTGATAGTATTCATGAGCTCATGACTGATATAAGGAGAAGGTTATATTATGGTTTGAGTATATAGAGTTTTTGGATTTTGGTATGTGGAAAGTGTTAACTTTTAACAGTATTCATGATTTCACTAAGGTTCAATGGGTATTCATTCTTCAAGAGAATACATGATTAAGGCCTTTGAATGTTTGGAATGTGACCAACAAGACATATCTTATGATATATGGGGATCAACGACAGTATTAAATCTCTGGTAATCGTTTTCACTATATTATGAGAGTGGACTGCAGTATTATGGATAAGCCTAAAGATTAGAATGGATTATGTTGGACACAAGTTAGTATTGTTTAAGGATAGATGTTTTTTTCTATATTATTGATGGGATGTTATAGTAATATAGTTTTAGAAAAAGGACAACTTGCAGGACGGGCGACAACCCATCGCGTCGGACAAGGCTGTGGGAATCGAACCCACAACCGAAGTGCGACTGGCCTTTATCACCTACCACTGGCCTACAGGAAGTCCCTGTTTAGTAGAAACTAGTTTTATTATATTAAGCAGTATGATATATGAAGTATAAGTCCATTTTAGGAACCATATATGATTAATCTCACTATAGATCAACTTATGTATATAATTTTTGCTAACCATTTGTTTGAGACAGATGGAATGACCCGTCATTCTATCACATGATCTCCTAACGCTTCACGAATAACAAATTCAACTTCATTTATTTAAGAGATGAAGTGGAAATTGTTCAAGGCTCGAACAATAGTGAGATTGTACCAAAATAATGTAAGTATTTATTCTAATTAAAATTTTCAACATTAGGCAAATGATCTTGAAAACCAAAAATGTTCTCCAAGTTCTCTTATATCTGATGAATCAGATGGTACCTTAGATCATCACAAATCTATGGCTTTGTGATTGTTGGCTATTTCATAGCCATGTTCTCTACCACTCTCTATCAGAACATGATGGTTAGATTTCTCTTCCATATCCATATTTTCACCTATGTGGAAACCCAGTGATTAGTTTATTTGGGTAATCGTTACATTTCATACATTAGTTTTTAAAGACAAGTTTTGGTATTCTTTTTTACGATGTCGGTTTCTATTAAAGAAACAGTCGAATAGTAAACTATTTATAACCCCGACGAATTTCGAGGGCAAAATTCATTTTAAGGGGGGTAGAATGTAACAGCCCGAGATTTTATGAAAACTATTCTTTTTAATTTTATTAATGTCTTGTGTTGTACGCTACACCAAAAGGAGCTTGCACAACACGCATCCTGGACTTGCCTTGCATTACACGCAATCGCAACCTTCCTCGATAGCATGTGTAGTACGTAATACTGAGTTTCACTAAACAACGATATGCTATTAAAATATTATTAAAACTAGCTGTTATGAATAATAATAGCCACTTCTTGAAATTTTGTAAATTTTATTTTTCAAAATGGAATTCATTTTTGGATTCGGAGTAACGAATTTAGCCAAAGGTGCAATTTTGGTACTTTTCGGATAACTTTCATATTCTGATGAATAGTGAAAATTACTAAATTATAATTAAAAACAACTTTTTTAATCGAAATAATGAATAGTGATACATTATTAATTTGAGTGGTTTTAAAGTATATTTAGAATATATTTTTACAATTTAATACAATGTTGGTCATTGGATGTAATTTCACATTTAAACCAGACATAATCAAGTGTCAATCTTTTGATAGATATTGTTTCTTAAAAACACGCTATTTGTTTTAACAGCGGTATTTAATTATAAAATTAATTAATCCAACTTCTATGTTATGAATTTGGTAAAATAGACTTCATTTTTGAATTTGGAATATGAAATATAGCTTAGGATGAAATTTTGGCATTTTTCAGAAAACCTTCAATTTTTGATGAATAGTGAAACTACTAAGTGGTAGTTAAAAAACTGATTTTTTCATAAAACTTAATTTTACCACTTATGTGAATGTAATTTCAAAAATCCGAGAGACACAGTTGATGTCAGTAAGTAAAATGTGGTTCAATGAGATGAAAATAATTTTTGATGAATAGTAACTTTTTACTTTTATTTACCACGGTTAAAAGTAAATAGGGTAATTAAGGATAAAAATGATATTAATATTACCCTAACACATGTCCTAATCCTATTGGACATGTTTATCTAGACCAAAAACAACCTTAAGTGTAAAATATTATCATTTAGGCCCACTTGGATTAGATTAGGACATTTATTATTATTTAATTCAAAGAAGAGTTAAAAGAGTTAAAATCAAAGTTTATTTACTAAAACATTTTTAATATGGGGTTATACATAAGATAAGTTCTATTGTAAATATTAATTAGAAAGATAAAAAGATTTCCTACATAATGGTATTTTATTTGTAATTTTTAGACATCAAATAATTTAATTTATTTATGACACAATGATGATGCAGTAATTATCTTATTAATGAAATATTGACATAATTGATATTATAAATACCAAAATAAATGTAATTTGAGACTTTTTATGAATTCCACTAATTTTCAAGGTTAATATGATATATTAGTATTGATTTAATCATCTTGTTTCGAACATATAATTCTTTTATGACTTTCACAAAAATCATATAACAAATAGTGTCAAAATTGACACAAAATAGTTTTTAAATCAAATATTATATTATTAATTGTTATTTTATTCCTAAAAATCTAAGGTTCAACCAAAGGACTTAGATAAGGATATATATATTAATAATAAACAATTTGGGGTTCTTTTGGCATGTTATAGTACATTTATTAACCATATAGTGTAAGAAAACAAAAAGACACGGTAAAAGTTAAATTATTTAACTTAAAGTTAAATCTAATTGATAAGGTTACAATAATAACCTAAACTTGTCTAAATCCTATTGGTTGATAGGATTCCGACCCATCACCACTTTAGCTTCGAAAAAAGACCCTTTGGAACCATTATAAACCGATTTTGACTTTAATATAATATAATATTTTTAGATATTCCTAAGGTGCCCCTCTCCTCCCTTATAAAAGGGCACCTCCTCCTCCTCCTCCTCACACCAATTTGAGCACTCAAGCTCGTCCAACCCCTGCCAAAATCCATTATCCACTTCACTAGAATAATCCTAGAGGTCCTTATCTTCTTCAAAGGCCAATCTTAGTTCCCTAAGTGGAGGATTCAAAGAGGCGTTCCAAAGAAGAGGTAATATCCCTTACCGATCTTTTCAATTTTTTTCTTCTTCAAATTCTTCTTCTTTATTTGTTTCATGATAAAGTAATAACATCAGTATTTATTATATACTGATATGTTATTATAAATATTAAACAACTCTAATTAACCTTCTATCCATCCTACGGAAAAAGGAAATCACCGCGCGTGCGTACGTACGGAATACCGTCTCCACGCCGTGGTGTAATCTATTTTCCGCCACCACCTTAATTGGATGGGTATAAAGGTGTAATGAGTAACTATATATGATTATTATAAAGTGATATTGATACTGAAATAGTATACATACACTTCAACACAATTCCACGACCATGGGAACGATATCATCGCTCGTGCGTACGTACAGAATACCGTCTCCACGACGCGATGAGATTCATTCTCAATGATTAACCATTCATGAATGATTATAAAGTATATATAATAAGAACTAATGAAATATATGACATAATAATGATACTGGATTTATTTATATTTATATTTATGTCATCTACTTAATTCCATTCAATTCAATAGGGAAACGAAAACAGCGTTCATGCGTACGTACGGACTACCGTCTCCATGAACGGTGTATTTCTTTCCATTTACTGATTTATTATATATATGTATAATATGAATATATATATATATATAAATCATGTTTTATATTCTGGAATTATGTAATCATGATCTAAGTAATCATATGAATAATTACAAGTCAAAACACGGACGACAAATGAAACAATTTTACCAAAAATGCTCTTTAACATGGAATTTACAAAAGAACGGGTAATATAATGTCATAAGTGAACCATATATGATACCATAACAATGAATATGATTCTGTAATAAGTCAATAACATGATTTAAATCATTATACAGGAGGTTCGGACACTTACAAAGCAAGTCGGACCTAAGGTAAGGGAAATATCAAAATCTCATTTTTATCCGAGATTGTTTATTCGTAAGTATTTACTAGGGTGTATTTTCTCATCCACATCCTTGTCTCATCAATATGTAATATTATTTCCATCCACCTAAAATTGTTTAAATCGATTTTTACCCTTCGGTGAGTTTTTAGTAATATGTATGAAAGTAATCTTTTGTCGTTTTTTCGTACGAGGTACTTTTTTGACTTTTCCGACAAAAGTACGTAGAATGTTTTTTTAACTTATACGGCATGAATGGATTTTTAAAACATTATTTCCAAGAAACTTCCTTTACAAGTTTTCAAGTTTATTTTTAATGAACTTATTTTATTTTAAAGTTGTATGACATGTTAAGAAATGAAAAGTGTTTTTGAAGTAGAAAGGATATTTTCCTCAAGAATGGAGTTCAAGTATTTTATCAAAATTATTTTCCATATAAGATAATAAAAGGGTTCTGTTTTTATCCCTATTATTACATGGATTTTATTATGTTGTGATGGAAATAGTTTTATGAATTCCTTTATCTAATATGAATTGTTTTATGATGTCATGTTGTTTAAAAATCCCATTTTTATTACATGGGTTATGAAATGATGTATGATTTATGATTTTGTGGAACACATAAGAATGGTATCATTAAGAGATGGGTGGGACCTATATCTCCCTCCAATGCATTGGGTAATGATTTCATATCTCATGAGATAGACATGGCTGGAATGGTAGGTTATACCGGTTCAGTGAAACAGGACTGAAACGAGGGTGACTCGATTCAGAAAGGGACTTTGTCCACTAAGATAGTCTTGGCAATGAGTCATGACTAACAAGAAATGATTCTCTATGATTATGTGTGTATGCCACAAAGTTTCATGTTTTACGTTATGCTTATTGGGATTTCATTTCACTACTATGATTTATCCCATGTTATGAAATTATGCTCTCTTTTGCAGGTTAAGATTTCCAAAAGTTATGTTCTTATGAATATGATGTGATTGATTTTCTTTTGTTCACCCTTACTGAGCATTTGATCTCACCCTTTTATGTTTTCTTTTCCCCAGGATATAAAGAAAGGTTTTAGGTAAAAAAAGGAAAGATCTTTATGGGAGATATTGAAGATCATTCACCACGATTAGAAGATTACGTTCCGAGTTTACAAAGACACTAAACTATTACGATCCTTGTGTGTGTGTTTTTGTTATGTACTAAGTATTCCACAAAAGTAATTTAATGTCAATGTACGTCAAGCTTCGGGTCTCTACAAGAACTAAACTTCAATTTATATATTTTATATTATGTTTTAATGAGAATTATTTTATGATAGTTAAGTGTTTAAATATCATCAAAATCATGGCATGAGGACAGTCTATGCATATAATAAGCCTATCAACTTCAACAATTGGATAAGTATTAGGGTATATATATTAATATTTTACAATTAAAACACATATCTAAACAAATTAATTATTTTTTTCAATGTTTTTTAGTGTTCAAAACCAACCATCTAAAAAGATTGTGGGTATTATGGTTTCAAATTTCGGATGGATATCACATACCATTAATAAAATAGCATCACTGAAGAGGTATATTTGAAGAAAATTATTATTTCATTTAAAATATTTATTAATACTTTTTATGTTTATTTTTCCATTGATACGATGATTTTTGAATGTATTATTATTCACAATAAGAAATAGATTTGTTTAGAAATTTCTGGGAAACATACCTCGTGTCAGAATGTACACTTATATCATGATGATGTGACTTACTAATATTTATTTAGTAGATTTTCTCTTCATTTTATCTACATTTTTTAGTTAATTTCCCCATCATTTTTATTCGATATTTGTTTTGTTAATTTTTACTAATATTGTGAAGAAATTAATTTATCAACAAAGATGAATCACCCAAGTACTATGATCATGTACTCAAAAAGGTGTACCTAGTATGAATCAATTTGTGTGGTTTCAGTTTAAATTTTAGATTTTATTAATGTATTATTTCATATTTATGTTTAATTTATTTATTTAAATAATTACTAATATAATAATAATTTTATTATATAGGTGGAATCTTTTTACCGAGTTAGGGTTTCTTGAACATAGATCCTCATGTCCATGAGATATTGGACATCGAGGATAGAACTGGGACAATAGAAACAACAAAATGGGTCATAAATTTATATAAAAAACATGAAAAGTTGAATTCATGATTCTTATTTAGTTTATTTTTTCATCATTTTGTCTTCTATTTTTAAGTTAATTTCTTTATCATTTTTATCTAATAATTATTTAATGATTTTCATAAATCTTTTGCCAATTCATTTTCTACTTTCAATTATCTACAACAAGCCAGAAAAGAGAGAACATGTTTCTTTGGGATGGGGCATTTCATACAATATGGTGTTTTATATTCCATACAAATATAACATGTTCATTATTTTTTGACTTGTTACATCATGTTGAAATCAAAACACACATCACATACTCCATCATTTACACCTCAATTTGATACCCAATGTTCTCGGTATGAAATGAACTGTATGGTTTCTATTTATACAAATAACAAAATCAAAACTTACAAAACACATTTATATTATATTGATGATTTATTCAAGCTATCAATAAGTTATTTGAGAAGTGTTGGAATCATACTCACCTTAATCTGACAGATTGTGTGGCTAGTATGACTCTAAGTGTGTCTTTTATTATTTAAAATTTACATAAATTTTAGTAAAAAACAAAAGTGACATACTCAAAGTAGATAAAACGAATTTTTTTTATTTTGATACATTAGTTGAATTATCTATAAGTCATTTTTGATGTTTAAGAATCATAAAAAACCATAATCTGATAAACAGTGTGACTGATATGACTCCTAGTGTGTCCTTATTTTAAATTGACATTAATTTTAGAAAATAAACATAAGTGACATACTCAAAATCGATAAAAAACGATTAGATTATTTTTATACTTTATTTAAATGATCCATAATTCATTTTTTATATATAGGAATCAGTCTCACCTTAATTTAATACATAGTGTGCTTGGTATGACTCTAAGTGTTTTTTATTTAAAATTGACATTAGTTTTTGTAAAAAAAAGACAAGTAACACACACACAAAATGATCAAAAGGATTTATATTGTTTTGATATTTTTGGGAAATAATCCATAATTCATTTTTGACATGTATTAATTATCCTCACCTCAATCAGATACACCGTGTGAAAATTATAACTCAAGGAATATGTTATCAGTTTAAAATTGATATTTTTGTTCAAAAAGTGTATAACTCACAAAACACTAATTAAAAATTCGCCGATTGTCTTGATTATTTAGGAAAACGATTCGTAAGTCATTTTTGACATTTAAGATTTAGTATCACATCCAGAATACACATAATGTGACTGGTATGACTCAAAGTATGTGTTTCTAGTTTAAAATTACATTTTAGTAAAAAAAAACAGACATAATCAAAACAATGAAAATGAATTCATATTGATTTGATGCTTTAGGTAATTGATCTGCAGGTAATTTATTATGTGTAGGAATCAACTACACTATAATACAATACATTGTGTTCTTATTAGGACTCCAAGTGTGTATATTTAAATAAAAATGACCTTAATTTTAGTAAATCAAATGAAATAAACAAAACTGTGAAAACAGATTAATATTGTTCAGATACATTAAAAAAATTACATAAGTCATTTTTGATGTGTAGTAATTATCCACACCTCAATCAGATACACAGTGTGCTCGGTATTTCCCAAGGTGTTCATTATCAGTTCAAAATTTAAATTTTAGTTCAAAAGTGTGTCACTCATTGAAAACCAAGAAAATGTGATTTATTTTTATTTATAATTTAGTACCAAAATTTATATTTATTTTTGACATGTATCAATCATTCTCACATCAAACTAACACAATATGTTGTCAGTATGACTCAAAGTGAGTGTCTTCACATTAAAATAACAGTTCAGTAAAAAATGTGACATAATCAAGACTAAAAAAATAATTTTGGGTGATTTAATACATTAGTAAACTATTAAATAAATAATTTTTTATATGTTCAAATTATCCACACCTCAATCAAATACAAAATGTTCCTAGTATGACTCTAAGAGTGTCTTTTTATTTAAAATAGACAATAATTTTTATAAAAGAGACATATGACATACTCAAAACTGATCCAGTGAACCAAGAGAGTATTTATAATATAGTAAAATGATCCAAAATTCTTTCTTGGTGTGTTCTAATCATATAAAACTCAATCATACACATAGTGTGCTTAGTATTACTCTATTTGTGATTTTTTTTAAAAAAATTAAAATTAATTTTATTAAAAAAGACAAGTGGAAGACTCAAGACTGATAAAAATCATTAATATTGTATTGATTCATTATTACAATGATCACAAAGTAATTTTTGATGTGTAGTAATTATCCTCACCTAAATTTTACACATGGTGTGACTGATATATCTCTAGGTGTCCGTTATGAGTTCAAAATTGAAAATTTAGTTCAAAAATTGTGTCACTTTCCATAAACTATGAAAACATACTTTAATATATCATGATAATTTTTTAAAATAATTCATAAGTCATTTCTGAGATATAGAACTTTATATCAAGTCAAATTGAAACACGATGTGACCAGTATGACTCAAAGTGAAGGTTCCCTATTTAAAATTTTATTTTAGTAAAAATACACGTGACATTCAAAAAACCAAAAAAAAAATTAATTGATTTTATACCTAATTAAAATGATACATAAGTTATTTTTGACATTTTGGAATCATCCTCACCTCAATATGATACACAGTGTTCTTGTTATAACTCCAATTGTATCTTTTTATTTAAAATTGAAATTATTTTTAATAAAAAGGAAAACTGACATACACAAAACTGAGAAAACGTATTCAGATTGTTTTGATACTTTATGAAAATGATCTATAATTTATTTTTTTATGTTTAGTAATCATGTTCACTATAATCGTAGACACAACATGCCTAGTATAACATAAATTGTTATTTATTATTTTAAAATTGGCATTTTAGTTTAATACACATGTCACTCACTGAAAACAAAGAAAACACACTCTTATTGTCTTGATACTTTAGTTAAATGATTCATAAATTATTTTTTAAATGTAAGAATCAATATCATGTCAAAAAAGCACACATTGTGATCAGTATGACTCAAAGTGTGTGTTTCCAGTTTAAAATGATATTTCAGTAAAAAAATAAGTGATAAAGTTAAAATTGGGAGAAAAATTCATATTATTTTGATAATTTATTAAAATTATCCAAAATTCATTTGTGACATGTAGGAATTAGTTTCACATCAATCCGACGCATGATATTATAGGTATGACTCCAAGTGTGTATTTTTATTTAAAATTGAAATTAATTTCAGTAAAAAAGATAAGTAAAATACTAAAAACCAAGAAAAAACATTCATATTATTTTGGAAAACTATCCGTACATAATTTTTGACTTGTATGAATCATTATTACCTCAATACAATAAACGATGTGTCTGGTATGACTCCAAGTGTGTATTTGAATTTAAAAATGACATTAATTTTGTAAAAAATGACAAGTGACATACTCAAAACTGAGAAAATGAAGTCAGATTGTTTTAATACATAAGAAAAGCAATCCATAAGTCATTTTTGATATATAGGAATTATCAGCAACTCAATCTGATACATAGTTTTCCAGATATAACTCAAGGTGTCTATTATTGATTTATAATTGGTCTTTTTGTTAAAAAAGTTTGTCACTCTCTGAAAACAACGAAAATGGACTTTGATTGTCTTGATAATTTAGTAAAATGGTTTATAAGTCATTATTTGTGTAAAAATTAGTGTAATGTCAAACCTAGACATGATATGACCATTATGACTCAAATTATGTTTTTCCAATTGAAAATTATGGTTTATTTGAAAACAAAAGTGACATACTCAAAACCAAGAAAATTCATTGGTATTTTTTGATACTTTAGAATAAGGATCCATAAGATATTTTTGATGTGTAAGAATCAATAAAACCACAATATAATACATGGTGTGCTTGATATGACTCCAATTGTGTATTTTTTTGAACTGACATTAATTTTAGTAGAAAAAATGTGACATTCTCAAAAGTGATAAAACACAATCATATTGCTTTTATACTTTAGGAAAATAATAAATAAGTCATTTTTGATTTGGAGGAATCAACATCAGGTCAATTTGATACATAGTGCACCTGGTATGACTTCAAGTGTGTACTTTTATAAAAAAAATTAGATTAATTATAGTAAAAAATATTATTGACATACTCAAAATGAAGAAAACACATTTAGACAATTTTTATACTTTAAGAAAATGATCCAAAATTCAACATAATGTGTAGTAATTAGTTACACATCAAACTGAAACACGATATTCTTAATATAACTCAAGGAATCTGTTATCATTTTAAAATTGACATTTTAGTTCAAAAAGTTTGCCACTAAGTAAAAATCAAGATAAATGATTTGATTTTCTAGATAATTTATTAAAATGATTAATAATTCATTTATGATGTGTAAGATTTAGTATCATATCAAACTGACACATGATGTGACATGAATGACTCAAAGTGAGTGTTTCTAGTTTAAATTGAAATTTTAGTAATAAAATACACGTGACACTCAAAATATCAAAAAAACATTTATATGTTTTTATAATTTTTTAAAACCATTTATAATTAATTTTTTATGTGAAGGAATAAACATCACCACAATCTGATACATAATGTGACTGATATAACTCTAAGTGCATATTTTTATTTACAATTAACATTAATCTTTGTAAAAAAAGATGAGTGATATACTCAAATATAAATAGATGCATTTATATTGTTTTGATTCTTTAAGAAAATGATCCATAAGTCATTTTTTATGGTTAGGAATTATCCATATCTCAATATGATACATCACGTGCCCGGTATAACTCAAAGTGTTCGTTATCAGTTTAAAATTCACATTTTAGTTCCAAACATGTGTCACTCACTGAAAACAGAGAAAACATGCTCTTATTCGATTAATAGTTTTGGGAAAACATTCATAAGTCAGTTTTGACATTTTAGAATTTGTCTCATATCAAACTAACACATGATGTGACCGGACTCAAAGTGTATGTTTCTAGTATAAAATTATATTTATGTCAAAATCACAAGTTACATACTCAAAACCATGAAAACACATTCATGTTATTTTGATACATATTGAAAATGATCCATATATCATTTTTCACATGCATGAATCAATTGTATCTTAATCCTATGTGTGGTGTTACCAATATGGCACTAAAAAAAGGGAATTAGTGGTAGTTATTTTGTGAACTGTTAGTGGTTTAAATCACCTCTAAATAATATAGTAGCAGTTATAAAAATTATCACATATTTCATGGCCACAAATAATTTATTGGAGGTTTCTTTAATTTCAAGGTGATTTATGTATGTTTCATTGTTGTAGCATTTAGTAGTTTCTTATTTTTTATTTAGAGGTGTTTTTTTAATAAATACCCTGGAAAAAAATAAATAAAATGAAACTAACCACCATATAACATATTATTGGTGGTTGGTTGTAGCGGCGGTTAAGCATAATCACCATTAATCATATATTTGTTAATGTGCTTAGTGGAAGTTATTAAAACCTCACTAAAAATAAATTTTTTTAATTAAAACTATAAATATAAAAAAACTGACATGAATTAAACTAAAACATTATTATATTATAAATACATCATACATACATCATACATCTAATGTCATATATAAAAAAATCCACAGTCCTGAAAATCTCAGTATCATTCAACTCATACATCAGTCAACAAATACCTCAATCATTAATCTATATATATATATATATAATATGTCCAGCAACAACCCATTCCCAATATACATCCATTTCAAGAACTCCACTCTATATATATACCTCCGCATCATCTCATAAACAGAAGCCAACCATGTTATCTCATCAACTATAACAAAATATCTAACATAAATTAAAACTAGACATAATAAATAAAAATTAAAGTAGAATAATTGATAAAATTTTAACATACCATAGAAACTAAGAACCATCATGAATACCTTATGAAGAATTTCATGGATCAGAATGGTTAACGTCATACCTACTGCTAGTATCTGTCACCTATAATAAAATCCATAACATTTAAAATAATAAATCAGAAAGATAAAAGACACTGAATATATTCAAAATTTTTCACATAGTTTTTTTATTTTCTAATTAAACAAAAAAATTAACCTAAAACAAATAATATATAATTAAAAATTCTTTGAAATCATAAACCTACCTATTTAAGATATGATTCGACACATGAAACCGAAAAGGGATAAGTATTTATTATAATTAATATTTAAATTCAAGTGTGGTGTGCTTGAAATTTACTTAACAAATTTTTTTAAAGGATTTGATTTCAAAACATCTCTTATAATTCTAAAATAACTCATTGATGGTTTTACCCTGATTCTATGTCAATCTGAGGTAGGTTTATAGGGGTTTGGCCACTCCACACATGTTTTAGTGTTTTCAAAAACTAATAATACATTTAAAACCATCATAAGAAAACCATTATTTGGAATGGAGTGTCATTTGTTCCTATATTTCATAATTCAATCAACGGTCATTTACCCCTCATATTAGGGAAATTTGTCATCATTTTACTAGTTTTAACCCCCAAACAATTGTTTTTAAAGGATTTTGTACCTTTAAGAAGTGTTTATCAAGTATGTTTTACCACAAAACTTGTTAGAATGATGTGTTATCTATGTGTACATGTAAAATTTAATTCATTAGAATTTTTCCCATTCTTCCATGTCAATATTAGGTAATTTTCTATGTTTTTTACTGTTCCATGAATTTTTTAGTGTTTTAAAACACAAAGGTGCATTTCCACCCATCATGGGAAAACTATAATTTAAAATTATGTCTTCTTAGTTCCTAAATTTCCCAATTCAATATTTAATTGTTTTCCACTGATTTCAAGGACACCTGACATCATTTTTCAGGTTTTGACCCCCCCCCAAAACACAAGTTTTTAAAGGCTTTTGTACCTTTAATAAGTGTTTATCACATCATTCCGACCACACCGCACATCGGATTGATATTTTTATGTGATTATACATCAAACAATAACTAGGTGGTTGTTTTAAAATTATTTCACATCAATATTATATTATTTTATATGGGTTTGACTATTCCACACATGCTTTAGTGTTTTAAAACACTAAAAAATGTTTAGAGACATCTCATGAAACCTGTAATTTGGAATGATGTGTTATTGGTTCATACATTTTAAGAATCAGTAAATGGTTATTGGTTCATTATTTCAGGGTAATTTGATATCATTTTATTGGTTTTGACCACTCAACACATGTTTTTAAAGTACTTTGTACCTTTATGAAGTGTTTACCGAGTCATTTCGACTACACCGCATGTTATATTGATGTTGTTTTTCATACACATAATAAACAATTCATTGGGGGGTTTCTCTGTGATTTTATGTCAATTTGATGACATCTTCAATGGTTTTTACCATTCCACGCTTATTTTAGTGTTTTAAGACACTAAAAATGTGTTTATAGCCATCCCAGAAAAACCATAAATTTGAATGACATGCCATCAGTTCCAACATTTAAAATTTAAAAATACTTTTATTTTACCCTAATTTCCAGTAAATCTAATTTTTTTTGCAGTTTTTGATTCCCAAACGCTTTTCTTAAAGGCTTTAATGCCTTAATAAGTGTTTACTGAGTCATTCTGACACACCGCACATTAGATTGATGTGTTGTCTGCGCATACACAATATAAATAACATAGAAATGGTTTTACCTTGATTCTATGTTACCTTGATGACTTTTTCTATCCTTTTGGCCATTCCATGCACATTTTAGTTTTTTAAAACCCTAGAAACACATTTAAGACCAATTAGGGAAAACCATAATTCAAAATGCAATGACATCAATTCCCCCATTTTAAAATCAATTCTTAGGTCATTGAACCCAAATTTCAAGAAAACCCGATATTGTTTTCTTGGGGTTAACCCACTAAAAATTGTTTTTAATGGCTTGTATTCTTTTATGAAGGGTTTATCGAGTCATTCCAACCACATCGCACATCCGATTGATGTGTTTTCTTCACATAAAATTTAAAAATAACTCAATAGTGGGTTTCCCATAATCCCACTTCAATTTGAGGAAATTTTATATTGTTTTGATCATTCCATGAACGTTTTAGTGTTTTAAAACACTAAAAATACATTAACAGATATCCCAAACAAAATATAATTTAGAATGACATGTCGTATGTTCCTATATTGAACAATTAAATATACAGTCAATTACCCCTAATTTATTCGAAATATGACATTGATTTCCTAGTTTTGACCCTATCCTAAACCAGGCTAGGCTTCCGTCCATATTGACACCCGACTTCGCTCAAGACATGGCTCGTAGGGTGTTCTTGATCCCCACAGATCGACAACTAGTGTCGATCATAAAATTAATTTTGATGGGAATGATTTATTCCCAAAAAACATGATCAAATGAACAAAATGGGAACATAGAAAAATCAAACAATACTGAATATCGATAAATTTAAAACTGATTAATATTGAAATACATCTAAACAAAATAGAAGTAGATAAAAAAATTTGAGACCAATGCACACTAACATGATCTCTATGTGGAATCTTGGTCACCACCAACTATAAGACCAACTTGATCCAAGGTATAACTGAACCAGAAACTTAAACCTAAAAAATATCTTGGGTCTACTGATGCTGAGTCGCACAAGCAGGGTTTTAGCTTAACAGCTTAGTAGGTAATCACCATAGAGTCCATGCATTTCCTTTCCCAAAATAGTCGATATACACTAGTTTCTAAAACATTAAAAAAATTTCTTTTAAGTCATTTATGAAACCAAACACATGTTTCCTGAATTTTATTTTTAAAACCACACACCCAATATTCCTTTGAAAAAATATCTTCACTTTCCAAAACCTAGTTCAAAATGAAAACCCATGGGCAATTCATACCATGTAATCATAAAGGGATAAGAAAAAAAGTGAATGAAATAAAACCAACTTGCATAAACTAGCATGGTAAAAATCTAAAAAAGTAGGAGAAAATAAACATAACATACTAATAGTAATATTGGGAATTTCTTAAACAACTCTCAAAGAATTCCTTGTATGTACTCAGATTGGACTCACCAGCCATCATATAGTACAACTCCATAGAATATAATCAATTGTCCTATCTAAACTAGAAAATCTAGTGGCATGCCCCACCTGGCCCCATCATGTCCAGGGGGTATCGACCCATCTAATCATGGTCAAAAAGAAAATTTCACTCAATGATCTAGATGATTCCCAATAATCCCATGACAATAATACACAATGAAATATGGTATAACAACCATAACCCACATCATTCCTATGCAAGATCCACTAAAAGGGTACACTTCCAAAGGTCTAGTGGTTTCTAACCCATTCCCATAAAAAATCCATTGGAGTAGATCCTATCCTAATGATCGAGTGGTCTTCATATCGTAATCCAAATCATTAAGAATACACATGAAGAACCATTTATTTCACATGTGATAATAGGTCTGTCACATCAATTGAGTTTCAAAAATCACTTTCTCAATAATTTTTAAATACCAAATGGGCCACATGATGCCCATGTTTTCTGTCCATTTTGCAAAACATTCCAATATGCCCACTGGGCCCAAACATCAAATAAGTCCCAAAAATTTTTTTTAATACATCACGAGGTTCTAATTGATAATTCACATCATTTCACAACAAACCAAATTTTTTAAGACAACACGAAATTCCAACATGACCTTTAAGATTTCCAACCCAAGGACATTTAAAAATTAAAATAAAATACTCTTACCAATCCATTGTGAAAAATTAAAAAAACATGAGAATCCTCAAATGGTCTTTTAACATTTTAGAATCCAAGAGACATAAAAAAATACCAAATGGGACATTATATAATTTTAGTAACCATGTGTTTCTAATTTCCAAATGTGTCTCATTTTATATCCATCATCAAGACTAACGTCAAATTTCTCAATTGTCCAAGGATTAAAAAATGCATTTGAAATCTCCTTTAAAGTCACATGAAGCACCAACACACTACTTATAAATAAAGTTACCATTTTTGAAAAGAAATAGGAAAGGGGGGAGAATCCTTTGGATAACCATTGTTCATGGAAGAACCTATTTCTATACAAGTGACAAATGGGCCTTAATAAAACATTAAAAAAATATTTCTAAAATAATCCCACACATCATTTACAACACCAAACCCATTTAGAAACTAATTTATGAAAAGGAAACCAACATTATATGACACCCTTCAAGTATCCCAAAAATCACAAAATTAATTTTTAAATAAATATCACTGGCTTTTTTATCAACACAACATGCCACACATAAGAATCACAAAATAAATTTCATAAATGTCCACTTATAACATCAAATTGAAACTACAAACACATTATGAAAACATAACCAAGTGAAAAAACCACCCAAATCACCCAATTTAACTTTAAAAACCCAATTTGTCATTTTATCAGACACCTTGAATGAATTCAAATCTAGGAATAATTAAAGTAACCCCTGAAATCCCATTTTGCAACAATTTTCTGTCATCAAAACACACAATAAATTTATTATAACACATCAAAAGTAAGGGAAACACATTTATAAATCATATAGGAACGAAAAATCATGAAATTGAATGTATTAGAATGAAAATGGATGGAAACACCTATTTCAATGATGTTCAATCACAAAAAACTGCAGGAGAAGGAAGATCCAATCCCAAGAGATAGTCCACACACCATAAAATCAAAGGAAAACATCACACACATCAACCCTAACCCTTAGGGTTCTCCCAAGGTGGAACCCCACCAGGAGAAACCATGAAATATAGATAGAAAATATAAAATAAATGAAATATAACAAAAAACCATGAATAACTCACCTTAGAACCATCAAAGTACACCCATGGGAAAAAGAGGTCTAAAAGAGGGAATATTGAGAGAACCCATGGTGTTTTTAGGTCGATCAAGGGATGAGAACCATAAAATAGGGTTAAAAACGAAGTGAAAATGGGTAATTTCCAATTTTTAATTACTTAGGAAATCACATGATTTGGCCGCACGGTTTTCCAATCCATGCTCTAACTGTGCACCCCTCACTACCCAAGAAACACAATCCACATGTTTACCCCACATTATTTTACAAAAAATGTGCCAACTGTACAGTTTACTTTGCCCAAAAATGAAAATTGTCACATGGATTCTTAGGTAAAGGCATATGATTTCCCCTAACCTTATGCCACCTACTTTTAAGCCCAAAACAATCTCCTAAAATCAAAAATCCAAACTAGGAACTCAATCCAAAACCTATGAAAAAAATCCAAAGTCCAGAAAAGAATATAATTATGGAAATTCCATGATTGAGGAGTAAAAAGTCACCCCACCACAAACACATTACAGCCCTAGAAGTCACCTATCCATGTAATAACCAAAACTTGATCACAAAACTGAATAAAGTCGTACAAACCCAAGAACCTTGGGGGAACCTCTTGCTTCACAAGTCACACCCAACCAAATTTAGAGGACACAAAAACATAAAGTATAGTGGGAGAAAATTCTAGGGTTCTACACACCATAAGAACCTGATTGACACCATGAGGAGGCTTTGGAAGAGCCCAAAGAGGGAACTCCCCAAACAATCCAACCCAAATTTCTTTGCACATATTAAACAAAACAACAACCTAATCAAGAAATTCCCCACATAAAACAAACTCCCTACAAAATGGTAAACCCATGAATGGAACTAGAACCATGTATTGAATCTGAAAACAAGATAAAGTCATAAATATTCACATGCAAGAATATCTCCAAATAAGTGAAATAGAAAACTAAAAATGATTCAGGAAAGACAAGCGATTTATAGATCCTCACCCAAGGACCAAAAATGATCCTGTAGGAAAATAGGTTCCCCGGGTCTCTTATAAAGACCTCATAGCTAGTGATAAACTAAAAAAACAAACTTAAGTCATCTCCACTCAAACACTGGAGAAAAGAATTGGGTCGTGGTTCCCCACACCCCTGGTGATTCATGATTGCATGTAAGCTTCAACCTGAGACCTGCGACAAGAGATCTGATTTTTGATGCATCCACGACCCCATAGTTTGGTGATAAAATCATTCGATCAAGACTTCTTCTTTGGGAAATGATTTTTAAAAAACATCTCTAGATGACCCAAATGGCCATAGTGATTATAGGTCATTGTAGGGTGAAAAGATTGCTTTGAATGCCCAAACTGACTGCACTGAAAACATATGAGTGAATTGTTCAATAAATTATATGTCAAAACCTATGAAAGATGTTTTTTAGAAATACTTTCCTCTAGAACACATATTTCAATATGGGGAACCTTCATAAGCACCACCTACCACTGTCTTTACCCTGAAATCTAGCTCAGCTAAGAACACCTCATCCACTAACATCTCGAAACTAAGATCCTTAAAGGAGAGGGATCACACCATGATATTGGGATAAAACCACAAATTAAAATTGTATTTTTCAACTCATCATATAATGAAACCTCTGTGTAAATGGAAAATAGCTCTCTAAAGTTTTCAATATATTCTTTCACTATCTACTTGCCCTATCAAATACTCATGTCCTTTTCCACTTTCTTCACCTTCACCTTTTCAGGTAAATACCATCGAACAAAAGTGGTCTTGAACACCTCCCACTTGATCAAAATTTCATTGATGATGGAGTAGTCACATTACACTAATCTAAAGATAGACCTTCAGAAAAACCTAGAACAACATGCACTCTCATAGATTTGGGAGTTCTCAATGAACTGATGATACACTCAACTTCATCAAGAAATTCCCCTGCCTCTAATGAGCCTTGATCACTATAGAAGACAGTAAATAACTGAGAGAAACTAGAAACTGGATAAGACCCAATAGAAATTTTGGTGACCTTTCTAGGTGGAATATTCTAAACAACATAATTAGAACAAGACATGAATCAACATCAACCTGCATCTTAACCAAAAATAACATCTCAGTCCAAAAATAGTCTCATAATCCAAACACTTCAAGCACAACAAAAAATTTACTCTTTTCAAAAACCCCGTTTTTTTAATTCCAAAACATCCTTATGCCAAGTGAACTATCAAAATAAAAAAAACCATTTGTCATAGAACCCAAACCTAATTTATAATGAAAAACTAATTCCTGAAATAATTTTTTCTTTCAAATATAATTTTGGAAAACTGAATCCAAACCTTGGATTTCAAATACTTACCCATGGAATCCTATGAACCACCACATATATATCCATCACATATCTATAATATTATCCATGAATGCATGCCAAAATTGACATTCCATGAACACTCACACATATGTGATCTCTTATAAGGAATACGAAGGGTCACACATACCACTTTATCATTAAGCCCTAGTATTTACGAAATTATCTATTCAATTTACCTCCAAATTTTAAACAAATTTCAATATTTCAAATCAATTTATTTTTTAATAACTCATTTTACTTTTCAATCTAAAACCAATTTTAAAAAATAATTTTCATTTCAAGAACCGTTTTCATTTTAATATATCAGTCACACTAACTGAGACCAAATCAAAACACACAACTTACACAAAACTCCTCGAATGAGGAACTAGTGGTCATGAAAAACCTGACGACATGGTTAGGGGACGATGCCCCAATAAATCATTAACCACTAAGAGTACCTTAAACCATGAACTTAGATACCACATGGATCACTAATCCATGTGAGATCAAGACATGACACATGATCACCTCCATTGTCCTTCCCCATCTACACAAAATAAAAATAAAAATATAGACTCAAATACTATACTACCTATGGAAACAGGAGGATAAATACGAGAAAGGGTTCATGATGTCATTACCATACCTACCATCTATGTCCTAACGGTCCGAATATCTAATATAACTGACACCACAAATAAAAAGAACCTAGATCTGAAACCACTTTTTCATGAACCAAGCTAGGATTCCATCCAAACCGACACCCGACCTAGCTTGAGACATGGCCCGAAGGGAATTATGGATCCCCATAGGATGGAAACTAGTGTGAGGCATCAAAGTAATCACAATGGGAATGGTTTTTTTAAAACAAACCAGGATCAAATGAAAAAATTGGGCTCACAACAAAATCTAACAATACTAAATATCAATAAATGAAAAACATATCCAGATTCAAGAAAATCTAAAAAAATTGAACTAAATACTAAAATGTGATAGAACCATGATTACACAATCACCACATGACCTCTTGGCCACCACCATCCATAAGACCAAAGAGCTCCAAGGGTACAAACAAACCAGAAACCAGAACATTCAAAATAGCTCAAGTCTACCGATGCTGAGTGGCACAAGTAGGGTATGAGCTTAATAGCTCAGTAGGTAATCACCATAGAGTTCGTGAATTTATTTTCCTGAATCATTCCACAAACACTGGTTTGAAATTCATTTTGAAAACAAGATTTTACATCATTTAAGAAACTAAACATAACATTCCTATTTTTTTAAACCACAGAAATGGATTTCATTTTCAAAATAAATTTCACATTCCAAGACATAGTTAAAGACCAAAACCCATGTGAAATCCATGTTAATTAATTAAAAAGGGTTATGCTTAATGTAAAGGAAACAAAACCAAATTTTATAAACTAGGAGGGATAAAATCCAAACATAAAGTATAAAATAAATAGAACATACTTATAGTAATAATATTCATTTCTTAAGAATATCTAGAGGTAATCCATGGGAGTACTCAGTTTAGACTCAAACACAAACATATGGTGAAGCTCCATAGATAATAACTAATTGTATTCTATAAACTATCCAATTCAATGGAACACCCCACCTCGCCCCATCATGTCTAGGGGGTACCAACACATCTAATCAGGGTAGAATATAACCTACAACTCAACCCTCTAGATGAATCCCATGAATCCCATAATAAAAATACATAGTGAAACATGGTATTAAAACCATAAACTAGAACATTCTCATTCATTATCCACTATAGGGGAACCCATCCCAAGGTTTAGTGTCTTCCAACCAATTCTCATGCATGAGCCAATAGATGGGATCCCATACAAAATATCCAATAGCCTCCATACCATAGGCCAAATGTTCATGAATACGCATGAAGAACCATTTATTTCATAAGTTCCAATCAGTCTATCACATCATTTGAGTTTCAAAATTCAATTTCTTAGTAATTTTTAAATACCAACCCGGCCTCATGATGCATATGTTTTCAATACATTTTCCAAAACATTCCAACATTTCCATCGGGACTACATATCACATAAGTTCCAAAAAAATTACCAAAACAACATATGTTGCCATTCGGGCATTCCCGTCATTTCACATCAAACCAAAATTTCATAGACAACCTGAAATTCCAATAGGGACATGAAGACTTCCAACCCAAATACATTTACAAATCCATTTTTATATCATTTCCAAATCCAATATAAAACACGAATTCTACATGATGAATTCCAAATAGGGCTTTACATTTCAAATACAACACTCTTCCCAATCCAAAGTAAAAAACACGAGACAACACGAGAAGAACCAAATGAGCCTTTAACATTTCATAATCCAAGACACGTCAGAAATTTAAAATGGTACCTTATATATTTTTAGTTACCATGTGTGTCTAAAGTTCCAAACATGCCTTTGTTCTAATACTTCATCCAGAACTAACATAACATTATCAAATGATCCAAATCATTTGGAAATACATTTTAAACCACATTTAGTGACACATGAAGCACCGACACACTACACAAAATAAAATAACCATATTAGAAAATAAATAGGGAGAGGAGGAGAAGCCATTGGAAAAACATAGTTAAAGGAAGAACCCATTTCCATTAAATTTCCAAACAAGCCTCATACAACCATTAAAAAAAACACATTTTTACAAAATAATACGACACATCATTTACATCCCCACAAAAAGTTAGAAGCTCATTTGAGAAAATAAACCATCATTCATTGACACTCTTCAAGTGACTTTAAACTCACCCAAAGACCTTTTTAAAATAATATCACTTTATTTTAGATCAACATAACATGCCACACATAAGGGTAACAACCTAAAAGTCACAAATATCCACTTACAACACCCAACTCACAATCTGACCAAATTACCAAAACATAACCACGAGAAAACACCACCCAAATCACCCAATTTCACTTTAAAAACTCAATTGGAATTTTATCAAACACCTATCTTTAATTAAAAAATATTCATAATTAAAGAAACCCTCGGTATACTATTTCTCACTAATTTTCCATCATCAAAAAACATAATCATTTACTAATAACACATCACAAGAAAGGGAAAGACAGATATATATCATTTAACATATTTTATTAATGAAAAGATAAATAGTACAAAGTCAAGAATGGGAACTAGGTAATGGGGGTCAAATGTAATAATATCCCAGGGAATCACCTAAAATAACACTAAAACACTTCAGGCGAAAGGATCTTGGGCTGTATGAGGAAACAAAATCACCATCATGAGAGAACCGAGATGCAATGAAGTATGTCACTTTATTACCCACACGCCATGTATGAATTAAGATAGTGTTTCAATCAATGAGAAACATGAAGTGACATATATGGTATATAATATTCCATGTAATGAAGTTCTCATCCATAATAGAGTTATAGAGGATTTTGGAATAAGGTTTGATCTTTGAGGGAAACATTTGTTTAGACAGACTAAATTGAATCCCCTTCAGAAGTGCCCAGGCCTCAGCCTGTAGGGAGAATCCACTACTAATGTATGCATTGTATGTAGAAACCAAAATTCCCCTCGAGTTAAGGATCATGAAACCACTCCTCATAATTCCTAGAGCACAAGACCCATAAAAAATTTAGTTTTATCCCTGCAATGGGGGTCTCAAACAAATCCATCGACCCAATGAAACCCTGTAATAGAAAACATGCACCTTATTCCGAAGCATCTTTCTCAACAAAAGGGATTCCTCCCATTTTTATAGAAGGACCCACCCAAATATATGATCAGTCATTTAGATGTAGTGATCAGGACCACTTTTAAGTACACAACACCTTCAAAAAGCCATTTGTTCCTCGCCTCCTAGATACACCAACAACCAGATGAAAAACATATTTCTCTCACATTCTTCTCTGTTTTATTAGAACCAACACAATGGAACCAACTCTGTAAGAATGAATATCTTGAACTGATTGGGGATGATAAGTGGGTGAACTCCCTCATTTCTTCCCAGACAAAACTATCTTATTCACTCTTGAAAACTAAATGTGAGGTGGTCTCAAAAAAGTGGGTCTGACAAAAAGAAAATTTGGAAAGAATTCAAAATCCATTCCGGAGGATCTCCTCATATGTGGTGTGGTGTTGAATCCTCCAATGGTGTAAATGGTGGAGAAACGCAAAATAGAGTTAAAACATTGGAGGGGAAAGTGGCAATTTCCAATTTTTAATGACCTTGAAAACTCGAACAGTTTGTTTGCACAATTTTCCAAATTGTGCACCAACTATGAACCCCTAACTACCCAATAGTAACATGAAACATGGTTAAACCACATAGTTTTTCAAATCATTTTACAACCATGTGGTCACCACTTCCCAAAAAATGAAATTTGTTACATGGTTTCCTTGGAAAAGTCTTACAATTTCTGCTAATCGTGCGCCAACCATGCACCACCTTCTATCAAGCCCAAAAAATCTAAAAACTGAAAAATTAAAACCATGAAATCAACCCATACCCCTTCCAAAAAATCCAAATCCAATAAAATAATATGTTAAATGAAATTCCATGGTCGGGGCTTAAGAGACCCTCAACACTTGTTATTAAATGCTTTTGTACCATTAAGAAGTGTTACTGAGTCATTCAGACCACACCAAACATTGTCTTGACATTTTTTATATGTTTTTAGGTCACAAATAATTCAATGGTATTTTTCTAATGATTCCACATCAAAATGTGGCCATTTATAATGGGTTTGACCATTACACACACGTTTTAGTTTTTTAAAACACTAGAAACATGTTTAGAACCATATCAATAAAACCATAATTCAGAATGATGTTCTGTTGGTTCCTAAATTTCAAAATTCAGTAGACGTTCATTTCATATAAATTTAGGGCAATAAAATTTCATTTTCATGGTTTTTACACACTAACAAATTTTTTTAATGGCTTTTGTACCTTTAAGAAGTTTTTACCAAGTCATTATGAGTACACCACACGTCATATGGATGTTTTTTCTATGTGTACACATAAAAAATAACTCATTGGTTGTTTTTATAAGATCCTATATCAACATGAGGTTGTTTTCTATCGTTTTGACCATTCCATAAACGTTTTAGTGTTTTAAACACTAAAAATACATTTAAAGACATCTAAAAAACCATAATTCAGAATGACCTTTAATCAGTTCCTATATTTCACAATAAAATATATGGTTGCTCTCCCCTGATTTTAGTTCAATATGACATTTTTTTCAGGTTTTGAACCCCTGAAACTTTTTTAAAGGCTTTTTACCATTAATAAGTGTTTTCTGAGTCATTCTAACCACATCGCACATCATATTGATGTTTTATCTCTGCGTACAAATCAAAAATAACTCAATGATGGTTTTCACATGATTTAACATCAATATGAAGTATTTTTATATCAGTTTTACCATTCCACACACGTTTTTGGGTTTGAAAACACTAAAATTATATTTACAACAATCAGGGGAAAAGTATACTTCATAATGATGTGTAATCAGTTTCTATATTTCAAAATTAAATCTATGGTCATTGTCCCATGATTTTTATTAAATCCAATTTTTTTCCTTTTTTCATTCTATATCACTTGTTTTTAAAGGGTTTTGTACCATTAAGAATCATTTATCGAGTCATTCCAACCACACCACTGATTTGATTGATGTATTGTCTACATGTACAAGTAAAGAAAAACTCAGTAGTGGTTTTCCATGATTCCACATCAATATGAGGTTGTTTTATATGGGTTTTACCATTCCATGCATGTTTTAGTGACTTAAAATACTAAAAATGCATTTAAGGTCATCTTAGAAAATTCGTAATTTAGAATGAAAATTAGTTCATTACTAAATTTCACAATTCAATATATTGTCATTTTACCATGATTTGAAGGAAATATGACATTTTTTTCTATGTTTTGACCCCCTTAAACTTGTTTTTAAAGGTTAGTATACTTTTTAGATGTGTTTAATGAGTCATTCCGACCACACCACACAGCAGATTTGATGTGTTTCCTACGTGTTCACATAAAAAATATCTCAGTGGTGGTTTTACCATGATTTCACATCAATATAAGTTATTTTTATATGGTTTTGACCATACCATGTATATTTTATTGTTTTAAAACACTAAAAACGCATTTACAACCATCCCAGGTAAACCGTAATTTGAAATGAAATTATGTTAGTTCCTACATTTCAAAATTCAATCTACGGTTTTTGTCCCCAAATTTAAGATCAATACGATGTCGTTTTCCTAGTTTTTACCTCCCAACACATGTTTTTAAAAGGATTTTGTACTTTTCTGTAGTCTTTACCATGTCAAAACTAAGAAAAAAATATCGTATTGTCTTCAAAATTATTGATATTGAATAATAATAAATTTTAGACATATAAAAATCAACCACATGTCAATATGGTATGATATGTGGTCATTATGACTCAAAATGCATGGATTTTATATACATGAGTTATTTTAGTTTTATTTATTGATGTTGGGTGTGTTCTTTGAAACATTGTGAATGGTCTATGGAATTTAGAGTTTTCCTCAATTGGATGAGCTATAAGTTTGGAAATTTTTCTCAGGGATCATGTTGATAATCTACTAAAATATATAAACTAATTAATTTTCCATTTCTAACCTCTGTTGATCATGTTTTTTCTTATAAGAGTCTTGTTGTTTCATTTTTTCTTTCAATATTTAATATTGCCTTTGTAGTTTTTGATCAACGGTAATACTTGAACCCCTACATGGTGTTCCAGAAATGGATGACACCTCCCTACCATAGACAACTGATAGAGTAGGCCCATAACCCATCCTTTGTACACATTCATAATACTCCTCTTATAAAATGATTCTAACTTCATTGTTCTAGGAAACTGATGATGATTGTAAAGGGGTTTCATCTCAGACTTCTTTAATTATAACTTATTAATACCAAAATATTAACAATGTTTTTTTAAGTATCTAACCCTCATATTATTATATAATTAATAAATGTTTCTTTACTATTTATTTAAATTTTATTACTATAAAAACATAATAATCAAAATAATGTTATAATAACAAACAAGCCTTAAACCAAATCAATTGGGGGTGGGTAAATGTTTCAAATGATGTGAAGTTGGCATATTTTGAACCATGAAAATGTCCCCATTTAATTGGGTTTAAGTCTTTTTAGTTGTTATAATATATTTTTCCTTATTATTTTTATAGTATTGAAATTATATGAAATTGTAATAAAAATAACTTACTCCAACATCTTTGGTAGGTTCATTTACAAAACTGTCAACGGGTTTCTTGTATAATTTAAACCATATATCCGTTCGACCAACAGAGTGACCAAATTTGTTATCATTTATAAATAATATAAACAAGGTATAGAAAACCTTTATTTATAAAAAAATTAAATAAATAATAATGAATAAAAACTAACAAAAATTGTTCTTTTTCTCAAAAAACTCTGAGACCCAATGATATTAGGAATGACTTGATTCTCACGGTTCACAATATTTTTTTAGGTAATTGCTAAAAAAATAGAACCATTAATAAAAATTATAATTTTATTGTTTTTATGTGATTAAGAAACTATAAAATATGTAATTACCTCATGAGATACATATCTATTGATATCGACAATGAGCTTCCATTGCATATGATAAATGACTTTAGTCACTTTCTCATACATCTATCATGAGCTCAGATAAGGTTCATTAAACTCATGCCATAATATCCATTTAAAATCTCTCCATTTATTGAACAAAATTTTCAAATTCCATGGGCGTGAAACAGATTCAGGAACAAAAAATTGAAAAAAAAGTCTTGAAAGAAAACATAACTCTTTATAAGTATAGTATAAAATTTAATTCATGTCTTTTAAATTAGTTATCAAGGAACATTAAATTAATATTACCTTTACTTGAGTATCAATGACGTCATTTTTTTAAACTCTAGGATTATGTATCCAATCTTTATAATTAATGATAAAGCTCATCATCTCGTAAGAAATATTTCCACGAATCTTCTTATAGATCTAGGCAGCATCACTGATAGGCACCCCAAAATCATTAAATAAAATGATAATAATGATGTCATTTTGGTCTCATACATCTTATGTGTTCATATGTTTATCCCTTATATGGTTTTATTTATTTATTTATCAAATTCATTAAAAAATTAATTAAATTTATAGTTTTTTTAAAATGAAATACATACCAGTAATGATAACTCACAAATATCCCCTAGATAGAGGGGTGACTAATTACTCCATCACCAGAGGTAAATCAGGAATTGGGCTACCAATGCAATCTTGGAATGGATGGATTTCTAGTATTTTTGGGTATAATGAAATCACTAGGATCCACAAAAGATAACGGTAGTTGTTTCCTTCTCTGAGATGATGATCATCTAGGATCATTAAATTTATTATTCTTGGTATTCTTTCATTTCAAATGGTTAAGGTATATTAAATGTATAAAAAATGAAAAACTATGATATTTTTACAAATAAGAAAAGAAAAACTAGAACAATGTATATATGTACAAAACACTTATCAATGACAAATTTTAATATATTTTCATTAACAATTTTTTCATTGAATTATATTCATCTTCATTATCTTTATTGTTATCAACCTCTATTGTGATGAGTCTTTCATTTTAACCCTCTCTTTAAAGTTCTAATATTTAGATATTGTCACAAAAAATTGTTCCATTTTTTTGGTTGATGAGATTCACTATCACAAAGTACCAATTGATCTTCACTACCCATACCATATAAGTTTTTATACTTAGGTATACTATAACACTCCAAACATCATATATTTCTTTATCCACACAATAGACCATATTCACTTATAAATTGTAGATAAACGGATCATGATCTATATACTCATCGATATCCATCTAGTGATTGATTTTTAAATAATTAAAATATAACAAATCATTCATTTCAGACTTATTAATATTTACCCATTTTCATTTGAATAAGATAATGAAACATTTTCCATGATAGTTTAATTCAATTATATCATTCAACTTCCCATAGTATTCCACCTCTACAAGATGAAATACACCATTATTTTGAGTGTTCAAGTCTTATTCATGATAAATTGTACAAAACCTGAATTCATGAATATTACAGGTTTAAATTCTATTAGTCTTCCTTAGAGGACCTTGATCCAAAAACTTCAAATCATTTGATATTTCTACTCTATTATCAACATTAATTATCTAGAAAAAAAGATATAAGGTGTTATTTTTAACATAGACAAAATAAATACATGTCAATAGTATGAATACAAGTATATACTTACGTGATGGGTGAATCATTCAATAATATTTTTATTAAAAGTTTTTTTTAATTCCAGCTAATTTTGAGATCGGAACCTTAGTTGCCTTTTTTTAAGTAAAAATTATTTAATAAATTGATCTAAAATAACACTATTGAGGAGCACATATCTATGTTCTTGTAAGTACTCGAATTCATCCATTGGAACAATTTACCCATTTTTAATTTGTTGTCCAACAATTAGAAATACTGATGACTTATTTTCAGGATGAGAATTATTGGAGTTTTCATTTGTATGTCCATCACAATTGGATCTATCCTAAATCAAATCCAAATACCTAGAACATAAGGTCAATAATTATTTATTTATGTAACCTTTAGAAATAGACTCTTATGGTTATGCTTTATTCCTCATATATTATTTCAAAATACCTAAGTACCTGATGCAAAAAATAAGAAACATATAGAAAAAATTTATTCAATTGTTTGATAAAATTGAATTCACCAATAAAAATAAAAATTATATCAACATACTTATAAATTATATACATCCATCAATAGTGTACTAGTCCTCCACAATTAGCTTCTTCAACCAAATAAATAGTCAAATGAATTATGATGATAATGAATAAAGGGGGAAATAACATCTATAACTGACAAAGTGTCAAAACAATTATTTCATGAAGTTTATCGAGCTCAGTTGGATTTATACTTTAAAAAATATTTCTTTGAACAGGGATGAAAACTCAAATAGAACCTCAATATATTTTTCAAGTAATGTATTACACAATTCCAAATGCAACAATTTCTCTATAAAAATATGTGAGTTTTGGATTTTCAATCCATGTTTCTTTTGTTGGTTTAAGTCAATGTAGGTTGATATGAAACATGAATATCCTTTTGAAACATTTACATTCTTTAAATTTTGAAGGAATATATAATTATCCTGATTTATCATTGTAAAAATAGTTGAATGATACTTTCCATTCTAATTTTCCCAAAAACTATGCTTTGTATGAATTGAATTGAAATCCTTACGAGCAGTAAGGTGATCCTTTGACATACCCTGCACATTAAGCAATGTAAAAATTACATTTCCACATATGGTCATATCAATATTCATTATGTAAATATTATGAAATATAAAATTAAACTCTGAATAAGGAAGTTTGAAAAATATACACTTATTCTTCCATTGATGTTTTCCAGATGATTCAGATATTGTACCTCATAGCCTTTCTACCCATTCATTAAACAGATGAAATTTTCCAAATTATTTAGTGAAATTCATTAATTTTCCCAAGATTTATGAAGCATATAACACATTAGGTGACATTATCCTTTCAATATCATCATTTAATCATGCCTTTTTAAAACCTAATTAATGATAATAATTAAGAAATTGACGATGAAACGAAAAACACCATTTTTTCTATGAGGTAATCGACAAGGTTCAAAATCAACATTTCAAACAGGAAAACCCAAACTGGTATGAGTGTTCTAACCAAATAAATTTCCTAGTCTACGAATATCACTAATTGTCCACATAAAAGAAGCATTCATTTTTAATAGTTTTCTTATTGATGAATCATATGTTTCCACATCATCATCCTATAATTCTCAAAATTCATTGATTGGTGGTTGAAGGTATATATCAATGTAATTTCTAGGCATTTTCATTCTAGGAATAATCATCTAAAAAATGAAGGAATTATTATTCAAAAACATCCATGGATGTAGATTATAGTAGATTAAAATAAACAAAAAATTCTTTAATTAGTAATTAAGGATCAAAAATGGTAAAACCCATCAAAAGAAAATCCCAAATGTATATTCCTATTATCCAAAGAAAAATATAGATATAGAGAATGAAAAATCAACCATGATGTTGAATATTTTGGATGTCTCATCAATCCATCATTAAAATCCATTACAATATAGTTCATTTCATATACAGCCTTATACAACATGGATAATCTTTTCAAGTGTGGTTTTAGAGGAAAGTAATGCAATAAAATTTCATGAGTTTTCTTCAAATGTTTCTTCCTGAGGCCGTATTGATTTATACACTCATTTTTGTAAATTTAATTTCGTCTTCTTATATGATATCTTATGGATTATTCATTATCATCCTCTTCTCCCAAGAAAATCATGCAATCATTAGGGCATTCATGTATCTTTATATAACAAGGTCTATGTTTTTTGATGACTTTATTCATCTCAAAGAATGATACAGGGATCATAGCTTCACTAACTACATCACGAAGAAACTCTAAATTCATGGACATTACTTTTTCAATAAATCATAAAAGACGGTTGTTATGATAACACTTAAGTATAAAAGTTAACATAAAAAATTGGTCACACCTTTCATAAAGTCCTTCCTATCTGTATTCAACTAATGCCTAAAACTCTTTTTTAGTCACACAAGTTAGGAGCAATATAAACCTCCTCAATGTCAACTGATTGTTATGTTTATATTATAAAATCATTTACATTTTATTTTGAAAAACCAAATATATCATTTACAAATTTATAAAATGAATTCTCATATTCCAGGTCACTTTGTGTTTTTTTGAAAGTATTGTCATTATTTTGAACTTCCATAACATTTGATTCACCATGTGAAATCCAACATACATATCAAGAAGGAAACAATTTCATTATCAAATGTTCATATACATTGTTTCTATTCAATTACTTCTTTAATTTACAATCAGGATATAAACATTTTATTTTAACATCCACTGATCATTTTGCAATTTCATAATCTAAAACTTCTTCCAAATCCTTGGCATAGTGAGGTGTGTTTTAAGTTAAATTAATCCAACTTTTATCCATTGGTACAAGATTTTATTCTCCTTATACATTTAGATATAAATAAATAAATGTTTAGTGAAATAGGTATAATCCAAATTAAATATCTCATAACATCATCATTCACTATTTCATAACCATTTTAAAGGAAAATGTGATAAATCAAATAATGAACCTTTTCTTACTAAACTATTAATAGAAAAACATGAATCAAATAAATTATTATTTCGCACAAACATAGATGAATAATGATGTAAATTATATGACAACAACATTTTTATCATATAATAAAAATTTAACCATAAATTAGATAACTACCACCAACTCAGAAACAAAGTGACATTTTTTTCGTGAAATAGATATCTGCCTCATTCTTATCATCCAATAGGGACCACTATAATAATTAGAAAATGATGACTTTATCAATATAAAAGAGAAAAAATACCAAGAAATACATAACCTACCATTTAATTTCATCCATGGTGGATGAATAAATATTTCATTTCCCTCTTAATGAAAACGTCCATTCAGGGGTAATGATATAAAAATCTCATTTCATGGAATATTTAGACTTTTTTGATGACCCTCATAAAACTACTTTAACAAATTATCTTAATATATTATGTAAATATAATAACAAACAAATATATAGAAAAATTAATTTTTAATCATAATAAATTAATAATAAAATTAAAAATAAATCATGTGTTTCAACTATGAAAAAAAATAATTAAAAAGCTATGGAATCGTGTAAATTTAATTTAATTTAACAGTGTACATAAAACAAATAATTAATTTATTATCAAAATTGAGGATTATATAATATAAAAATTCAATAAATAGTTATTAAAGAGTGTTTTGGAATCACGTAACCTTAGGGGGGCTTGGGGTCATAAGGATCACTAAAATGGGGATCCTGTTCATGGCAGTAGCCGGGAAAGGGTTCAGGGTTACAGTGGTTTTTGGAAGCAAGAGTTGGGGTTATCGAAGTAGATGATATGGAGGTTCAAGGTCACAACATTCAATATTATGGGGGTTTGCGGTCACTATGTTCATTGGAAAGGGGGATCAGGTTCATTTCAGTAGATGGTCGGGGTCACATGATGATGGTCGCCAACAGGGGATTCAAGGTTTGGGGGATTACTAGAAGGGGGTCACCACCGATGATGGGAGAGGGAGAGAGTGGTCAGAGGGGATTAGGGGTCAAAATGAAGGATTGGAGAGGGAGGTCGGGGGGGGGGTCATGGGTCACCACCGAAGTGGGGGGGGGGGTCGACATCATCGCTGAGGAAGGGATCCAAGGAGGGGAGAGGGAGGTCGGAGGGGTAGGGTCACAGGTCACCACCATGGTGGGGCATCAGGTTTATCACCGATAAGGTAATAGGGAAGTCAGATGGGGGAATCCGGGGTCTCCATTGAGGTGGGTTCCCAAACAGGGGAGATGATGAGATCAAAGGTGGGGGTAGAGGTCAGGGTCATATATGGAGTGATATTAAGGATGAAGGGTTAGAAATTTATGTTTTTTTACATTTAGTAGTGGTTTAATTGAAAGGTCCACTAAATTTTAAAATAAAAAATATAGAGTGTATTTAATAAAATAGAAGCTATATTGTAAAAAAAATTAAAGGGCTTATTTAGCGGCTGTTATTAAAACTGTTTATAATAACCCACCACTATGTACAGTTTTTCATAGTGATACTCCTAGTATTTCATTTTCTTTAAAATTGAAATTAATTTTTTAAAAAGGGAAATGTTACATACTCATGACTGATCAAACACCTTCAGATTATTTTTATGAATTAAGAAAGAAATCAATAATTCATTTGAGATATGTTGAAATTATCCACACCTCAATCCAATATAGGATGTGCCCAATATGACACAAAGTGTGTTTTTTTATTTAAAATTGAAATTATGTTTTATAAAAAAGACAAGTGACATACTAAAAAAGAATAAAATGCATTAATTTTGTTCTAATACATGGGTAAAATGATCCATAAGTCATTTATGATGTGTATGAATCTTCTGAACCTCAATCAGATACACAATGTTCCTGATATAACTCAAGGTGTTGGTTATTAGTTTAAAATTGACATTTTAGTTCAAAAAGTGTGTCACTCGCTAAAAAATGAGAAAAAACACTCTGATTAACTTGATAATTTATGATACCAATTAATAAATCATTTTTGACATGTAGAAATAATTCTCTTGTCAAACTGATACATTATGTGACTGGTATGAATCAAATTCTGTGTTTCTAATTCAAAATCAAATTTTAGTAAAAATCAAAATTGACATACTGAAAACCAAGAAAACACATTTTCATTATTTTAATACTATAGGAAACTGATTCATAATTCATTTTTGAAATCTTGGAGTCTACTATACATTTAACATATACATAGTGTGCCTGGTGTGACTCCAAGTGTCTCTTATGAGTCTAAAACTGATATTTTAGTTTAAAATGTGGGCCACTAAATGAAAAGTGAGAAAATGATCTCATATTATCTGATACTTTAAGAAAATGATTCCTAAGAAATTTTTGATGGGTTAGAGCCAGTCTGATGCTAATCTGAAACATGATATCACCAGTATGACTCCAAATGCGTGTTTTCAGTTTAAAATGAAATGTTAGTAAAAAATACAATTGAAATAATCAAAACTGAAAACATATAATCATATTATGTATATTCTTTAGTAAAATGATTCATAAGTAATTTTTGATGTGTAAGAATCAACCCTACCTCAATCTGACGCACGATGTGACCAGTATGAATCTATGTGTGTCCTTTTTATTTAAAATTGACATTTTATTAAAGCATTGTTTCATATTTATGTTTAATTTAATTATTTATAGTATTACTAACATGAGATTTTTCTTCTTCTTTAGGTCTATTATTTTTCTTGGGTCTGGGTGCATTTTTCAGCAACTAATACCATGATCAACCTTTTGAGAGGAGGTTACAAGTGCTAATAACAGTAAAGAAATTATGCTTTTAAATGTTTTTATATTTTAATTTTAAATATAATCATACAAAACATTGTTTGAAATTTATATAATATAGTGTGTTATTTTTATTTATGATGTAAATTGTATTTCATATTAATTGTGGATTTTCATATAGGTGTGTGTTTTCATACAAATATATTTGTTATAGTGTGTTGTAATTTCGGCCTTTTGAGAGGAGGTTAAGGGTTCCCTATATCTGTTCCAGAAATAATACTAATAAATGGATCCCCTTAATGGATCTTAGGAAAATAATGCTTTTTTTAGCACAGTTCAATCATGTTTTCCATGCTGTAAGCAGGCATGTCTCTGGTAGTGAAGTCTAGTATTAGAACTATAATAAGTAGTGTCAGTGAAATATTTTGGTGGAAGAAATATTATAATATGAATTCAATGGAATTTTGAACTTAATATGAGGTAACAGGACCTCTGTGAGAAAAAAACCTCATGGATCCAACTCAATTGAAATTAGATAACCCCTTTGAACTTTGAATTAAAATGGGAAATTGGGAAGACATAATGGATCTCTGAGATAGTGAAACATTTTGTGTGGGTAACTCTCTATAAATTTCAATAAGTGCTTTTTTATTATGCTATACACATACATGTTTGGGAAATTTTTAAAAAAATCTACAAAAATGAATAAAATGTATATGTTAAAAATGAATTCATATAGGTTAGGTGAATATTGAACCAATGATGTTTTAAATTGACATATAATACATTCATTTGAGTTTTTTCACTTAAGGGTCCAAAATAAGGCTTCTAGGATGAGAGGAGGGAAGTAAGAAAGTAATTTTGGTAGGGATTTTCTAAACTAATGAGTTTTGAATGTTTGAATGAGAGTATAGGGACAGTGGCATTTTATATGTGAGGTGAGTGGCACAGTTTTAATTTTTGAAAAGAAAAAGGTGAACCCATGTTTTTAATATGATAAAATAACCTAAAAAATTCCAATGTCTCTTGGAATTTTTTGGGGGCATTTTTATCCCATATCTTTTATGTTTACCTCTCCCTTGTAAACCCATTTTTATCATAACCATAGTAATTATTTTTTAATTTTTTACTATTCATTAATATCAAAAATAAATTTTCCCTTAATAGATAATATAAATTATTTTTATTGCAAATATGAAATCCTATATTCATAATTTCATTCACATAATTGGGAAAATTTAATATAAAATTATTCCTGCATATGGAACAAAAAAGCAGATTTCTAAAGAGAAAATGTTAAAAAGTTTAAAAAAGTTTATATCAAAATTCAATATGAAATTTATTTTAATGACCTAAAATGAATTAATAGAAATATAATTGAACTGATTTTACTTTTAAAAAAATTTTAAAATATAAATGACCCTTATAAATTCATCAAATGTAAAGGAAGTATTTGATAAAAACCAATATTTTCACTATTCATTGAAAAATTAATCTTTTTAGATAATCCAAAAAATTCACCATAAACTAATTTTTACATGATGATTTCAAAAATTTATATTATTTTTTCTAATTAATTTAATAATTTATTCAAAAAATTAATTTTACTAGAATTAGGCAAAAGGATACAAAACAGTTTATAGAAAAATACTGTTTTAAAATGTAAAATTTGAATTATTCTTATCTTATATCTATAAAAAAGATAAATGCTAAAAATTTTATTGAATAAATCATATATAAATTTCATTAAAATAATTCAAAAAAATTGAATAATTTAATTTATTGTGGTAAAACATGTTTGTGTGGATAAAAATAGTTTTTCATAAAAATAATTCTAGTTTTCGAATAGTTTTTATTTTCATTTCTAGTACATTGGTTAAAAAAATAAATCATTTTATATACATGTTAAGACCATAAATTTTCATTATTTAGTTAATAATATTAATACCTTTCATTTGAATTACAAGGTTATAACTATCATATTAAATAATAATATTTTAACAGTATTCCATATTTCATTTTTACTCTGTGTTACATGTAATGAAAGATATCGAAAAGATTAAATTTATTTGAAACAAAATCAAAAAAATTCAGGGAGTTACAAATAATCTGAGAAGTACATGTTGAATAATGTATTGTACAATATAATTTTGTTAAATATTAATTAAAATTTTAAAACTAGAAACTAATGGTTTGGTCATCACATATAATTTATATTTAATTAATAGATACATTTTTTTATTAATTTTTTTTTAATTCATTTTTTATTGATGATTTAGAAGAATTAAATCATCAAACCATCGTTTTTTTGTAGGATACTAGAGACGAATCTCTTTTACGGTGATCTACAAGATCTCAACAAACTCATAAGGTCTCTGTAGAACCATCAAGTGTTACCTCAATCGATCTGGACAACGTACATCTTTCAACATTGATCGCATAAAGAATCTCTTTGCAAATAATGATTTCTTAAGAGTATTTATAATTATTTTGATCTTAAGGAGGATTAATGAACTTGTCCTTGAGTATGTTCTTTTGATGATAATCTTTAGGGCTTGAGAGAATTTTCTCATGGTTTTTTTGGAAAAAAGTTGCAATCCTTGAAAATTTATCTAACGCAATATTTATAACCCAAACATGAGATTGGAATTTCATATTGACCCTTATATAATTTCTAATTTCTTAGGGAACTCATGTGACCTTTATTTGATACATTTTTTCCACATCTATACGTATAATAATTGTGACTTTAATCATTTTTACCTTAAAATTGTTATTTAAATGGGAGTTATAATTTAGATAATTTAATATTGAAATTGTTATTTATTGAATATTTAATGAAAAATATATGTTTTGTTGATTAATGATAGCGTTCAACTTTTTTGTCAATATATTTTTGAACAAATATTTTGATTGTACTTGATATGTTCTGCTAACTATGTCTTTTTACATATTAATTGACTCAAAGATTTTCCATTAAGTCTTGCACTGGGAGCACAACCACAAACAGTGCACGGGAGGTGCCTACTTTTATCAGCCGTAAGAAAAAAACACTAATAAAGGAGGGTTTTTTATTACATCTAGCTAAAAGCGCTGATAAATCCACCCTTTATCAATCCTAAAAAAAATCACTGATACTGGTATGCCCTTTATCAATGTTTTATTAGCACTGATAAAGGGTAGAATTATCAGTGCTATTATTATGCCGATAAAAGTTTTTAATAAATAATATTATTATATTTATATAAAATTATTATATTTATTTGAATAAATATTGTTTATTTATTTACAATAAATAAAAAATTTATGTTTATAATTAATATATATTTTTTAATAATTCAAATATATATAGTAATTTAAAAAAAGTATTTATAAGATTATAATTAAATAAATATATATTTGAATAATTTTAAGATTATAATAAATTTTATTAAATAATAAATATATTTATTATATTTATAATTATATATGTATAATTATATATTTATAATTATATATGTATAATTATATATTTATAATTACATATAAATACTTTCTAAATATATATATTTATAATTGCAATTAAAACTAAATATATATTTAAATAAATATATGTTTCCAATGAATTTGTCAATAAATATATTGATTCATGCGTATAATTGACGTGCATTTGTTATGTATTCATCATGAATGTTCATTTATACATTACACCCTTATTATTATTTATGAGGTCCATATATGTGATGAATTTTTTTAATATCTATACATTACTAGGTATATGATTCATTCATGTTAAACCCACGAATATAATATGTTCTCATAAATACATATAAAATTATATTAAATATATTCAAATAATAAAAAATTTATTATATTAATAATTAAAAAAAATTAATTATATATAAATAATATTTAAATATAACTATTTATCATTATATATATTAGGTGTTTGAGGGTAAAATTACATTCAAACAAACACATGCCAAAAACACAGGCCGAAAAGGCAGTCCATAGCCCCCAAAGGGATAACCCACCCATCAAGACTTATTTATTTAATACATGTCCTGTATGCCCAGTGGGAAAAAGCCCATTACATTGCTCGAAATCTTAGTGCAGCGCCATGCCTGCATCAGCCATTCCACGTCACCATCCCTGCATCATGCATGCATCATCATCACCGCTTGTGTCACCACCTGTATAGTACTGAATAGTATCTGTGCCCAGCAAGGCTTGATCCCTTGACCTCCTAGATGCTAAACAGGAGCCTTTAACACTTTGGTTCAGGATTTTTGGCTTTATTTATAATTATAATTACAACTATATATATATTTAACTAATATTAAAAATACAATATATATCTATTTATACTTATAATAATAAATAAATATAAATATATGCAAATAATTATAAAATTATAATAAATATATTTATTTTACTTATAAAGTTTTAAATATATATAATTAAATAAATATATTTTTAAATATATACAGTTATTTAAAAATAAATAGGAATATTTAAAATTATAATTATAAATAAATATAGATATATTTAAATAATTATAAAATTATAATAAATATATTAATTAGACAATGAGTATGTACCAAAGTGGTAGAGGCTCCTGATAGGCATCCAAATGACCCATGACCAAATCCGGGTGGGGATGAATTTTTTAGGGTGATGTAGCAGTACTGTAGTAGTTACTAGAGGAGGTACTCTGCGGTACTGTAACAACTGAATATATTCATTCGATTTGGGACTTTGGTCTAATGGTTTGGTCCTATGGGTATCAAGGCCTTTGGGTCATGAAAGGCATTTCGGTCATAGGGACTTCAGGCCACCAAAAGGGTCTTCAGGACTCTAAGGGACTTCGGGCCACAGGGATTTCGAGCCACCAATGGCCATTGGGCCATAGGGATTTCGGGCCATAGAGACCAAGAAGCAGCTCAGACAAACCACGCATGAGCATGCCTAGAAGAGCATTCAAAGCAATGTAGCAACCACCATAGTAGAGATAAACGAATAGGATGAATGAGAGGGTATAACAACTACCATCAGTATTAGGCACCATTTAGATTTGCACGGGGCAATGCTACCCAATCAGCCTTGCGAGGTGGGAAATAAGGGGAATTCAATATGCAGCTGCTGGGGACGGGTTGTTTCCAATATTTCATCTCTTGGGCCTTCAAAGTCATGTATTGGACCTTGTGGATCTGAGCCTTCAGGTCATGTATGTGTCATGACCCATCCCCCGGGGCCCATGCTGTGACTATCCCATGCCCTCCTTCCATAGGCCAGGGGCTGGCAACTAGCACCGAATGGAATATTCTCTAAAACTGGGAAGAAATGTCCATTATATACTGTAAACACATGAATCCAAGCACACAACATGATACAAACCTGACTAAACTGAATAGTAAATTGAGTGAGATTAGTAAGTAAAAGGTTCCATAATACCAGCCCAACTGGAAAGTACAAGGAACTAAAAGGTACAAGTAAACGGAAACAGCTCCTGTGAACACTAACCAAGGATTATACCTGAAGGGTAGGTACAACTATCGAACGATCATGTCTGTGGTATGCCTCATCTAATTTTCACGTCCAAGATACCTCTAGTCTTGGTACTCTTGTCCTTAGTCAACATTGTCCATCGTCTGCACCAAACACAACAAGGTGCGGGCATAACCCATGTAGGAGTGAGTATACTGATACTCAGTAGGGACCCCGAGACCCTCAAGGTCTCACAAAAATCCACAAAGGATAAACCACACAGCAAGAAATCAACTGACAACCCTACATAGGTATATGCCCATACATATACCAAAGTTATCAAGTATACCCATCTCAATAATGAGGAATCACAGGGTCCAACTCAAAACCCCAAAGCTCAACTATTCCGCAATGAAATACCACAAAGTATGTACCACAAAGGTACGCCACACAGAAAAAACCACCAAGGTATCACCAAGAAGGAAAGTACCACACAATCATGCCATAGAGAATAATATCACAAGGGTATCACCACAAAGGTAAAGACCACAAACGTACAAACTTATCTCACACCACGTATAACTTAGGTACAGTATTAGAGATGATTAGATGTAACTACTAATTCATATTACTCTGTTAAGAGGCAGACCAATGTAGAATCATAAATCATCATCAGACCCACATTGGATCAATGTACATTGTCAGACCCACACAAGATCCTAGTACTTCATCAGACCCACATAATATCGAAGTAAATTGTCAGACCCACACATGATCCTAGTACTTCATCAGACCCACACAAGATCCTAGTACCTCATCAGACCCACAAAGGATCCTGGTATAGAAAACCTACACGAGATCCTAGAGTAGTCCCACATGTATTCATAGAGTGGATCCATGTGGGATCCTAAAATACAGACCTGCAAAGGATCAATTTCTCAAGTTACAGCCAACTATTGGGTTCCTACAATAAGCACGCTTGTCTCCGGGAGGGTCCAATCCTCAAGACACTATTCTATACTCCAAATTCCATGAATTCCCACTAATAAGTTTCCCAAAGGACTGCCATGTAATATGGGTCTCAATGCAATAGACGGTGCGTCAATCGGATGCCCGGTCTGTAAGTTATTATCATTTCTACTCCCAAGGGCCTGGTTGGATTTGTGCTTGATCCAACCCAACTATACCCCAACATTATCAAAATCTCACTTGGGGTATAATAAAAGGACCACCTCTCTCCAGGGTTTCTTACACCGCAGACATTTCATCAAACGGATGCCCAGTGCCAAAATTATAGCCAAAAGCCCGAAAATGGGTCGACGCTGGCCTGGGGCCAGTACGACCCGGACCGACCCGGTCTGGGCCGACCCGACCTGGTTCAGGTCGACCAGGCCCACTGAATCCAGCCCAGCCCGGGCTAGGCATCTCAGCCCGCGTTGGGCGGCCCGGCCCGCGCTAGGCGGCTCAGCCCGCGCTAAGCGCCCCGGAAAGCGTTGGGCGGCCCACAGTGCAGCGGTCCGCCACAGCTGGCTGGATGGCTAGCCTTCTTCTCCGTGCGGCGTGGTCGCACACTACACCTTCACTGGTGGGCAACTCAGTCGGCCGCCCTCCCTTCGCCGCCATGGCACAAGCCACAACCCTTCCTCACCGGGCAGCACAGACGCACACCGCCGCCCCCGTTGTGCGGTAGGCCTCTATTGGACGATGCCTTTGCTCCATCGTGGCCGACTCGCCGTTACCCTTCTCCAGTGGTGTGGTCGCACTGCCGCCTCATTGTGGCTGGCCATAATGTCGACCACCACTCTCTAGTCCCACTACTTCCAATCGCTAGCACCGGTCACCATCCTCCTCTACCGTGAAGAACGCAATAAATAATACATAATGATTTTTGGAGTGATCGGGCCATGTTTGTTTGGCCCGCACCCTTCGTGTTAGAGCGGTAGAAAGTAACTCAATTATTTATTTGAATCATGAAGAATTATCATGAATGGGTAAGGTGTAAATTCTAAACAATAATCCCTACCTCGACAGTTCTGTTGGAGATCGCCCACAGTTGAAGACATATTGACGTTTGTCGATCATGAAGCAATCCTCCTCCAATGATGGTGCTCGTATGATGATGCCTCGTTCTTGTTCTTCATTGGAGATGGAAGGTTCTTCATTGGAGAATTGTTTCTCCGTGTTCCCTCAAGCTTTTCCTTTTTTCCACCAATTTCTCCCAAGGAAAAATGAAGATCCAATAAAATATGTTTTATAAATTTAATTGCTAGCACAATTTAAGTTGGCATCATTAATTCTGATGAGGATAACATAATTAAATTAGGGGAAACCTAAAGTCACCTTCCACATTAAAGAGAGAGTTTAAGAGTCGGGTGGTCCCCACCTTTAAGAATTCAAATTGGGGGTTTTAGTTTGGTTTGTCCCCACCTCCATAACCCATGTAGAGAGGTTTCAAAAATAGAAAATAAAATGTTAACTAATTTTATTTTTCTTATTCCTCAAAAAAGTGAAAAAATATCTTTCACCCTCGACTTACTGCGGTCGAGGTGAATTTTTTTAAGATAATATTGTCACTGTAAGTTCAATGGTGTCCTTTGATTTCAATTCTGAGTACTGGTTCAAAAGTTACAAAAACTCGCTCGCACGTTTACTGAACATACATGAAATAAAGTTCAGAAATTCATTCCAGGAACTCCGAGCCTCGAAATCAGGCACCGTAAATTTTCACAAACTCTTAAAATTCCCATATAATTAAAAAAAGTTCCATTCAATATCCAGGAATTTACATTTTCCCCACCTCAGGGATTTACGTCCCCGAAAGCCACATCAAAAACTAGTAAATCAAGTGGGGGTACTGAGCATGAATCTGAGACTCTAGCTCCCATGTGCTCCCCTGGAGGTTCTCGTGCTGCCAGCAAACGTGCACCATAGGTATCAACCACCCACGAAGGACCCGCTCATACTGATCCTCAATCTCCACTAGATCCTCCATAAATGTTACCTCATTGTCAATGTCCAGCTCACCATGGTCGATGACATGAGATGGACCGTGCACTTATATCCTCTGCTGGGATACGTGGAAGACGTCGTGCGCCCAGTGCAACTGAGGGGGAAGTGCTAAGCAGTAAGCCACATTTGCAACTCTTCTGAGGACCTGAAAGGGTCTGATGAATCTCTGATATTACTTTCCGCCTGACCAAATCTCTGCAAACCCAATCGAGGTGAGGCTCGTAGAAAGACGTAGTCACCCTTCTCAAACTCCAGAGGTCTCCGTCTCATGTTGGGATAAGACTTCTGCCTACTATGTGTAGTTTTCATCCATTCTTGGATGATCTACACCTTCTCTGTGGTAGCCCGTCCCATCTCTGGTCACATGAGAGCTTACTCTCCTGGGTCAGTCCAACAAAAAGTTGATCTGTAAGGCCGTGTGTACAACACCTCAAAAGGTTCCATCCCAATGGTGGAGTGATATTTATTGTTGTATGAAAACTTCACCAAAGGAAACTAATCCTCCCAGCTATGACTGAAGTCTAGGACCCAAGCACACGACATGTCATCGAGGGTTGAATGGTCCACTTAGTCTGGTCATCCATCTGAGGTTGGAAGGTAGTGCTCAGACGAAGCTGCATCCCGAAACCCTCATGTAACCCCTTCCATAGCCGAGAAGTGAAACGTTCATCATGATCAGAGATAATCGTCGAGGGTACTCCATGTAGCCGCACAAACCCCTCCACATAGAGGCGTCCCAAGATCTCTACTAAACCCAACTCTCTAATCGGTAGGAAGTGAGCTGACTAGGTGAGTCGGTCGATGATCACCTAGATAGAATCATGACCATATGATATACGTGGAAGTCCTGTCACGAAGTCCTTGGATATCCCATTCCACATCCACTCTGGGACCTCTAAAGGCTAAACCAAGCCAGCTGGTACCTGATTTTTCTGCCTTCACTTGCTGACAAGTGAGTAACTGAGAGACAAACTCTGTTATTTCTTTCTTCATTCCCGACCACCAGTGTTGTTTTTGATGACCCTGTTATGTCTTTGCCACTCTTGGATGTACTGCTATAGGGGATGTGTGGAACTCCCCCAACACTTCCTCCCGAAGTGACATTGGAACCATGGTACGTCCTCTGAAGAAAATGACATTCTCCCTACCATCAAGAAATCCATCAGGTGCATGTCCTGTAGATATCTAAGCACATCGGTCCTCGCAGTCAGTGCCCCCATGTTGTGCCTCCTTGACTCACTGAAGAAGCGGGGGAGTGACAATAAGAGACTGAAGAAAATCTTCTCCATCTCGATCCTAAAACAATATCTACAAAGTGGCCAGTCGCTCTATCGCCTCACCTAGAAATTGTATACCAGACCTCTTGGTGAGTGCATCTGCTACAACGGTCCACTTCATAGGAGTATAGAATATCCCAAAGTCATAGTCCTAGAGGAACTCAAGCCAATGTTGATGTCTCAGGTTCAGATCCTTCTGAGAAAAGATATACCTAAGACTCCTGTGGTCCTAGTAGACTGTAAAATGCTCGCCCGTCAAGTAATTTTGCCACATCTTCAAGGTGAAGACCACTTCTGATAACACTAGGTCATGGGTAGAGTACTTCCGCTCATGTTTTCTTAGCAGTCAAGAACCATATGCGATCACTGCTCGCTCCTGCATCAGGACACATCCGAGCTCAGTCCCTGATGCGTCGCAGTAGACTATATACCATACGACCTCCTCTAGTAGCCTCAAGATGGGGGAACTATTCATCCTCTACCTTAGCTCCCGAAAACTCTTATGACATCTCTCCAACCACAGGAAGGGTTGCCCCTTATTATTCAACGCTGATATAGGTGCTGCAACTCTAGAGAAATCTGGTATAAATCTATGGCAGTATCCAGCCAAACCAAAGAAACTGTGTACCTCCATCACACTCCTGAGTGGCTCCCAAGAAAGTAACGCCTCAATATTCACTAGATCCACCACAACTCTAGACTCCGAGATAACATGTCCCAGAAAGTGATCCTCCCATATCCAGAACTGGAACTTCAAGAGCTTACCCTAAATCTGGTTCTCTCCGAGTGTGTCCAGAAGTATATGAAAATGATAGGCATGATCCCCCTTTATATCTGAGTAGATCAGAATGTCGTCGATGAAGAATACCATAATGAGGTCAAGGTATGGCTGAAATATCCTGTTTATGAGTCCCATGAACACTGTTGGAGCGTTGGTTACACATAACAGCATGACCAAAAACTCAATATGTTCGTACTGACATTTGAAAGTCATCTTCTATACATACTCATCTCGCACTCTGAGTTGGTGATAACCTAATATGAGGTCTATCTTCGAGAACCACTGTGCTCTCTTCAGCTGATCAAAGAGGTCGTCAATCCTTGGGAGTTAGTACTTTTTCTTCACAGTCACCCGGTTCATGAACCGATAGTCGACACAATGTCTCAAGCTCCCATCTGCCTTCTTGGCGAAAAAAATTGAGGCTACCCAAAGAGAAACACTGGGCTGAATGAATTCCTTCCCATGTAAGTCCTCCAACTGTACCTGCAGTTCATGAAGCTCTATCGGAGCCATCCGACAAGATGTTGTATATATCGGTGTTGTCCCAGGGTACAAGTAAATGTAAAATTCCACCTCCCTGTGAGGATGTAGACCTGGAACATCAGCAGGAAGACATACTCATACTGGTCCACCACTACAGGATAGCTCAGACTCTCCACATCAACCGCTCCAAAGGTAAATCTAGCCAACTGATGAGTGATTAGCAGCACTCTCCTCTGGTTAAGTCCATCTGGTGCTGTAAAGTATCCCTTCTCACCGATGAAGGTAAACCGGGTCCCATTCGTGCAGACACACCAAACATTTCTCCTAATACATTCAATCAGAGCATGGAATGTAGAAAACCAGTCTATACCCAAGATGACGTCGTAAGGGCTCGATGCCGCTACTATGAGATCCTAGCCAAAGTTCTCACCTTTTAGAGTAATCTCACACTACCAGAACTAATGAAAAATCGTCGAATCCGCTCTCGTAGGAGTCTTTAGCAGTAAGGATCAAGCCAACAGCTCCGTTAGAATCTCTTACCTCCGAATGAGGGCAGTGGAAATAAAATAATTACTGGAACCTATGTCTATAAGTACTACAACTAAGGTGGAATAGAAATAGATCGTACCTCATATCATCTCTAGAGAACCATAGTCATATCCATCTGCTGCCTGGAGCAGACCTCGACCCTATCCAACTACTCCCTATGGTCCGGTTGGACCACCTGGTGGTGGTGGCGGTAACACCTCGAATCGTCGCCCACTGCCAGCTACATGACTATCTCCTCTACCACGTCCGCCTACTCCCCATGCACCTCCTCGGTCAAACCTCTATCTCTTCCTGGGAGGTCCCTCAACCATCTACTGATCATCTGTATGGCGGTTCGGACAATCACGAGCCATGTGACCCTACTCACCGCATGTATAACACTACCTTCTCCTCACATGACTGGATTTGTCTCTGGTACCCCACATAACTGACCCTGAATCCTGCGGTCGTCCACCCATAGGTATAGTCCTCTTGGACCTCTGCGACATCTATCTACTTCTAGCAATAGAAGACTCTCCTACATGATGCCCGATGGTGGGTCTTGCTGCTAGTGATTGCACACCAAGAAAACTCTCCACTAAGAGGGCTCATTCTAACACCCCTGCCTGCATTGGAATGCTGAGAGAAATCATCGAAGCCCTGATCTCCCGCCTGATTTCATTCTCAATGGTCTGGGCCCTAAAGAATGGATGTCGCACCATATCAGTGGAGTAGAATCAGATTTCAGTGAACCTTGTTGAGTACTGAGCCATAGTAATGCTGCCCTGATACAGATGAAGAAGCTCTTTTATGCGCACTGTGTGAAGAGTTGCTAGGACAAACTCTTCTTGAAATAGGCTCCCGATGTCTGCCTAGAGAAGTGTAACCTCATCGTGATCCTGGAGCATCAAGTTCCACCATCTGTCTACGACTTCCTGTAGAATACAGGAGGAAAGGATCACCATGAGATTAGTTGGAGTCCCTAATAGTCAGAAGACACACCACGACCTCCAGCAAATCCTCAGCCTCCTGTGGGTGTATCTCTCCACTGAACCTGGGTGGCCTCTGGCACTAGAACTCATAAAATGTGCTCAAGTGGCATGCACTCACTACTACTGGGGATGGTGGCATCGGTGGCCCAACGGGTAATGGTACTGCTGGTGCCACTACTGAAAGAGGGACCTGCACTGAGGCCTCATCGCTCGGTGGGCTATCAGTGCGTACTATACTCAAAAGCCAAGCTGGATGTCTGCGTAGAGGCATCCGGAAAAGAACCAGGTGCGCCATGTTCAATAAGTTATACCTAGTGAGCTGACTCTAAGAGATCATAAAGAAAACTCTCGAAAACACACAAGCAATCAGTTTTTTCGTAGACTAAGTTGAAAAATCAGAAGTCAGGGTCCTGGTGTATGGATATGTTTGCCATCGCACCAACAGTGGATTCCCTATACTGATAAACATACTCATTACACAAAACACTATTGCTTTTTAAAAGATTAAATTCCAATGTTCTACGGTAGAAATGACTCCTTTGATACCAATTTCTCACGACCCGTCCCCCGGGGACCATGTCGTGACTACCACAAACCCACCTTCCATAGGCCAGGGGATGGAGACTAGCACCGAAAGGCGTATTCGATAAAACTGAGAAGGAATTTCCTTTATATCCTGTAAAAACACGCAACCAATAACACAAAAAGGCACAAACCTAAGTAAACTGAATTGTAAATAGAGTGAGTACAGTAAGTAAAAGGGACAAGAATACAAGCCCAACTGGAAAGTACAAGGAACTGAAAGGCATAAGTATACTAAAACAGCTCCTATGAAAAACCACCAAGGATCCTACCTGAAGGATAGGTAAATCCCTTGAATAGTCATCTCCATGGTATGCCTCATCTAATGTTCACCTGCAAGCTACCTCCAGTCTTGGTACTCTTGCCCTCAGTCATCGTTGTCCGTCTTCTGCACCAAACACAACAAGATGCGGGAATAGCCCATGCAGGGGTGAGTATAGTGGTACTAAGTAGGGACCCCAAGACCCTCATGGTCTCATAAAAAATCACACAAGATAAACCATATAGCAATAAATCAGATGAAAAACCTACTTAGGAATATGCCCATACATATACCTAAGTTATGTAGTATACCCATATCAATCATGGGGAAACACATGGCCCAACTCAAAATCCCAAAGCTCAAATGTTCCACAAAGGAAGTAATACCATGAATTAAGTACCACAAAGGTATGCCACATAGAATAATACCATCAAGGTATCACCATGAAGGAATGCACCACACATGCACGCCACACAGAAGAATACCACAAGGGTATCACCACGAAGGTAAAGACCACAGAGGTACAGAAACAGCTCACACCAGGTATAACTTAGGTACAATAGTAGAGATGATTATATTTTAATATTAATTAAACTTACTCTGTTAAGAGGTAGACCCACGTAGGATCCTCAATCATGATCATACCCACATAGTATCGAAGTACATCGTCAGACCCACTCATGATCCTAGTACTTCATCATACCCACACAGGATCCTAGTAGATCATTAGACCCACACAAGATCCTAGTATAGTAGACCCACACAGGATCCTAGAATAGTCTCACATGGATTCCGAGAGTGGATCCATGTGGGATCCTCAAATACCGACCCACAAAAGATCACTTTCTCCAGTTACATCTAGTTACTGTGTTCCAGCTATAAGATCTCTTATCTCAATGAGGGTTCACTCATCAATACACTAGTCAACACTCCAACTACCACAAATTCCCCCTAAGAAGTATCCTAAAGGCCTACCACGTCATAGGGTTCTCAACATAATAGACGATGCATCAATCAGAAGCCCGGTCTGTAAGTTATTAGCCTTTTAGTCCCGAGGGCCCAGTTGGATTCGTTCTTGATCCAAACCCACTATACCCCAACTTTATCCAAATCTCAAGTGGAGTATACCAAAAAGACAATCTAACTCCAAAGTTTCTGGAACTACAGATGGTTTGTTAAACGGACGCCCGATGCAAAATTTATGGCCAAAAGAGCGGAAATGGGTCAAAGCTGGCCCAAGTCCGGTTCGACCCGGCCTGACCCGGCCTGAGCCAACCTGACCCGGTTTGGGTCGACCCAGCAAGGCCCACTAGGTCCAGCCCGGCCCGCACTAGGTGGCCCATGGTGCGGAGGTCTGCTGCAGCTATCCGGATGGCCAGCCGTCTTCTCTCCACAGCACGGTCGTGCGTCACACCTCTACCTTCGTCCGGCTCGGCCGCCCGCACTCCCTTCGCTGGCACAACACAGGCCATGACCCTTCCTTGCCATGTGGCATGGACGCACACCGCCACCCTCGTCCCGTGGCTGTCCTCTGCTGCCTGCTGCCTTTGCTCCGCCGTAGACGATGGGTCGCGACCCTTCTCTGGTGGCGGGGTTGCACCGCCGCCTTCGTCGTGGCTGGCCGTGATGTCGGACGTCACTCTCGAGTCCCACTGATGCCAATCTCCGACAACAGTCTCCATCCTCCATTATGCAGAATGCAATAAATATTATACAAGGATTTGTGGAGTGGTCGGGCCATGTTTGTTTGGCCCACACCCTCCACATTAGAGTGGTATCAAGTAGCGAAATTATTTCCTGAATCACAAAGAATTGTCGAGATTGGGTAAGTGGGAAGCTATAAACAACAAACCCTACCTCGAGGGTTCCATTGTAGATCGCCCATGGTTGAAGATGGATTGACGTTTGTTGATCCTGAAGCAGGCCTCTTCCAATGACACCGCTAGTTTGACAATCCCCCATTCGTGTTCTTCATTGGGGATGATGTGTTCTTCGTTGGAGATGAGTTTCTCCAAGTTCTCTCAAGCTTCTCCCTTTCCCAATGTTTTCTCCCAAGGAAAAATGAAGAACCAATAAATTATGTTTTTTCAATTTAATTTTTGGCACAATTTAAGTTGGAAACATTAATTATGATGGGGTTAGCATAATTAATTTAGGGGAAACCTAAAGTCACCTCCCTCAATAAAGAGGGAGTTTAGGAGTCGGGTGGTCCCCACCATTATGAATTCAAATTGGGGGTTTTAGTTCAAGTGGTCCCCACCTCCATAAACCATGTAGAGAGGTTTAAAAAAAGAAAACAAAATGTTAAATAATTTTTTTTCTTTTTCCATTAAAAAGTGAAAGACTATCTTTCACCCTCGACCTACTATTGTCAAGGTGAAGGTCACCTTAAACGAATATCGGCGTTGTGAGTACAACAGTGTCCTCATATTTCAATTCCGAGCACTGGTGCAAAATTTATAAAAACCCACTCGCACGTTTACTGAACGTACATGAAATAAAGTTCATAAATTAATTCTGAGCACTCCGGGCCTCAGAATCACACACCGTCAATATTCGCGGACTTGTAAAATTCTCATATAATTAAAAAAATTACATGAAATTTCTAGGTCTTTACAGTATGAGCCATGGGCCTTAGGCCTACGGGTCTTCTAAGGGTTCCCCCTCAATTCTTAAAATGAGGATTATCCAAAAAATTCTGTAAAACTTTAAGGCCTTTGGGATTTGAGAGGATATTAATTTATAAAATTATAAATATAATAATTATATTTGATCTAATTTTATAAATATTTAAATATATATATATATATATATATATATAAATATAACTATGAATATATATATTTGTTTTTTATATTTTTTTAATTACAAAAAATATATATTTATTTATAGTTATAATTATAACTATACATATTTATTTAAATAATTATAAAATTATATAAAATATATTTATTATACTTGTAATGTTAAAAATATATATAATTAAATAAATATATTAATAAATATATTTATAAATATATACAAATATTTAAAAATAAGGAAAAATATTTATACCTATAATTATAAATAAATATAGAAATATTTAAATAATTATAAAATTGTCATAAATATATTAAATATATATTAATTTAATATGAAATATAATAAATATATTTCTTATAATTTTATAATTATTTGAATAATAATATATATATTTATAATTATAAATAAATAATTATTTATTTATACTTATAATTATAAATGAATATATATATATATATTTAACTAATTATAAAATTATAATAAATATATTTTTTATATATAATGTTGTAAATACATAAAACTAAATATATATATTTTAAATATTTTAAAATATTTATAAATAAATACAAATATTTATAATTATAATTGAAAATAAATATAGATATATTTAAATAACTATAAAATTATAATAAATGTATTAATTATATATATTTATAGAATTATAAGTATAATAATTATAGTTAATATAATTTTATAATTATTTAAATAATATATATATATATAATTATAAACATATATATATATATTATAATTATTTAATTATAAATAAATAAAGATTTATTTATAGTTACAATTATAAATAAATATATATTTATTTAAACAAATTTAAAAATATTATAAAAATATTTATTATATTTATAATCTTATAAATATATATCATTATTATATTAATTATATATATTTATAAAATTATAAATATAAGACATATAATTATTATAATTTTAAAATTAATTAAAAAATAATATATAAATTTATAGTTATATATATAAAAATATATATATATTTAATTATTTATAATAAATATATTAATTATACATATATTTTATATATAATTTTAAATGTAATAAATATTTTAATTATAATTTTATATTTTTAAATAAATTTACATTTCTTTATAATATTTAAAATTTTATAAATATATATAATTATATAATGATATTTATTATATATATATATATTATAATTATAAATAAATATATTTATTTATGATATATATATAATTTTATAAATATATATAATAACATAAATAAATTATTAACATTTTATCATTCTCATCACTAAAATATCGCTGATAAATGCATATCTTTATTAGCACTAAAAAGAACTGATGGAGATAGATTTTATCAGCGCTTTCTATTTTAGTGCTGATAAAACGTACCTTTATCATCTTTTTTTACAAATCACAAATAAAAGAATAACCCAATTTTATAAATAAACCCTAACAATTATCTTATTCTCTCGTGCACCTTCAAGCTCTTGTGGAAGTCGGTTGTTATTGCGTCACCTCTCTTGCTGAACCCCGCTGTCGCTGCTCCGCTGCTCTCTACCACCACATTGTGGTTACCCCGCCATGCCACCTCTCTTTCTGAACCCCATTGCTAGTGCACACCACTTTCCCCCAGCTGGACTGCCTTGGTGCTACCTCTCCGCTGCACTGCCACCACACCACCTCATAGAACTCCACTGCCACCACATTTTCAACAAATCAGGACCCTCAAAACATAATGTATGATTGTAAAATATAGTTTTTATGTATTTCTATATGATTTATCTTCCTCCCACTTATTCTTCATTATTCATTCTTTTTTCCTTTGTGATTGATTCTATTGATGGCCATGGGGATGAACCTAGGGTAGGGGAGGAGGGTTTAATTAAATTTCATGTCTTTTCTGGTTCTTAAGGATCATTCCTTAGCAATTCTATATAAATGTGACACATTTTATCAGTTTTTGTGTCAACGTCTCTAAATATTTTTTCATTACCCTTAAACTCCTAATGTTATTTAAATTTTCATTAGTTATTATTATAAAACATTATTTTGATGAAGCATTATGGATTATTTTTTAATTTATTGACTCTTGTTTTCTAAAAAATAAATTCCATGTAGATTTTTAAAGGGAATCATTTTTTGGTGTGTTGAGTTATTAATGAAGTGATTCAATGGAATGATTTGGTTTTCAAATAAATCGTGAATATAATTTTTTGTTGACATATAACATAGAAATGATGTTTTTTTAATTGAAAACTTATGATAATTGAATTATAGATGTTTGATTATTATTTATACATAGGATACATTAGGTGATTTAGTAACCCGAACAGATTCAATGACCAATATATATTACACTCTAGAACGAGATAGTGGCATTGTTAGACTGATTATGTTAAAAGGATTGATTAGTATCCTAATGATACAAATGATCACCCTTGTATGGAATACTTGGTTCATGAATTCCATATACTATTCCTTGTGATAATCTTTGTATCCTCATACATAGAGATTTTACCATATTATGGATGATTAATGACTACCCGTGATGTTATATCTTTATTTTCTTCTTTATTATTGAATATTGAAATTTCCAGTGTCATCCAACCATGGTTTTAATTTATTTTACCATTTTCCTATTTTTTATTATGGAAGTATTATTTTCAATAATCAATGATTTTTATGACATTTTTTCAAATTAGAACTAGTGGTCTCCATGGTGAAAAAAATTAATAAGATTCAATGTGTTATCCTATTGAGATTTTCATCACACCCTATATATTCGAAAGGGGTGTATATAGACTTGGTTTTATAGTATACATGAGAAATAAAGGGATCCATTACATTTGGTTAATCTTATTGATCCGTTTGGTTTATCGAATAAGACAATTAGGGAAACCTTTTAATGAATAATGTTGTTTTTTAATGGTGGAAAAATTTATAAATTGATTTAATGGGTGTTTTATGTGTAATTTTTAAAGAAATTTATTATAAATGACTTTATATTATTATACTGTGAATTGGACACTTGGTGTGTATTCCATGTAATTTTACCCATTTTTATGGAATGATATTCAATAAATACTATTTGGTAAAACACATAAATTTATTTTTTTTAAAGAATAATTTTTTTTGAAATTAGTGGTAATCATTGACTTGATGTTTTAAAAATTAGTCTCATGTTAATTGTATTTCAAACCAAGAGTTTAGGTGATTTGAAAGTGTTATATTTTTTTGGAAAATTTTGTTTTATTTTTAAAGTGGTGCGTTAATCCTTGTGATCTATATTTCAAACAGCTTTTTTAACCTTTGTTGATTTTTATATAAATGTTTTGGGGTTTTTATAATTTTAATATTTCCAAATGAGATGGATTATTTTAAAATGGAATGTTTTCCCATGTGGATAGGATTTTGAAAATTATTATTTATTTGAATGTTTTTCGGTGGCGTTTTAAAGGACAGTGTGAATTTCAATTTTAGTTTCAAAGGTGTTTTCATAAAATTATTATGAAGAGTATACTGGGATGAATTTTATAAATTTTAAAGTGTCTTGGAATTCCAATCATGTTTTAAAAAGAGAAGACCCATTTGAAATTTTATTAAAAATGATTTTTCATAAATTGTGTGATAACATATTAGGCCCCTTTAAAATGTGTTATCAAATGGTAAAAGTTAGAATGGTTTATATTTTAATCACCAAGAATGTGTGAGTTTTGAAAATGGGGTTTATGCCACTATCATTAGTTTTATGGAAATTATTGGTTTTTAAACATGTTTTAGAAAATTGTATAATAGTTGGAAACCATTATGAGTTTTGAAAAATGTATATCCAAACCCAGTGTTTATGAATTAGTTTAAGTATATATTTTAAAATTTTGATTTGTACAAGAGGTATTGGATGAGGGTTTTTTTCCCATGTGAGTGTTTTTATTTAATTTAAATCTTATAAAAAGATTTTTAACACACTTTTATGTGTTATTAATTTTTGAGTTGAATTTTATAGAAAATATCTATTTTATATTGTATTTCAAACTAGATTTTTTATAATGTAATAATAAAGTGATCTCTTAGATTTGTTATGTTGTGGTCACCTACTATAATTTCAGATCATGCCTATATTTTTTAGGTTTGGGTTTATTTTAGTTCGTTTTGCTTCCTTTGTATCTTCTGATAGAGATATATGGTTCGATGATGTCCCTAGTTGAAGATATTTTGTTTATTTAATTTGTTAAATATTAATATTTCAAAACCCAATAGGATGGATATAAATAAATATTGGATGTATGCTGATTTTATAACAAAATATTATCAAGATAGACTGAAGTAGTTCATCACGTTTGAAAAATATCATGCATATGAACCTTTTTAAATGATTTTTATGTGTTTATGCTATTGTCATTCAAGTTTAATTGGTCCATATGAGTTGAATAACACTTTCTCTATCAATTAATATATCAATGTTATAAATTATGGAATAAACATGGGGAAAAATAGAACGTTCCTATTGGCTGATCTAACACTATATTTAATGGATCATATGACATGATTACAAGTATGGAAAATGAATAAGACCATAAAAATGATGTGATTATTGATGTGAATGATGATAAAGATCTTATTGAGTATATAAAAAGCACAGTTCAATATGAACTTCTTGATTGACCAAAATTGTTTTAGAAGTAAAAAAGTTGTGAAAAGATTACATTATATGTTGGTTTCACTAAATATACCACATTTCGAACTGCACTGAATCTTTATATTTTGAAACTAGGAATTGGATATAGTGAAGTTCAGTTTTACAGAACTACTTGCTCACTTGAATTAAATGATACCATAAGATAATGATCTCTCTAGGAAAATATATGACACCAAATAAATGTTACGCTTCATGGCTATGATATCTGAAATTATACATCCCTGACTGAATGACTATATACTATTTTTTAAGGACCAAAAATCACATACAGAATTAAAAATGTGTGGTCCTTCTCGATACAAGAGAGTTGAATCAAGTCCTATTAAATTTTCATGATAATTTCTAATCAATCCAAGGTTTAGGTTCCTATAAAGAAGTGAGAAGACTACATGGTAATTGATATGGCATGCATTTGGATGAAATAAATATGGGAAATTATGTCACCTGACAGACTCTACTCAGTGGAAGATAATTGATTATGAGTATCCTGGATTTTTATATGAGGTGAGAAACCTTTATCTTGTGTTGTCTACAGATGGATTGAATCCTTTTGGTTTATAAAGTAGCACTCATAGTACTTGAATTTCCATGTTGGTAAATTAAAACTTACCAACATGGTTATTCATGAAATATAAATAAATCATGTTATCTGTGATTATATCAGGACCAAAAAAACCGGTTATTGATATTGATGTTTATTTAGATCCATTTATTGAAGATTTTAAATAATTTTGGTATTAAGTTGTTGCATTTTATGATTCTTATAGAATTGTATATTTCACATTGATATCCATGTTTTATGTGAGGATAAATAATTATCCTTCTTAGGAAAAAATTTTAGGATATTGAATTAATGCAACTTAAGGATTTCCCATTTTCAAACAAGGAACACAACCAGTTAGGTTGCAATATTCACCAAAAACTAGGTTTCTTAGACATCATATATTTATACCCTGATTGAATAAGTACCGAACATGGATGGCATAATTTGATAGAATTTCCGAAGAATATACAACACCATCTCCACTAACAGGTAATCAATTGGTTATGAATGTTAAAGATGTAGAGACTGCTTCTGGAAAACCATTTTAAAAATACCTTACTTAAACCAGATTGAAAAAGACATCAGTTTTTTTTGAATTACAATAATATAATTTTCTATATGTCATACATTTTTATGATGTAATACATGTTGCAAAAAATGTATTTGATAGTGTCATCGACACATTGCTAAATGCATCCAACAAAACAATGAATGAAATTAAGGGTGGGTTGGATATGGTTGGCATGGGAATAAAAGAATAGTTGGCACCCATGAAGGGTGAAAAAATTATATTCTTTCTCCAACTCCTTATATTATTTCCAGGTAAGAGAGATATCTATTTTTTTTATCTTCTTGAATGAATTAAAGGTTCCATAGGGGTATTCATAGAATATAATTAATATAATGTAAATGAATGATTTAAATTTAAAGTGATAGAAATCACATCACCACCATGTAATGATGAATGATCTTATTCCTATAGATTTATGTTTCATTTTTTTCCAAGAATATCTATCATACATTAACTAGGATATATTTTTTCTTTAAATCTATATGAAAAAAATTTATAAACATAGAAAAATTGATAACTATGGAAAGATAATCCTACATCATATTTTGTTAATTGGAAATTTATTTCCTGTAAAATTTATTTGATATGATGGTTCATTTGATGGTTTACTAGGTGGAAGATATTTGACTATGTGTCCATGTACAATATAGTTGTATATAACCCATTGAATGGTATATGAATATTTTGTAAGGATATGTCAAAAATTGATGTAGACCAAAGGGTGGTATTATAGAGCGATATATTTTTTAGGAATCCATTTAATTATTTATCGAATATCTGTTTAGTGTGGAAAGCATTGGTCTACCAAAATATATTCACATCGGGTGTCCTGCATTGGAAGGGGTTTTTGGAAGAGATGTCATCATAATCAACATTATTGATCACGAGAAGGCCCACATTTACGTTTTTTATAACAATTTGGTTGTTTTCCCATATGTTTAAACATATAAATAAATTTTTAGGAATTTGAATTCATCAAGGGATGAAATATAGATATCAAATACACATAATAAATAGTTTTATGAAGGTTTTATAACCATATATTTAATAATACAGATGAAAATTTGGATTTAATTTTAGAATGACTTTGATGGATAACTAGATGACCAAGTGGGTATGTATTATCTTACAAATGATTATCTAATAAATGGTTATACTCTCTATACAAATGAAAATGATTAAGACAATACCATGTGAAATAGTGGAGTTACACTTGTAGTTGAAGTGATTTATGTTTATAGTACTAAGGAAAGGAATCCAATTTACATGAATATGTAATACTTTGGAATCATCAAAAAATTTTGGGAGTTTGAATATACAACCTTCCATGTGTCTATTTTTCAATGAAAGTGGGTTGATAAACTAAGTTTTGTTAAAATAGTTGAATTGGGATTCAAAAAAATTGATTTTAGTAATGAAGGGTAAAAATAAAAAACCATTTATAATGGAATCATAGGAAGTAAATGTATTTTATGTTCAAGATCCAGAAAACCAAAAGCAGTCAATTGTTATTTTATTGACTAAAAACACTAATGGATCAATTGAAAATTCAACTAAGGATGACCCTTTGATTGGGGTGTTGAAATAATATCATAGTGTTCCCAATGTAGATGATGATTTTTTTATGTTATAGTAGACCAAAATAAAGGGGTTTAGATAGTCGATAGAGGATTCATATACCTTTATCGTTTAAAAAATAATGTTTAACAATTATGGTATAATTTTTTTGTAATATGCATTCTGTTAACTCATCTTATTATTTGTTCGATGATGCATTAATGTAATCTAAATTCAATGTTAAACCACTTCTACAGACAAAGAGTTTTATATGTGATGGTGCTCCCAATTCGGAGGAAAAATAGACCACTCAACCTACTGCTTCTCATATTGTAGAGGAACAATGGAATTATGCAGGTGCTGGTGCTCCCAATCTTGAGGAACAATAGGTTTCTAAACTTATTGCTACTCCTAGTGTAGAGGTACAATTACCATATTCACATGGTGATTCTACCAATATAGAGGAACAACATATTGATTATGTTGAATCTTAGGAAATGGTATGTGATAAAGGGCCAATTATGTACAAAAAATAATAGCGCTATAGTTTTTTAGTGTTAGAAAAAATGGTTATGGAAAAAATAAGAGGTATGAAATAAAAGGCCAGATGGAATGTGTGGGGACAACTTGTTAAACCCAAAAAGTCTATGTTGAGATGTTATATTAGAATCATCACTCGACAATGCATTCCAATTGATTTACATTCATGGAACCATGTTGTTCCCATGATAAAGACAATGGTATGGGAAGATATTATGGTAATGTTATGACAACATTTCATTATTTTACTAAAAAAATAAAATACTGAATCTTTGACATACTCTTCATCATCCCTTAAAGAGTGAATTTATAGTTGATGGCTCCCACAAGAAATATGTATTAATTATTTTTGGAAGGATTAAAAAATTATTTCACACAATTCTAATGAGACATCACCTTAAGATGTTGAAGCAAAAATAAACCATCACCCACCACTTATGTATGCACACCAGATAACTAATGAAGCATGGGATGCATTAACTAGCCATCTTATTGATAGGTCTTTTTAGGTACATTGTGGCTTGTAATACTTTGTTTGAAGATATGTGTATTGATCACTTTGATTGGATTTTTTTATTATTGAAACAACAGTTGAGTCTTGAAAATAAAGAATGGGTAGTAATACCAACACACCCTTACTATAAAGAATGTTTTTGGTACACATCACCTGAAAAAAATTGGTACGCATTTTTAATCTACTGTAATACTTTTATGTGTCATGAAATAACAAAATAATTATGTTTTTCTATTTATAGGAATATTTATGACTCTAAATATGAATCCATTTCCATCCCACAATATGTGTTATTAAAGGAGGCATGTGTAAATAATGATGGGAGACTAATAGATAAAAACACCAAAAAAGTGTGGGAAATATGTGTAAATATAACATAATAATTTTTTTATTTAAATATCAACTACATAAAAATGGTTACTTATTTTATTTTATTTTTTATTCAACATAGTCACAAGATTCAGCAACACTTATACTAGATGAACACCTACTATTAGTGGCCTTGAAGTGGCCAGAACAGTGTGGTCGTGTCAGAGTTGTGGGTTTTGGGGTGACACCTTGAAAAATATTTTGAGAAAAAGAAGATAAAGATAAGTATAAACAAGTGAAACAGTTTAATGAAAGACTAACTACCCTTGAATAACAATTCCAATGGCATAGATATTTTTTATAAACTTTTATTTGGGGGGGAGAAAATAGAAGAATGAAAACAAGAACAACCATTTCTTGAATATCTCTCCCCACTCCCACTAGGTTTGAGGTGCGACATTCCTGTCCAAGAGTTATCATAGTCGTGGTAAGAAATATTCTAAATATTGTGTCTGTGAAATCTGAATTAGACAGACATTAATTCCTTTCTTCTACTGATATTCTATACTATGAAAATGACAATGATTTATATCTATATGAATCCACCCATCCCATTGTGGTGAGGGATACACTATTCAATATCCAAGAAAATATTTTACACAATAGATGAATTCTAATAGGTCATGAGATAGTGGTGATTAGAATAACTCATGAGCTGATCAAACTATTCCACTTGAGTATAATGATATTCATATGGTCAACCGAGCTATTAGAACATTCGTCGCATGGCCATCACATCTTATAAAAAAACATGTCGATAAAGAGGTATTCATTTCCAATTTATTTTTCAATCTAATCCTTTAACAATTAATGAAAAAATTATGAAATGGTTAATTTTATTATAGACGAACAAAGGGAAGTGTATAAACAAATACTAACTGAAAACCATCTATTGGAATGACCAACTGATCAAAAAGTTCTTTCAAAATCATCGTTACCCCACCTATTCCATATCCGAATTTACGTAGACTGATATTTCAATTCGATAAAAAGTTTAAAATAGTAGTGGTCGCATATATGATTTTGAAGAAAGTATTTATAGAGAGGAATGTGAAGACTAAATTGGTGTTTATAATTTAAATTATAACATTGACTCTGATTGTCTAGGCACCTCAGTTGCAAATGTATACTTGATATATGTTTTCATGATTTGATTTTCCAAATGTTGATATACTATGTTAATTATCACTAAATAAATTTCATATTTTTGGATAGAATATATATAAAAAACATTGATTGGATTTACGCATGACTTTTTTAGACTTATTAGTCCTCACACCACCTCCACAAAACAGAAAAATATAATTGAAAAAAATGATGAAATAATGGCAGGCCTAGTCAAATTGGTTGAATGAAAATTTTCAGATAACAAACTCTTCCTAATACCATCATTGAAGGGGTAAAAATATAAAATTTAATCATATCAAATATATTTTCATTTCTTTCATTACTTATTCCATTTTTTTGTTTTTATTGAACATTTGAGGTTCATTGTGGTCAATTCATATACTTCAATGATTTATTTCCTAGATTCACTCCATGGATACGCAACAAACCAACCACACATGATGGAATTTTTCAAATTTTAATATACTAAAACAAAAATTTTAGACCTAAATATCAAGTTATATAATTTATATTATCTTTTACTGAGGATTCTGTAATGATAGGGTGGTGTATCAATATTATGAAAAACCAGGAAGGAGGCTAGGGGTTAAGAAAAAGGAAACTGAAAAGTTCTATAACTAGACAAGTATTAGGGTATATATAATAATATTTCACTATCCAACCATATATCAAAACTAATTACTTATTCTAATAAATGTTTCTGAAATTTCTAAAACAAACAAATGGGAATTATTATGGTTATTATGTTTGTCAATTTATGAGAGAGATCGTATTCCATGACAATACTATCATTCTCAACGATGTAATTTTGATATTAATTCATATATAATTTAAAAAAATTATTAATTATTTTTGAATTTATATTTTTCCAAAACGAATATGATGGTTAAAAAAACTCATATTCACAATACGATATATATTTTCATAGAAAAAATGGGAAGCATACATGAATGAAGAATGTACACAAATATCATAGAGATGTGACTTATATATAAATAGTGGATTGTTTCATATTTATGTTTAATTTAATTATTTATAGAATTACTCACATAAGAATTTTTTTCTTACATAGGTGTATTCCATTCATATTTATGGGTCAAGAAGGTATACAACCAATATGAAAAGTTGATTTCTTACCACTTTTTAATTAATATTTTTATCATTTTATCTTCTATTTGTAAGTTATTTTCCCAATAATATTTTTCTAATACATATTTACGTGTTTTAAAAGGTCTTTTGAGAAGATGTACCATGTTTATCTCTGATAATGTCACAAATATTTCTATTGTTTTTATTTTTTCGATCTGCCATCATTATGGATTAATTCGATGTTCATAGCCAAAAACCATTTCTTGAATCAATATGAAGTGTCAGTAGTTAAATAGATAAAGAAACTAGTAATTGTGGTAAAATTTTATGTTATTATATTTTTGATACTTTGAGATGTGTAGGAATCAACAACTCCTCAATCCAACAAATTATTTAACGGGTATTACTCTAGTTGTATCTTGTTATTTAAAATTGACATTAATTTTATTAACATAGAAAAATATATTATTAAAAACAAAATAATGAAATTCATATAGATTTAATAAATTAGGAAAACTATCTGTAAGTCATTTAGGATGTGTCGAAATCATCCACACATCAATCTAATGAACTGTGTGACCAATATGACTTAAAGTGTCTGCTATCAGTTTAAAATCAACATTTTATTTCAAAATGTCTCACTCACTAAAAACTAGGAAAACACTCTCAAATTGTCTTAATAATTTTTTACATTGATTTATAAATCACTTTGACATGTAAGAATCAGTCTCATGTCAAACTGATGCATGATATCACTGGTAGGAGTCAATGTGTGTTTTTCAAGTTTAAAATGGAATTTTAATGAAAAATACAACTGGGGTAATGAAAACTAAGAAAAAGTATTATTATTGTTTAGACTTTATGAACACAATAAATGAGTAACTTGGGATGTGTAGGAATTAGTTGCACCCCAATCTGATGGACAGTGTAACACTTAAGACTCCAAGTGAATCTTTTTATTTAAAATAGACATCCATTTTTGTAAAAAGGAATAAGTGATGTACTAAAAAATGAGAAAAAACATTCATATTATTTTTTATAGTTAAGGGAAAAAATCAATGAGTCATTTTGGACATGTAGGATTCATCCTTAGCTCAATCTGAGGCATGGTGGGACCATAATGACTCCAAGTAAGTCTTTTTTATTTAAAATTTACATCAATTTTTGTAAAAATGGCAACTAACCTACTCAAAATCAAGAAAACACATTTGGATTATTTTTATAATTTTGGAAAATGATCCATGAGTTATTTTACAAATTTATTAATTAGTCTCACCTCAATATAATGCACGGTGTGACCAGTATGACTCCATGTGCATCTTTATATTTAAAATTGACATCAATTTTAGATAAAGTAAAAATTGACCTATTGGAAATTGAGTAAACGAATTTGTATTGTTTTGATAATTTAGATAAATGATTCATGAGTCATTTGGGATGTGTAGGAATCAGTCACACCTCAATCTAAGGCACGGTGTGACCGGTATGACTCCATGGTTGACTTTTTTATTTAAAGTTGGCAAACATTTTAAGAAAAAGGACAACTGACATACTATAAACCTAAAATATGCATTAATTTTTTTTATAATTTAGAATAATTATCCATAATTCATTTTTGATGTTTTAGAATCAACCAAACCTCAATCTGATGCATGTTGTTACCTTTATGACTCAAAGTGTGTCTTTTTACTAAAAATTGACATTAATTTTATGAAAAGGAACAAGTGTCATATTGAAAACTGATAAAATTTATTTGTATTGTTTAAATAATTTAATAAATTGATCCATGATTCATTTTTGATGTGTAAGAATCAACCGTATGTAAATATGATGCATAGTGTGACCGATACGAGTCCAAGTGCATATTTTTATTTAAAATTGACATTAGTTTTAGTAAAAAGGAAAACAGACCTAGTGAAAACAAAGAATATGAATTTATATTTTTTTATACATTATTAAAATGACTCATTAGTCATTTTAGACATGTATAAATCATCCAAACCTCAATACTACGCACGATGTAACCAGTATGACTAAAAGAGTGTATTTTTATTTAAAATTGACACTAATTTTAATAAAAAGGGCAACTAACCTACTCAAAACCAAGAATAAAAATTTAGATTGTTTTCATAATTTCGGAAAATAATCCACCAGCTATTTTTGATATGTAATAATCAACCACACCATAATATAATTCACTGTGTGATCAGTAAGACTCCAAGTGTGTCTTTTTATTTTAAATTAAGATAAATTTTAGAAAAAGAACAATTGACTTACTAAAAACCAAGAAAAAACATTCAAATTGTTTTGATAATTTATTAAAACATTCAATGATCCCTATGAGACATTTAGGAATCACCCTTACCTCAATCAAATAAACAATATTACTTTCATGATCCGAGTTACTATTATTAGTTTAAAAATAACATTTTAGTAAAAAACATGTTCTACTCACTGAAAAATAATAATATATTCTTTTATTATCTTTATAATTTAAAAAAACAATTCATATGTCATTTTTGACATGTAGGAAGCATTCTCACATCCAAATGACACATGATGTGACCTATATGACTCAAAGTACGTGTTTCCAATTTGAAATTTAATTTCAGTAGAAATCAGAAATTTCATACTTAAAACCAAGAAAATGCATTCATATTGTTTTGATACTTAAAGAAAATCATCATTGATTAAATTTCAAAAAATAGGAATCATATTCACCTCAATCCCACACACGGTGTGGCCAGTATAACTCCAAACATGTATTTCTTTAAAATTGACATTAATTTCATTAAAAATAAGAAGTAACATTCTCAAAAGTGATCAAATTCATTTGAATTGTTTTGATACATTAGTACAATGATTCAGACCTCATTTGTGATGTGTAAGAATCTACACATCAATTCAACAGACTATGTGACTTATATAACTCTATGTGTCTATTTTATTTTAATTTGTCCTTTTTTAATATATTCATTCATATTAATGTTTAAATTATTTCTTTATAATATTACTAACATAAGATTTTTTTCCTTATATAGGTGGACCCTTTTTCTTAGGTTGAGGTGATTTTTTCTGTAATGGATACCATAGAAGGACCTTTTAAAGAGGGGATCATCGGTGCCAAAGACAAACATTAATGGTTTATATTGTTTTTGGATAGTAATTGTAAATTTAATTATAAAAAACATGGATTAAAATGTATATATTAGTGTTTTTTATTCATGATTTAAAATTTATTCCAATTAAATTATATATTTTGTGTATAGGAAGTTATGGTGTGTTGTTTTTGTGTACAAGATGTTTTTATAGTGTGTTTTTATACAAGAAACACATTGCAACAGATGGGGAATTTATCAACACTATGGAAAACACTGATAAAAATTTTCCTTTATCAGTATAAAGGATGTTTTCTCACCGAGGCTCATAGATAGAACCTTGGAGGCACATGAATCTAATGAATCTAAATAAAAGCATGAATACAGATGAAGTGATGAAGAACTGTGTGACAATCATGAATCCATGTTAAAGAAAAACCATTAGAACTGATGTGCATATTAATGAATTTTAAGAACCGAATCTCCTGAGCTTGTGTAAAGGATGTTTTCTCACCGAGGCTCAGAGATAGAAGCATAAAACAAAATCATCATCATTTACCAATTTTTCTGGAGTTCTTTACACTCAACAAGATATAATTATTTTTTCATCTTTGAGTCTCCCAGTAGTGTCCACACTTCTCATTAGCTTGACCCCTCATTAAAACTTGACATGACAATGAGTAATTAACAAAATAGTGCAGATTGAGTTAGAATGTACCCATAAATATTTCTATGAGAACCTACTTTTCTACCTCCATCGAACTTCTAGTCATAACATTTGGTGGTTCCAGGGTCTAATTCCTTAGAAAATTAACTTACAATAGATACGAAAAACAATATGTAAATATCTTTAGGAATATTCAATGGATTGGACTAGATTTAATTCATCATAAAGCTTAGGTCAAAAATTACATACTTACACACCTATCTTGTATTCAATGTCTCAGCTTCGATCTAACCACTATAAACTCAACCAGCTTGACCAACTTTGTAATCGTATTCTCACTGCCATACCTCATTATATAAAAATAGATTGCTGAAATATTGATTGTATAATAAGGGTTATAATTACATTATTATTAATAATTATATTTTATATATTACTAATTTAATTAATATTTATTTTAAATTATATTATTACACACTTCATTATATGCATTAATAATTATATTACCTATATAATTATTTAAAACAATTATTGAAATTATAAAAAAATATTTAATGATAGAATTAGTATTTATAAATAATGTAATCCATAATATTTAATAATAATGAAATAATTAATAATACATAATAATAATTTAATTAATAATATAATACTTAATAATAATTATTCCCATAAATTTCTTAAACATTAATTGTTATGTTGTTAATCAATAAATTTTGTTTCATTTAATTCATTTTTTATTATATTTATGAAATTATTATTTTTTCAATTATTTTTTATATGTCAAGTCAGTGTGCCAAATTTCATTTAGAATGTTTTTATAATTTTTTTATTTTTACACCTTCACAATCATATAATTGAAATATAATAATGTTTCATGTAGGGGAATTAGAAAGTCTATAAACTATTAAGTATAAATAAAATCTAAATGAATTTTTACCCATTGATTAAATATATAAAACACAAATAAAATAGGTGCATCATGGGTGAACCCATGATCCCAAAATTTATTAAAGAAAATAGAAACAACATACAAGATGGAGATGACATAAAAAACCAGTGAGCAGACACTACTACAATTATCAAACACATTTAGGAAAAAGGAGAACATCATTAGTGGGAGCACCGACCACCACCCCTGGCTCACGGATGTCGGCCTCCCATCCATTTCGTAGGGTGCTTCCAAGTCATATCATCCACCATAGATTCAATATTGTCCTATAGTAGTAAGGATCGCTTGATAAGAGGATTCAATTGTCTGACCAGATCAGAGCTTTCGACAAAGTTGGCCTCCCAATAATGATAATATCAGATTGTTGCTCCCAAATTCATCAATAAAAACCACCCTACTGTTGGATCTATAATGAATTTCAAGCACACAAAGAACATTTTTTCCACACTCAGGCACGTCACTTGGACTAATCTCCCTTTGTCCTTTTGGAGGGGTTGAAACTTGAGAATTCACCAATGGAGTTACCGCTTCACCAAGAATTGTAGCTCCAACCTTGTTCACATGGAGGTCAGATTCAACATGTTTCCCTTTCCTGTTTTTTAAAGAATTTCTTTCCTACCATAATTGAGAATTGAATTTTCATCTGGGAATCATATTATAAGTCAGATTCATCACATTGATATGTAACAATGTCTTGGAATCTTGCTACAAGTACATCATGAAAGGAAGAAGTAGCATTGAAAATATTACCAAAGCTACATAGCTCTTTAAGGGTAGAATCAGATAGAGAAGTAAGCTTCCCCATTGAAAAAAGATCAGCTGGTGCATCATCTACTATAGACTTCTGAAGTTCCCCTACCTACACCCCCATGAATAGAAAGATCCAAGGGTTCCTACACCTTGGCCTACTATGTGGAAGCAATAATCAGCTGCTGGTCAAGAGGCTTACGCCTTTTAGTAGAGATAGTCACATGGGTAATCTCTACAGGATTTGTCTCTATAAAATAACAAGAATACTTTTTTCCATGGGTAAAAGACCCCACTATAATCTAAATTTTCCTCACATTCCTACATTCAAAAACATAATACCCCCACCAACCTAAAAAACATACAGAATGCAGGGATTGAATCGTATTCAAAATCATCCCCAAATTAGTCACTATTGGTGACCAAAATAGAAGAATCAGGTAAAGTTTTAAGCATTTCCACATCAACCAAAACTCTAGAAAAGTAACTAAATTACCCATGCACTATATTCTCATTCACCTTCATGGGAACACCAATATATGAAACTGAGTCCTTCAAGATTAATGGATTCCAAAACACCTAGTTTAATCCATGGATTCTACCCTAAATCATATCTTTGGAATTATTCTTCAGGTATGGGTTTAAATTTAAATCCCAAGAAGACAAATGAAAACATCCTGAATTAAGAGAGTAAAACACATTACTCAACACCTATGATCTAGCATTTGTATATGAGAAAATCAGGAGAAAGTAGCCCCTTCCAATTGGGACTATTCACCAGTCTGAAAACCCAATATTTGAGAGAGTTTGATGTTCATCTCCTCAGTATTCATTGGATTATCACCCTTGTAGAGTATTAACCATCCAATAAAAGAAAATATAAAAGCCTCAAGTCATTCCTTAAGTTCCACATAATGAGCAATAATAGTGAATATTCCATCATCATATTTGGATATCTGGGAACCCCATGACCCAAGTGAACTAGACCCTTTAGACAAATCAAAAGCATCACAGAAAGAAACACATTTACTCGAAATCTTCAAACCTTTCACAATGTTCACATCAAAAAAAAAACCCCTCATCAGTGTTCACAAACATCGGCACATCAGGGATCTGTGATGTGCAAATGGAGTACGCCGAGACCGGGTCAGGCAAGCTCATTTTCATCTCCTTCACCAAATCATGATCACCAGTTTCAGGTTCCACTTCTTCACCATCCAAGTGCGCAACCTTCCTCTTCACACCGTCTAAGACAAAATGGATCCCCTTGGACCTAGAAAACCCATAACCCCGACATTGGCCATCACACCATTAGATGGAGATGAATCGGGCCCTCTAAAACGTGCTGGTAGATTCGCAGTTTCTTCCACCGCACCAGATAAAAATTAACCAAGCCCCCTTATTCACACTTGTAAGGAAAGCCCCATCACCGGTCCAAGATTAGCAGCACTTTCCTTCGAAACCCTCACACCATCACCTGGAGCTCCGCAGCTCTCCCCCTCCACCATCTTAACATATGATTAATAAATTAAAAAAATAATAACATAAAAAAATTAATGAAAATTAATTTCAATGGGGAAAAATATTTTTTTTTCAAAATATAACATTGGTACTTCTATTTTTTCAGATAAAGTTTTATATGTAAATTGATTTTGCATTCTTTTAATTGTTTTTGAAATTTTTTTATTTTTAATTATTTATTTTTTTATAATCAATGTTATAAAATTTATATAGATGTTAGTTATTTTATATTTTATACGCAAATTTTTTTCAAAGTGTAAATGTTATTTTTTAATTAATATAATTTGTGTTATGTAAATTTTTTTTATTTATTATATCTTTTAAATTATTTTTAATGTCAATTATTTTCTTTATGTTTAGTCATCATGCCAAATTTCATTTTTATTTTATGTAAATTTTTTAATTTATATTCCTTCAAAATCACCTACTTGAAATGTAAAAATGTTTCAAATATGTGACCTTGAAAGCCTATTAATTATAAAGTATAAATTAAATATAAATTAAATTTAACACATTTACTAAACTTATAAAAAATAGCTCAAAATAAAAATAATTTAATAATAAAATAATTATAATTAATTTGAGAGGAGAAAAATATTTTTGTTTCAAAAAAACATTTGTACTTGTAATTTTTTTAGAGACAATATTTTGTATAAATTTATTTTTTTATGAATTTTTTAAAATTAATATTATTTGAATTTATTATTTATTTTTATAATAAATGTTTTATATTTCATTTAAGTGTTATTAATACTATATTTTCTGCATTTAATTGTTTTGAAGTGAAAATATTATTTTTTAATCAATAATGTTTGTGTTATGAAAATTAATTATTATTTTTTATCATGATGAAATCATTTTTTATTTTCAATAATTCTTTATATATTTAGTTAGTGTGTAAGATTTAATTTAATTTGAATTTATAATTTTTAATCTGTACATCTTCAAAATCACCTATTTGAAATATAATAATGTTTCAAGTATGTGACTTTGAAAGACTATAAAATAATTTTTTAAAATAATATATAAATGAAATTTTAATACTATGAATAAACATATAAAATATAATTGAAAATAAAAATAATTCATAAATAATTATTGAAAATTAATATCCATGGTGCAAAATATTATTCTTTCAAAAAACAACATTTGTACTTTTAAATTTTGTAGCAGATAACATTTTTTCTGTAAATTAAATTTTTTTTATTTATTACTTTTTGGAAGTCCTTTTATTTTCAATTATTTTTCATTTTTTAAATAAATGTTTTTAATTTAATTTAGATGTTATTTATGCTAAATTTTATGTGTGTAGTGTATTTATTTATTTTAAATGATTAAAATTTGTGGCATGTAAATTAATTTTCGTTTATTATATTTTTGAAATTATTTTTACATTAAACTATTTTTTATAGTTTTAGTCTATGTCTTATGTTTCATTTAAATTATACTTATAATTTATATTTTATAGACTTCTAATGTTACCTATTTGAAATAAAGTATTTTATTTTGTGTTTCAAGTGAGCAAATTTGAAATATTGTAAAAAATAATTTGTTTTTACAATTAAAATAAAATCGAAAACATAGATTAAATAGATATAAAATAATTAAAAATAAAAATAATTTCATGAAAATAATAAACAGATGATAATATAGATGATACCAAACAATTTTTTTTCAAAACATAACATTTAAACATTAAAAGAAGTGGGAAAATTTAGAAGATTAAAAAAATATAAATTGTAATTAGACTGTAAATGAAATTTGCGATATGAAATAAAGACATATTAAAGAGTTTAAAATAAATATAATTCCAAATAAATAAATAAATATAAAATATTAACTATCAATAATAATAATTGAAATAATAATAAAATTAATAATTAATTAATTAAATATAAAACATAATATTATATATTTATTAATGATAATAATACTAATTATTATTAATTTTATTATTAGTATTTTTAATGTCATATTTATAAATATTATATAAATAATTAATTATCAGAGTTGATTAGAACATAAATGCATAATTATAAATATTATTATTATGATTAATAATTATAACAATACAATTATTAATAATTAATGATATTTAATAATAATATGATCATTTATATCATTAAGAGTAATTTAATTTTTATTATTATTCATAAATAACTACATTATAATTATTTTCAGGACTTTAATAAAATATCACTATCTTGACTTTATTAATAACGCCAATACATTATTATAAAAACTTTTTTAATGGTTTTATTATTAGGACTTAATTATAACGACTTTTTTTACAATGGACTCATTATCTTTAATTTCTTATTATCATTAATTTATTATAATGTCCTTATTATTCATGGTTAATTTTCTAGATGTGTAGAGTTATTATTTAATAAAAAATCTGTAATAATATTTTTTTTTAATTTAGTTGACAATAAAAATAGAATACTAGTTGTATTTGTAAATAAGAAATATATTTTACTTTTAACAATAATATTTTTTAATGTTTATATTAAAATTATTTTATTAAATAAGAATAGTACTTAGGATGATTATATACATTGACATCATTATTATTATTCCTAAATCTAATAAACAAAAAACATTGCATGACATATAACATTATTTCTTAATAATAATTCATACTAATTATATTAATAGTTATTATAAATAATTTTAAAATATCAAATTAATAATTTAATTAAATATATTTTTTTATGTTCAGTATTAAAAATTATTCAGTATTTGTAATCCTTCCTCTCCAACCATTTCTATGTATTATAAATTATTAATAATTATTTTTTTAATTTATCATTAGATTATTAATTATAACATTTTTTTAGAGATATAAAAACTCATATATTATGACATCCAAGATCAGGTAACGTAGGATATGTTAGACAATTGGGAAAATAATCCAACCATACATGGGGATCTTTGGAAAAATTCCTAATAGAAAAATGATGGGTCTCTATATTAGCCTCTCTTTTGGAAAAGGAGAAGGCGCAATATGAGTTGCGAAGCCACAAGGAAAGGATTTTTGAGATCGAAAGACCAAACAGTTGGAGGCTATCCTCAACAGATTATATTGTAGTAATAATAGTGAGGTATTCCAATCCCATCGAGATAGAGTCCCATTCTCACTCCAAGGTGAATTCCATGCCAAAAAATGATTTCTTGAGCTTCCTCCACTGAAGGTAAGAAGGAACCCCTGAGAGAGTTTTGAGTTATGGAAAAAATGGCCCTAGATGAGTTGCAAACCACGATTCCAGAAAAAATGTATCCTTTTTCTAAGGGTGACAGATCTACGTAAAATTTTATGGTGCTGGAGGTGGGTGGGGACCAGGAATGGGGTTTGAAAAACATTTAGGACCTTCCATATGTTGATATTTTTGGCTCCATGTGGATAACTAGTGGGAAGAATGTTTGAACCAGGAGGTGCAAGGCTTGGAGACATAATTAAAAATTGTGTTATTCCTCATCACCTATAAAATCCAAGAAAAAGTGCATCAGGTGCACAAATCCTCCACTGAAAGATGAGAAGGCCAAATGGTGAGGAGGGTAACAATGTTTCAGGCCACATCTAGGGAGAGATCAATATCAGCATATAAGGAGTGATAACCATCACTATATCATTGAAAATGGAGGATGAAATCCATGGGGGATTCCTCTATGAAACTGTTGATAAGGAAAATTTGGCTTTATTCCATGTGGCGAAAGGAAAGGAAAACCATGGTTGGGAGGATCTTAGAGCACGCTTTCCACCAAAAATGTTACACCTTAGGATGGATCGAATGGTTCTATAAGGTTTTACAAGGGACGCCATCCTACATCACCAATGTGTCTATAGCAATAGAGTAACAAGATTTTGACATAATAAACTCCTATTATCTCCCTGCACCAGCATAACTCATCGGGTCCAATGCCACCAAAAAACGGGATACTCTGGATAATATTACAATTTATCACATTGAACCAGGAGGAGGGATTTTCAGAACACCATATGCTAACATCCTCATTGAGAAGAGATAGGAAAGATGCTTCTGTAAGGACTCCAGTATAAGGGGAAGTTAATTTAAGTAAACTATCACCAACCAAACAAGTGTTAGTCTAGATTTAAACAGGTTCTTCATAACTAATATCTAGTAAAGTCTCCTTAGGAGGAGCTCATATTATCCCAACAGGCTATGAAAAAAGAAGCTATGGTGGGGACAGAAATGCACATAATGGAAATCATAAAGGGTAATGTATTTATGCTAAATAAATTTTTCATAGAGGGACTCAAGATGTTTGTTAAACTGCCATCGATATTTAGAGAGAAGGGTGTCATTGAAAAGACAAAAGTCTCAGAATCCCATTCCCCCCTGAAGCTTTGTTCTATATAGTATTTACTATAAAATCCAGGGATTTTTGTTTTTACTATTATTGAGACCCCATAATAAATTGGCAAGACACGATTGGAACTGGTCAACGATGAAGTCGCAGAGCTTAAAAAGAGTCATAAAATATCATTATATGGATTGAGCTACTTCCTTGGTAAGAGTTTCTTTTCCATATTTGGAAACCATTTTGAAATTCCAACCTTGTGTTTTTTTGTCCACTCTTTCCAATATGCTGGAAAAACCTCATTTTTTGAGTAGCCAATGATTAAAGGCTGCCCGAGGTACTTTTGGTGGTTTTAGCAATATAGATCCCAAAAACATGTTTTATGTTGTTCTTCCTACTAGGGGGAACTCTTGCACTGAACGATATTTCTAATTTAAAATGATTAACCACTTATCACAATACTTTTTCATAGTGGGTAATAAAATAATTGATTTTTTTTGAATTATTCCAAAGTATCCTTAGAGAATATGTGGAAATAGTTAGTGGAAGAAATGGGAAATAGGGGCCCCCTGTTGATAGGCTTCTTCACCGTGTATAAAATTTTCCTTCAATACTACTGAAATGATATTAGAAAAAACGTTGAACATTAATATGGATAGTAAAGGGGAAATGGGGTCTCTATAGAGGAGTCCTATAGGGGTATAGAAGCTCTTTATAATCCCTCCATTGATACAGATCTTGAAGGATTCAAAGGAGACACATTGCATAATAATGTCAACCCATCTAGAACAGAAGATCATCTTGTTGAGTACGAAGTAGAGGAAATTCCATTCCATCGTTTTAATGGATTTTTTTTCATATATAGATTTCATGCCATAATACATATATTGTAAGTAGAATGGATTTTCACAGAGTGAAAGGTTTCACGGGAAATGAAAACATTGTCCAAAATCAGCCTGTTGGGGATGAAAGCACTTTGATTTTTCGAGATAAGGGATGAGATCCAAGTGTGCATGCAATTAACCAGGATAAAAGACAACTTTTTATATGTAAAAATGCATAGACTTATAGGACAAAAATCTGAATCCATATAGGATTTATAGATTTTGGGAACGAGGGTGATGAGATTTTTGTTGATGGAGGAAATTCCCTTTTTTTTGTTCCGCGAGTGTCTGATAAAACATGAAATATAAGGCTCTAAAATATTCCAATACCTCTTAAAGAAGATGGTGTGGGACCATCTAGACCCGGAGAATTGTTTGGATAGATTTTATTGAGGGTTAGAGATATTTTTTCATTAGTGACGTCGATGGAGAGATTGTGGTTTATAGAATCTGTCAAGATTAGATTAATGCAAGAGACTATCTCAGTGGGGATGATAAACTCACATTCCATACAAAGATACTAAAAAAATATAGTATGTTTTTCTGTAACTGTTCTTATTTTGAAAATAATCTTCCATAAGATGTGCATAGGTATGGGATAAAGTTCCTATTAGGCTTTCTATATGTTTTCTGGTAGAATTAATGAGTGTTTGAGTCACCCTTTTTGATGTGAATGTCATGCATATGCCTAATCTAGTGTCACTATTTACTTATAATTGATTCATTAAGATCAGATTAATGAACCAAATATTTTGAAAGGGTAGTGCTTGAGGGTGGAAGGGAATGAAGTTTATTGACCCTTTTTTCAATAGCATCACACTCTCGGTCCAGTTGGTGGAAACGACTATAGCTCAATCTTATGAGGTTGGGAACGAACTGGGATATTTTTTTATGAATATCAAGGGTTTTAACATTACATCTTGTTTTAATCACTTATTCACATTACTTTCCCACTTTTTAGTATATTTCAATCCGAAATGGTCTTTCTTACCTTTGATTCATGTGTACGGTATTGTCATTAATGAAAATGGGATAGTGAAAAGACATGGAGAGCATAAGGTGGATAATCTGGATGTTGTTGAAGATGGAAAGGAATTTAGGGGAAGCCATGTATCTATACAAATGCTTCTCAATGCGGGTGATTTCTAAGTTTCCTCATAACCATGTGAAAAGGGATACCCGCAAGACCCAGGTCTGAGATCACGGTGTGATGAACATCTTACTCGAATCCAATCAAATGGGAAAAAGGTTTACATGCCCCCACTATATTTTTATCTATAAATCATGATCTCGTTGAAGTCCCTTCCAATGATAATAAGTCTCAAAAGAACATTCCTAATCAACTTATGGAGAATCTAGGATTTCTACTTATCTTTCTAGGAGAGACAACTATATAATTCCACAAAAGACCACATGGGCATGCCATTATAGTGAATAGAGGAGACAATATGGTTAGGTGAGAATATTATAATCCTATCATCCAACTTCTCCTTCTACAGGAGGTAGAGTCCACCCGCATAGCCTTGGAGATCAAAAAGAATACATCCTTGAAATCCTACCTTGGAGGTGATCCCAAACATTTCCTTTTATTAGAGTATGGTTTCAAATAAGAAAACCACTCTAGGGACACTTTTGGTCCTCCAAAGTTGGAGTATACAAACTGTGTGTGGGTTGTCAAGCCCACGAAAAATCCTAGGTCGTGTCAAAACAATTTAGCCTGCACCACTATGTGTTTAACAATGGATCCATCATATGTTTTCTATATTATATTTAGAAACCATTCCCCTATGATCAGATTCTCATGGATTCTTTTGGGTTCATTAGGCTCTGATGTAAGAATGATGATTTGAAATTCACCTATGTATTTATTATTCCATGTATAGTGATGTTAAGAACAATATGTAGGTGTATTTAGTGATATTTCATTGGGATTAGGGGGGTGTAAGAGGGAGGTGTCAAAGTGGGTGGGAAAGGACCCAGGGGTTATAGAGGTTCATAGTGGGAAGCTTTGGGTCTTGGGAGTGGGATGGGGGGATATTTTGTTGGCTGGTGGGGGAAAAGTGATGAGGATGGTGGCCATTAGTGAAGGCTTGTTTGTATGACCACTGGATAACTCTCGTTCAACTGTTTTCGGTTTGGAAGTATGTATGCTAATTTTTTTGGGATAATACATATTTTTGATATGAGATAATAGGTGGACGACTGAGAATAATAACCTTGGAGATCTCAGGGATTAATTGGAAATTGGAAGCCTTAAAAATACACTCCATATCCAATTGTTGTCTTTCTTTTTATATGAAGGAAAACCTTAATTTGATTTCGCAGAGCCATGGGACATATTAAGGGATGATATTTTTTTGTGTTAATGATTCTTAAGATTAATTTTTTTTACATATATCAAAATTTTCCATAGTATAAGAATAAGACAGGGAGGTTTTCATTTTCAAAAGGAATCCAAAGTGAATTTTCCTCCAAAGAAAGAAATGCTCCCCTAATGAGAGGTCACATTACATCGATGTTGGATTTGATCTAAATGTATAGCCCCTAAAGTATTGGGTCCAATAGATCCAAATCAATGAAGCTTCCCACATGGCTACTAATATTTCTAATAGTTTTTTCCAATCTAGTTATGAAAGGAATTTCTTTTATGCAGATCCAAAAGGGTGTTTTGGTGATTTCAATATTTAAGAAATCACCTTCATTCTTTAGATCTTATATAATAATAAGATTATTTTCAAAAGGCTTGGGTATTACAAGTATCACCTTTCATCTATATTTATCACCTAATAATTAGAATATAAAGAGGCTTGATCCTACCTCTTTGATGGCTACTCCTTCATCCAAACCCCATACTACTTGAAGAATATTTTTTTGTGCTCATGTTTTATAGATGGTTTTAAATAAGTTTCCATATATTAAATGTTTCATCATGTGGATAAATTATAGATATTCACCTATATTAGCTAAAATATATGATTATTTTCTTCTCATATAGAGATAGGTTTATAGGATCATTTTCCATGGAGACACTAGTATGAGATGGATTAGGTCGGATTATCGGGAGGAGGGACCGACACTGACTCATTCTGTTCCTTCTAAGTGAATTTTGTAAAGAAGGTGAAAATTAATTTGACCACCACCATTATACCCCCACCAACCAATAAATCATCCCTAGATCAGGATATAATTCCCCGATTTTGGGATTTTCAGAAATATTTTTTCTTTATCTATTGTATGTATAAATCTACCAAAATATTTCGTCAAATTTAAGATCTTAATTTTAGTGGTAATCATAGGTGATTTAGAATTAAGTCTAGTATTATATTGTAAATAAAATTCCTTTGATTTCGAAAGGGTTACTTTGAAATCACATCAGGCTTAGTTCCTCCTACGATCAAGCACAATCGATCATTCAATTGAAGATGAATCTTAGGTTTCCTTGTTCCTAGATCAAGCTCAATTTCACTCTTATTAACATTTATAAAATCATGTGTATAGGGATGACATGTGATTATTATGGTATTTTATTTCTTTCATAGTAAACTAAAAATAAAACTTATTGAATTTATAATTTGATTCTTACAGAGAAAATTAATCCTTACAGGAGTCTGGAAAATGATTACTGTAGTCATTGTATTTTTTCCATATATTACAACATTTTATCCTCATGAACAATATGAAATTGATCTTCATTGATTTTACAACTCGAATCCACCCTTATAAAAATGGAAGAATCATCCATATAGAATTTATATATTTAAAGATACATCAATAATTATGAAAAACAATCAATTTATATTGAAAATTTATATTTAATAAATTTTACAATTCAAAATATGAATTAATTTTTTTTCAAAACAATTATTATTAAAAATAAAAAGTAACACCTTTGAGGAATTAATTAGATCACCCATAAATAATATTTAAATGAATATTCAATTTAAAACAACTAAAATATAGTTCTTAAAATTTATTAATATTAAATAAAATATATTTTTATCATTTAATTAAGAAAAATCAAAATTTTAATAAAAATATTAAAAAATTATAATTTCAACAAAAAATGATAAAGGTTGAAAATATTTTTATTTAGAACTCATTTTATCAACAAAAAACATTATAAATTACTAGAAAATATATTAGAAAGATGTACTCAAATAATTTCACATCAAATTACCTCACATTCAATATATTTTCTTTCCTCAAGAAATCAATTTGGTATATTCAATGAAATACAGTCCATCTTAAAAATGAAAGATTATAGTGTCAACTAATATATGATTTTAACATATTTTACATCATGGAGTCTTTCTGGTGGGTAAGTGTGATTTCTCGCTCTAAATAAAAAGGATTTTATGAAAATTTGGATTATTCTTTCACAACGATGAATGAATTTGAAACTTTTTAAAGGATTACAACCAACTTAACTTTTAATTTAGTTATTCATTGAAATTTTTGTTTTTTACCTTGTTGAAAAAATAAACATATTCTAGCATCTCAAGATAATTAAACACATTGGGGGATTATTGATATTTAATAATTAACAACACATAATAATTATCTCATTCAATAGTTTCAAAATAAAAGTAAGCATACAAATAGGATTAGGTGTTCATTCATAGTCCATTTAATAGGAGCACTTATTATTTTAACTCCATTAAAGTGTCTCAAATTCAATAAAAATTATAAATAATTCTGTCAGAATTTTATCAAACAAATTTCATCATATATAGCAATTAAATGATGTTAAAATAATGAATTCAGGTTAAAAAAAATAATTAATCAATCAAATAGGAAAAATAGTCCTGAAATTCTAGAAAACTGTACAACCATATAAAATGAAAATTAAAGATTGAAAGCAGTAAAATTTGAATATTTTAAGTGATTTTTGATGTGTTGTAAATCCAAATATAGTTTTTCCTTGAGGAATACATCTCCCCCACACTTAAAAATCAACATTGTCTCTAATTTTCAACCTCAAGGTGGAAAAAATCAAAATGATTATTTTAGTTTAAACAATTTTACAATTTTTGTGCCTCTAAATAATGTTCCAGGGTTATAGTAAATTAAAAAAAACATGTTTCCACAAAGTAAAAGAGATAAATTAAAAAAATGAAAAAAAACTCTGCAATGGTTTAAACATATAAATTTAAGTGAAAACATTATATTTTAAAAATAAAATTCATTTATTAATTTTATGTTCAAAAGGATTTTCAATAATGAATATAACAAGCATATAATTCAACAATTTCCTTATAAAAAGATAAAAAATAGTTGCCGCTACCAAAATTAGTCTTATTAAATAAATTAATCATATATCAAAATCTCAAAAAATCAAAAAACATTAATAAAATAATACACAAAAAAATTTCAATGTGAAAAAATGAGAGTTTAGTTCTTTTTAAAATGATTTTAAATAATCAATTTTTAAATATGTTTGGACCACAATAGCTTAAGCTCGGAATTAAAAAACAATCTAATTAAATTCATTTAATAATACCCATATAATAAAATAACCATATTCTTTATAAAATTAAAAATTAAAAATCACTGTAAAATTAATTAATGTCAACTTTTATGAAGTCATGAAACAACTTAATTATGATTAACAATTTATGGAAAATAATATAAATAACTTCCCTAATTTTTTTCTTTATTCCTTAAATACAAAAAAAATTATCACCATATAAATTTAAATACCATCTTAGTATTTTCATTAAATAATCTATAAAATAGAATAAATTAAATCATTAAATACAATCTTTAAGGATCAAGGCAGGAAACCATGTCAAATTGTGAGAGGATACTTCAGGGAATTTTTTAAGGTTCTGATAAAATTTTTGATGCTACTATGGAATATATTTTAAAAATTTGGATTTGAAAATATATATCTAGGTCATCAAGGTATCCTATAAAAAATAAAATGAGAGGGAATTTTATTTATTTAAATGAAAATAAACATAAATGGTTCTTTAAAACCATGAGTTATCTCCCATACAATACTAGTTTTAAATCCCATAGAGGGATTATCCTAAAAATATATTTGTAATAAATAAGAAGATGTGGTTTACTATATAGAAACCACTACATTTTCAAAACCAAGATGTGGTTATGTGAAAACTGGATTCTATGGGTATCTAGAAGTTGGAGGCAAAATAGAAGTTCATTTATAGCTAAAATAACTCCAAGGAAACATCCCTTAATTTTTCTAAAAAGTATGTTCTCTACTTTTAGATTTTTTTAGAATTGATGAATTTCACACCTTCTAGAAGGTAAGACTAAAACTATTGGTTTTCAAGGTGTTTAGTTTGATTCTCATGGATATAATCCTTTTTTAAGTGTATACAATGATCAAAAAAGATAAAAAATGATTAGTTTGTAAGATATATTTATGAAGTGGATTTTGATAATAATTTAGAATTTTTTTAAATACATATAAAAAATACTAAGCCACCTTAAAAATTTATCTATCCATAAAAACATAGCGTATACACCCTTATATACAATGGAAAGTGTTTTATTAAATAATGATTAAAGAGACCAATTTCAATTTCCATTAAAATACACTAAAAAACAATAAATTTAACACATAATTATCAGTCTATGAAGGTGTAGGTTTCTATTCCTTGGAATATAAACTTAGGTGAACCTTTTAATACTTTATATTGTGAACCATTTAACCAAATTTATTTTATAAACATTGAATTTGATATTGGGTTTCTTGAAATATTTTATCACTTGAACTCAAAGAAGAATTTTTCCTTTTTTCTCTTTAAATGTCTATATATAGATGAAACAATTATTTATTTAAATAAATTTATATTTATCATATTTAGAAATATTTTCATTTCACTATCTAAAAATTGACCTTTCTTTTTCACCTCAACTATTTCATTTTAACATGTTTCTCTTAGAATTTCATTATTATTAGATAACAATAGTCCCCTATTTTATTTATCTTTTAAAATTTTACCATTATGTTTTATCCCATCAAATAAATAGTAAATGATAAATATTAATGTGATTTTTTGTTTTGTGAATTATTCTAATAATTCATCGAACCATTCTTATGAATAACATAATCCTTCTCCATTTTGTTGAGTGAAACTACAAGTTAACTTATAAAAAAACATGTTATGCCTCTAATTATTAAGGTCGCTTTTGAAATTATATGAATAACATAGTATAGAGATGATAATTTTTATCTTGTCATTAAAAATTATGGAAAGAATATTTTTAACATGAAAAACACTAACAGAATCAGATATTTACCTTTCTTCCTTAACACGATAGTGAATAAATTTTTTTATACTTATTTTTTTATTATTTTAAAAATACATAGAAACTAAATTCTATACCTGCCCAAAAATGATAAATTTTTTTGGAGTGGTTTTAGGTCATCACAACTATCAAAATTTCATTTACATTTCCTATACTAATATAGTATTAAAGGGTCAAACACAAGAGATGGTCAATGAGTGGTTCAGGATATTTTAAAATCTATACAAATAACAAAAAAATTTATAATAATCACTTGATTGGTGAAACGTGTATGGAGAATAAATTAGTGAAGAAAAAAAGCGGGTGAGATAAATAAGAAATGTTAAAATCAACTATTTTGGGTAGGAGACATGTGAAAAGGTAAATAGGGGAAATCCTAATAAAAAAACTGTTTAGAAAAATATAATGGTCATCTTTATATTTCAATAAATTTAAAAAACATTACCATTATAGAAATTATAATTTCTAATGAAAATTATATCCACTAATATACTTCAACCTAATCTTAGTCAATAAGGGTCTTTTTCAAAAGTGAAAAGAAATTTACTGGGAGTTGGTCAAAAATATATTGTTGTTCATTTTTAAAAAAAAGAATTAAATGTAAATTTGATGGTGTAATTAATAGATAGTTTTGAATTTAACAAAAAAAATCAATTAAAAACCCTATTAAATTAATTAAAATGATTGTTGCAAGTAAAATAGAATGCGTTATCAACTAAATTTAAAAATATTGTAAAATATAAATAAGAAAAACATGGTATTCTCTATCAAGATGAGATCTCTCTCTCCACTAATCTTCCACGTTCTCTCTTATTAATATTTCAACTCATGATTTCCGTTCTCCAATATCACTTATCTCAATAAATTTCTCCATGAATTAGTTGATTGTTGGATAACCATGTTTTCCCTCTAATTCCCTATTTTAATGATTTTTACTGACCTAAATTTCCAATTCCATCACCTATATTTCATGATAGTTGAATGGAAGAAGCTTTTCTTTCTTTTATTTTTTCTTTTTTTCATTGCTGTTGTAATTATTGTATAGATCCTCAACCATGGTTTCCTTCTTTCAGACAAAATAATTACATTAATTTTCTCCTTCATTAGTATGAAATAATCAAGATAAATATATTCCTCTTCTTTGGTTATCATGAAAACAGCTATCTTGTTCTTCCATAACTCACACAATGAAACCCCCATCACATTCTCCCCATTTAATTCTCACTTACTAACATACTGTATCAAAATCAGGTTCCACTTTAACTCAAATCATCATCCCTCTAAATTTGATTGAATTATTCAGAATACATCTTTTCATTCATGCTTGAAATCATTAAATTCTAGAATAGATTCCTTGATATCATTAGATTGATAGTGATCCTTCAACATTCATTTGAGATGATATCACATTTACATTCAATAAATTTGTTACTCAGAATTGATTTGATACTTTATCAATAGTATCTTCTTACTAAAATAATTTCATCATATTATATTTTCTCGATATTCTTGATGCTTCCCAAATGCACATACCCACATTAAAACATCTCATGAAACTCAATTCTGTATGAAACAGTGAAATTCGAGCTATAATCTCATCATCGACATTTCATCAATCTCCTTTTGTTCACCCTCTATTGAAATTGTATTTGTAACATTTAACGGCATATAGGCCCACTATTGTTTTAATTTTACTTATAACTGATAGAAAAATCATAGTGAAAAAATACTCATACTACTTCATGAATCTTTTATTAGTTCTATAAAATTTCATTCAATCGTGATGTTTTGGTCAAACATTTAAAACTCACATAACAACCTATTATTTTATGTCTCATGTTTGGTCTTATCTCCACAATCATGATCATATTTTCTATCATTTCAATCTTATTATTGGTGTCTTCATCTACCTTTGGATGGGCTCATTAGTTCCTTAATAAATAGAAGAGGTTGCTCTATAATTTTTAATGAATTTACATATTTGGTTTGGAATAGTAATTTATAATGATTTAGCATCGAGTATATTATTCTATTGTAAATTGGTTTCCTTCAATTGGTTTATAAAATCATCAAAGATTCTTCATCCAATGTCCCACTTTTGATCAATCTTAGTTGATCTTTCAAGCAGAGATGATGCTTGAGTTTCCTTCTTCTTTTCTCAAGATTGATTTCACTCTTATGAACATTTTTAAAATCATTATTATGAAGATCATGTATGATCCTTAAAGTCTTGCATTTCATGCTTAAATGGTGAATCTTAATCCTTATAAAAATTTGAAAATGAATTTTATAGAAAAAAATTGATCCATAGTAGTGTCTGTAAAGTAATTATTATGGCCATATAATTTTATAATAACACCAAAAAATTTCAAACATAAAAACATGAAGAAATTGACCTTTGTGGAATAATACTATTGGAATAAATCCTTGTAAAATTGAAGAATCGTCTTTATGGAATTTATTTCCTATAAAATACTTCAATAATTTGAAAAAATAAACAAATAAAATTGGGATATTAAACTATAATTATTATCACTCTTTAGTGGAGGAATTTAAAGTTTACTAAAAAAATGAATAATAAACAAATAATAAATTTTATAATCTAATTAAAGGAACCATAAAATAATATTTCAATGAATATTTGTCTCAAAAAAACTAAAATAATTTTCATAAAATATATGAAAATTAAACCAATTATTTTTTTTAAATGAAGAAAAAAAAAAGAATCAATTTTCATAGAAATATTAAAAAAATAAAATTCTCAACAAAAAATGATAGATATTGAATATATATCCAATTAAAAATCCTTTTATCAAGAAATCATTATAATTTCATAGAAAGACATGGAATCCTATACCCAAATAAAGGCACATCACTTGAATCCAAGGTACATAGCAACACATAAATTCTAAAGATATAGTATTTCAATGAGCTCACTCCCTAAAAATTCTAGTCATCACAAGCCTCCCTATATGTTCATCTAATCACAAATTGCAGCAACTTTCAGGATAAGTAACATGAGGACAGTTTCAAAAAATTCCACTAGCTTCCATCCTAAATTTGAACTTGTTAAACCATTTTAAATACATATATACAAGTTTTTTAGTTCACAATGTCCAATAACTATCTCTCCTCTTACTATAAAACATGTATTAGCTATTTTTATTTAATAATAGTCTTATCCCGGAGGAGTATCTCTATAATCATCAAAAAAATGATGCTACTTATGAATCTATCTAGATTGATATTCATGGGTGGAAAAAACATTACCTATATTTATTTATCACAAAAACCCCTTCATATTCCTTTTCTTGAGTGGATAATTACTCCATAATTCATCTTCAATACAGATTTAATTTACTCCACCAACTCCATGAACAAAAAATACAACAAAAATATAAATATAACTTCAAAAAAAATAATTAATTCAAAAGCATATTTTAACATTTATAGGTCAACAAAAAAAGAAACAAATTGTTGTAAAAGGAAAATAGGATTTATATAATTTGGAAAATTGGAATATGTTCAAGGGTAAAGATCATCATAAGATTTAATATGAAAAACAAAAAGGAGTAAAATTGACGACAAGACCAAAGTACACATGTACCAATAAAGATATCCAAGACCAACACTCTTGTAACCCTAGGGCTCCTAGTAAACTCTAATCTAAGATAGAAACCTATTTATATAATATTGGATAAAATCACATGAATCAAACTACAAAACATAAATAAAAAAATTGAATGGATCAATAATTGATGATGTAATAAAAAAAGACCAAAACCCCATTTCTAGGGGTCCGATATCAATTATGTAATTTCTCCCATATAATACCTTCTTTCCTCTAGGTTAAATTTTTTCCCCATCTGAAAAACAGTTCCTAATCAACACCACTATCCATATCTGTCATCACTATGTCTGAGAAGGATATGGAAAATTCCTCCAACATCTCACCTTATACCATTGGCGATGTAGGATTAGAATGTTAGGATATAGACCTTTATCCCAATCAAATTAAACTAGAGTGTAACCAAGGATTCTATCCCTCTAATATCTTGTGGTGAACCAAGGGGATATATCCTATAAGAATCCAAAAAAATCCAATGGAACTTACCACTATGAAAAAACTATTGTTTTTATTTGAGGATAGGAAAAACCTGAAGGCATGGGAAGGATCCCAATAGTCCCCTATTCTCACTTATTTCTCATGACCAAACCATATCACCAAAGAAGGAGGGTCTCTCACAAAATCAAAATCCTAATAAAAAATCCATGTAACTAATAATCCCAACGAAGATATAATAATTATGAAATAAAATAGAGTGAATGCAGATGCATATAATCTGGGACACATTGAAAGCCATGATAAGCATAGGAAAAAAACCAAATACCTCATCTAATATAGAAATTTAAAATTGATATTAAATTAAATAATTTAATTAATAAACCAAGTAAATTTCAATTTTATAATGGGGGATAGGTGGTTAGTTACTTCAACCAATGAAGGTGTAAAGGTCCATGTGGCATGGTCACACCAAGAAGCAGTGATTAGGTGGGGATTGAAACAGGTGGGTGTAATACCATAACCGATGTTGTGGAAGTCCAGACTTGATCCACTATGACTATTAATTAATATATATTTGATATAAAATGTTCATATTGAGACCTCTAAAGTGTGAGGTTTTATCATATGATGTTTTTAAAAAAGACATAGGAATATAGAGATGTGGTTTTCAAACAAGTTTTTCAATATAGTCATTGTTATTCCATTTTGGGAATACACTTGAAGTTATATTAACTCTGATATTTGTTCGATTTATTAGAGTGTTCTTAGGTAATTGAATTTGGTTCTTTGATTTACCGATGTATTAGGGAGTATTGGTCAAATGGGGAGAGGGAAAAATGGTGGGATTAGAGGCTAGAGTGAAGATGTGGTAAAGAAGCGATGTATCATCACGATGGAGGAATGAAGACAACTGTGTAGTTAAGAAATTTTTTTCAATTAGCTTGGTTGATGGCCAATAATCAATACTGATTGATTTTAGTATCATAAATTTATAGAATATATGGGGTATTAGCACATAAGAGGTTGGGGAAGTTTCTTTTGTTACACTATGCATGATGACATCCTTTTAGTAAGGCGATAGTGGGGTGGCATCAATTGAGAAGGTAAGGTGGTGGTAGGGCTAGATAGAATGAAGCGATTAAAGGTGTGATGAAGCCAAAGAACACAGGAACCAACTAGAAAAAATGATTAACTTTTAAAAATAATATAAAATACGGTAGAATATATTAAATATGAATGTAATAATTATGATAACTCTCCATTACAAACACACCATTAAATTTGACTTACATATTAGTTTTCAAATCTTGTTGTAGAATTGTTAAATTAGACATAGAGAATTGAAATCGAATGACAATGTTGATGGAATTTCACATGTAGCCTATATATACATGTGAATAATATAATGAAATGAGAATAGTGGTAATTTATATTTTTATCTAATTCTTATTTACTTATTTTACATTTTTTTTTTCATTCTCTATCACCAAATGAGTTATTAAATTCTTAATTAAGTAATCATACCATTTTGCTAAAATTTATCACACATTTATTTTTTTTAAATTTTTTTCAGTTTCACTCAGTGTTTAATATATTTCACAAAACATTATTTGTACCATCATCTTCTCTAAATTTTACATTGTGAAAATGTTTCATCCATCACTATCATTAACATAATAAATTTATTATATTAAAAAGGTGGTTCTGATTTTCAATATCATATATTATTATATTTATTTCCCCCACTCAATGACATTAAAATAATTATTATTATTTTCTTAATCTTTTTTGTTAGGAAATTAACAAGTACCTAAAGAGGAGTAATGACTCGTGACTACAAAATTTCACTCAATTCATTGAATAAAATTTGACTGGTTATTATCAATATAAGTGTTTGAAATTAATTTGGTCAATGTAGAGAAAAACAACATTCATCAACTGATAAATGATTCGTCACCACCAAAAGTAGTTGGATGAGGAACATTACTTACCTATTATATACCAAAGTTCCAAAGTGAACTTTGCTAATCATTCCATGAACCATGAAATTTTGACATCTCTGATAATATTTTTCACCCTAAAGCTATAGATATTGATTATTAGATTAAAATATTTATATAGAGGATAATATTTATATTTCATATTTTTAAATTTTTTATATTTTTAATTATTTTCTCATTCATTTTATTTATTATAAAATATTTGAGAGAATTTAAGTGTTCAAGAAGAAAAATAAAAAATTATTTTATTTACATGAATCCCATGAAGTTGATGAAAATGTAAAATTTAATATTATGTTATTTTCATGAATATTTAATAATCCCTGAATAAATAATATTATTCTATTTCCTGAGGTGAATGAGAATATTTACTTAAAATTATTTATTTCCTTCCTTGTAGTGAATGAAAATATAAATGATTTTATTATAAATATAGTTTCGGGTGAATATGATATTTTAACATTAATTATTATGCCCAATTTGTTTATAAAAAAATATTATTTTTATAACCATTGAAATTTGTTTGATGAAATGAAATATTTAATGACCATAATGAATTTTATTATTATTTAGTGAATCTGTAAAGAATGTTATGAAAAATAGTGACTTTTGACATTATGTTATTAAATAATATCATTTTTTATCAAATTATTTCTCATGTAGAAGAAATATTGAGTAAATATTATTATTTATATTATGATTAAATTATAATCTCATGTAAATAATTCGATTTTATCCATTAAGTGGAAGTTACTATTCATCTAGTTCATAAATGGGATGGTAGAGTTATGTAGTTTTGTTAATCTAATACATTTTAAAAACATAAGGGATCCTATCCCTAGTAGATATATTTTAAAACCTTTTGGACCCAATTTTTATAAAAAATACTCCACCAGGTGATGGGCCAAACATGTTGTTATTATAGGTAGATGGGATTACATGAAATCAAAAAACATAGACACACTTAGGAACTCTATTGAGTCAAACCTCATACATTAAAAAAAGTAATAAAAAGAACACAAAACATCAATTTTATTTCATATGATGTCCCAAAAGTAGTTACATGGCTTGAATTTATTGTAGATCGAATGCCCAGCATGTAGCCCGATGGCCCAATAGAGCAGTCTGCATCGTGTAGTGTCCCCATTATAACATCTTATCTCCCCTTCCAAGTAAAACATGTTTGAATTCTATATTACTCCATATAATAATTAATTCATCATTTTTCCCCCTGATTTTCAATGAAAGGTAACCCCTCTAACCATAATAAATATAATGGAAGAAGGATGAATGATAGGTTCCAACACACCCATCATTATTTCGAGCCTCCCACCCAAGGATTACATGTGTAGCACCCCAAGAAATATCTTGCATATCATGCCACATCATCAGACCAGCCCCACTACATGATAAATTCTATCATGATACCCATTTATCTCACATCATTAATCCATAGGTATGGGTTGCTGATTGATAAGATCCAATATGTCAATTTCTCTTTTGAGGTCTCCCACCCAATGATGCCTGCATGTATCCATGATACACCATCTTACTATTACATCAAGCCACTTTTTTCTAATATTTTCATGTCACATGTTGTCTACAAATAGTGTCCCAATGTCCCTATGAATTTGAGGCCCAACGTGGATTAAAGGCCCTATGTCACAAATGCCATTGATGGATTGAAGGCCCTGTGTCCTAGAGGAAAAATTTTGTGGTCCAAAATAAAAATTTAGGTGAATAGTTCCACTACTTTTTTCCACTTCAATATCAAATACAACAACACTATAGTATAACTAGATACCATGAATATTTTTGTAATTCACAATAAAAGGTTCTAATGATCTTATGTGTGTTGATCTTTATGATTTTTATTCAAAATACTATTTTAATTAAATGCTTAAAAATAACTAATATATTTTTGTTATCAATACAATTATAGAGTTAATATATGATCAGGTTAGTACATTGATTGATAGTTAAAATTAAATAAAAATTATAAAATAGTGAACATACTCTTACATTATGGTAAAATAAATCAATAATTCTTTGTTATATCTAAATCCTCGATGAGAAATATTAAACTCCAATATATTTTTTCTGAAAAATTAATAATATATATAGAAATTAGACAAACAATGTATTAAATAATTCAATAAGTAAAAAGCATTCATAATAAACAAAAATTAACTTTAAATAAATTGTTAATATTTTCTTTTTACTATATAAAATTAAATGAATTGTGGTAAACCAAATGGTTACCAATCCTAAAAAATTAATAGAATACATTATTATTTTGGTCAATAAAGATTTATTATAAAAAATGTATTGATTCAAGTATATATGGTCATAACTTTATTGATAAAATAGTGGAAATCCATCAGTGGAGAATGATGAATTTATTTAATGTATGAATGTTTACTAAATAATTATGTTATTATGAATTCCTCATGTATTATTATTCACCATATGTAACCTATTATGGAGGTAAATTTTCTATATCTTGAATTACTATATTGGATATAAATTTCAGATGTTTATATTAAGTATTGACTATGAAAAATATTGGGGAACCCACACATACCATGTGAAACTATTTAAATATTTTATGAAAGATTAATCTATTAAATTTTGACATGTATTATTTTATACTGGTGATTATACATAAAATTTTATTCATGTGAATAGAAATAAAAATTGGGCATTAAATACCATATATAAAATGATCCGATAGAAATATTGACAAGATGATCATAACAATAATAAGATTAATTCATATGTAAAGTGTTGATAATAAATAGTTAGATTATACACAATAGATGTGTGGTTGAACAGATTTTATAAAAACAATATAAACACAATTAGAAAATAAACCTATTTCAATGGGTTAAAACTAGGGAAATAGGCCTCAAGACTATGTTCATAGCCTATGGCCATAGTCCATATGATAGTGGAGGATATTGGAATTGGAATAAGGGAATGACATATGAAGACCATTTTTAATTGTGCCTATAGTACTTATACAGTTATAACTATATGTAACATTATTCCTTAGACACATATGATCACGGTAAACATTGATCAGGGCCATAGACTTCAAAAAATAAAAAACAATCGGTGAGGCTCAATCCCGGGACTTCTCTATTTATTCTAATCCATTACCAATAAAACTCAAAGAACTATATATATATACACACACCCACAAATATATATATTAAATATATATATATATATATACTTATATACATAAATATAGTTACATATTATTATTATGCTTTTTAAAAAATAAAAAATATTGTATATCCCTGAATGAATCACCACAGTCCATGTGTAACATAGAAATATGAATCTGGACATACACCTATGACCACATTCAATATTGACCATGGCGCTTATTCTTTCTTATGATCGCAATCCATGTTGAATTGTCGGAATATTACTTTCTCAAGCATTGTCATGCATTTCTCATATCTTGGGTGTTTTCCTACATCCCTCTATATTCAAAATCAATTATGGTTATAGGTGGACACGAGGAGGTCTATTACCAAGGTACAATGTGGACTACGGTAGTAGGGAACCTTATAGCCCCAGTTTGAAAAACCATGGATATAGATCGTTGGGTGTAGGGAAAATTTCTTGAAATTTCATCACGATTTCAAAGCAATAAATATATTTTCCCTTAAAGTGTAAAATAAAGGTATCAACAACTATATGTTTTTTTAGATATTTTCCCAAAAATGAAATTAGAACCAAATAAATTTTGATATATCATTCAATTTTGTTAATTATAGATTTGAATTTTTTTAATGATTTTAGAAATCATTGATGACAGTTAATTTTGAATGAATGATACATAAAAATAAAAGGTAAAAATAATTATTGAAGTAATATGTTATATATCCAACTTATAATGTTTTGGGTGGGTAATCCAAACTATAATGACTGTTAAATATATATGATATTATTATAGGAAACTTTCCACTTAAAAAATTTGGATTTTTTGTTTTTATTTAGTTCAGTAGAAGTTGTTTATCTATATGGTAATAATGATTTGTAACATCTCTATATAAATACCTAAATGGTTTATAATTCTAGAAGCATAATCAAAAGTTTGAAAGTTTTACCCTCTCATAAAAATTATTTTATTGGTTGATCTGAGTAAAAAAAATTCATATATCAATGTTATACTATATACATATATGAAAAAATATATAATTAATTTTATCATATTAGGGTTTGTATAAATTAATGTATTTATTCATCATGATATCGTGATGTTAAAAAAAATAAAAACTTAAAATTGTATCCTATATAAATGTATTATATGATTATAAAAATACAACTAATGTACTCTTATTTGTAATTAATCATCTAGAATATGAAATGTTAAATTTTTTTAGTGATTTTAGGCTTAATTAATAATAAAATATATTGAATCCAGGAAGGATTTATTTCATACATGAAGGGATATTAAAGAAATTATTTTTCAAAGAAAAAATTAATATAGATTCACACTCTATTCATCCCTAAATTAAATGAATGTACATGAGTATATTTACCCTCAAAATAATAATATATTGTAAAAGGATAAAATATAATGTTCTTTACATATCATTTAGATTAAAACAGTATATAGGATTATTAATTCTAAAATTTAGAACCAAAATTGGTTTGTTATATTGATGATGGATATTTTTCTAGACCACACATGGCTATATATCAAAAGGATATGTTTTCAAATATTCTGGAAAATCCATTTCATGGAATTATATGAAAATTAAGACTTCCTAGAATCATGCTAAGTTGATTATGATTCATGAAGAAAGTTTAAAATGTATATATTTATGATTAATTATTGACCATTTCATGAATATTTGTTCATTTGATATGAGTATTGATATTCCCACCATATTATATATAGATAATATTTATTTTTTAGGGAAATTGAAGGGTTGATATATCAATGTGGGTAGAAAAAATACCTCAATAATATTTTTTTCACTCATAATCTTCAAAATAATGGTGAGAGTGATATCCAAGAAATAAGGTCATGTGATAATCTTGTAGATTTATTTATAAATTCATTATCAAATATTGGTTTTGGGAAAATGATTTATAAAATTATGATGCATAGTTTGAATGGTCTATTATGATTTTATGAGGGGGAGATGTAAAATATGCACTCTGTTCCTTATAATCATGTTTTCCCATTAGGTTTTCTTGATAATGTTTATAATGAGGCAGTAGCACAAAGACTTTATTTTATTGTACTTTTTTTCATAATCATAATTTTTTCTTTGATGGTTTTTTACTTGTTGAGTTTTTCTAATTATATAATCAAACATCATAATGAGTATCCAAGGGAGTGTATAAATTATTAAATATTTCTATAATTAAGGGAAACCATTGTCCTTCCTTATGAGTTATAATTTTGAATGTGACCATTCATTATTAACTATGGTCTTTCTTCCATGTCTCAAAAATATAATTAATCAAAATTATTAATTGATTCCCTAAATACACAATGAATTGAATTAATTAGTGTGAGTTTAGAATGCTTCACTCATTTTTCCTTTCCCTCGGTTTTCCAATTGTGTTTTCTTGATAAGGATTTTAATGAGGAAAGATGACATGAAATTTAAACACTTTGGAATCACTTATTTTTCCCAAAAGGATTTTATATGTGAAGATTATATAAGATTCCATTAAATTATGACATCCAAGGGGAGTGTTATAAAATATTAAATATAAATTTCATAATTATGGAAACTTATCATTCCCATAAAACCCTTTCATTTTCCCAACCCTTCACCTTCCAACTCATAGTTTGCAACCATAGGAATAGACATGGAGAAATTTTATTGATCTATACTGTTGATGGGATTTAACAAATAGAATATATATATATGTGAATAATATAATGGAATACTAACTTTTCCCCTAAATGATTATCATTAATTATTTTTCCCTTGTTTTATATTCTATTTTTTTGATTCACTAATGCAATTTTAATAATTTGACACATGTTTTTTCAATGACATATTTCACCAATGGCCAATCAAACATATCTAGTTTTTAAATTACTTAAGGTTTCAATCAGCATTCTATCTGTTTCACAATTAATTTATAATACTTTTTACAAAATAATGCACCCACCCCTAACTGATCAAAATGATTCTTCTAAAAGGGTTCCCCATAGAATGATTAGGAAGGATAAATTTTGGACATCAAATTCAATCATTTTTTCCATTAAAATATTGATAAAATTTGAATTATAATAACATTAATAAAATAATTTAAATATAAATATAAATTTACATTTTAAAATAAATAAATTTAAGGAAAATTTTTGTAACTTAAGCAGTTTTTAAAAAATCAAATAAATTAAAGGTATAAACAAGTTAAAAAATTTAAATGTTTTATTCAAATTATCTCTAAAAAAAATTTATATCTTTATAAAATTTTAATATAAAAAAATAACATCAATATTTAAAAAAAAAATTGGATATATTAAAATAATAGATTGAATAAGATAATTAAATGGAATTAATATTTAATAAATAAATAAATAATTTGAATAATATTTTTTTAAAAAATTGAATATTTTTTCTTGTTTTTTATCCCAAAATTTTTGAATTATTTGAAATATTTTAAAATATAAAAATTTCCTCATTATTTCCAAAAACATGAATGTTTTAAAACACATCACCTAAATAAACAAAATTAAATAACATGACTATTTTTAAAAATTAAAAATATAATTTGAAATGAAAAAATTAAATATTTTAAATATTTTAAAATAAGTAAAAAACATAAAAATTTCAAAATTAATTGAGTTTTTAATGTAAATATCCTTAATAAAATATATTAAATTGTAGGAATATTTTAAAAAAATTGGTAAAAATAATATGATTACAAAAAATAAATTATTTTGAATATTTATTCAAGTCATTTATTTTAAAAAAAATTAACAAATTACAAAAAAATTCAATTTATTTAAATTTTATTAATAAATATATTTAATAAAATATATAAATTATTTTATTTTTTTTAATAAAGTTATATATTTATATGTTTTTAAAATATTCAAGTGATATACATTTTTTATTCAGGTTATTTATTTTGGAATAATGAGATTATTTTTAAATATTGACTTTATTTATATATTCTAAAATATTAAAATTATGATAAAATTATAAAATAAATAATTGGAATAAAATATTAAAATAATTGAACTTATTATTCAAGCTATTTATTTACAAAATATGAAAATATTAATGTGATTTAAATTTTTATTCATGTTATTTATTTTAAAATGTTCTTGTTGATTTGAAATATTGAATTTATTTATATGCTGTAATATATTTAAAATGTTCAATTTTTTTTATAATAAATTACTAGAATAAAATATCAAATTATATAAATTTTTTATTAAAATCATATATATTTTAAAAAAAATTATTCATGTTATTTCTTATTTACGATATTTATTTTTAGATATCCAAGTAGCCATGAAATATTTTATATAATTATAAAATTAAAAAAATCAATTCTTTTAAATTTTTTCCAATATAAGACTCTAATAAAATATTTAAAATATTTAAAATTTGTTATTCATGTTATTTATATAATAATTTTTAAATTATTCATTTGATTTAGTTTTTTTATTTAGGTAATTTATTTTTTTATTTTCATATTATTTTAAAATATGTAAGTTATTTATTAATTTTGAATTTTAAATTTTTTTAGATTTTTATTCTAAATATTTATTTAATTTGTTTTATAAATATTAATGTGTTTCAAAATTTTTTTTTGGGGGTATATTTTAAAATATTCTAGTTATTTTTATATATTGATGTTCTTAATATATTTTCAATCATTCAAATTATTTATTATTTTTATTCATCTTATTTAATAAAAATTTTAAAATATTCATATCATTATTTTTTTATTCTTGTTATTATTATGAAATATCAAATATATTATGAAATACTAAAATTATTTATTGATTTTAGTGTCTTTGAAATATAATGTTTTTTTAAATATATAAGTTGAATAAAATGTTAAATTCCATCAAAAAAATTTAATACCAATATTTTTTAACATTTTATTATTATATAATTTTTTGATTCATGATAATATTTTAAATATCCAAGTTATATTTATAGTAAAATTATTTTATGTAACTTCTTCAATTTTAAGGTACGCTTCATTTTATAATTTGACACCTCTTAGAGGGTTCAATAAAATTAGTTGAGGTATGTTTGGAGTGGTCGATGGAGGAGATGACTCAGAAGAGGATAATTGGATACAATATTTGGATCATGGTGTGAATGTATATTCATGATGTGAATGGAATCTAGGAAAAAACATTATTTTTGGATTAGTATATAAAAATTATTGACAACATGTGATATTATTCACATCATAAACTGTTCTTTGGGGATTTCAAGACAAGGAGACATGTTTTTAGAAGATCGGCAATTCCTAATGTTTGAATCATGAATCAGTTATTCTTTCCATGAATTGTTACTATTCTAGAAGATTAAATGTTTTGGTTTCCCATTTTCTTTCTCATGCATCTCCCTACTTCTTCCCTAAACCCCGGGTCTTCTTTGAATGGTTTTGGGGGAATCCAGCTCTTCCAAACATCCCTAATTATTATTTCCATCCTAGATTGATCGGTTGTTAATAATTTTCTATGTTTGATCAAATATATCCCATTTATTCATGATATCATGGTTTGTAATCAGTTCTAGGATGAATTATTTGGATCGATTGATAACATTGTAACCTCTCTTGATCCTTTCTTAATTTTAAATGAATTTATATCTGAGAGGTCATATCTTTTGTTAGTTGGGTGTGGCACGTTAATATTCTTGACGTATCTGTTGAAATACCTTTTATGGGAACAAATTTTATTTTGAAACATGATTCTAAGTAATTTGAATAAAAATTAGGTCCTCCCCTCATTTTTATTACCTTCCCTTTACTTTTAGTGTGTGGATCCTATTGTGGTTAGTGTGTGACCCAAACATGAGGTTGGTGGATCTATCTAATACCTATGTAATATAGATTGTTGATGATTTTCTTTTTATATATTATTTTATAAATGAATTAGAATAATCATTGGATTTATTTATTTTTGTGTGTAAAAAGGGGTTTTTAGAAAATATGATTTTCCCCTTGTTTTGTTAAAATAAACGTGTTTTTCAAAGAATTGTGAAATAAATTGTCAAATTGGGATTAAAAGACTGTTTTTAATGAAAAATGTTTGTTTGTAATTGTTTTTGAAATTTTATATGACCATTGAAATTGACTTAATATATTCCACACATAGGAACCTTGGGCACCTAGGTAGAGGGTTTTGTATCGATCCTTATCCATTGAAATTGTAATGGGGTTCACATTTTGGGATACCCCCCAATTCATGATAATAGATAATTTTCTCTAGGAACATGATCTTGAAATTTTATGAGTTTCACATTCTAAGGTATTACTCCATCGCTTGTTTATGAGCTCAAATAATCAAGGGATTTAAGTGAGTACTATTCATTTTTTGTTATTTGTTTATGAGTGACCTAGCTAACCTTACCTTTTCAATCCTAGGGGTGATTACAATTGTGATTTGGATATTGTGCTATTTTTTATTTGACATGATATGAAAATTTCTATGATAAATGTAATTGTTTTATTGAAATTATACTTTTAAATTTAAATACATAGATGTTTTTTGAATTGTAAAAAGTAGAATTCTTTTCTATTATTTTGATATAAAACTATGAAATTACATATCATTCCATGTTTTCTTTTTAAATTTATAATATTGGGATTATTTGAAAAGTAATTTTTACAGAACATCTTGGTGGTATCATTCTTATACTTTTTATCTCACACCTTTCACACTTACTATGGTGTGTGTAGACCTTGTTTTATCTTGTTTTATCTGATGCTGGAATGGGAAAGGCATCACAGTGAGGTGGTGAAATTTTTGGTCAGTTGGGCTTATGTATCTAGAGGTGAGGTTATGGGGTTTTTCCTGTGTATCACATCTAGTATTAGTTGTTAGCTTGGGATTTACTTTGTTTTAATTGTCTTATGGTTATTTATATTTGTTTTTATCTTTTTACCTTTTGTTTTATCACTACCATTGGAACTCTTTTGATTAAGGAGTATTTATTTCATGGTTTTATTTATATATATATATACATATATATTCCAGGAATCTTATTTTAGGTTGGGAAAATATTTCCCTCTAGTTTTTTTCATTGTATGAGTGTTATTATCTACCCCATGGGGATCAAGAACACCATTTAGGTCTTTCCATAGTATAATATAAAGCCTAGTTGGACTATTTTTTAGTTGGGATGTGAAAATTTACGAATAGATCGTAGTCATTATATATATTGAGAAGTTGGTATATATGAGATAGGATTGTGGAGACTTGATGGGAAGTTATGGTGAATGTATGTGTTGGACTCCTCATGTATTAATCATGTTTTATTGATCACAAATTTCAACACTAATTACAAATCTTATTAATGATAACAAATCTCACAAATATTATTAATCATGTGTATTTATGTTTCAAGTTATCTCAAACCTTATAATGGTTAAGCTCAATTAATTTTATGCATATTACTGTCTAAGTCTAAATACAGTTACTTGTCTAAGTATAAGACACAATGAGCGGGGCACTGTGAGCAAGACACCGTGAAGCCTAAGTCTCAGACATTATGACCAATGAGACACCGTGACAACCATACATCGTGAAACAGTAAGCCCGACACCATGAGCAAGACACTAAGAACAGACACCGTAACCCAGAAACTCGGTTTTCCTAGGTGCCAGAAATAGTTAGCAAGACACAGTCATCAAGGGACCGTGAATCAAGAAACTATGACCAAGGCACTGGAAGCCAGAAACTGTAAGCGAGATACTGTGAAGGAGACACCATGAAGGATACACCGTGAAGGAGACACCGTGAAGGAGACATCTTAAAGGAGATACCGTCTGCATAACTATTATGAAACTGTAACCTAACTATTTAGTCATTTTTCTATTTAACTTTTTAACGTTCATATTTGACGCCTTTAATGCACTGAAATATTTAATGTTTCTTTGTATACATAGTAGAAGGTACGATTTACGACCCATATGGATCCTATCAGCATAATATCATGCATTTTCGAAGATAAATAGAAGTATTCCCAAGATGAAGAATATATATACTACAGAGCTCGATACTGAAAAAAATAGGCCAGTGAGCACGACAATGAAGAACGCATTGCAAGATCTTAAAGGAAGAAATTGTTTCATGCATGCAATCCAACTCTACTAAAGAACACACAGAGTACTGGGATCAAGAGACCATATTTATTCGTGAAGAACACAAGCTGAACCATGACACTCTGTTTTTCAACACAAAAACCAGAGAAGGACTCAGAAGCATTTCTATGTTATCCAAAGAGTCCAGAACTGCACTGCTAATCACTAGAGCATTCTAAACTCACATCTACTCTCTTAGTGATTCTTTTATTTACATTCGAACATTGTTTGTACTCTATGTATTTTACACGCACACTGACTCCTTTGCTGAAATGGAGGATTTAAAAATCCTCATACCAAATTCTTTACTCTTGTTCACCCACGAAAAATGTTTAATAGGTCCTTGTGTGGCCTAATTATTATTTTGTTTTCCCACGAAAACTGTGGAAGAGGTCCCTGCGTAGCCTAGGCAGTCCATGTACTATTGTTAACCCTAGTCCAGGGTGTGGATCAGAGTTTATTTATATAAACTACATGGTGGAAGGTGATCACCAAGTGGAGTGGATTAGGTCTCACCTTGAGACTGAACCACTTGTTTTATATCCGTTGTGCCATTCAAATTTAGTCTACTCTATTTTACTGCTTTACTACACAATCCGGAAAAACAATAAATTCACTTTTATAGTTAGTATTGAAAAGAAGATATATCTGATTTGTCTTAGTATGATAACTTTAAAATTAAATATAATAATACCAATTAAGATTACTGAGAATTAATCAATCTTCTAAGAAGTTATTTAAACAGCCAAACTCTTATAACAGTATAACCTTGATTAATTGGGCTGTATCTATCTTTGGGGAAATAATTATTTTTAAAACTAATATCTCTTAAATAGAAATTTTTATAGTTACACAATTCACCCCTCCCCTCTTGAGTTAACTACTCTGACCAGCATTTGGTATCAGAGGTTGTTTTATTAGGACTTTGTGTAATCTTACACAACTGTTATTGTCGTTTCACATTAAAGATCTGTAAATTTCTTCCAATTATAAATTTCTATCTCTTTTAAAGTAATTTGTTAGTATGGAAAATATATTGGCAGGTGGTTCAACCTACAGACCACCATTCTTTAATGGAACAAACTATACTCAATGGTAAATTAAAATAAAAATGCATCTAGAGAGTATGAGCATTGAAATCTGTTCATCAATTATAGATGAATACAAAATTTCTGTGACTGATAGAATTACATGGGATGAACCTATGAAACATTCTTATAATAATAATTTCAAATCCAAGAATGCTTTATACTGTTCCTTAGGGGATGAATAATTTAATAGGATTTCTACTTGTAAAACTGTCCATGAAATTTGGGATACCTTGTCTGTCTCACATGAAGGAACATCTAGTGTAAAGGAAATGAGACTTAATACTTATACTATATAATATGATATTTTTAAGATGAAACCTAATGAGCCTATTTCTGATATGTATATTAGGTTCAATGTGATTGTCAACACAATTATTTCCTTAGGAAGAGAAGTCACTTCCAAAGAACAGATCAAGAGAATTCTCAAATGTCTACCTGACAGATGGAGGGGAACCTCTGTCTCAATTAGAGTGTCATGCGACATCAGCAGGCTACCTGTAAAGGAACTCATTGGGAAACTAATGATGTATGAGGAAGAGATAAAAGTCAACAAAGAATAGGAGGATGAACCAAAGAGGAAATCTGTAGCATTCAAGACCTCCCTCTCGAAGCACAAAAACAAAGGAAAACTGGAAACTTCAATAGACACTTCCACTACTGAACTATCATCACCAGATAGTGATGAGGAGATGGATCAACTGGCCAGATGATTCAAACGATTTTATAATAAGAAAAAAAATTTCATATAGCCTAACTTCAAGGGTAACGATGATCCAAATGGACACTGGAAAAAGGATTGGAAGAGAAATGAAAAAACTGAGGAGATTGTATGTTATGAATGTAAGCGCAGTGGAAATATAAAGGCTGACTGTACAAATCTGAAATATCAGAAGAAATATTATGACAAGGACAATAAGTACAAGATGTCCATGAAGCCAACCTGGATTGCCTCTGAGGATAGTTCAAGTGACTCAGAGACATCACTTGATGAACAGGCTAACAAATCCAATATGTGTATTATGAAAAACACATCTGAGGTAACAATAAAATCATCTATGTATAATTCATACTATTCTGAAGAGGAAAGTGGCTATGAAAATATGAATAATGAAGAAATGTTTTAACATTGCAACATGCTTGAAGGGACATGAAATGAATCAAAGGATAAATATAAATCATTGAAGAAACAACATGCTCTCACTGTAACTGTTAAATATGAACTTACTACTAAAAAAGAGAAAAATGATCAACTGCTCAAAGAAAGAAATGAACTAAAAATTTCTAATGAGAAATTAAAAAGTGACCTATAAAAGTTTACTAATGGTAAAAATACCGTTACCCAAATTCTAGGAAAACAAATTGCCAAAAAAATATAATACTGGTATTGGTTATCAACCTGGTAAAAGAAACCTTGGTAGAAAAAATTTTGTTTCAAAGTCTAGGACATATAATTTTGTTCCCAGTTCTGGACATAGCTCTGCTAGCTCGAATCATGATGAATATTCTACTGTTTCAAGTTTTTGTGGACCAAATAGTGTCTATTTTTCAAATACATTACATAATTCCTATAGGAAACCTATGAAACAAATATGGGTTCCAAAAGCACTTATTACTAATGTTACTGGACCCAAAAAAGTATGGGAACCAAAATCTATCTTTTCTTGATCATGTTATAGGAAAGCTGCTTGAAGAGCTCCTGTACAAATCTGTGGTACTTGGACAATGGGTGTTCAAGGTACATGACTGGAGACTACTCATGCTTCAAGAATCTGGTAAAAGTAGATGGAGGATATATAACATTTGGTGACAATGAAAAGGGGATGATCATTGTATTAGGCCATATTGGTAACTCTGATTTGATTCTAATTTATAAAGTACTGTTTGTTAATGGTCTAAAATATAATTTTCCTAGTATCTCACAATTATTTGATGATTGATATCAGGTTAAATTTGAAAATTATACATGTAATGTATTTAATTATAAGGATGAATTAGTATTTTCTACATCAAGGAATGTGAATGTCTATTCTATTAATTTATATTCCTTACCTTCTCTAAATGTTTCATTCTTAAGTGTATTTCATAAAGAATCTTGGCTATTGAATAAGAGAGTAGGACACTGTAATGTTCACTCCCTTATAAATCTAACTAGAAAATGCCTAGTTAAATACTTACCCAAACTTGAGTTTCCAAAGGACAAAGTGTGTAATCCCTATCAAAAGGGAAAACAACACAAAATCTCTTTCAAATCAAAGAAAGGAGTTTCCACTTCTCAACCTCTCGAATTGGTTCACATGGATTTTTTTGGACCATCTAGAGTATCTAGTTTAAATGGGAATCACTATGTTTATGTTCTAGTAGATGACTTTTCTAGATATACATGGACCTTCTTCATTGGTCACAAAAGTGAAGCCTGATCTTATTTTACTAAGTATTCCAAATCTGTAGAATATCTTTGTGGACATAAAATTAAATCTTTAAGAAGTGATCATTGTCGTGAGTTTGAAAATCAAGAGTTTGAATCTTATTTCTTACAAAATGGTTATAATCAGAATTTCTCTTCCCCTAGAAGACCACATCAGAATGGTGTTGTAGAAAGAAGAAATAGACCCATGGAAGAAATTTCTAGAACTATGATTAGTGAATATGACCAACCTATTTACTTTTGGGCTGAAGCAATTAACACGACATGCTAAATAATCAATAGAGTATTGATTAGACCAATTCTCAAAAAGACCCCATATAAGATCTGGAATAATAGGAAGCCTAAGGTTAATTACTTTAGAGTTTTTGGTTGTAAAGTCTTTATTGTCAATTCTAAGGACAATCTTGACAAATTTTCATCCAAAAGTGATGAAGGAATTTTACTAGGTTATTCAATTTCAATAAAATCTTATAGAGTATTCAATAAGAGAACTAAATGTGTGCAAGAATATATCCATATAAAATTTGATGAAACAGATCCACATGATCCTAGAACCATCCTAGAATATCTAGAAGATGATGTATCAAATATGAACATCAACTCAAAATCCTCAAATACCTCTGTGAAAGAATCTGTGAAAATTCCTAATTTCGGAAATTTTGTGCAATCAAGTATTAGTGAACCTAAATCTATTGATGAACATGGATTCAATAGTCCCTATTTTTATAGAAAGTTTATAACCCTTAGAAACCATCCCTTAGATGCTTTTGTAGGAGACTTAGAGAAAGGAAGACAAACTAGAGCTTCTCTTAGAAATCAGGTTGAACATCAAGCCTTCTTGTCACAGATTGAACCTAAAAACATTGATGATGATATCAGTGATGTATTTTAGGTAATTTCAATGCAAGAAGAACTCAATAAGTTTGAAAGAATTAATGTTTCGAAACTTGCTGAATTCCCCAAGGAAACTTTTGTCATAGGAATTAAATTTGTGTTTAGAAAAAAGGTAGATGAAGCTAAAAATATAGTTAGAAATAATGCTAGATTAGTTGCACAAGGCTATAGTCAAGAAGAAGTAATTGACTATGAGGAAACCTTTTCTCATGTAGCTAGATTATAAGCCATTATAATTCTACTTTCTTATGTTGCACATCTTAATTTCAGACTATATCAAATGGTTGTTAAGAGTGCATTCTTAAATTGGTATATAGCTGAGGTTGTTTTTGTTGAACAACCCCATGGATTTACAAACCCTCATTTTCCAAATCATATTTTTAAACTATCAAAAGTTTTATATGGTTTAAAATAAGCTCCAAGAGCTTGGTATGACATATTAATTACTTTTCTAATTTCCAAAGGTTTTACAAAAGGAATAGTTGATGCTACCCTTATTATAAAAAGAATTTATAATGATTTTTTATTTGTTCAAATATATGTAGATGAAATTATTTTTGGATCTTCAAAAAATTCATTATGTATTGATTTTTTGAAAATGATTCAAAAGAAATTTGAAATGAGTTTAATGGGTGAACTAAAATTCTTTCTTGGATTTAAAATATTGTAAAATAATGATGGAATTGTTTTGACTCAAAGTAAGTATACTAGATATCTTATAAAACGTTTTGGATTGGATAGAACAAAAAGTAGTGACACTTCCATGAGTACCATATGTAAACTGGATCTTGATAAAGATGGAAATCTGTTGATCAAACCACTTATAGAGGAATGATTGGAAGTTTACTCCATTTAACATCTAGTCATCCTAACATTATGTTTAGTGTGTGTATGTGTGCTTGATTTCAAGAAAATCCTAATGAATATCATTTAAATTCTATAAAGAGAATTTTCAAATACCTCAAGCATACACCCATTTTAAGACTGTTCTATCCTAAAAGACAATCATTTGAACTAGTTACTTATTCTGATGCTGACTTCGGTGGCTGTAAGTTTGATAGAAAATCACCTCTGGAACATGTCACCTTTTAGGCAATCAATAGTATCATGGTGTGGTAAGAAACAAAACATTATTGCGTTATCTAATGCAGAAGGTGAATACATAGCTACTGGCAGTTGTTGTGCACAAATTTTGTTGATGAAACACACACTACTAGACAATGGATATCAATTCAGACATGTAACAATAAATTGTGAAAACACAAGTGCTATTAACATTTCAAAAAATCTTGTTTCACATTCTAGGACAATACATATTGATGTAAGACATCACTTTTTGAGGGATCATTATCAAAAAGATGATATCACCTTGGAATTCATTGGCACTGGATATCAACATGCTGATATATTCACTAAACCATTAAATTCTAAGAGAATAGACTACATCATACATGATCTTGTCGTGATCAATCAAAAATAGATATCTTACTAGTCTTACTATTTAATACATTACTTTTTTACTTTACACCTTCATGTTCACAATTTCTTGGTTACTGTCTCATGCATAAGGTCTCACAGTTAACACGTTGTATTCACAGTCTATTACTAACTCTCTCACTATGACTGAACAAAGTTTACTAACTGTCTCACCATGACAACCATTCACTATCTCACCGTGACGACCAATGACTGTCTCACCGTGATGACCATTTACCATGGCACCGTAACAACTATTCATAGTCTCACTGTGAAAATTATTTATGTTTTTATTTTAGTCTGTATCACGATAATTTTTATTTCACCACTTTTTTCTTTCCTGCTATTTTACTTTTTTGACGTATGACATTCCCAAATGATAAAACAAAAGGGTTTTCACTCGATTCTTCACCCGAACTCTCTCCCACTCACTCCTTCCGAACTATTTCAACCTAGAAACTCTCTCTCTCCCTCTCGACTGTCATTGAATGCCAAGGATGAAGTATCCATCTTCATCCTCATCTGAGAAGTGCAGATCAGAGAAATAGAAGAGAGCACCGAAGCTGGCACCCGAAGGACCCCTGAATCCAAACCTTATAAACCACACTGTAGTTCCTGAAAAGGAATTTTTCCCTGAGTGGTTGTTGTCTAGAAAATCTTTGGTTTTAAAAGCTTTTAGAGAACAAGTCTGGCCCGATTGGTTCCCTATAAAGGATATACCAATTTACCCGAGGATGGTATCTCAGTTCTATCAATATGTACAATTTTCTTTTGATATTGGTGAAATTTTTGTTGTAATAAGCTGGATCAATGGACAAGGAATCTCATTCTCATCGAGGTTATGGGATGCTTGCATTAGGATTCCTCACAAAGAGATATGTGATGATTATCAGTGAGATCCCCCTCCTACAACCAATATCTTTTACCTAGAAAATGATCTAGAAACCTTAACTAGAAATTGAACCAAGGGAAGGGCCATAGCTGCTGAACTGGATAGGGAGACAAGGCTATTATTTATGTTTGATCAGAATCAGATCAGTCCAAGGAAATGTGACTTTTATGTCTTCAAATCTCAGGATTTTTTTATGATTCATCTTATGAAGAATGGACACAAGATAAATCTATGCAAATACATCATTCACCATATGAGTGAATTGATCAAGGTCACATCCAAATCCACATCTCTGTTTTACTCTAGGGTGATTTCAGCAATGCTTGTTTCCAAAGGAGTAGTTGGACCAAATGAAGAAGTAATTATGGACTATGAGTATTTCTTATCTAAACCTACCATCAGGAGAATGAAAATAAACTAGAACCCCTGGAAGAAGGAGTGGATTGAAGATAATGATAATATCTATGAGAAGTTCAATCCTATAGACTATACAGCATGACCAAAGTATATTTCTGATCCTGATTTGGAACTAGATGAAGTTTCTGAGTATCCAGAAGATGAAGAATAATAGGAAGAGGAATCATAAGTACCTAATAGAGAATAAGTTGGTGTTGAAAAAGAAAGGAATGTTGTTCCCCTCGTTGTTCTTGGAAAAGTACCTCCTGCCTCTAGTGATGTTGTTGATCTGGAAACCCAACCTCAGGCTGCAAGAGTTTTAGTTATCCTAGAACCTGAGTAGCATGTGATGGAAGAAACAAATCTAGAACAACTCCCTGTCATGGAAGAGGTTGTAGTAATAGAACTCCCTGATGTGGAAGAAGCAAATCTAGAAGAAATCCATGTCAGCGAAGATGAAAATCAAGAAGACCTCCCTCAAGAGCAATTTGTTCCTAAGATTATACCCTCTACTGAAGAGAGGATGGAGATATCCCTTCAGTTGGCTAGACAGGAGACGCTTGAGGAAATCAGAAATATACCAGTGGATTTAAATCAAGTACCTGAGCCTTAAGGTCTTGAAATGGAAGCACATGTTGAGGGGTAGGAACCTAAAAATCTTGAGACTAATGAAGCTGAGTCTGTTGAAGCATCTCAACCAACTGAGTCTTTTTATGTGTACACTTAATATAAATTCCCTAGCTTCTATGATGTATGTGAATCTCAACAGGTGACTGCAACTGGGATTGATCTTTCTTCTCTATTACAATTGAAGTCTGTCACACACCCTGAACCTCAACCTGAAACTGAACCTGAACCGCAACCCGACCCTAAATCCGCCCATGTTCCACTCCCTACTCCTGTACCTTTACCTAATTAGAAATCTTTTATCAGCATGGATGATCTAATGCTTTTGGAGATTCTATATTAGCTGGAGTTGAGAAAATTATGTCTTCTCAACCTCATCTTGTGACCCAATTGAGTTAGGAAAATGCATCACTGCTTTTAGAAAAGATTATCTAGCACATTCAACCCAAGATGGTTCATGAAATTCAAGAATTAAGGATTGAAAACAAGTTGCTCAGTACTAACGTTGCAACTCTGAAAATCATGGTTGAATACTTACAGAAGGAATTGCATTCAAGATCAGAGCATGCTCCTGCTTCTGCTCCTCCTTCTCCTGAACCTTCTGTTTCTCACATTTCTAGAGATATTATGTCCTAGATTCACTCATACCTGCTATCCTTTAATGAAAAGATTGGAGAAAGGAACACAAAGATGCTGCACCATATGAGAGTGCTTGTGGAGAAACTGAATAAGCTCACATATTAATATACTGGCTATCTTCAAAACGTCCTGAAATAGCTCAAGTCACTAACCGTAGTAGTCAAAGCTTCTACTTCCTCTGGTCAGACCTCTACTCCTTCTTTGGATAGTTCTCTACTCAGATCTATAGCCAAGCATGAAATTCAGAATACCTTAAGTGTCTTTGATATGGATCCATTATCTAATGTGGTTAAGAACAGTGATAGAGTGCTAGACTTGGTGAAAATTCATTCAAAGATTACCAATGATGCTCAGCATGAAATATCTAAGAAAGTGGACTTCTATTTCAACCGTATTTTCTCAAAAATTATATGACAAATCACTTTTAATATTGTGTAGAGAATATGAAAATACCTCTTATGACTCAGGTCTTCAAAGCACAAGTTCAGAAGCTCACTGAGTTTACCAGATTGTTGGATAAGTTCATTGATAATAAAGATGATTTTGAAAAGGCTATGCAGTATAGAGGGGAGATAATCACAGACTTCAGCAAGCTTCTGAGACTGTACCTTCATGTGTAAAGCACAACAAGTGTTGCTAAAACGGTTGCTCCTATCAGACCTAGTTTTCCTACATTCACATCTGCCTTAGCTTCCAAAACCTTTTCTTTTGGCCAGGCTCTTAGTCAGATCAGGCCTGTCATCCTTGACCAGCAGCTTCCTAGATCTTCTACAGCTCCTACATTGGCTCCATCATTCTTTGAAGGTCTCCCTTTACCATCTATATCTACCACTTCTATGACTTCTTCTACCTCAGCAACTACCCCTATGTCTTCTTCTTCTACTGCTGATAAAGGCAAAGAGAATTCCAATCCCTGAAGAAGACCAATGACTCATATTTTTGATGGGGATTTCATTCCTTTTTTTGTATTTCCACTGAATTATTTTAATGACATATGCACTATTTTCCCTCTATTCTTTCTACCTTTTGATAATCCCAAAAGGGGGAGAAAAATTGAGATGTTATATGTTATTCTGCATGTTATTTTCTCTGTAGCTGCACTCAATTTATCCTTTGACCGTGCATGATTTTTTATCATCAAAAGGGGGATACTATTGGACTCCTCATGTATTAATCATGTTTTAATGATCAAAAATCTCAATAATAATTAAAAATAATATTAATGATCACGAATCTGACAAATCTTATTGATCAGGTGTATTTATGTTTCAATTTATCTCATACATTATAATGGTTAATCTCAATTCATTTTATGCATATTACTGTTTAAGTCTGAATACAGTTATTTGTCTAAGTATAAGACACAGTGAGCCAGGCACTATGATCAAGACACCGTGAACCCTGAAACCATGAAGCCTAAGTCTCAGACACCGTGACCAATGAGAAACTATGACCACCAGACACCATGACACAGTAAGCCTAACATAGTGAGCAAGACACTAAGAACAAACACTGTAACCCAGACACTCTGTATTCCTAAGTTCCAGACACATTTAGCAAGACACAGTCATCAAGGCACCATGAATAAAGAAACTATGAGCAAGGCACCAGAAGCCAGAAACCGTAAGTGAGATACCATGATGGAGACCTGGTGAAGGAGACACCGTGATGGAGACACCATTTTAATAACTACTGTGACACTGTTTCCTAACTATTTTTTCATTTTTCTATTTAACATCTTAACGGTCATATTTGACACCATTAATGCACTGAAATATTTAATGTTTCTTTGTAGACATAGTACGAGGTACGAGGTGCGACCCATATGGAGCATGTTGGCTAAATCTCATACATTTTTTGAAGATAAAGAGAATTGTGCCCAAGAGGAAGAATATATATACTACAGAGCTCGATACTGAATAAAAAACCAGGCCATTGAGCATGACCACGAATAACACATTGCAAGATCATCAAGGAATCAATTGTCTCATGCTTGCAATCCAACTCTATTGAAGAGAACATGAAGTACTAGGATCAAGATAGCATCTTTACTTGTGAAGAACACAAGATGAAGCACGACACTCTGTTTTTCAACACAAAAACCAGAGAAGGACTCAGAAGCATTTATGTCTTATCCAAGGAGTCCATAGCTACACTACTAATCACTAAAGCATTCTCAACTCATATCTACTCACTCTTAGTTATTCTTTTATTTACTTTCACGTAGTGTGTGTACTCTGTGTATTTTACACACACTGACTCTTACGCTGAATTGGAGGATTTCAAAATCCTTATACCAAATTATTTACTCTTGTTTACCCACGAAAACTATGGAAGAGGTCCCTGTGTGGCCTGATTTGTATTTTGTTTTCCCACGAAAACTGTGGAAGAGGTCCCTGTGTGGCCTGGACAGTCCATGTACTGTTGTTAACCCCGATCCAGGGTGTGGATCATAGTTTATTTATATAAACTACTTGGTGGAAGGTGATCACCAAGTGGAGTGGATTAGGTGTCAGCTTGAGACTGAACCACTTGTTTTATATCCACTATAACATTCAAATTTAGACTACTTTGTTTTACTGCTTTACTACACAATCCAGAAAAACACTAAATTCACTTTGATAGTTAGTCTTGGAAAGAAGTTATTTCTGATTTTTCTTAGTAGGATAAGTTTAAAAGTAATTTTAATAATACCAATTTAGATTATTGAGAATTAATCAATCCTCTAAGAAGTTGTTTGAACAGTCAAAATCTTATAACAGTATAATATTGATTAAACGGGCTACATCTATCTTTGGAGAAATCATTATTTGTAAAACTAATTTCTTTTAAACAGAAATTTTTTTAGTCACTTAATTCACCCCTCCCCTCGTGAGTTAACTACTCCGACCAACACTATGGAAATATATTTCCATTTTGATCCTTAATTATCCATGGGATTTTGGGATATCTGTCTCCTATATTGGGTTATGACATTTATTTCAGTTCATGTTTTTTCTCATCTATCTTAAACTAGGATTTCTTCATTGATTGATTATTTATTTCTTCATTTGGTATGTAGAACCATTCCTCTAATATTACATTCACGGGTTCTTTAGGATAATGTGGTAGTATATGATCCAAAATATATTCATCATTTAATCAATATCTCTTAGAGGATATTGTACAACAAGTTCATGTCCCAGACTAGAATTTATCATAAGTGAAGAACTGAGTTTTCAGGGAACAACTAGGAGCTGGAGGAGATAGTGATCTAGTAAGAGACATACCACATTTGAAACGTCCATCCTCATCTGAATGAGACCAAAGAGGTAGAGGAATGGATAGATAATATCAATCACGTTGTAAATTTCTTTGATACACCTGATTATGTCAATTAAAAATATACAATGTCTGAGATTTATAATCCTAGTAAGTGGTGGTGAGATTCAATATTTTAGGTAAAATGGAAGGTGGGATTAGAGTGAAAGGTCTTCAAGAACATTTTTTTCATCATTTTGTTTCAGAATCATTGATGATAGATATGTTCAAAGAGTTACTATCCTTGTATAAGAGAGAATGTTTAGTGTGAAAGTACACCGACCTGTTTTTGGAGTTTTTTTATTTTTCTCCAAAGGTGGTGACGAATGATTAGTTGATGGATCAAAAATTCTTGTAGAATTTTCATCTTGAAATATTAACAAAGGAATATATGATAAGGATCATCAATTATGTTGTGTTTGAAATTAGTTTTATAACAGAATAAATTTATATGGTGGAAAAAATATAATTATTTGGCTCTTATCTTCCACCTAGTGGTAGTTTCAGTGGAATTTAAGAAGAGAAAGGGAAGTGGCATGATAATCTCAAGGGTGGTTGGGGTGGTTCTCAGTGGAAGTCCTTACTTACACCATTATCATCCAAAAATAAGGTTCCCCTAACTTACTATAAATGTGTAAAGGTTGGGAACACACAATGGTCTTTCCCCACACCTAGGATGATTTATAATGCCTATGGATGTCGTGTTCATCTTTTGAGGTTATTCCAAGATTTTTCTATGCCCTATTATGGTTATGGATCTTCAGTTCCAATGGAAATTATAGCACAATCAGAATCTTCAAGGTCCATAAGGCTCCATCCACCTACCTCTGAAGTGAATCGCCTTCTTGCAGTGGATGAGTTCCAGATGGTGGTTGACATAAAAATAAATATAGTGAGATGTACAATCATTATTACATATTATATAAAAATTTATTAATTTTATACAAGTACCTAAAAATCATTCATATATGATTTTTTATGGATATAATAAACCTTCCGAAAGAGATCATGTAATTTATTATAGATCTATATATGCCTCTTGAAAATTGGAATGAGTAGTGGTTTTGATTTACTTATTGTTTTATTTTTATTTTTGGTGCAGAGTTAGTATAGGAATTCCTAGATTAGTATATTTATTTAATTTGAAATCACCATTGGAATGGATTGGTTGGTCACTCACTCTGCTGAGATTGATTATTATTATCATCATGTTTCATTCTCTACTACTTATGGAAGCCCTTCGATGTTCCATGGGGAGTGGGATCAGGGTCAAATCATATGGAAACATTTCTCCAATAGATTATGAGTCTATTTTCTACTATTGTAGTGATGTTTTCTCTATTACTGTTCTTCTCATGGTTGTTAAAGATTTTCCCGAGTTCTTCCTAGATAAATTCTCGAGGATCCTCCAGAGATGTAGGTAAATTTATTGATTGATCTACTGTTGGGTACACATATAATTTTTATTCCATCTTGTTTTATGAAACCGGTTGAGCTAAATGAACATAAGGTTTGGTTGGGAAATCTAATTGGGAAGGTATTTATTCAACCTAGTGTTTCACTACGGGCGGCCCGCTGCACTTTTCCAAAAAAAAATCCATTGATATTATTCCTCTTTTAAAAGACTATAAAAATATAAATTAGGTGATAGTTAAGAATAATTACCCCTTTACCCACTTGAATGGCCTTTCTGATCATTAAAAAAGGGAGATTTTTTGAAAATATATCATTGTTGGTGATATTACCAACTCAGAGTTCGCGAGTTTGGTTTCCTGAATACCTTTTTATAGAGTATAAATTTCCATTATGAATATCTTATAATTACTTTTTTACAATTAGCGCTCTTTTAGTGTTATGGGTTTTGTGAAATGAATATTCCATCAGCATCTCAACGCCATTATCATGCAATTTATGGATAATGTCATGAATTTTTTAAGATTTAATCATTAGCATGAGTACTCTCTATATATTGTTTCGAAAATATTAATGAGTCAATGCCTGTATGGTAAGCTTTTGAATTGTAATTTTAATATACAAGAGATAAAGTTCAAGGCGCATGGGATTTCATAACATTATTTCTCAGTCAATCATGAAAAGGTGAAGACTATTTTTTATAAAAAAAACCATAGAATGAATTTGAGATATAGAGTTCCATAAATTTGTCTAGATATTATCTGTGGTTAATCAAGGATTTCTTGAAGCTGATATCACTGTTTATTTCTATTTCCAAGAAAAGGGAAAAATTATCTTAGGAGTATAAATGTTGAGATTCTTTTTATATGCTGAAATGACCTCTGACATTTGGTCCTAAATTGTTCTTTCTAGAACCTAGTGAGGAATATATTATATATTGTTAGGCTTCTAGTGATTTTTTAGGGTGGATGTTTATACAATAAGTCCCTTTAGTGGTGTACGAGGCCCGTCAGCTTCAACCACATGAGATGATTTACCACACACATGACTTAGAAATCGCTATTATTATGAATTTTTTTATGTTTTGGTGGAACTATATCTTTAGGGAGAGGTTTGTGGACTTCTTCAAAAATAAGTTCTTGATATATATATTTCCTCATATGAAACTAAACCTTGGGATACGAGGTTGGGTAAAATAACTATATATATTTTATTTTGATATCTCCAACACCTTGGGGACGGGGAACGTCATTATGGATTCTATTTGTTTGAAGTAACCACCTCAAGATTCCCTAGAATCAAAAGAGGGGGGTAGCCTTATGAGTATTTTTTCATATTCTCATATGGAAATGTGGAAGGATTCATGTTTTGTTTAAAATATTGTTCAATTTTCATAATCTATCTCTTAGAATATTGCATAGGACAAATTGGTGTGGGATGATTTTATAGGAGTAAAATAATATCTGTATGATGGGGAGACCATACTGAATTAGTCTATCTCATCTAATGGAACTCCTCATCATGAGAATTAGTTTTTCATCCCATTATCCATCATGAATTTATTGTTACATTAACTTCCAAGTTCTTTAAGGGGAAATTCATCCTACCATGATAAAGATTTATTATGACATGTAATTAAATTTATGGTGACTCGGTATGAAGTGTGAAATCACTGATTATGTGTCATGTTGTTACATCTTCTAGGAGATAAATATAGAACACCTAAATCCTTTTAGTCTACTCCAACCTATTTCTATTTCAGTTTTGAAATGGGGTGATGTTTCCATGTACATCATTGTGGGATTACCATGGAATTACCAAGGAAATAATGTGATCAGATGGTGATTGATTAGTTGATGAAAATAGATAATTTCATTCTGATTACAGAAACCACAAAGGATGAAGTTCTATGTAAAATTTATAACCAACAGATTATGAGGTTAGAGGGGGTTTCATCATCCATTGTCTTAGATAGCGATCCTCTGTTTACCACCTAGTTATAGATTTCTCCAAGAGTTGATGGGGAATCATGTCAGATTATGTAATGCTTATCATCCACATATGGATAGTTTGTCATAACATGATTTAGATATTCTGTAAGATATGATTCATCCATGTGTCTTAGATTTTCTTGGATTTTGGTACAACAATGTATGAATATTTTAGATTTATTATATAATTTTTTACTAGTTTTCAATCAAAATAGTTCTCTAAGAGGTTTTGTTTGGTTTCATCTGAAAGTCACCTATTCGTTGGTAAAAGGTGAGCAAGGAAAATCTTGTGTGATTGAGTCTCATTTAGGATACATTGTTGATTTTTCAAGATATTTAATGATTGTTGTTTACAAAATATAGTTATAAGATATTATATATAGATCAATGATATCATACTTTGTAGCTATCCTTTGGTGACTGGTCTTCTTGAAAGTTTCTTCTCGATTGGGTCCCCATCATCTTGGGAAGCATGGGAAGCTGACTTTAAGATATGTTAGGTCATTTAATATCACTGATTATCATGATTTGGTTTCTTATCAATTTTAATTAATTTATATGTTGAAAATTAATCATAATGTTTTCCACGTATCTTTTGTTATGAAGTACCACCCTGATTATTCATATGTTTTGAACTGGGATGAGATTGAGTTAGATCCAGAAATCTCTATTGTGGAATAACTAATGGAAATCATTTATTCATAGACAATAATATTTTATTGCAACTATTTTCCATTTTTTAAAGTGTTATAGATTTATAGATTTTATTTTCAAGGGACTTAAAAGAATTAATCTTTGGTAAGGGAGAAGCAGCCTCACCTCTTTCTATAGCATCTTTATTTTGCATGAATTTTTGGTGATTAACATTCATGTGGTGGTGATAATTGTAAAGTACTAAATTTTAAGGTATTCCTGGTTTTAAGATTTTATATATCTTAAATGGTGTAATAAAATGAGTTGAGGTATGTTTGGAGTGGTCAGAAGAGGAAAAGACTCAAAAGCTAGAAAATTGGTTGCAGGTTTAAGTTCATTCCATGAATGCATATTAAATACATGAATGGATTCTAGTTAGAGGACATTTTTGGGGTTCAAAATGTGGAATCTATTCACAACATGAGATATTATTCACATCGTGAACTAGGATTTCTATATTTTAATCCAAGGACATGAATTTCTCAGTGTATCGACCATTCCAAAAGCATACATCATTAATCAATTATTCACATAGTGAACCATGTCTATTCTAGTAGATTAAATGATTTGGGTTTCTATCTCCTTTTTATTCACCTCCCTCCTTTCTCTAACCCCAGGCCTTCTCTTATGTGACTTTGGGTGAATATATATCTTTTTTACTTCTCTAATTGGCATTTCAATTCTGATTTGATCAGTTTCGAATTCTTTGGTATGTTTGATAGAATATCCCACATTTTTTGATCTCTTGATTTAGTATAAATTCTAGAATATGTTATTGTGATATTTTTATCATGTTGGGACCTCTATCGATCCTTTATAGAGTTGACATGTGTTTTTCTATTGGTGGCCAAATCTTGTTTTGATTGTTTGTGGTGCATGTTATTCTTGAGGTTTGTATTGATCTACCTTCTTCTCCAACCCTCTTTCTTTTGAAAACACAATTCTATGTTATGGTAATCATTGTTTATGAGCCATATCTTTGTTCTGGTGTTCCCTTTCCTTCGATGGGCGGATCCCCTTGTGGTTGGTGTGTGACCCACTCTAAATGAATATGGTTCTATCATAATCCAATGATCTATAATACATTGATTCCTTGGTTTTAATAAACTTGTTTCTAAGTGAATTTAAATGATCCTTGGATTGATTTATTTGTGTTTGAAACAAGGTTTTTTTGATAAAATATGGTTTTACCCTAGTTTTGGTAAATAGAAGGAATTTTCAAGGCATTATGAAGTGGATTCTAAATTTTTTTTTGAAAATATGTTTTTAATGAAAATAGTTAGTTGTAATTATTTGTGTAACGTGATAAGTCCGTTGAATTTGTTTTTATATATGATGCACATGAGATACTTGGGTACCAGGGTGAAGGGTTTAGTACTGGACGTTGTCTGTTGAAATTGAATAGGGTTTCACTTTCTAGGATTATCATCCATTCCTATATCAGAGATAGATGGATTTAGGAAATTCATCATGAAATTATAGAGAGTTCACTTTCTGGTGTGTTCTTCAACCCCTAATTTATGAATTCATTGACTCTAGGGGCTTGATTTTTCACTATTCATTATTTTCGGCTTGGGTATGAGTGACCTTGTTAGCCTAGCCTGTATTATCCTTGGTGAGATTACCATTTTTTTTTGAAATTTTTATTATTTTGTCTTTGAAATGATGTGTTTCCTCATTTGATAAATGTAAATGGTCCACATAAAATTTGATTTGAAATTTTAATACCTATATTTTATTTTTTAACTATAAAAAATTCGAATTGATTACCCTGATTTTGATAAAAAATATTAATATAACTTCTTATCATTCCATTTTTTATTTGAATTTGAATAGATTTAGATTATTTGATAAGTAATTGTTATGGAACAACTAGGTGGGAACCCATAGTTCATGTTTAATTTGTACCCTACACACTCCCTCAGGTGTGTGTATACTTTTCTTAATATAATATAAGAAATTAAAAGGTTTTTCAAAGAATTAGGAATGTTTTTGGTCAGATGGTATTGGGTAGCTTGTGGTGAGATGGTGTGATGTTGGTGATGTATCACATGAAGTAGCAGGTGTTAACATAGTATGTCCCTTATTTTGGAGGTCTAGTGGACATGTACCTTAGTTTTTTTATCTTTCTACCTTTGGTTTTATCTTTATAGTTTTCAATATCTGGCTTATGTAATATTTTTTTCATGATTATATGTCTGTGTGTGTGTGTGTCATGTATCTTTTTTTGGATGGGGAAATCTTACCCTCTAGTTGTTATTGGATTATTAGGTTCTAGTCGCCAGCCTATGGGTATTGGGAGCACCCTTCAGGTATTTCCAAGGTCCAGTTTAGAGCCTATTTGGATGGTTTGGTAAGTAAATGACCTCACATTGAATTCAAATTTATTAAAATTTATTTTTTAGAAATTTAAAAAACTCTATTGGATGGGGTGGCGAAGGACTCACCTTAGACTCTGAAAGAACCCCCTCCCCTATGTTATTTTCATACATTGTTGGGTAGAGAAAAGATTTTCATAAAATTATTATAATTTTACATAATATTTTAAAAAACTCTTAGCAAAAATCGAATATAATGTAAATAAGGGGAAGAAGAAAACCTGAAAATGACTGGGGGAAGAAAAATAAATCAAAACAAATGCAAAAAATGAAAAAACTAAAATGGATCCTTATACAGGGGTGATTCCCACCACTTCTTAAAATGTTATATATATATATATATAATATTATTATACATAATATATATATATATATTATGTGTCTTAATTAATAATGTTTTTGAAATAATTTTATTGTAGGAAATTAGGGGATAGATCCATGATTAATATTGTCAGCCATGGTAATAATTACCATAAACTTATTATTATTGTTATTATTAGTGTTTTGATTAAATTTATTTTTACTAATGCACTATTATCCTAGTGGTACTGGGTCATGTACTTAAAAAAAAGAAACCTTGGTTCAAATTCGTAAAGAGGTGAATTTTCGAGTACTGTAATGACATTGCCGAAAGTACTGTATAGTTTTTATCAAACGGACTACATCACCTCACAAAATAATTCAAAAGATCTCATTAGGGCCCATTTGTATGGCCCAAGGGCCTCGATTTATATCCATTAAGAACTAGAGAAATAAAATTAGGTAATTAGAGTTGGGTCGACTCTTCTGTGTATTAGGGGAGAGTTAGTGGCAAAGTACAATAGATCTATGTGTGAGTGTGTGTGATTGTATTGTTTCATATTATTTTCCTCCAAAATAATTATTCCCATTACATTTATTTTTTTTACTTATAAATATCAGAAAACATTGTCAAAAAAATCATATTTCCACCTAGGTATCCAATTTTAAAATATATATTTTTGAAATTACCCATTCCTCTAAAAGGATCTTTACGGTGATAATTATTTTTGAGTCAAAAGTCCTCTTTTGACTTTTATGTCCTGTTTTGGAAATCAAAAATCTATTCTGACTATGTTTATTTTACTAACTATGTATATCGTGTTGACTATGATTATCCTACTAACTCTATCAATCGTTCTGACTCTGTCAATCGTACTAACTTTGTCAATCGTATTAACTCTGTCAATCATACTAACTCTATTAATCGTATTGACTCTGTCAACCATATCGTCTCTGGTAGTCATACTTAGTTAGTCAATTGTACTAACTATTGTGTATCATACTCACTTTGCATCATATCAATACATTTCACTAAGAAATACTAATAGTACTCATGTTTTACTTTTATCACATGCTTGTTTTTGTCCTTTATCAAAGCACATTTTTTATATCAATCGTATTCAAGAAAATCCTTTTCATATATATTTTTTTAACCAAAATGATATCGTGGAGTTAGTTATAAACTATTCAATATGATTTAGTGTTTTCTGTTTCAATCTGACCATTATAATGCTAGGTGTCCATGTCCCTCTGATTATTTCAGAGAAATATGACCATTGGAGGAAATATGACCATTGGAACCTGAGGCCTATAAATAGGAGGTCATTCGATGCTAAGAAGTACAACTGGGAGAGACTTTGATGATTCTTTTCTTTTATCAATCTCTAGAGAGAGATGTTGTGACTTCTCTCTTGCTTCGTGCGAAAGCCTTGAAATTACAAAACGTGAATGGCCCTTTCTTAGTTTTTTTATTTCGATAAGTGCTTTGTTTTGCTCTCTACGACCGATCGGGTGATAACGATCGGGGGCTGCTAAGGATAGGCAGACAGTGATACTGATATTTTTATCGAGAGATTTCAAGTGTTTTTAAGACAGAGTCATTGATTACCTACAAAATCGAGGGTTTGGGACGATACCAAGGAAGACATACCGATCATCATATCAAGGGCTTGCGAGGATAGAAAGACAGACATACCGATCATCATATTGATGGTTTACCATTGTGGTGGTAAGACAGACCTCTTATCCTAGGTGAAAAGATACCCTTCTCTTTGGGATAAAATAATTGTAATACTTTTACATTTTTGTTGCTCTTTGTATTAGAAATGGAATTCTATTGTTTCCTTTATCATTTAATTTTCAATTGTAATTGTTTCAATTATGATTATTCTGGTATAGATCTTATTAATAGATTCTATATGATTTATGGTAGAATCTCTCATTTTTGTATTACTCTGATAATTGTATTCATTTTGAATACAATTGATTTAATTTTATTTTATTTTTACATCATATAATACAATTTATATCCAAGGCAATTGTGGTTAATTGTATTAGTTGTGAATTGTTTTAGTTTAAGATAATTTAAAATAATATCATAAGTGTTTAAATACAAAGTTTTTAAATGTACAATTCACCCCCCCCCCTCTTGTATTATTCCATCTAATATACGTATTCATCTATATTTTGATCCATCAATTGGTATCAAAGATGGTTTCCAATGATTTGTATTTTTTTAATTATAATTGTGTTTTTATTACAATGTTTCTGTTTATAACTACTTACTGAACTAACATGTGGAGTCGAAAAGATTTTGTTTTATCAGATGGTAGGAATAAATATTGGATCAATTGAAAATATGAATCCAACTAGACCATCTATATTTGATGGGAACGATTATGAGTACTGTAGAGATTGAATGAAGAAATTTGATATTAATACTGGTGTAGACAATTTTATTATGCTTACTAGAGGTTATAAAATCCCTGACAAAGAATTTAGTACAGTCACCAATCAAGAGAAGCAAGAGTATCAACTGAATTACAATGTACACAATACTCTGTTGTGTTCTATGATCTAGAATATATATAAGTAGATATCATCTAGTGAAGCAGCCAATTGTATTTGGAAGAAATTGGAAGTCACGCATTTTGGTACATCTAATGTTATAGAAACAAGAAGAGAAATGCCTCGAACATAGTATCATGGATTTATTTTTCTTTATGGAGAGCTAGTATTTAAAGTACAACAAATATTTATGGAAATTGTCAGTGGTTTAAAACCTATGGAATAAAAATTTCACGATGATGAAGCTCTTGTAGAAAATATTATTGATATAATTCCAAATGAATGGGAATAAAAAAGGACAGCTATTGATGAAAATATAAAAGTTTCTCAGATTACTCTTGATGATTTTTTTTAAAATCTTCTACATCACGAGACAATAATGAATCAAGACGCTGATTTCAATAAGAAGAAAAATGGAAATAGAAGTGTATATTTTACTTCAATATCTAAAGCTAAAACACCTTAAAGGATAACAAGATCCAAAGATAAGAAAGTTGTTATGTTAGAATTAAGTGATTGTGATCACTCAGATAATGAGTTATCCAATCTTGCTCGAAGGATGAACAAGATTGTGGGAAAGAAATACTTTCAATACAGATTCCAAAACAAATATAGGAAGGATAAGAAAGACGCATAAGTAACTTGTTATGAATGCAAGAAATCAGTCCATATAAGACATGATTTTCCTTTCCTGAAAAGAAAAGATAGAAAGGATAAAAATTATAAAAGAAATAAGATATTTTTTTACAAGACAATGAAAAAGAAATTCTTTAAGGCTAATGATACTTGGTGTGAAAGTGGTGGCGATTCATCAGATGATTCTTTATAATATGAATGATCAGGACAGAGGAATATTTGACTTATAGCCAAAATACCAATTAAAGATCATTATTTCATGGCTAAGGTACACAATGACGAATCAATCCCAAATGTATCCTTAAATTCTAATTACAGTGATCGTAAATATTATGAATCCTCAGAGGAAGAATATTCTTCAAATGGAGAAAATACTTTACTTACTTATGAAGAAGCATCTAGGTTTTCCAACCTTCTTGAGAATGAAAATTCTAAAGTCAAGAAAAAGCTTGATAAGGAAAATTATGGGATTTATATTCTTACTAGGGAAATATCATATCTTTCTAAATATATTGATAGGAAAATCCTTGATTTTGAAAGTATTTCGAAAAACCTTGAGGAAGTAAATTCTAATAAGGATAAACTTTCTAAGGATCTAGAAAAAGTAATTTCTAAGAAAAATGTTTTTGAGCCTAACTCTAGTTCTAAAACTAATGTCATTGAAGATAAAAGATTTGTTTTAAAACTAAAGTCAGAAATATTTTCCTTAGAGAAGAGTTTGTCAAGTTTTATCTATGGCAAGGAAAACTTTGATAAAATTTATTCTCAAATTCGACCTTTAAGGAATCATTCTGGTTTTGGTTATACTAGTTTGAAACCAATTTTCAGTGTTATCTATTTTGTTTCTCAAAGTGATCTTTTCTGTGTTAAGTGTCATTGTGGTAGACATTGGGCAATAAAGTTATCTCTTAACAGAACTCAGTCATTTGGATTTCATAAAACTCATTTTGGAAAACAAATGTGGACTCCTAAAATTCTTTTATCTAACCCTTCTCTAACCAATCAATTTTGGGTTCTGAAAAACTAATTGTTTCTTTTTCAAGAAAATAAGAAGTTTACCAACAAGAATATTTAGTACATGGATAGTGGTTGTTCTCGAAACATGATCGGAAACAAAAATTTCATTTAAATGATTATCGAAACTAATGTTAGAAAAGTTACCTTCGGAGACGATGCTCAAGGAATGTTTTTTGGAATAGGTAATATTGTTTTTCTTGTAAAAGTTCTAATTTCAAATTTTTTGTTTGTCAAAGGTCTTACGAACAATATCATCAGCATAATTCAATTATGTGATGAAGGTTACCTTGTGAATTTTAGAAATGATAAATGTTTAGTTCACAATTCTAAGGATAAATTCATTCTATCAGCCCAGAGGTAAGAGAATGTATACACTATTAACATAGAATACCTTAGGAGAAGAAATTTATCTTTATTAAGTGAAATAGAAGAAAAATATTGGATATGGAATAGAAGACTAAGACACTGAAACCTAATAAAACTTTGTAAAATTTTAAATAGAAGACTTGTGAAAGATCTACAGGATCATAGATATGATTCATCAAAGTTATGTGATCCTTCTTAATTTGGAAGGAAACATAAAACTAGATTTGAATCAGTCAATGATGTTTCAACATCTAATGAATTATATCTAGTGCACGTGGATCTTTTTGGTCCTTCACAAACTATAAGCATAAGAGGAAAATAATATGTATTTTTTTAGTTTATGACTTTACAAGATTTTCATAGGACTATTTTCAATCAGAGAAATATGAAGCCTTTTTCTATTTGAAAATTTTCAGAGCCGAATTTAAAAATGAGAAAAACCTACCATCGATAACTATCCATAGTGATCATGGTGGAGAATTTCAAAAATCATATTTTGAAACCTTTTTTAGTAAGAAAGGTATTACTCACAATTTTTCAGCTCTAAGAACTCCTTAGCAAAAACGTGTTGTTGAGAGAAGAAATCTTATTCTTTAGGAAATGACATGAACCATGTCAAGTGAATACTCGATTGCTATATACTTTTGGGTTGAAGCTGTTAATATGGATTATTATACTATAAATCGTGTTTTAACTAGACCTTTTCTTAATAAAACACCTTATGAATTGTGGACTGGGCGAAAACCTAAAGATTCCTACTTCAATGTTTTTGGATGCAAAGTATTCATTCTGAATACTAAATATAATCGACAAAAATTAGCACCAAAATCTGATGAAGGAATATTTCTAGGCTATTCTACAACCTCTAAGGCATAGAGAGTTTTCAACTAAAAGACTTATACTGTTGAAGAAACAGTACATGTTAAATTTTATGAAACGGATCCCCTTGTTTTTAAATAACCTCAACCTACATCTTCGGATGTGTTCTCAAAAACTGATTATCAACCTTTGTTAGAAGAACCTTCTTGATAAGGAAAATGTTCAAGAAATTGTTTTTGAAACTTTTACAATAGAATATTTTCTATCATATATTGATGAATAGGTTTTACAAAACCGAAATAAATTGCTTCTTAGGAATCATCCTAGTAATAACATCATTGGTGATGTAAATCAACCAGTAAGAACCAGAAATTCCTTGAGAAATGAAATAGAACACCTTGTCTTTCTTTCCCAATTCAAACCTAAAAGTCCAAGTGAGGCCTTATGTGATGAAGACTGGATTATAGCAATTCAATATGAACTAAATGAATTTGAATGGAATCAGGTCTGGACATTAGTTGAAATACCTAAAGAAACAACTATAATTGGTGTAAAATGGGTTTTGAGAAATAAATGTGATGAAAATGGAATCATTGTAAGAAATAAAGGAAGACCTGTTTCTAAGGGCTATAATCAACAAGAGGAATAGACTATGATGAAAAATATTCTTTGGTTGCAATACTTGAATCTATTTGTATTTTATTTTCCTTTACAGCATACTTTAATTTCAAATTATTTCAAATAGATGTTAAATGTTATTTTTTAAATGGTTTTGTTCAAGAAGATGTTTTGTTGAAAAACCACCTGGTTTTACAGATTCAAAATATCCTAATCATGTTTTTAAACTTAACAAAGCTTTATATGGCCTTAACCAAGCCCCTAGAGCAAGGTCTGATAGACTTAGAAGTTTTCTCTTACAAAATAATTATGCAAAAGGTACAGCAGGTCCAACCCTTTTTATAAAAATGGAAAATAAAAATGTTTTGATTGTTCAAATTTATGTTGATGACATCATATTTGGAACAACTCAGCAGTTTTTGACTAATTCTATTGCGAATTTAATGAAATATGAGTTTGAAATGAGTATGATGGGTGAGTTAACCTTCATTTTAGGGTTTCAAATTTCACAAAAACCAGTAGGAACATATATATCTCAATATAATAATATAAAATATTTACTCAAATAGTATGGTTATGACAATACTAAAAGTATTAACACTTTAATTGTTACCTCAAATACATTTGATCTGGATAAAACTGGGAAACAAGTAGATCAATCAACTTTTAGAGGTATGATAGGAAGTTTGTTATACTTAACCGCTAGTCAACCAGACTTAATTTTTTCTGTATGATTATGTGAAAGATACCAATAAAATCCAAAAGAGTTTCATTAAAAAGCTGTGAAAAGAATATTTTGGTATTTAAAAGGAAATCTGGATTTAGGTCTTTTTTATTCTTCGGGAAATTATTTTCTTTTAAAAAACCTTTTAGATGCTGACATTGGTAGTTTTACAATGGATTGAAAGAGTACATATGGAACATGTCACATCTTAAGTGATTCCTTGGTTTCTTGTTCTTGCAAGAAACAACACTTAGTAGCAATTTCCAATACTGAAGCTGAATATATAGCATCTGGAAGTTGTGGTGCTCAAGTGTTTTGGATGCAACACACACTCAATGATTATGGATTGAGTTTTTCCAAAACCCAAATTCTATGTGACAATACTAGTGCCATAGCCATTAGTAATAACCCATCAGATCACTCTTATGCAAAAAACTTAGATATTAGGCATCACTTTCTGACGAATCATGCACAAAAATGAGATATTATTTTACAATTCATTGGAATGCAACAGAAACTTGCTAAAATTTTTACAAAACCTATATCTACCGAAAGATTTGAATTTATTAAACCGAATCTAGGAATGATTACATTAAAACAATAATTCATATCTACTTCATGTTTTACAATTCCCCTTACATTACAAAACTCCTCTTAAAAGGGGGAGAACATTTTTTTTAAATTTTTTTTTCTATGACTTTATCAGTTGATTTACTATTATGTCTTTCTGATTATCGTCTTGACTGCCTGGTTCCATATTGAATTTTTGTCCATCAACACGTCAACCTACGGTAACAACGTTTTTTCCCATCAACATGAAAACCTTCTATAACAAATTTGTTTTCCATAGGCATGAAAACCTTTGGTAACAACTTTGTTTTCCATCAGCATGACAACCTATGGTAATAAATTTGTTTTCCATCGGAATGACAACCTATGGTAACATCTTTGTTTTCCATCGGCATAAAAACCTATGGTAACAGATTTTTTTCCATCCACATGAAAACCTATGGTAACAACTTTGTTTTCCATCGGCATGAAAACCTTTGGTAACAAAATTGTTTTCCATCAGAATGACAACCTATAGTAACAACTTTGTTTTCCATAAGTATGAAAGCCTTTCGTAACAACATTGTTTTCCATCGGTATCACAAACTTTGGTAATGAATTTTTTTTTCCATCGGGACGACAACCCGTGGTAATGACTTTGTTTTCCATCAGCTGACAATCGATCACAATTATGGTTTTTATTTCATGTATGCTTATATTATCATTTTGTTATAGTATTATACTATGTTAATACTATTAAACCAATAATTTCCATAGAATCTCCGACAGGTACATTCTTTCTTTCTTTTGTTTTGTCTTTATATCATTTAGTTGATTATTATTTTTTAAAAAAACACCCTTTTAAATCCCCCCAGTTGAATTATTTTTCTTCCAATAACAACCATAGAAGATAAACAATCATCTTTTCTTCAACTATAAATAGACCCCCTTCCCCAAACCCACACCGGTTTTTCAGATTTTGTTGGTGAAGCTATGACTCCTTGTATTTAAGACTCCGTACGATCCTTTTTTGGTTTCACCTATATGACTTAGTCCTCTGAAAACACTCCTGTTGAAATGTCTTCGAAAACATTTTCTAAGAAAGATTTGTTCAGAGACAGGTGAGTTTCTCGGGACTTCTTTGAAAAATATGATTCAACTATCAAAATTATTATTTTGTTTCAAGTATGGGAACATATTTGTGTTGGGAAACCCATATCTCAAGACCCGATTCTTGTTGAAAAGGTAAGTCAATTCTACAAAATGGTGTCTTTTAACAAGAATATGATGATAAATTTTGCTGTGTATGATAGGAAATTCTCAAGGTCTGTGAAACAAGCATCTCACTTTCTTAATGTTTCAATAGAAGGTGATTTTTTTCCCATCTCATAAACTACCCAAGGAAGCTGGTACGTTTAATAGAGAAATAGTTGAAAATCACTATTTCTTATAAATGAAGAGAAGAGAAAAGTAGCTCATTTATCTCAACATAACAATTTTGTTGTGCTCTGAATGCAAGGTTTTCTAATTCCAAGTAAAGGGGATAGAGAAACCCTTAAATTTTCTAATATTTTTATGGTAGACTCTCTTTTGAACATGAAAATGGTAAATCTCATGGGGTACATTTTTGAAACAATAAAGATTGTAATGTCAGGAGCGATCAAGTCTCATTTGATTATGTATCCCTCTATTCATAAAAATTTCATTCTTTAGAGTTTGAAGCTATGAAATATTCCTCTTAAAGGGAAATTGAAAGAACTCAAGCCTACTTGGATAAGTAAGAATACATTGAAGAAGTTTTATGTTTTTTGGATGAAAATTCAAAGCTTTTTATTAAATATTTAAAAGGTGAATCAACACCAAATCAATCGGCACCAAATCAATCAGTACCTAAGCTAGTTGAATCCTTTCCAAAATTTGCTTCTCAAAAGTCAGATCCACAAACTTATACTAAGCCAAAGAAGAAAACAAAATACAGTAAGGAGGTTTTGGCCAAGTTGAGGAAAGACAAAGAACAAATAAAATAAGGTGATCCTAAGTTTGGTCTCGATCAAGCTAAAGATTTAGCTGAGAGGATAAGGGTATAGGATACTCTTATGGATGAAAAGAAAATGAAGATTATTTTAAAAATAAAAGCTCAATATTTTGATGTTACCAGAATCATGAAAATGGTTGAGGTGGCTAGTGCTCAGATAACGGAAGAAGTTCAACAAGGACCAATTGTATGGAGTCTTACAGAAAAATAAAAAGGGAAAAAAATATTGAAAGAAGTTAAGGATGTTGAAGAAGAGGAAGACTATTTTCTTTTGGAATTTATTCATAGTTCAATAAAGAGTAGAGTAGAATATTTTCAAATGGAAAGTGAAGGAATTAAACATGTTCCTCATGCCAATCAAGAACCAGATTAATCTTTTGAAACTCAAGATAGATTTCCTTCTCATGGAAACCAAGGTGATCAATATTCTCATACCGAAAAAGTAATTGTTATTAGTGAAAAAGTGGAAGAAGAAAGAAAGGAAAAAAAGGAAAAGGAAAAAACCCAGTTGAAGACTCAAGCCGATCAAATTAATTAGATTCATACGATGAAGATACTGATTCAGAATCCACAATTTCTCTCAGGAAAAGTGATTACAATGTTCATGTATTGGAAATAATTGAGAAGAATATTCCTTATTTTCCTAGAAGTGAAGGAAAAATTGTTTTCATCACTGACAATCAAAGGAAGAAGGTTGGTTCTATAAGAGTACTTAGAAAGATAGTATTTTCCACTGAAGCCGATTTAAGAGTACTATCTGAACATTTTACTGCTCATAAGAAGGCTTGCAATAAGATGACTAAGTGGTCATACAAAACAAAATGATTAGTGAACGATCATGAAATTTTAATTGAAGGCTTAATAAGGCTTTCAAATGATCGTGCTATTGCTTTTAATAAGCTTCAAAAAGAAACTATTGAAAGGGTGAATTAGATGTCAAAAAGTTGTGGAGCAGATTATCCTTCATTAAAATATTTTAAAGAGAAGATGAATTCTTTCCGGTCAGAGTTTCTGAAGGTTTCATCTTTCAAAGAATAAACAGCCATGTTGAAGAAGCAAAATTCTGTGTTATCTTGAGAAAATAAAAATTTGCAAGATAGAATTAATACTGTTGAATAATTAATCAGAATTCAAGAGGAGACTATCAAGAAATAGGATCAGCTTTTCCCTGATCAACAGGAGCTTCTTAGAACCCAGGGAGATTTTATTACAGAAGATAATAAAGAGATTAAGAAGATGAAAGTAGTTCTTCATGAGCTAATGAAGAAATAAAAATAAATATAAAACAAATGAATGTTTTGTTGTATCTTTCTTTATTTATTTGTTTTTCAAATTCTATAGACTTTTGTTATCTCAATGAGGTTTATTTTCTCTTTTCCATTGCCTTGAATTTTTGTTCTCTCTAACCTTTTCTGGAAACTCAAAATTACCCCGTTCTTTTTTTAAATCACAAAGGGAAAGAATTTTTTATAAGGGGAAGAATTTTTTAATCAAATACATCTCAATCATGGAAAATATACAAATACAATACTTAAGAAAGTACATAACTAAGGGGATTTATTTGTATTAAATTTCTTATTCAGAAGAGATTTCATAACTCAGGGGGAGATAAGTATTTCTTTTTAGTTTTACATTATGTTTTGTGCTTTCCAAAAAGTGGAAGATTGTTGAATAAAAAGTCCTATTTTGACTTTTATGTCTTGTTTGGAAATCACAAATCTATTCTGGCTAGGGTTATCGTACTGACTATGTATATCGTATTGACATGCTTATCGTACTAAATCTATCAATCGTTCTGACTCTGTCAATCGTACTAACCCTGTCAATCGTACTCACTCTGTCAATCTTACTAACTCTGTCAATCTTACTAACTCTGTCAATCATACTGACTCTGTTAATCGTATTGACTCTATTAATCATAATGACTCAGTAAATCATACTGAATATTGTATATCATACTCACTATGCATCATATCAATACATTTCACTAAGAAATAATAATAGTACTCATGTTTTAATTTTATCACATGCATTTTTTTGTCCTTTAACAAATCACATGTTTTATATCAATCGTATTCATGAAAATCCTTTTTAGATATCGTTTGTTTTTACCAAAAGGATGTCATGGTGTTAGTTATAAACTATTAAAACTATCTCATATTTTTCGTTTCAGTATGACCGTTATAATGCCAGATGTCCAAGTCCCTCTGAGTTTTTTAGAGGAATATGACCATTAGAGGAAATATGACCATTAGAACCTGAGGCCTATAAATAGGAGGTCATTTGATGTTGAGAAGGGAAACTATGAGAGACTTTGATCATTATTTGCTTCTATCAAGTTCTATATAGAGACGTTGTGACTTCTCTCCTTCTTCATACAAAATCCTTGAAATTACAAAACGTGAACGGCTCATTCTTAGTTTTTGTATTTCAATAAGTGCTTTGTTTTTATTTTTTCGACGGATCAGGTGATAATGATCAAGGGATATTGAGGATAGACAGACAGTGATACCAATCTTTGTATCGAGAGATTTAAGTGTTTTAAAGGTAGAGCTACCGATTACATGAAAAATAAAGGGCTTGTGGGGATAGAAAGATAGACATAACGATCATCATATAGAGGGATTGAGAGGATAACAAGACAAACATACAGATCACCATATTGAGGGCTTACCAAGGTGGTGGTAACACAGACCACTTATCCTCGGTGAAAGGATACCATTCTCTTTGGGATAAAATAATTGTAATATTTTTATATTTCTGCATCTGTTTGTATTACAAAGGGTATTGTATTGTTTCCATTCTTAATTTTATATTCAATTACAATTGTTTCAATTACGATTATTCTATTACATATTGTATTAATAGATTCTATACGCTTTATGTTAGAATCTTTAATTTTTTTATTACTCTGATAATTGTATTCATTTTGAATACAATTGATTTACTTTACTTTTAGTATTACATCGTATCATACCTTTTATATCCATGAAAATTGTGGTTAATTGTATTATTTTTGAATTGTATTAGTTTAATATCATTTAAACTAATATATTAAGTGTTTAAATACAATGTTTTTAAACCTAGAATTCACCCCCCCCCCTCTTTTACTATGCCATCTAATATACATATACATCTATATTTCGATCCATCAATTTTTAGTGAATTTGGGTTTATGTAAACACTAAATTTTAATTTTTTATATGAATGCATGTGTGAGTGATCTGATAAATTTTTCATAACCTTCAAAATTTAAGTAACTTTCAGTGGGACCCATAAGTATAAAGGTGATAAGTGTGATTTATTGAGAATTATGTTTATTATATAACATGATGTATTGATGAAATTTCTTGATTATGAAGATATATTTCATATTGCCCCAAAACTAAGAAGAAAGATATGTTCTAATTGAAATATAATTATGAATATGAAACATATCTTATACTTTGATACACATTGATGATGGAATTACTAACAATATCTTAACACATGTCGATGTATCGTCAATTAGAGGATGATATTATTTGAATAATTTGAATTACTCAATATTTTGAGTCCCTAAAATTGATGATGAAGATTAGTATTATAAGATGAAAATGATGATTGAGGTTATTTTTTCAAGGATGAATGAAATATAATTACAAAAAAATTGATGACTTGATGTTTACCTGATGGTGAATTGATCAGGTCATGAATAAAATTATGATGATGAGGCTGAGGGTGGTGGTAGTTATTTTTATGGAATCAATTAAAAGGATGATTCGATGATGTTATTTTTTAATGGTTGATAATACATTATAAGACATGTTATGTACTTTTTTAACTAATATTATCAATGGATAAGCTCACGATATGTTCCGTAAATGTTGTTTACCTAGAGGGTTTTCTTAGATAGAGGGTAGTGTGACTACTTAGGGTGTTCTTTTGACTTTATTTACATGAGTATTATCTTGACCAAACAATTGGGTGTTGAATATGGGTATTAATTATGAAATATTGGATTATAAAACATTATTTTTGTTAATGTAAAAAGGGTCCTACCATAATATGGAAGTGTGAAACTTATTACATCTCATGAAGTGGGAGGATAATACATAATGCTAGTAGGATTACAATGAGGATTTACTCTAACCATGGGAGTAAAAATTCTCTTATATTATATGATGTGGGACTACAACATGTGTTTCCAATGGGTGTACCATTGATGATAGAAGTTTACCATGATGAAAAATATGTGTGGGATTAATTTTATTCACTTTTATTTTAAACAAAAGGTCTATTGTTTTCTATAAAAACTCAACCAATGGAAATATTTTTTATGCATAACACAAAACACACTATGTGAGAGGGATTATGAGATGGAAAACCAGTATAACTATTCTCTTACATATTTTTTATAGTGGGGATACTATGTGTGATTTCATCATGTGGTAGTACCACATATTATTTTTTTGACATGGAAGTACCATATTAGATGACAGTAGGAGTACTATTAATGTGTGATGTTGATATAATTATGAATAATACATGTGTTTGTAGTATTCATAAGTAAAAAAGAATTAGGTTTTTATCCTTATTGACATGAAAAGTTTGTATAATAGTGCCTCGGTTAGTGAATGTGGTTTATGAGGGACGTTATTATCATTTTGATGTGTGTTTAATGTTTATTTGTATATATAATAATGATATGTTTTTGGAATAATTTTATTAATAGATGATATTGGGAAATTATATACTCCCTTTATCTTATTCCATGTGGAATGATATATAATCATATGTGGTAATTCTAGTGTGATGGAGATTGACATTTTCATTCAACTTGTTTAAGCATGATAATGATTATTTTCAAGAGAACAAATATTAAGGTTTTTGTTTAAGATTGAGATTTATGTTCATAAAATTATTAATAAAGATAACCTACAATAGGTTAATCATTTTAGAATTTGAACTTACCCTCTATGAAGGTTAGTTCTCTTGTGGTTTGAACATTATGGGATTAAACCAACATGATGTTGTCGTGAGTTATCAAAGTGGATTGAATTCGGTAGAAAATTAAATTAGATGCAACCCTAATAGAGGATTATTTTAATAAAAATAATTAATGTTATTCAAATCATGGGATATTTAATTTATATATTTCTTGTCTCAGATAGAATATCATTCTTGGTTATTTTCTTTCTTGTGTTCTAAGGATGTCATTTTGTCATCATTAGGGTAAATTATGAAATTTTTTTCTTTGAATAGTTGTGGAATCCTCAGTAGATTTACTATTAGAATGAATTTCAGAATAAGTGTGTGTTGTGATGGTTTGTATACCACATTTCATTTTAAGGGTCTTATAAACAACCACTTTTGTAATAGTAACAATGAGGATTGAACATTTTATCTTTTAATACTTTATATATATTAATAGATTAGGAAAGTTGATGGATATATGTTATAAATCCTATAGAAGTTATATAAATTTGATTATATAATGGAACATTTTATTGTTTCCATGAAAATGGATGAAGGGGATATTATCTGAAGACCATTATATCATAGTGTATGATATGATCATGTTATATGTGATGGAATTTGTGGGGTTCATCCCAAAAATATGTATGTAGAAGAAAAATCGTATTTCCATTGTTTATCCTTGATATATTCAACAAGAAATTTAAATATAAATAATATAAAAACCTATGTACCATACTATCAGAAGAAATAGACAGTATATTTTTCTTGTAGAAGTACAATTCTTAATGAGGATCACCAAAGTAGTAGAAAAAATATTCTAGCCCCTGAGGGATTACACCAGCCATTTAATCCTCAATCATATCATAAGACTTCTCATTGGTATAGGGGTAATATATCCTTCACTACACACGATTAATGATGCTATAGGAAGGTTGATAGCATTCAAAAAAATTTTCAGGAAACTAATTATTATACTTTACCCATGAAATGAGGGATCATATCCCTTTTTATAGTTAAACTAGATTCACTCTATTTAATAAATTGCCTAATCATTATGAAATATATTGGGTGTTTCCATTTCTTCCCATTGGAGGAAAACATTGAAACCATTTTATTTATATGTAAGATGTAATAAATCCTTTATAAATGGATTAGTAACTGAAGTAAACTATATTGGAAGATGTTGATAGATGCATGCACTCATCCTATATTATGCCAGGTGTAATAAAATATTTAGTTTGTACTTGATATTATATTCAAACTAATATATCGTTAAGTAATATGTATCATATATTTTTTTTGTGCATAAAAAAAATTCCCAACATGCATGGAAATCCATAAAAACAGTATACAAAACATCATACAAAACTCCACAACGGTTTATGATTATATTGAAAACTCATTTTAATAAGATTTCATTAAAAAAATTCTTTTTAGAAGAAGAAATTTTCTAAAAACATAATCCTTATCCAAAGGTATAACCTTTTGACTCTTTGGGATATAGTATCATTAACAAAAAAATTGAAATATATAGTTTATAAAAGTAATAAAAGAGAGGACTATAACAATGAATTAGAGCTACTTAAGATACTATGGTGTTCTGTGTGATATCCATAAAAAATAATCATATATATATTCAAAAAAATTCACCATAAAATTTATCATATACATTGAATTAATTGATATATAATACCTTTTACCTTTACATTGAGTGATGACTACAGATATAACGATGTTAATCTAGTATATGCCATCATATCTTTCAGATTCTCTAAAATAGACTGATCAACTCAATGAATACATCAAATATTATTCATATTATGGATAAAAACATCACACGACACTCATCTATGTATTAATATACATCTCATGTGAGTCAATTAAGCACGATCAATCATTTATTCAATATAATTCAATCAAGGTTCATATTTCTTTACTATTTATACAAGTGGAAAATCCCATATTAGCTATATCAATCTGCAACATGATCAAAAATATACCCAACCACCCCTAATTATCAAAGTCACTTTTTACTTTCATAATAAAGGTGTCAAAGTAAGAACGTTCTCGCACAAGTTATATCACTGTCCTTAGGTAACGGGGATTCATAATAAAAATACACCTATCAATATATCGATAATTGTATGGTATTCCATGATATATACATTGGTAGTTCAATCTATGTAATAATCCTCTAGTTATTATCTCATGAATCCATTATTCATACCTAATATAAAACTATATTGCAAGGACTAAAATATTCTATTATTTTTAATAATAAAGTATCATCACAACTAATAATACACATTGATTATCATTGATTAGGGAAAACTCAAAGATGTGATTTGAGAAAATATTATCTTTATAAAATTCATGTCATTTAAATTTCATCACACCTGAATAAATTAATAATAAAAGAAGTTTATTTTTATTATACATTACATGATACATTATTCAAATATTTCATCAACCTCTTTAGTAACATTTACCAAGAGACTTTTCATGACCATCATGTTTCTATAGGGATATTAGTTTCATAGATATATTTACTATATTTTCATCTCTAGCCACCCATTATATATTTACGTCACCCCTATTAATGTTCTACTCTATTAGATGGTGTTTACAATGGATGTGTTTGGTTCTTTAATGGGACTTAGCTTACATTTCCTATAATACAACTCCATTGTTTTCATAGTAAGGATTGATTTCCCCCTCAATAATAAGAACCATATAAAGATTAGAGATGAACAACCTGATATAATGATATTCCTTTTTTGTATGTAATGCAACAATGTAATCTTCCATCACTGTTGAGTCGACTATAGAGGATTTTTTAACTCTTCCAACTGAAAGAACTCACATTGTGAAAGAAAAAAACAAGAATTATATTTTATATCTTATTTTTAGAATTAGAAAAGTGTATCTTTATAATGATTTACAATGTGTTCATCCTATCCTATAAATATCTAGAACATATCTATAGTCCATCATGAGTACTTAAGAATTTTCTTTATATAAATCTAGTGACTATAACCAAATTTAATTGGTATCTACTAGTTATGACAAAATAATTGGTAACATCAGTTATGGTAAATAACATTGAATACATTATATACCCTATATAGGATTAATAATTAATTCAAACATTCTTTGATAACTATTTTTAAGGATCTGAAATCTTCTCAAGATTCATCCATTTAACATCAGTAAGGACTCCTTTTTGGACTTACCTATGATAAAAAAAATATCACAATACCAATGTATGTTTTTAATGTGATTCCAAGAAGTCTCTTAGATATATTTTTATAATCCTTCATACCTAGTATATATTTCTCTTCGCCTAAGTATTTCATTGAGAATAACTTACCCATCTACATGTTCACATAATGAAGAGTCTGGATTTTATTTATGAATATTAGTATGTAATGTATATAAAATATCATAAACACTACTATAATCTCATTTAACTACTTATATACTCAATAATTATCCATATTCTTTATGAAACAATGCCCTTTAATTTCATAATCAAACTAAACGTTTTAAATATGATAATCCTGTTTGAATCTGAAAATGGACCATTACATGTTCAATATGATAATATTCTCATTCAGAATGTCAAAATTTTCATGTTATATCATATAAACATTCATTAATAAATTATCATTAAGAAAATAGGTCTTTATATTAATTTTAAATATCTCATAATCATAAATATATGTTATGATTATATAAATTTTAATAAACTTTATCATTGAAACAAGTGAACATGTTTCTTCATAGCCAATACCATGAATTTTCTTATAACCTTTTTCCACTAGAAATGATATATTGGTATAAAATCTACCATCTATAATACTTTTATGATAGAAAACCCAATTAAACCCTATGGGTATTACCATCACTGTGTATAAACCATTTTCAAAAAATTATTATTTTATATGGAGCATTTTAGATTTAATAGTTTTTAGCAATTACTTAGAATAAAAAATATCAATATGATCATGGTCGGTAGTAGGTTAATATACTAAGAGTATTATTTTATAATCATTTTCTATGAGAAATTAATATCTCATAGGGTTCAAAAAATTCCAAAAATAAATAAAAAATTTCATTTAACTTAGGACAATTCTTCTAATATAACTCTTTATGGTAACAAATAAAACTCAAACTCAATAACACTTCTTATTTGTTGGTTTTAATCTTTTATAGGTTAAAATCTACTCACAGTAACTATTCTAAATAAACACACCCATTCATGCTATAAACACTTTTTTTCAGTGGTAATATAGAGAAAATATCCCTTGGCATCCTTGGGATAAGCAAAAAATAATAATTTATCAGATTTGGAATCAGGATTCTTAAAATTCAATCTTCATATGAATGTTTCACATTATCTTGACCAAGTGTTGAATTTATTAAAACAATATGTTTCAATACATGTTTTTTTAGTTGATATAATGTGTATATTCTTGGATAATTATTATTGATTCATTTAATGACATTGTATGTCATGATTCGGTAATTATCGTTGTAATTTTGATGATATGAGAGTTGTTCTTAATAACCAGTGACATGAAGAAATAAAATATGAGAGATTGAACATTATTATAATAATTTTAAGAAGAATAATTAAGTGATTCCATGGAAAATATTATTTATTTTTCTCAATTATTAGTTGAGAATAGGACCCTGAAAAATAGAATTTTGAGTGTGGAATTATTTAGAAGTTGATTATTTTGGTTGACATTGTATAATAAATTTTTTAATTATTTTTAAAATATGTGGAAACATATTTGGACAACCACAAAAAGCCACAAGGGACATCTCAGTCAACCTTAATATCAGATCAAGGTCAACTACAAGGTATATCCAACTCTAGGAGCTCTCATGGTGGCAGGGGAGACGTACTTGTAAGTGAGAAATCATAGTGAGTGCATAAAACCTACATGAGAGATTAGGTGAGTGTGTAGAAATGTGGGCCTACATAGGGAGGTACTTCCCATATATATCATGTGTGTGGTGTGGTTAGAGGATTGAACCCCATGATACTCACATATACTAATTCAAATGTAGAAAATTTCTTATATAGAAAAGGCCAACTAAGTGATACTATGATGTGGGATCATAGATCTATGTGAATTTTCAACCTATATAAAATATTAATGGGAAAACAATTAGACATCCAATTTGATCAATATCATCCAATTTGATTAATATCATCCATATAATCTATTGAGATCCGTCATCTTCTACATCTATCCTTTACTTAAGGGTTTTTCTTTTTATTCTTTATCCCAGATTGAACAAGGATCAAAACAAAATTTTATTACCATGGAGATGATAAAATGAAATCATGAGATGATCCAGAGTTAAAAACCAATGACAGTGATATGTTTTGATTTGGAAAATAGTGAAGAACATGATTTTTGGATCCACTAATGAATGAAGATATCATCCTGACGATCCTACACTATAGCAATGATATATGTGAATATACATGGTATATTTTTCAGGCATGTTAACACTTTTTTAGGAGGATAAAACCCTAATTCACATAATAGGAAACACCATGATTTTATGTGTCACATTATTTTAGAAATGATGAAAGCATCATTTTTTTGAAAACCAGGACATTAAATATTTTTTGAAATATATAAAACAACCTTGATATATTATTGGTCTTATAATAGAGGTGGTGGAGATATTTCTTATAAATATTGATGGTTTGTGTCCTAGGAGATGTTACATCTGCTTGATAGAGATACCATTTTCAAGAAAATAGAGCTTCAGTGAAACCTTGTTTTAGGAATAGTTATTTGATGCTTCATATTGTGTGAATAAGTAAAGATCACATGACCTCTAGAAATGAGATTCCCAAACTCAAGAGTTTCTTAATGAAAATGTGATACCATAAATATCTTCAGGAATAAATAGTTCTATGAATACTCCATGGTTTTTATGAAATCATTGAGATACTGTGTAACTATTTGCTATTGTGTGAAGAAGAACTTTCATGTAACTATTCTATTGTATTAGAATAAAAATTAAGAAGATACATTGGTTATTCTTGTTCACATAATAAAGAACTATGATCCCAAATAATTTATTTCATGAAATCATAAAATACATGAACATCATTTCCCATACCTAGACCCTATTCAGTGCAAGGCATAGTGGAGTTGAAGTGAGATAAAAAATACATTGATTAAAAAATTAAAATAAAAATAGATAGAAATATTATATGTTCTAGGTTTTATTTCTTTTAATACCATGCGTTGTTTCTTGCATGAATAGAGAGTAATAATTATGTGAAATATATATTCCACAAATAGTGTGAATCTAAGTGATTTCCAATCTTCAACATCCAATGGAAGAATTGTTTAAGCATTGTTTAACTAAGGAAACTGATAATACAAAGGTTATATGAATTACTTGAGCAAGACCAATAACATTGATTATACAAGTACAAAGGATCTTTAAGTATCAGTAAGAATGTTATATAAAGCAACCTGCTACAGGAATAATTTCATCCATAATGTAGGATATATTTCAAGTTATAGATCAGCCGTGAAGAAGAAAATAAGTCTTCCAATTGGTATTGGAAGTGGAGTATATCTTTTAGTTGGTGTTGAAAGTGGAAAGAAGTGTATCAGTTGGTTTTGGAAGTAATAACGAATTCTTTCTTATGTTGTTTGAAGTAGTGTAATCACCTGTTTGATAGTAAATAATCTATAACTTGGGGAACAACTAGTTACAATAAGGAGTATGATTTTTACTAAACCATTTAAATAATGTAAAACTCTATCTCCATTATTAAAAATGATAATTAGGTGTTATTGAGAGATAATATTGATTGTATTTAGAACTTTTACAATTTTAAGAGGTTGAATTGGAAATAAAATGAAAAAAAGAAGCCAGTAATGCACCCTAGTGGTCAAATCATATTGAGGCTCTATAAGTTTTATCAGAGATACATGTATCTTTTAAACATCCAATAATTATTTTGATAGATTTAGAATATTAATTCTAACAATAGTTGAGGTGTTCCTTGGTTTTTTGGGAATAATTATCCCCATTGGATAAGTCATATGTTACCATAACACTTATCACTTGTCTTAGAAGTGATAAATATGGTAACAATGGGTTTTTATTATGTCCTAGAAATATTTCTCTCAAATGTAACTGAACTTGATTGGTCATATATCCTCAAGTATTCCTCCTCATATTCTAGAGTTTTCAGAAAATTAGTGAGGGTATATGATGGTATTTTGGGGAGATTATACCCTCATTACATGAGTGTCACAGTAGTGAATAATAAATATTAAGTGGAAACATAGTGATGAAAAGCAATGGAATATTACAAGGTATTGAAAATAAACATCTATATAATAATATGTGTCCATATTCCATATGTATATTCATATAAAGATGATAATGTTGTGATGCTATAAAAAATTGGGAGAAGACATAAAATACAATTTATACAAAAAAATATACAAAAAGAAACAAAGGTAAACTCTAATATCATAATGAGAACTAGCTTGGTCCTATGCTCTCATAATCCATCCTAGTAAAAAAGATCAATCATCCATATCCGGGATCATTCCATTGACCCTACTGGTATATAAGTTATTTTCTCAAGAACCTAACAACACCCTGAACAGGGTGTGAGTAAAACTCAATAGGACACCACCTATAGTGTAAAATATTATCCAGTATATGAATATAAAATGATTTGCATGAAGGTATAACAAATAGTATTGTGAAATATTAAAGAAACATTTCATCTTGGGTTCATCCTGGGATACATAGTAAAATATACATGCTTCGGCTTAAGAAAAAAAGTCTCTAATCATTTCAAATTTTTATGTATGTATTCATAATCCCATGTCTCAAGCCATAAAACCATAGAATCCATGTACAATGATAACTTTATAGTGATATACAAGTTTCATGACATAAATGATTTATAAATTTTAGGTAATCCAAATATAAATCAAACATAACATAATTCCATTTCACCTATGAGATCATCCAATACAGTGCATATAAGGAATCCAAGTATTACTCAAGACGTAATATAATTTAATTAAACATATGATAACATCCAAGGAATTATATATAAGGAACCCAAATAACATTCAAGTAATAACATAATTTCATTTAACCTATGATCATATCCAAGGAATTCAATATAAGGAACCCAACTATCACCCAAGGTGTAAAATAATTTCATTTAAAATATGATCCTATTAAAAATAATTCAGTATAGGGATCCCAAGTATTGACCATTGAAGAATATATGTTCATTGAACCTATGACCTCATTCTAGTAATTCCATTTAAGGAATACAAGTATCACCCAAGGCATAATATAAAATCATGAATGTTAAATTTAATAAATAAATATAGGCTATGAGAAATATCCATGCTAATTTATAGTCATGGTGATTGAATTCATTACTCCATTGAAAATTTCAATCAATTAATTCTAACAACCCATTCATTTATAATAAAAATGGGACAAGTTATGGTATTAAACCACTTAACAAATCACTTTTTTTTAATTATAGATTCCAATAACAAGAGGCAAGATCTAAAAAATTATCAATATATAAAATTATACACCATTTTTCAATTCCATAAAACATTTTCAACACATCATTAACAAGGAAAAAATTCCAACTCACCCCATTGGTGGTTTATATACACATTCATGGTATTATATTATGAATTAAATTTTTTCAAGATACTATCTGTGTTATTCAATAATTCATTAATTAATTTTGTTCATTCATTTTGTAATTGAAAAACTAAACACACCCATTGAGTGTTTTCGTTTGAAGAAAGAACAATAATATATTGTTTTAACAAAACACACCTAGAAGTGGAGGTTTGGTTCAAGGTCTTCAACCTATATCCATTTCAAAGGATCTTAAAAAAATTATGGTTATGTTATAAACAAATTATTTAAGGCTTTACAAATTTTAGAAGTAATGCTCGGGTTGTTTTATGTGCTTTATAATAATGAAAAATCATAATCACATATACATTGAGGGAAAATTAATAGGCCACATTGCATATAGCAAATAATATTCACTCTTATATCATTATCCTTCAATTTTCTTTGAAATGAGAGAAATCATAGAAACTAGAAAAACACTGTGGAAATAAATTATATTATACCACACAAAGATATAATCTCTATAGGAGAATAAAATAGAGAAATGAACCAAGCCAAGTCCTTGACATACCAAGAGTGCTCCAACATGATGAACGATGAACAAATGGGATCTCAAATATACGAGAAACAACAAATTCTATAGGATAGGGACAAGAGAGCTCCCACGAAGGTTTTTTTGAAAAATATAGAAGAAGGAAATTTGGTTTAAGTGTATGTAAGGTAAAAATTGGTAATTTCTTGGCTCTTTAATGATCCACACATTTTGAATTCACAATTAAGAAAACTATACACAAACTGTGTGTTCCTAAATTTACACTTACCCTCACCACGCATTGTTTCAGGGCCTAGTTAGTCAAAACATTCACCAATTGTGTGAGTCCATATATACTTGTGAAACAAAACACATGGTTGTTTTTTCACGCCCTTTCATGGATAAAACTAACCATGAGCCTATAAAAATGGGCAGTATTGTTTATGTTTTATAGTTATCACTACCTATGTGCCAACCATTTTCCTATAGATATTTCTCCTAAAAATGAGTTTTCAAATCACAATGGTTATGAAACTCATCCAAAATCATGATAAACCTTTCATGATTTAAACCCCATAAAGAAACCCCATTTGATAATTAAAACACTTTAGAATCCATTACAAATCCAAAACTGGTATTTTTTCAACCATAAAATGAATAAATAACATTTCTTTTGAAAATTCAAACCCATCCAAAACATGGGATTTTATGACATCCCAACCTTATAACTTCTCATAACTATGATTATTTGGTGCTTAAAAAAACTAACCAAGATAAATAGACCAGGAACTCCTTCTCAAACAGGTGTGTTGAATTTCTAAGTGTCCAAATCACTATATAAGCCTCACTTTAGGATATGGGTCTTAACCCTCCAAATCTTAATCCAATTTTACGATACAGTACTACCACCAATAAAATTTCTTAACAAATAGCACCCTTATAATCCTATAAATGCTTCAAATATGATTCTAAACTCATTAAACCCAGTAACACATGAGATAAAGCCCTCATTCATCGACTTGATCTATACAGTGGAACTCTAAATGTCTTAGTCTAGCGTGGTCACACTAGATTTTCCTCAAAAGGCTATGAAATACCCTTACAATATACTCCTTTCAACCCAATGATATGTCAGGCATGATTACTCACCCAATACATTAAACATCTTAAGAGAACATATTTCAACATACCCCTAAATGAAAAGTTTCAAAAAAAACTTCTTTGAAAGTCATCACATCAAAAACCATATTATGACTCCTTTATTTAATGGAAAACCAACATCATTTGATAATTCTTACCTAATACCACAACCACACTCTGTTGAAATATCCTATCTAAACCATACCCTGTTCCTTTTCATTATCGTTCCATAACATGAACATCAGTGCATTTCTGATCTAACACCCTAGGATCATCGTAAGATCCTACAAGCCTGACTATTTCACTCAAACCTCCCCCATGTCTGTATTCGAACATGCATCTATAATTTTTTTAGAAAACCACAAGTTTTATATTGAATTTATCCAATGAAATCAAAGATTCAAATGACCATCCACAGTCATCCCAAACAATACAAAAATCTATTCCACATGAGCGATATCCTCTAAAACCATATGGTGATCACCCTACTATAATGCTTTCCTTACAACACCCTTCAAGTGAAACTCCCAAGGAGTCCCCTAATCAAACTAAAAAAGGAATTTGGTTAGATTTATTTATAGATAATTTTATATTATCATACCCAGACCAATGTCAAGATATGGATAATGATTGTCTCTAGACCTAGAGAATGTATGTTTTTATTTCAATGACTACCATGAAAACTAAACCATCCAATGTTACAAATCTCCCATTCCTGACAAATGAGATCAGAAACCATATATTTCACTAAATATTCCATTGATAAGCTTGTATCACTCCCCCTAATCCATGCTCCATTCAAAACTAGCTATAATTACCTTTAACCAACCCCTAACACCATATCTCCTGACAATTAGTGTCAAGTTCTAGCTATGAATAAACATTCACATGGAACCCCACCTATTATTTATGTATCTTATACCATGAATAAGCATTTATCATTTTATCAAAACTCTTGGAAAACCATTCCCACAACATTACCTATTTTAAACCATCAGTCCTTGACTCATACATGACTACTTACCATCTAATGACTTAACGACACAACCTTCAACTAGTATGTTCCATTCCTATCATGTCCAATACATCAGGTCTACACTCCCATACCACCCAATTCAATTCCCAACTAATGATCTTATGAGTCATCCATAAAAAGGGAGAATATGGTTATGCTACATGACATGTCAATCTTAACATTGCATTATCACCCTAGGAACTCATCTTCAAAAATGGATACCTACCTATATAATTATTTACCAATGACTTCCTTTCACATGGTTTTTTCCAAAATTAATTTTTCAACCACAAAACCACCTACCAATAGTGTCAGGAAGCCAAAATATCTACCCATTGGAGCTAATATTAATACCCAAACTCCTAAGGTTCACAATCAAAATCCAAAGGTATCACCATGCATATAAAGAAAATAAGGCACCATCCATACCTCGGTCACTAAACAAGTGTACAACCAAGATCACCACCTATAAATTCATTCATAATCCTGGGACAAAACCTCTCATATATTGACCTTAATAATAATAAGCATCATTTCACTATGTTTTTGATTCCAAAAATAATGTCCTCTAGGTCTCCTACCCATACCTGCCAATAAATTCTCAAAAAATGCCACTAGGTCTGTCCACCTAGCTATAAGGTATTTTTTCAAAGAACCACATACCACTTACCATAATTTATTACACAATATAAAAAATGCTTAAAAACTCTCTCTAATGTTGTACAATTAATGTTAGGTAAAGATATCATCAACCCACAATGGTCAAAAAAATTCAAACATGGTCCTACGAGTTTCACATTCCAAGAATCGACCAATTAGGACCCAATCATCTCAAAGAATTACCACAGTGGAGAAATCCCTAGAGGCTCACAACTTAAATTTGAAAGAGTTGAAACTCATTAGGTAACCATATAGGGTAATAACCCCCCTGAGGTTCAAATTACCGACCACCACCTGCCTATTCGCTGTGTTGTTTCATTAACTAAAGATCATTCCCATCTCCAATAGTCAGAATGATAACACTTACAATTCCTAGGAATTCAGAGAAAAAGGAATACCAGACTCCTATATCCATGGGTGATACCATAATGGGTTAAACACTCGTGTAAAAAAGGAATCAACTTCATAACAATGGTTACACCTAAATGGTTACAAGGATATACCTCCAATCCTCTCAATCCAACACAACAGAAAAAGTAAACAAAATATAGAGGAAATGTCTATATTCCAATCCAAGGAAACCCTCATGGAAACATTATAACTATTCACTATCTAAGGGTCTATTCCAGGACCACTACTAATAGGTTTTATTTAAGTAACTACATTGATCCATATTTCATATAAACATTAAGGAGGATTATATGAATTCTATATTAAGTACCAGTAATAGATGTACAATTGTACTTAGAACACTATCTAATTGATGTTTCCAGTAACTTTAGAAACATTATCTCATTATTTTATTTAAAAAAGGTATTTCTCCATAATTTCTCAAAAAAACTTTTGTTATGGAAAATGTCAGTAACAAGCTATATATGAAAACACCATTTATGATGTAACTAACACCTCATATCAATAAAATAAAAAAACTGTCAAATAAGGAATTTTTCATATTAAGGGGATCAGTTAAGTAAGATAATTCCATACATTTATAAAAAAAATGTATAAGTGGGTGCATAATCTTTAAATAAGAATATTGATTCATCATAAATATAACTCCAAGTGGTTATGTTTTAAGGAAATTATAAATAATGGTGACTTATGGGGGCTCCATCATTCCAATCTAGGATTAGTTATATGGTAATCCATTCCAAATTTACGTATTCAATGCTCTTTAAATTACAATTGACATTGCATTTATGTAAAATCCATTAATAGTAAATTTATCATTGTTTTTAACATAGCCTTCACTGGGTTCTCTCATAGGTATATGATGATAAAACCCACAAATAAGGGTCAAGTTAAGCCTATCTAGATTTAGCCATATATTTTATCAATCCCATGTTACATGGATAAAATCCTCTATAAGTTGCAATTGAGTCACCATTTAACTCAAAACCATAATAAGTGACTATAGTTCCCCCAAAAGCAATTCCAATTAATTACCATTATTCATATTCTATTTTGATTAATTCAATATATAACTTAAATAATTAATAAATATTAAATTAATCTCAATCTGGTAAGATATAATTTCATCATCAAGATATACGAGAAAAAACTAGTTAGGTTGATATAGACACTTTATTTGACCAACCTTATATCATAAATTGAATAAAGAAAGCAATTATATGAGAAGAAAATATATATAGACATGAAAATAATAACACAATAATAATATACATATAAATACAATAAATAATAACATAATAATTTTACAAAAATTAGCATACTAATGGAATGTTAATAACATGTTCCTGAATAATGCATGAACACACCTCCTCTCATGCCATACCATGTCAATAGATAAATATCAAAGAACAAAAACATATAAAAAATACAATAAAATCCAATAAAGTTTAAATTATAATCAATTGAAATAACAAACAACACAAACAATAGTCCCAAAAATAATATTTCCCTTATGTGTGAGATGGATATTTCTAGACAATAGAAAGTTACCATGTTTTAACACATTCCTAGTTTTCTATCTAATGTCCTAAAAACATAATATAAGGATAATAAAATGATATCATACCACTTTTTGTCATCCCAATCCTAGTTCACCCATATGTAACAAAACTCAGTTGGCCACATGGCTTTAAGTGTGCCTCCCCGTATGCCAGATGCTACTGATTAGAAGCAAGGGTCTATGATGGTATGGTGGGGAGACTCTGATTTCATTACCAAAGTGTTGAAATGGTTAATAATAAATAATAATTTCAAAAATAATGGTTAAAATAATAGGAATAATAAAATTCATTTTAAATAATCATCCATATAATAATAAATAGCCAAAATCTATAACCAGTATCATATACCGATGATGATGTTATTATTGGAACCACAGTCTTCTATGCATGAATTGGAGTATGGTTTGTGTTTTTCTTTCAATCCTCAATGGATGTTCAGAATGTGTACTAGTAATGTGCTCATACAGTTCAAGCAGAAAACAGTATTGAATGTGGCGTCGTTTCCCAGTGTTTGCCAAATTTTTTGGCCTGAAAATCGACAAATGGAGAAATGTGTTTTTGGCAAAGAGAATTCTGAATCATGTACTTGAAGGAGAGGAAACATACGCTCCATATGTTTTTCAAGATCATAACATGGAAAAATGGCAAAGGGATAAGGGTCACACAAGTTTTGGGCTGGTCACGCAAGTGACCTGCGCGCCAAGAAAGGAATTGTGCGTCGATGCCTAGGAGGTTTGGAAACTTGCGCGCTGGTTGTTCTTCATGATCAGAACTTCAATATTTGGAAAAGGAATGTAGGTCGTGTAATTATTGGTGTTTTCTCACAAGTGAGTTGCGTGACAGAGGCTAGGGTGATTGGAGCTGCGCGCCGGGACTCGCACACCGTGAGGACACTTTCTTTCCACCGCGCAGGGGGTCCAGTTTGCCTATAAATAGAGGACCAACACTCCTCATTTGTAGCAAAGTTCAAGACTTAGAGATTTTTCTATCTCTCTTCATGCAAGAGGTAGCTACGTCATGCATGTAGAGGTTGTGTGTCGGTTGTTGGATGCGCAACCAAGGCGGTTTGGGAGTTAATGGTGCAGAGTCGTGCAAATTTGGAGTTGAAGGAGGTAGTGTCGCGCAAGTGTGTTGGTGTCACCTGCATGCTGATTTTGTACCGCACAAGTGACTTTCGCTCCATTCTTGAAACTTTCATGTTGGTCTTGGAGAAGCGTGCCAGGTGAGTTTATTGTACGTCAGTCGTTTTAGAGCTGCACGAAAAATGGATGATTTTCCGATAACTTTGGTGCAAAGTGGGATTAGTATACGAGTGAAAGTTGGACATCAACAGAGCATCTACATTCAATAAGGGATACATTATATTGTAATGATGAAGATACCTTCACGTCTATAAACTGAGTGTGACTTCACCAAGGGCAGTGAGCTAGGGGGAGTCAACGTGAGTGACCCGAGGGAAGCAGTGAGCTATCCCTGAACCTTTGTAAAGGGGGTGAGCCTAGGACAGAGTTACTGTTACCGAACCATTATAATCCAAAACCAGTGAATACTAGTGGAATTTGGTACAACCAAAAACTTGTCGGCGTATACTCCTTGGACGTAGCCCTTAGCGGTGAACAAAGTAAAAGTTGTTTTGTCATCTCTTTGCATGTGAATGTTTCATTGCTGATAATATTCATCATACAAGTTTAACTAGTTCCTACCAACGTGGGAACAAGATCCTTGTTTTTAAAAGAAAAAGTTGACACCCTGATTCACCCCTCCCCTCTCAGGGTGTCTTGGGGTCCTACAGTCATGATGTTTTAGAAAATGGGGAGCAATCATACAATACAATACATGCTATACAAAAATAAAAAAAATTCCAAAATCTAAACTCCAATACCATAACGAGCACTAGATAATTCCTTTTTTATATTCTCTACATGTACAAAAGATCAATCATCCATAGCTGGGTGCTTTCTCATTTCCCTGTCTCTATACAAGTAATCTAACTGGGTACCAAATAGTAGTCTGGACCAGGTGTTAGTAAAACATAGTATGTCACCACCAATGAAATATAATACTATATATTCTATGAAAATAAAATGGGTAGTATGTAGGTATAAAAAATTAAGCTATGAAATAAATAGTAAACATATTTGACCGGGTTCTTTATGGGATACTCTGTCGACTCTACCCACTTAAACATGACCTTCGAAGTATCTAATTATTACAAATTTTTATATATGTATTCATAATCCTTGTTCCCATGACATATAGTTAAGGTTTATAAGTATAATGATAATTTAATAGGGTTATGAAACTTTTATGAAATCAAATATTTATCAATTGAGGGCAATCTAAATGGAAATGAGGAGTAATATAATTCCATTTTACTGATAATCCCATCCAATGCATTCCATATAAGGAATACATGTTTCGCTTAAGGTGCAATATAATTTCATTTAACCTATAATCACATACAATTAATTCTGTATAGGTAACCCACGAATCACTCAAGGAATAATATAATTTCATTTAACTCATGATTTCATATAAGGAATTCCATATAGAAAACCCATGTATCACCCAAGTAATAATAAAATTTCATGTAACCAATGAGAGAGTCCAAAGAATTACTTATTAGGAACCCAAGTGTCACTCAAAGAATAATATAATTTTATTTAAACTATGAGCCCATCCAAAGTATTCTATATAAAGAACCCAAGTATCACCCAAGGAACAATATAAAAATAGGCATGTTTTATTTAATAGCGAAACATAGTACATGAAATATATCCATGCCAATATACAATCACCATGATTAAATTCATCATTCCATTTAAATTTCAATCAATTAGTTATAACATCCCATGATTTTATCATGACAAGGGGACTAGTGATGGTATTCAACCATTTAAAAATTCACTTATTTCAATTACAACTTCCACTAATAAGAGGAAAGATCTACCCAAATTATCAATATCTAAATGTGCATGTCCTTTTTCAATTCCATAAACCATTATCGATGCATAGTTTAGAAGGGAAAAATTCCAACACACACTAGAGGTTGTTAAACTATAAATAAAGAGTATAATATTATGATTTAATATAAGGCATGAGAGTATCCATGTGATCTTACACTTCATTAATTCATGTTGGTCATTCCTATTGTAATTGAAAACCCAAACACACCCATTGGATGTTTTGGTTTTAAGCAAGAACAATAATTAAAAAGTGTTCAATCAAACCCACCTAAAGTGGTGTTTTAGGTTAAGGAATTCAACCACCAACCATGTCATGGTGTCTTATGGAAATCAAGGTTTTGGTCTATAAATTGTAATTAAGTGTTTAAAAATTTTAGGTTAAATGCGTAGGTAGTTCGATGCATGTCACAATGTCAACAAATCATAATCAACTAGACTTTGGGAGGAATGTAAGATACTACCTACCTTATACATGGTAATATTAACTCATCCATTATCAACCCTTGATTTTGGATGGAATGAGATAAGTTTATAAAACTAGTCAAATTCCCTAGAAATAGGTCATATTATCCAACACAAAACAAATAGGGATCCAATGCAATGAACAATGGTTGAATCAGAGCTTAGATAGAGGAGAAACATCAAATCCTCTTGTAGAGGGTGAGGAGAGATCACATTACTACGATACTATACCAAATAGAGGAGAAGAAAAAAATTTGGTTTAAGGGGAGGAGGGAAAAATAGATATTTCTAGGACCTTAATGTTCCATACGATTGTAAAAAACATATACCAACTATGTAGGACTCACTATCCACACACCCTCCACTTTCACAGTTATAATGCATGGTTATGAAAGCTATGCACCAATCGTGTGAGTCCCTATATACTTCTATATCAAAATTAACTATTTTATATTTCCCCTTATATAGTTAAAACTAACCTTACACCTGTATAAACAGTCCATATAGTTTATGTGGAAGTACTTTCACTAACCCTATACCAACCATAAAAATCATGTTATTCCTCCTTAAAAGGATTTTTCAATTCCCAATGCTTTTAAAACTCATTCAAACTCACGAGACATATTCGGGCATTAATCCCCATCCAAGAATAACACATTGAGGAATTAAAACTTTCTAAAATCCATTATGAATACCAAAATAGGATTTGGTCTACCCATGAAATAAAAAACTCACATTCCTTTTAAAATTTTATCTTGTCCAAAACACAGGATCATATAGTTGTTTAACCTTTGCTGATGATGCTATTATGAAGAAAGATAATAAGATAGGTATTGAGTTATATGGAAAAGATTTAAATTCCATATTTATTTCTCTATCATTGAAGGACACCACAAATGGCACAGGTCTCCAATCTAATAAGAAGAGATGGAAAATATTGTGACATAGTTATAAAGGTAATATAAATGTTAAGTAATCCAAACTACATGTTTAATGGATTCAATTTGAGTAAATAAAAATAAATGATGAATAAAATATTTATTACTATTTCACCATATTTAATGAGATTTTAAGCAACATTCAATGACTTAGTGAGAAGATGTATAACTCTATCATTTTCAAAATATTTATGTGGATTTTTAAAGATATTTTTTATAAAATTAATTTCAGCCCTAGAAGAAAGAGATAAAATGTCCCTTGATGAACTAAAAAAATTATCATATCTTATGAGATAATTATAAGTATAGCTTTCATAACAAAAGAAAAATTTTAAATTTACCTTGAATAAATGACGAATGGGAATGTTAATGAATATGATATTTCCAAATCTGATGATTCAGACAGTGATAATTATGATAATGATTTTAATTAAATTGTTTCACTTATATCAAAAGGATTCAGGAATGGAAAGGGAAATAAATCACTAATGAGTTTCACAAGTGGTTAATCTAGTCATTTTTTTAAAAAACTCATCCAATGGAAAATACTGGAGATTTGGAATCAGATTTGGATGATAAGAGACCTAAAAAATTGGGTAAGAAAAAAATAATCCTTATAAATAATGAGAAACATCAATTTTATTAGACATAAAAATCAAGAATAATCATCAAGTTGGTCTTTAGATAATGAAGTTTTTTTTTCTCGTGTAAATAAAGGAACTGATTCATATAGTCATAGTGATAATGGATAAGAAAGGATAGAACTTTAGTGGGATCTTGAAAACAAATTATAATTCTATGTGGGAAAAACAAAATACATCATGAAAGAAAAGAATAAGGTTGATAATGAAAATAAACTTGTTTTTGATTAAAAGTAAGATCTATGTAAGAAGGGGGAAACCTATGTTGATGATGTCAAGAAGAGGACTCATAGTGAAGCTAATCACGGAAATGTAATAATATATCTTTGAAAGGAATTGGTAAAAAAGGAAGAAGAACTTGCTGAAACACAATCCATATGTATCATTGTACAATATTATTTGAACAATTCAAGATAATAATTCACTAAGGTTGTTGTTGTAATTATATAATCTTATCAGATAAATTAAGAGAAAATTTCATGTGAACAAGGTAAATATTTAATAAATCAATTTCAAAATAGACCTATATTATTTAATAATATAAATATGAAAACCAAAACCAAGGACATATGGTAAAATAGAACTGAGAGGAAATTATCCACATCAAGGGACGGGAAGATTATGCCAAGGAGGTCACAACCCCCAAAGAAATTTGGATCTTTGTTATAAATAGATATACAATAACAAAATCTAGATAAATATGGAACCAATATAGAATAACAAAGCTACAAGGTTTTTTATGTGTTTTGGTAATAATTGAAAAATTCTCACTCATGTTGGTTTAATATTACTTTACCGAGAAGGAAGTGAGAATAAATTGGTAGTTTCAGTGATCATCTTAGAAAAAATTATCCAATAGAAAAACCAGTGACCATATCTTTATAATAGCTATCTACAAAAAAATTCATATTATGGTGGTAGTTTTTGGAATATATAGTTTGGAGGGTCACAAGTTTGAGGTATTCATGATAAGGTTAGAAAGAGAATTTATTTATAATATGAAATTGAAAAATAGAAAAAAAAATAAAACTAGGAGAAATATATGTAAAGATTACGAGGAAATAAGAATTTCATAAAAGAGTTCTTAGTTATTTTTCCAAAATAGTTGAAATTAAGTAAATAATTAGAGGAAGATGAAAAACATTCCAATGTTAAATGAATGAAATTAGTTTCATAAAGTGAGTTAAGGTTTGATGAAAAGTTATACACAAATGGAAAATTGAAGATATTGAAAATTGAGGTAGAAAAATATATTCCATAAAAATAAGAAATTAAATGGAATACATAATATAATTAAGTAAATGAGACTCAAAATAAGAGGAAGAGTCCAAATAAATATTCTCATACTACGATTGGTAGAAAATAATGGCTCAGATTAAGAGGTACTCTTTAGTAGAATGTTTTTAATAAGAAACCAGGTAAATCCTTAATCCATATTATTTTATGTTCTTTGAGATAACATATATAGAATTTAAGGAGAAGTGTGAGGTTTTATGTTGTGGCAAACATGAATATATTTTCCTTCATGGAGTTTACTAACTACCATAAAATAAAACAAGAATAGTTCATCACAAAAATGGGGAGAAACCATGAGAAGAATATGTCATTTTACTACATTATAATGAATCTAAAAATATTCAATATATTTCAAACCTAAAGGATGAGGTTTTATAATCTAATTTTATTCTTAATTATTCATTTTATTAATAATATCCATTAAATGGGATTTCCTGGTTGATGTTAAGAAGAGGCAATGGGGGAAATATTCTTTTATTTCACCAGATATTTTTGATGTGTTTGTTAATGTGTGTGTATGATCATGTATTTATTGTCTGAACAAGACCTACTTTAGGAAATAAGAAAATATGAGTATGATATCCCATTAATTGTAGTTTATGGATATAATAGACAACCTTGGTTGTATCGCTCTTGACTTATACCCCAAGTTAGCCCACGAAGACTTAGAGTAGACCAAATAATGATTATTTTGTAAGATAACCATGTGGTATGATCCTTCTCTCAAAAAAAAGTGGTAAGTTAATGAGAATTGCATAAAAGGTATAAGGGTAGATGTGTAAAAAAATTAATTATACTTTTCATTTGGTCAAAAAATATTGAGATAAAATATTTATCATATATATTTATTTTTTAAAAAATGTGAAGGTATATTGACAGGAAAATACAATGGGGAGATTATTGATCACGTTGTTGTATGTATTTTAAATGATGTGTCAATATGTGTTTTTTGAGTTGAGATAAAGTTTCTATTCATTGATAATGGTTATGGATTCATTTAATGACATTACATTTCATTTTAGAGTAATTCCCTTTTTAATTATGATGATTAGACCGTTTCTCTTAATGCTTAAAGACATGTTTTAAACACACTAAGAGAGATTTCACATTGTTAATAGAATTTTATGAATAATAATTAAATAATTACCTGAAAATATTACTTATTTTTCATGATTATTTTTTGAGAACATGGAAATTAAAAAAAACTCATGAGGAGTTATTGAGAAGTTATGTATTTGGTTTGACATTGTATGAGAATGTTGCTACTACAAGACCATAAGATCCATCATGATCAAAATTAATATGGTAGAAATATCAACCAAAATGTATATCCAACAATAGTAGTTCTCATAGTGGCAGGGGTGAAGCACATATAATAATGTGAGCATAGTGGGAACATAGAGATTGTATGAGCACTCGAGTGAGCATGTGGGTAGGTTGGTCATTATAGGGAGGCATGAAACATGAAGCCTTTGTGTGTAGTGTGATTATAGGAGTGGACCTTGGGGTACTCAAATCATTTAATTCAAATGAATAACTTTTCTAATATAGCGGAATCCAACTAAGAAAACTCTAATGTGGGATTGCAAATCCACGAGCACTATTCACCCATATTAAAAACATAAAGGCATAAAACAAGACATTAAATTTGATCAATCTCATTCATATGATAAAACTAGAACCATAGTATTAAACCTCTATGCTTAAATTCATATTTCTTTCACCATTCTTCATGTTGGAATGACCAGTTATCAAAAAAAATGTTATTTCCATAGATTTGATCAAATAAAACTGTGATATGATCTAGAGTTAAAAACCTAATACAATGATGCTTTATGTTATAAAAAATAGTGAATAAGTAAGATATGGAGCCACATAGAAATTAATATATTGACAAAAATATCCTACGAGGTAGTGTGGATGCATGAAATGATACATATTATATTTTCACATGCACATGATCACTTCATCATAAGGAGACAACTCAAACCAGTGTAAGGGGGGACAATATAATTTCTAGAAATATATTATTTGATAAATGATTAAAGATTGTATGTTTATGGAAACCATGAAACACTATATTTTTTGTAATATATTAAACATCCTAGAAATGACCTGAAACATAGAAGAGAGGCTGTATAAATCTTTCTAATAAATACCAAGGTTCTGGGGCTGAGGTGATATTACGGCCACTTGAGAGAGAGATCATTTTCTAGAAAATCATATCATCCATAAAAACCTTATTTTGTAAGTAGGAGTTCCATGAATATTTATTATTTTTTGAAGAAGGTAAGATTCTAAGTTTTCTTGATAGGTGATACTAACACTCAATAGTTTCATGAAGAAAATGAGATAGCATGAAGAGATTCATGAAGAACTAGTTCTAAAAAGTCTTCTTGGTTTGCATGAACTCATTTAGATATCATGTATTTATTTGATATTTATTAAAGAATATGTTTCTCATTATTGTTTTGGTTTATTCAAAGTGTATGGAGGAAGATACTTTAGGTACTATTGTTCACACAATAGAGTATTACACAGCTGAAGCATTGTATGTATACGACCACCAAGTATATGCACATCCTTTAACACACCAAAACCTTATTTTTTGTAAAGAATCATGAAGTTTAAGTTCAATAATAAATACATAGAGATATAATATAAAATAATAAATAGAGAAATATTATGTGTTCCATGGTTTCTTTTAGAATACCATGAATTGTTTAATATATACCTAAATATTGAGAACTATATGAAATATATAATTAGTGAATATTTTTTATCCAATTGAGGTTGATAATTAAAAATAAGGAGGAATTTCTCAAGAATTATTTCAATAATGCAATTGATCATACACAATTTATTATAATTACATGAACAAGACCAATAATTATGATTCCTCAACTGAAAAAGGTCTTGAATTGTTCATGATATAATTATATCCAGTAAGCTTATAGATGAATACTATCATCCAAATTGTTGAAGATATTTATAATTATGGATTAAAAGTAATGACATAAATAATTATTCTATTTGGTGATAAAATTGTTTTGTATCTTTGAGTTGGTAAAAAAAGTGGAGTTAAGTCTTTCAGTTGGTGATGGAAGAAGTGGAGAAGTCATTTAGTTAGTGTTTGAAGAAATGTAATTATTTATTTGATAGTGAACAATTTGTAACCGAGGTGAAATAACCAATTATAGGAAGGAGTTTTATTTGGTTAACCTTATAAATACTAAGTGGTATTGTCTACATTATTACAATTACACACAAGTTGATATTTTGAGATAATATTGAGTGAATAAACAACCATAATAAGTTTGAGTGGTTCTATTGGAATGAAAATAAATTTTCAAAAAGAATCCATTGATTCACACACCCTATTAGTGGGAAATTTGGCTTTGGGTTATACACACATCCCCAAATATTAACAAAATACATAACATGTTGTTTCCCAATAAATATATCATATGGTTTGTTTATGAAAAATTTATTTGGAACATGATTTAGTATAAATGAAAGAACATCCAGAGTACAACCTCAGGATGAAAGAGGGTGGTCATAATGACCCATCATTGATCAAACTACATCCAGTAAGGTATGATTATTCCTATCATACACACCATTCCATTGTATTGTTCCCGTAGTATTGAGTAGTAAAATATTCAACAGTCCCTTGGATGACCAATGAATTTATTTATGGAGTGTTTACCACCCTAATCTGATATGAAAATCATAATACTATTTTCTATTTTATTATATAATTAATTATAAAACCCTAAATTTTTTTAAAAATTTATACCTTTTCTTCATTAGAAACACATATCTATACTGAAAATATTCATTGGTTAATCTTACAAAGTGCACAAAACAACAAATTTATTGAGTACTCATTGGTCAACATACTTCACTATGTATAAGATATAATATTCCACTATATCTTCTAAATATCCTCCCAAAAAGTGTTTAGGTTATCCTACCTAATAAAAAACATTCATATGAAATAAATGATTCATAATAAAATGGTTTTGATAATCCATCTTTATGGTTCCTATAGATTTTTATCTCATTAAATGTATAAGATGACAATGATAGAGTTAGGTGGGATTATAATAAACACTAACCTTATTATTAGAAATGTTAATAATAAGATTATCCTTATTAAGAATATATAAATTTTCTACTACATTACTGATTCCATAAAATTTATCATTCATAAATTTAGTACTTCTATTGTTCTTTATTGTGAGTAAGAATCCCTTATTGTCCCAAAATGATATGGAAATAAAATTTCTATTTAAGGAAGTATCATAAAAATATTTCATTACTTTAACTATTAATAATCTTGTTAAAACTATATAATAATTGTATACTATTAATGTATAAACTCTTTCTCCATTTCTGACTTGAATATATACTTCACCCTTTATCAATTCCCTCCAATCATTGTGTCTATGATTATCATTAAAATTATTTGATGAAAACATGGAATCTAATACCCATGATACATGGTCAGTGTAACTGATAAATATAACATTAATATTAAAATCATTAGTATGATTCTATTTGAGAACATTTCTCCACCCGATATACCAATATCTTACTATCTTATAGGACATATCTATGAGTAATCTCAAAATTATTAGCATAAATAAAGTCACAAACTATAAAAAAGACATGTTTATAGATGAGTATCAAGTATTATATCATTTAATCAAATATGTTTAATGAAAGTTATCCCGCCAAAAATTGATGATCCTGTATGTTTTAACCATTTAGGGATATAAGATCTATATTTGAATAAACAATTATCATACTTTAGCATTGGTCTCACTATTTATTTATTTATCTATAGACTCATACCAATCACAATAGTTTTTATTCTTATATAGTCTAGTAAACAAAATTTTTTCCATATCACTCATAAATAAAATAATAAACTCAAGTCATCTATTACCCTAATCCTATTAGGGTCTCCTGATAAGTGAAACCCAAAACAAACACCATTTATAAGCTAACCTAGAACAATCAATGGGCACTCATCTTTGGTATTACATAATAAACACGGTAATATATAGTCACTTATTAATTTACTTTCTTACACGTGATAATCAAGTGGAAAATATATTTTGAATGGTATACTTTTTTGGATGATAATTGTCTTGATAAGTGCCATTTTGAAAGGAATCAAACACTTAGTAGTTTATACAGTTTTCATTTCAAAAGTGTCATCAATTTAATATTCAATATATTATATTAAATTTATACATATTTTCATCAAATGAAATATTTATTTTCAATTGTTTTATTCCCTCAGGTATGCATTATAATAATGATTTAGTATTGGGTTATAAAGTTCCATTTATTTTAAGTTATATATATTTTTTAATTATATTTGTTTTCATTACCAATATAATTATGAAATGGTGATGACATGGGTGATGAGGTGAGTATCCATCCTCCATGGATGATGATAAATTATCAAAATATCATGGTAAAAGAAAACAAGATGGTGGCATGATGAATATATGGAAATGGAAGATGGATGAAGACTTACTACACTTAAAGAAGATATTCCAGTAGAATATTTCAATTAGATAGATTTTATAAGAAATATTTACAATGTTTTAATAGTGCCAATTTAATGGAAGAGATGGGCTGTCTTGTAGAGAAATCATCCTTAATATACTTAGGAATTCATTTGGAGTGAGGGTTCAATAATAATACATATTTGGGTTTTTAACATGGTAAAAGTTCTTACTAATGGTTATGAATAGTTTGAAAAGTTATTAAAAACTCTTGAAGATATTCTACAGTGATTGAAGACATCCTAAGATGATTAAAAGAAATTTTGAGCTAAATTGAATAATTATAGATTTTGGAGATGAAATTTGAAATATAACTAAGTTTGAGATTCTATGTATGTATTATCTCAGCGAAAAATGACCAATGTATAGATGTTCTAGTGTTGTGTGAACATAATTTGAGATGATAAGAGATGTATGTAAGAATTATTTGTAATCTATATAAATTTCATCCAGATGTGGGTAAGTATCATCTAGCGTTGGTGAGTAAAAACATACCAAAGTACTCTCACTGTAAACATGGTGATTTCATGTGACTATATCAATGGATTTACATAATAATGAATCCATGTGTAAAAAAACACGGTCTTTATCTCTTTATTGATCAATCATCTCTATATAATAATCGGTTTTATCTTCATAGGAATCAACAATTAGTGAAAATTATATGAATTTTGTAGACTAAAATTTAAGTTTCTATAATTATAAGATTAGGATGAAGTTAATTCATTAATATATTGGAATATTTTTCATGTATCGTAGTATCAAAAATTAATTATGATATGATATTTTAAATATTGGCTAGGTTGATTTTCAAATAGAGAATAGCGAAGATCAACACATTAGTGATTTTGAGAGACATCTCAATTCTAAAATTCTGAGTTTCCGAAATTTAAATATTACCATGTATATAAAATGGGTGAGTGAAATAGATGTTACAATATATTCAAAACATAATGAATATATCAAGAGCTATGATACAATATTGAGTGAATGAATATGACTTGAGTTTTTTAATATATTATCATTCTACTTATTCTTTACTTTCAATTGAAGGATTTTGAGAGTTGTTATTTTTTTATCAAAACATTGATTTAATTGAAATTCGTCTTGAGTGTTACATTATTGTTTTTAAAATTATAATTTTTTTTGAAACTTCATGATTGAGAAAAGGGAATATTGTGACAGGATGAAACTTTTCGGATATTTATTCTCCTAAAATGAGGAACTTTCAAAAATCAATAAATCTGGAAATTATAATATAAATAAATCATTATATGTGTTAAAATTAATTTGATTTAAATATAAAATATGAATTTATTATTCAATACTTTTAATAAAGAGTAATTTTGAGCTAGTAGTATTAAAGGATAAGTGAAGAATAAATGGTGTTCTAAAAATTCAATTACCCTTAATCCAAAATGGGAAAAATCCATTCCAAACTACTACTACTATATTTTATATAATTTTAAGGGTGATAAAAATATGGATTTTTTGGATATAACTAGATTTTATTTAAATAAAGGAAAAAATAAAGGCTAATATAAAAAAATGGTATACCTACTCAGATGAGACAAAAAAAGATATAAAGTGTAATATTGTAATAAGTAAAAAACAATTTTAAAAACAAGAAAAAATGGAATTCTCTCATTTGAGATGCATTACGTGATGGATCCATGGGATTGTGTTTAGTGAGAGATTCCTGAAAGTTAATTCATGATAAATATTTATAAACTGTAACTGTCTTATTAGTATTATCTAAACTTGTATTAATATACCAATTCAGGTATATAGAAAATAAAATGACAATTTAATAGGCCAAAAATATAGAAAAGATGATTTATCAAAAAAGATATTATTACTACTAAAAAATATATATGATTGAATATTTAAAATATAAGATATTTTATATACTTGAAGGTGAATATAATACTAATATTTCATTAGTTAGGAAGTACCTATTATGTAAAAAATAATAGGCTAAGAGTAGAGGATGACCATATTGAGTTGGTAGAAGAAAAAATAAAATGAATAATAATAATAATAATATGAACAAACTAGTTTTGATATCATTTATATTTATATAGAGTCTTTATGAAGTATAAGAAGAAAATCCAAGTCAAGTATGACGTGTAAAATTTCAAAGGAATATTTATAAGTTGTAAAGTTCTTTAATTTCAGATTGAGTGGTTCAAATGAATAGAACTGAAGATCTAGAAGAAAGGTTGGATTAAAGGATAAGTTGGGTCAATAGTTTATGAATACTATATTGAGGTAAAAGAATATATGATTGAGAAATAATATTATCTATTTTTTATATAGTTCATCCCTAAGTATTTTTGAAGATCTACTTCAATAGGTGGAGGTGATGAACCTAACAGTTATGACACTAGTATAAAGTAACCATGGGATGTAGAGATTATTCACATTTTTAAAATCCTAAATGAACTCACCAATGTAATATGGTGATAGTGGGTTAGGATAAAAATATCAAAAAATTAACTTATAGGAACCCAAGACTCTTACACATATAATTACATGTTTTTTAACATAAAAATCGATAACCACAAACCAAGTATCTAGAGATCTAGTATCATTATGGGACTAGGTTCATAAAAAATTCAACATGAATCCAAAATAAAAAATCTCTATTTTAAACTCCATAATGTTATATCAGATCCCTTCTATATTATAAAACTACATAGGATAACCTGGGGAAATAAATAAACAAAAAGGGTGGTCTATAAAGCCTAATTAGAGAAGAAATGTGATAAATGGTATAATATATAATTCAAATGGAATAACATGATATCATAATGAATAAGATAATGAAGAATAATTTGAAAGATTGATATGAATAATTTTTTATCATATAATAATGTCACCATTGGAATGTGGAAACTATATAAAACATGAAATAAGCATGAGTCAAGGCTCTCTTCCAAGACAACATAACTTGGAGGGCAGAGTTCGATCATGGATTAGGATTACTCCCTATTCCAATACATATCATCTCATTAGATATATAAATTACCCAATGAATTGGATCACTATCTGGGTACACCAATAACAATATGTACATGAATATTTTTTCCACATAAGGGGATCAAATATAAGGAATAATAATTGGAAATACCCAAGGAATGTAATGGGGTACATAATGTTGCCTCTATGATTTTGAAATAGATATTTCATAATGATTAAAAATAGAAGAAAGAAAGAAAGATTTTGGAAATTCATATTTTAATATTAAATCATAGTACTCAAATATAGATTTCAGTTGAATACAAACTCCTGATAAAGGGAAGAGAATTTGGTATATAAATGTCTGTTATAAAATACTATTTTTAAGGAACTGGTAAAATACTTTTAAAGAAGTAAATATTATGGAATTTTCACATAAATCAAATATAAAAAAAATGTTTAATCCTAAAATACATCTTATTTTTTGATTCCATTAATTGGTTAAAGTGTTTATGATAGTGTTCCATGAATGGATTATAGGATATTAAATTTTCCACTTAACTGGGTTTGATTTTAATGAATGTATTGTGAAATGGACTCAAGGTATGTGTAAACCCAAAATATAAAGATAGAATATGATAGATGTATATGTTAGAGACATATATATATATAATTTAAAATTACTTCATAACATTAAATAGAAGGAGAAATTTCAATAAAGAGAAAATTTAATAATCTAAAGAAAAGAGGGCGGTTCAGAGAGTTCCATTACCTCTAATCCTTGACTCAATTTGTAAAATCACATAACTTCTCAAATAATAAAATATTATTTTTTAAATAATTTATTATTATTTAATCTATATTTTTTTCATTACTGTTGTTTTATTTTTATTTAAAATAAATTTTTAATACATCGTATCTATTCTTACTCTCGTGTGGGTGTTCATTTCACGCATCTAAAGTTTCTTTAGTTTTTAGAAAATTAATGAAGTTTTTGTCAAATAGGAATACAACTATATAAATGTTATGAAATTTTATTAACTTCATTCAAAATTTTAAATGTACCCAAATATACATATGTGTTATAGAATAGGGATGATTTATTTAGTATAAGTATTTTTGTTGTACGGTTAGTTCATTTAGGATGTTTTACAAACAATCAAGAACAATATTATTTTTTTGTAATTTAATTATTATTAATGAATTTTAGAATATTAAAAAACATATAATATAAATATTATCAATTAAATTTAAACATAAAATATTTATATAAAAATCTTTGATGTCTGTGTAGAAAAACAATGTATTTTATTCATGAAGGCGGTGAACCCACTATAATATGAACAATCATTTTCAATTTAGAATGAAATGAAAAGAGATTTCACAATCCATATTCAATTAATAAAGTAAAATACTAGTATATTTTTAATAATTAATACATTATGTCATGTTGGATGGAATAATTGAGGAGGATGTGGAAGGAGAGAATATTAAAGTATGGTTTGGTTAAGAGCATTACCTCTTTGGATACCCTCTCCTGGATGAAACTTTAAGACAAATTTATATTGTCTTTTAGTAATAAAAAACTCTTTGGATATAGGGATAAGTCCGATGAGAGATTTTGGAATAATATTGGGAAGCTAAAAATTCTAGAATGTGTGGGGTGAAAGGGTGTAGATGGGTAAACTTTATTAGGGTATGAGAGGAGTTTTTTTGAATATAATATTGTTTAGTTTATCATTTTTTTCAAGATAACCAGTAATGATTATTATTGGGATTGTATATGGAAATTATTGCATGTAATTTTTATATAATGTTTTTTTACATCAACCATTACCCAAAAATTCATTTATTTAACCAATAATGTTGAATACTATATTTTTTTTGTATTTCACTATTCATAAAAATCAACTATTTTAGAAATATATAAAAAATCACTCTAACAATTTTTCAAAATATAGATTTAAAAATCAATCCATTTTATGAAAATAATTATCCAGATATGGGAAAATAAACATTAAATAGAGTCCTTATTTATTTAAAAAATGTTACTTTTAGTATTACTATCAATTTTCTGACCCTTTGAAAAATTAATTATAGAATTATAAAATTATATTATCATTATAATTAAAATTAATATTATTTTATAAAACCATTTTATCAAAATAAAAATTATTTTAAATTTTTATTTTTAATATAATTTTTTTAAAAAATATGTGTTTTACAAAAATCCAAGAGCTTATCTTTTTTATACCATTTATTAATTTGAAACATTATATAAATTTCCTATATTTTCATTTTATAATATAACAAAATATTATTTTACAATTAAATATGTGTGGATACTATTATAGTGAGCATGTTACCATAACTAATGATATGATTACTATATCAACAGAAATATTACTATTCTAACTGTCATATTTGTGCGAATGTTACTCGATTAGCTGCAGCTCTAATGTAATAATGAATATAAAAGGGGTCAATGTACATTGGACTTGGCTTTACCTTCATCCCAAATATCATTACTCTATTCCATTGATATATACATAGGAACACTTTATCTCCTTCCTCAAACACAATGTCTCTCCAATGGTATTAATATAGATCTTTTGTTGGTTCTGAGCTGTTTGAATGCTCTAATGAATTATCTTGACCTTTTCTAACTTTTATTATACCATTTTAGAACCCAAAATAGACATTCACCAACTAAATTTTAGAACATAGGATTTATACATATCTTACCATAATGTGTTTCATATAGATCGATTTGGATGCTTGAGTGGAAGCTATTATAGTAAAAGAACTCGAATAGAGGAAGATGTTAATACTATCCTCCTTTTAAGTTCATCAAGAATGAAATCAATATTCCATCAAGTGTCTTGATAGTCTACTGATCTTGAACACCAGTTTGGGGTTTATAAGACATAATGATGTTCAACTTGGTGTTTAGAGTATATTATATACTTTTCCAGAATATAGAGATACTCCATGAATATTAATCGGATATTATCAATAGTGGTATTCCATGAAGATTCACTAAATATTTGATGTATATCCTTTCATGTTGATTTAGTGAGAATTACTATCACATTAAAATTATGTATGATGTCTTTGTAAGATGATCCACTATTAACCATATGGAATTATTTTCTATAGAGGTATTTGGATTCCCTATGATAAAATCCATATGGATGTTTTCTAATTTCTATATAGGTATGGGTAATGGTTGCATCATTCCCTTGAAATTTATCTTCTATGCCACTACATTTAAAAATAATATGAACTTTAATGAATATTTCATGATCTTCTTATTCACATTGTCACACTAATAGTGGTCTCAAAGATATTTGAACATATTTTTTCTCCAAAGATAGATAGAGAATTTAATCTATATGAAACATTAACTGGATTCTTCTTTATCTTAGAATTTAATGAAACACATAATCATTTCCAAAATATTATAACTCCTTAATTATTAATTTTTATCTTTAGTATTTCACTTTTCCTATATCTTCAACTTTATTCTATTTTTCCACATCATCCATTTGGGTATCCTTTAACTTTTTTATAAAAAATGGTTGAGAAATATTTTGTGTTAGGTATAATGTTTTACCTTCCTTTATTACATTCATTTGTGGTAGTTATAATCCTAATTTTTGAATCCTTTAATATATCTTTAAAATTATTAGTCTAAATAGAATTCACTCCTTTATATGTTATCATGGTTAGCAGGTTTTAAAACTATGTGAAGTTTCTAAAAATCATCGATAGTTCCCAGCTAGTCCAATGAAACTATGGTTATATGATAGAGATAATATTTACATTATTTTTCATGTGTATTTAAATGATATAATGCCCAAACATTTATCATTTTATTTTAAATTTCACCATTTTTACAACTTTTATGAGTTTTGAGCTTAAAATTGAAAATTGATTAATTCTAGAAATTTAACTATTTTAAATAACCTATGTATTTCAAGAATAACATTTTCTATTTTGATCAAAATTGGATAATTATTATTTTTAGTCTTCTAATGTTCTTGTAATACAATTTTTCAACTAAACCCAATGCTGATTTGAACTTATGGAGGCCCAAATAAGTCGATCAATGTAGAAAATAGTTTTACCGGACATTATCGACCTAACCTTATCAAATGATGAATATATTTGGATACAAAATTCCAAATTCAATGATTATAACTAGATATGAAATATAATTTGAACGTTCATCTATCCATTAAATTTTTTATTTAAATTCGGTAATTAAGATGTCCTTTGAGCATGTGTAACATGAGAAAGTAGGAAGAGTCACTTTGGATGAAATAAATAAGACTTCATCAAATAAATTGCAACTTTTACCTAAATGTCTTGAAATTTTAAGTGTCGGTATATAAATTATTTTTTATAAACTTTATAGAGTACCTATTTTCGTGATTATACTTGGAAGGATGAATAAATTGAGACAACATCAGACTTATAGAAATTAGAAAACAGATTTATAACCCTCTTGCACTTTATATATCCTTCTCCACATCTTTTCAGGGTTATTTTTTGCATTGTAGAGAAAAGGAGAGGATAATATAGATAGGTTGAGGAATATTATGTTCATTCATGCTATAATGGAGAAGATAGAGGGTTTTCAAGTGATGTGAGGGTAAGAACTAAGTGGTTGTGGATGGAGAAAAACAAAAGACACTCTCTTCTGAGTTTTTATCTTTTTGTGTAATCTATTTTAAATTTCCCTTAACCTACTATTTTTGAATGAAAGAGGTTTTTTTATTTCTTCAATATAAATTTAACTATTTTTTGGATTTTTTCAATATATGAAGTAGAATAATTGATTTCACTGTTTAAATTTCACCCTTCAGGTCTTTCTGTTGATGATAGTGATATTGATTAGGTTTTATTTCATGGAGGTCTTAATGTGATTGAATCACTTCTATAGTAGGGAAAACAATAATATTGAGGTCTTGATATGATACTCTTGTAAAATATGGTGTTTATCCGTAGTTTTTGAGTAGTCATTGAGAAATTAATTATTGAAATAACATTAAATAAGGAATATTAGAGTTTCTATAAGTTCTTTGTTTTTCCACATCTACGACATCAATTCTAATTTCAAAAAAAAATCAATAAAGTATCGGTTTATTTTTTTAATTTTATTTCATTTTATTATCTATTTATTTTATTTTTCATAACTTTTATTCAAATTCACAAATGTTTCTTCTTCAAAAAACAAAAAAAAATTAAAAGTGACAGTTTTTTGACTCAAATTAGAACCTCCTTGAAAGAAAATACATAGACTACTATATTGAATTTATATAGGGGGTAAATTTATTTATTAGGGTAACACAACTGAACCCCCATATTAATATCAATCAAAAATATTTTTCTTGTCCACTCATCAATATCCATTTTCTTCAATGGGTCCATAAATATCCCTTTTCTAGTGATAACATGCACCAAGAATGTTACTTCCTCTATTATGTAATCAAATTTACAATACTTTTCATATAAATTCTTCTTTTATAAAGTATTTATCAACATATTTAAATTTTCCTCATGCTCTTCCATACTTCTGTAGTATATCCGAATATCTTCTATAAATATTACCAAAAAATTATTAAGGTACTCTATAAAGACTATAATCATTAATTTAATGATTATTAAAGGAGATTTTGCGATTATGAAAAGAAATACTATAAAATAATTTTCTTCAAGCATCGTTTTAAAGGAAATATTTGGAATATATTCCTTTTTCACCTTTAATTAGTGATATCCAAACTTTAGGTCCACCTTATAGAAGTGTTGGGTCCCTTGTAGATTATCAAACAATTCATCAATATATGGTAAGGGAAACCTGTTAATTTTCATATTCTTGTTTAGTACATGATAATAAAGGTATTTGATCATTGATCCATCCTTCTTACTGATGAAGAGGATTAGACATTACTATGGTGAAGCACTTGGGCATATAAACCTCTTTTCCAGATTCCGCTGTAAATACTTCTTCAGTTCTTCCTACTCAATAGTGTCTATTCTATATGGAGCCTTTAATATAGTTAGTGATCTACATGTAATATCAATCAATAACGGAACTTCTCAATTTGTAGGTTGACTAGACAACTCTTCTGGTTATAAATAAATATATTCCCTCATTATGGGCATTTATTTAAGCATGATTCCTTCACTTTTCTTAATATTTTAATATATATTTGGTTTCTCGTAAGGAAATGATATCAAAAAATTTGAAGGAAATTATAGAGGAGATCCATCCTCTTATTTATAGTTGTAAAAAATAATAGGATGACTTGAGATTTGGAGATTTATTTCCATTTCCTAGAATTTAATGTTGTATTTATATGATGATATCCAATCCATGCACAATATCGCATTAAATTCCACTAAATGAAGTATGATAAGATTATCTGGGAGGTTCATTCTACAATCATTGATAGGGTAAGACTTATATACTTGGGATACAATAATTTACATATTTATTGTTCTAATAAAAAACATAAGCCCCATGTTTTATGTTGGTGTTTTAAATGTTCTACAAAACAGTTTGGTTATAAAAGATTTTTTATAACTAGAATTAAATAATAAATTTTTCATTATTGAATTAATAACTATCTTACCTATCACCACTTAATTATTACTGTCAAACTTTTTAGTGATCATATCATAAGACCTTACTTTATCTCTAGGTCTTTGATGTTGTTGTTGTTGATTATATTTAATAACCCTTGGCTTAAATCATTATCTTGAATAATTTTCTTACTTCTTACAAATGAAACACTAGACTATAAACTGGATGTTTATTTTAACATTCTTTTCATTCATGTAATTATTAAATTTATTCATCTCCATTAAGAATTGATTATCTTGATGTCCCTATTTTTAAAACATGAAACATCTCCGTATTCGCTAGAGATAGTTTCTATGAATATTCTTCCCACACTTTTGACATGGTGGTTGTGGGTTATTCATTCCTCGATGGTATTTATCCACTTATCCACATAAATTGAAGACAATTTTGATATTTTCATCTTCAAACCCTATATACCGCTGAGAATTACCAATCCATATCCCAAATTTATAGGAATAATGGATAATCTCTATATAACTATCAAATTCATCAGTCTACAAATATTTTTTAGACCCATTTTTTATCCATAAAATAATATATCCACCATATTATTGATGTGGATGAAAAAATTGGAGGTGTACTATACACGCCTTGTGAATTTTTCCTCATAATCCCCGGTAGACTCAATTTCCTTTCAATTTATTCCAAGTAAAAACCTCTCCAATTTTAGATAGGGTTTTTGGGAAAACTATTTATTGAAACATATTTTCTTTATTCCTTATCATTCAATAGATTTAATTTACTTATTGGGATTTGGGCTCTTTGACAGTGTCCACTATAGACCAGTGTCCACCCCTGATTGACATATCCCTCTTGGTGGTAAATAGTCAACATGACATTATATTATTAATATTATTTAAGGATAGAGAATATATTATCAATGGAGTTAATCCATTTTTTTTATGATTATGGATTTTAAATTTCCACTAAAGGTAGCAGGAATTAATAACATAAAATAACCAACCACACCATTCTCTTTCTTAGGATAAAAAGGGTGTTCCACATGATTCATGTTATTATTCATAACATTAGTGAATTGAGTTAGTAAATCCATAAAGATCTTCAACCTCTATCCCAATATGTAAGGCATATTATTGGGGAAATCATTACATTTCCCATATCATTGGTTTTTGGAATGATTCCTCCCATTTCACGTTATTTACTAAAATAATGGAAAATTAGGGATGATAATACAAAAACTAATGAGCATATAAAATGGAAAATGTAAACATTGAAAGAATAACTCATAGATGGCATAAATATCTAACATGTGAGTATGTAGGTTTCAAGATAAGTTATCCATGGTAATTTACTTATTAGTTTGTCTAAACTATCAATCTTTTCAACCCTTCATAATGCTTTGTATAGATTTTGTGAATGTACAAAATCATATCCCCTTGGAGTTTTAAACCAACTGTGTAGAAAGGCCTCTTTTTCTTTCACCAATTATTGGTTTAGTTGGTTCTTAAAGATCCTTTTTGGGTTATTACTCATATATACATATATTCTAAGGCCACATCAACTTATTGTATCCATATATTGATTTCATTGCATGGAAACCACATGCTCCATACTTTAAATAATTTTCATGATGTTTTCCAATAATTAGAGTTATACATAAGGCTTATACTAACTTATTCAGGGAATAATCCCAAAAACACTATACCTTTATTTGACACCAACTATAGAAAACCAATCCTCATATACATATCATTCCATGATTTTAACATAAAAATCCATAAACACAACCCAAGGATCTAGAGGTCTAGTGGCCTTGGAAGACTAGGTTCATAAAACATCAATATGAATTTAAAATAAAAATATTTATTTTGAACTCTATAATTTCATCCTATACCTAGTTTATATTTTAATACTATATATAATATCATCAGAAAATTCTTTAACAAAAAGCATATCCTATAAATACTAGTAATTCAATAAGCATGATAAAGGATAAAATAATATGATCCAAATCATAGAACATGATTTCATAATGAAATGATCAATAATAATCATATATAAGCATGAATTAAATAAGATGGAATCATATAATATTGTCATCATATCAATGTCAAAACAATATAAATATGACATAAGCATAAGTCAAGGATCACTACCGAGAAAATAAAACATGGTGGACAGAGTCACATCATGGATTAAGTTTACACCATAATTTCATATATATCATCTCATGAGATATAAATATTACCGAACACATTGGATAGCTATATCTAATCACCCATAATAACATGTACTTGCATAGGTGTTCAATATAAGGGAATCAAACATAATTCATAGGCATAAGAAATACACATGCAAAGTAATGGGTTACACAATGTTGTCTCAAAAAATATTCAAAGTATATTTCATAAATATCTCATAAATATTTCAAAAATAATGTGGAATTATATATATTTGGCCTTTATATTTGAATAAATAAGAATATTTCTCAAATGTGGAGTTTATTTGCATAATGATTCATGGGAAAGCGTTGATAATTGGGTATATAGATGACCCTTTTAAAATGGAGTTTCTAAGTAATTGGTAAAACACTTTTAAAGAAGGAAAGAATATGTAATTTTATTTGAAACAAGAGGTAAAAAAAGGATAACCCTAAAAAAATTATTATTTTGTGAAATCATGAATAGTTAAAAGACGTTAAGGTTTTCTTTCATGAATAGATTAAATGATAGAAATGTTTCCCCTTAATCAGTTTTTATTTTAAAGAAGGTATTGAGAAATGAATCCACATTATGCAAAACAACATAAAATAAAAAGAGTATGTGATTGGTATATACTTAAGACATACACACGCATAGATATATTTATATTATAATAATTCCATAATATTAAATAATTACAAAAAATTGAGGTAGAGAGAAAAAAATATAATAAGACAAAAAGAGGGTGGTTTGGAGAGTTCCCTTATCTTAGGTACTTGATTCAATTAGTAAATGAAACATCATATCCTAGAATCCACTAAAATAGTTTCACATACTAGTAACATCATGTAACTTCTAGATCACCTCCTCATACAACAGAGGTCACTGACTAGTGGTAAGGATCTATGAAAAATATTGTGGGGAGACTATTCCATCTGAACAATGTATAACCAAAATGAAAAAATGGAAATATCATAAAACACATGAAATTATATATAAACATCTGTGAAATGGCCAAAAACTGATTCATATTAAAGTAATAATCATGATAATAAAAAATGCAAGTTAGTGTAAAACTTACATTCCAAATATAACCTACATGCACTAAAATATATAAAAGTTAAAGAACGAAAAACAATATGACTCTCCAAAAATGTTGTATGATTTTTCTCAACCTCTATCTCTTGGATCCATACTAACTAAACAGCCAAACATTCATTATAGGTAACTATCCATTATCCTGAAATTCCTTCATGAAGTCATCTCAGTTACTAATCAGTGGCCTGATTAGGGTGTAAGAACATCTCAGTAGGCCACAACCGATGCTGTATCTAAATTAATATAGTTATAAATAGTTCATGTGATAGTAATTTAATTATAAAATTAAAATACTAATAATATAAATTATAATAAATTCTTATCCGAGGACCCATGGAAACAGACAAGGTCAGAACTACCTCCTTTGAATAGTGCCATATATCTTAGATAAACTTGTGTTACCATGCTAACCCAAGTACCCAATTAATAACACAACCACCCATAAAGGCTATATACACAACCATCCAGAAAGGATATATTCACAACTACCCATGAATAAAATATCAACAATCACTAATGTATTTCTTATTCAAAACCATCCATGTTGGGTGTATTCACAACCACCCATAAATGGTTTTTTCCATCCAAGGAACAATCAAATAGAAACATTTCAAGTTGTCACATGATACATATAAAAAGTCTATTTTCACTAAAAATTTACTAAATTGATAAATAAAAACAATATTTGAAAATATATATATATATATATATATTTACCTCCTATACCATTTCGAAAATTTTCAAATTAAAAAAATTAAATTTTTAAATTATATATCTTTGTTTACCCTAAACTAATTACATCTTATAATTAAAAATTTTAGTTATAAAAAAAACAAATTGATTTTTATTTTGAAAATATTTGATCAAATCCATTAGATTTTACATGTAATTCCCATAAAATCATACTACCCAATATCATTTGGAAATTTCAAAGGGAATAAATCATGGAATGACCACTTTTTAATATAGAATTTAAATTTTTTGTTACACAAATAATACTTGAATAAAGAGTGATGAAATAACTAATGAAAAGTTTGAAAGATTATAGGAGACACAAAGGGAACACCTATATTATGCCTTTAGTATTGCATTAATTAGATATGAGCCTTAATTTTGGTTTCAAATCATAAAAAACAAAAAGACATACTAAATCTCTTAAATTATGGAATAATATCTAATCATGGAATAACACTACTTGATTGCGAGGGAAGAAAACAAAAGAAGGATGTTGGGTCATATACTTAAAAGAAGGATTTGATCACACATTATGGAAGTGTAAACAACTAGGGACTAAGTGTTCTTCAACAAAGGGAGAGGGGAGGAAGATGTGGGATTTTTATGGCTACTACTAGAACAAAAAGGTTATAGAAATCAAGTAAGTATTCTTAAGGGGAAAGGGGGTAAAAAGTCTAATTGGAACCCATTTAAAAAATCACCAATCATCTTACTAACTAGTTATGGGGTTCCCATTGGCTATCTGGTGATCCCAGAAGACCAATAAGGCTATTGATTTGTTTAATGGATAGACAGTGGGAGTGTAGAAGTGTGATACAATACCAGATCTTAAACCATGGCCCCAAGTTCACTCATGTTACCCCAAACATCTAAACAAACATGAGGGGGTCTGGGGTTAAATTTTGTTCCAAAAACATAAATAGAAATACACCTCATGTGGATTTCAAGATCGTACAACCACCCCAACATATATCTCATCATTCCATAGATAGACACCCAAACATAAATAAGAATTATCGAGGAAAAACTCTAGCCACTGAGCCTAGATATCAAATTTCCTCTCCCATGTTTCATATTGCTGGTACTCGTGCTTCAATATCATGAATACTAGAGCTATGATCTTTCCCCAAATATTTTTACCCCTATGGTCTACGGCACAAATTATATGTTCCTAAAAGGAAGCATCGAAATCCATCTCCACATCATCAATACAAAAAACAAGATATGGATCTGGATGATACCATCAATGATAAGATATATTGAATATATCATGCATAACTATATGCTTTGATAGAAGATCCAATCAATATTATAGATTACTGATCCTTCTTTTCTCCATAAATAGTCATCTAAACATGGACACCAATATTCATATCCAGTATATAAATTATATTCCAAGACTTGGTGACACCCATAAAAAAACCCAATCACCCAACTTGAACTCTAGGGGAAGAATTATCTAGTCAGAATAGGATATCTACCTCCTATGGGTAGTCATCAAACACTTATTGATCAAATGAATCTACTCAGTAGTCTTCTATATTAGGTTCGTCCTATGTATGGTTGACTCTCTAGATTCCACCTAATATAATGGTGATTATCTTTAACTCCCATATAAGGATTTAAATGGAGCCATATGGATAAATTACTAGAAACTATTGTTATATAAAAATTCCACCATGGTGAGATGAATTCCCTAAGAGCTACCAAATTTAATGATACTTTCCCAAAGAATGTCCTCCAGTACATATATAATATGCATTGATTGTCCTCTATATGTGGGTGGTAAGCAATTCTTCGGTATACATATATAAATAATTCCTCCAAAATTCCCTCCACAAACCTTGAGGTGAAATGGGTATCCCTTTTAGAGATGATGCTCGATGGTACACCATGCAAGAATACCACCTCAAGGACATAAGATCCACCAATCTTATCTACCAAAGATGTATCATTGATCAGTAAGAAATTGGATAATTTTATCTACCAATCCATCATAACCTAGAAAACATCCTGAACTTGAAATTTCTTTGGTAATCCAATCACAATGACCATTGATACATAATCCCACAACTAAGAAAGAATTGGTAATGAATGGAGAAGACCAGTATGTTGTTAATTCTTAGATTTCACATGTTGATAGGTGGAGCATCATGTGATGAAGCCATCTCTATCTTACTTTATTCCAGGAAACCAATAATTCATACAACCATCATGGAACATATTTTCTAGACCTAGATGAACAACCCACTTCAAGGCATGAAATTTCCCCATCAGATCCTCATGTCTACTCATAGAGACTACCACATGGTGTTGAATAAAGAGAATCTCATCAGAATATAAAGACCAATCAAGAAGTGGATACCAACAATATATATTATCCCTAATAACTAAAGAGTCTTATTTAAAAATTTGTCTCTTCTATACCCTTCCAATTGAGGAAGTGATAAACAGGGAATCCAAAGTCACTTTCCTCTAGTGCCCTTATACATCCAAATTATGTTCAATGAATATAAACACCATCTTCTACTCTCTACCAGATACATGAAATACATGGGTTTGAGTCTTTTGGCGTAATGCATCTGTGATGTCATTCCCCTTCCTAGGGGTGTATACAATCTCAAAACAGAAATAAAATAGGTACTCCTCCCTTGTCCTTTAATGATGGTTTAGGTCGTTCCGATAGAAAATATATTCCATGATTTTTATGCTTAGTTTAAACCATGGACTTCTCTCCTTGAAGTATTTATCACAAACACCTTAAAGAATTCACCACCACATCAAATTTCAAATCATGAGTTTGGTTTTTTTTTCTCATACAACCTTAGTTACTCAGACCCATAAGTGACTCCCTTCCCATCTTATACTAGAATTTCATCGAAGATAATACCCGAGGTATTAAAATATAGAGTAAAATCCTTACCTGGATTGAGTAAGGTCAGAATTTTTTTAGAATTAAATATATTATTCATCTCCCTAAAGGATGTCCCACATGAATCATATCACTAAAATTCACTCCCTTCAGGGTTAATCCCATCAATTTTACTACAAAGTGGGATATTCCTAGGATATATATGTGATAATAACCATCCAACCACAAGAAGTTATGGTTATAAAATATGTTCCTAGGTATTCCACGTGAAACCACATCCTCCACCTTCTCAATATCTACTGACACACCATCCTAGAATATATCATGGACCTGGAAGCGAACTCAATCAATCAAAAATAGGTACTTTTTTAATTTAACATTAAATTTTTTCCTATAAATATGCTCATAAGTATCTCAAAATGAAGTGTATATTTCTCCCTTGACTTGGAGTATACAAAGATCTCATATATGAACAAGATAATGATATATTCCAAATAGGTATGGAACAAAATATTTATTGCATACCTAAATAATAATAGTGTTTTTTATTCTAAAAGTCATCATTGGGTACTCCTAAAGGAAATACCTTTTATTGAATGATGTGAGAGGATCTTTAGAAGGTCGTCACCTTAACCGGTGGTCCCCGAAGTACAACTCAATCTTCAATAACCCTTGATAACCCTTAATATGATTGAATAAATCATCAATATAGTGGAAAATATATAAATTTTTTGTTGTCACTTAATTAATCTTTTGATAGTCTGCAAACAAATTCACGTAGTCGTCTGCCTTTTTAGTGAACAGGACTAGAGAACACTAGGCGGACATGCTGTGATGGATGAACCCCTTCACCTCAAAGACCTATAGCTAGGATTTTAACTCATGATTTTATATCAGATCCATCTAATAAGGGGGAATACATATATACCCCTTTACCATCCTAATATTAATAGTAAGATTTATTCCACGAACTAGCATTATTCTTTAAAAAAACCACATGAAACACATCCCAAAACTAATAAAAAACATAGGGAAATATTTGTTATTTTTCCTCTCCCTTGTCCATGGCGAGACTACCAACCTGTGTTGTGATTCCACCTAGTCATTGATGATCATATTTTACATAAACATCTTTCACATCCCTCTCTAAAACCTATTGGAATATTTATACCTCAAGGTATTGAACAATACTCATCGATCATACCCATAAATATATGGCATATAATGAAAAAGTGATTGCATCCTAAGAATTACAACAAAACCACCCATATCAAATACAAATAAATCTCATAGCAGTCATTAAATACCAATAAATAAGAAATAAAACAATCACTTTTGTATTCCTATAGAGTGTGTGCCTAAGGGAATTTCAATATAGAACACTCCATAAAGGTACTCAGTATCTAAACCCAAACCTCCATATAATTGAGTAGAAAGGAAATAATAAAAGTCTCCTCTATCAAACAGATAAGAACAAATATTTTAATCCACTAGGATAATACCTCAAATATTTGATAACCCCACATCTAGATTAGTTAGTGTAGGATTTACTGTATGTAAATGGATTGATCTCAAGCCTTGCACTCAAATTTATTTTACCTAAGTTACATTCCCCTTTGGACTCTGCAATCTCTATCTTGTAGAACACCATCCACCGTCATGAAATGAATGGTTAGTGGATTCCCAACTACCCAATCTATTAAGGCATAATATTTCCCACCCAATAACCTTCCATCTTTTACCGTATGACTCTCCAACAATAATCTCATCTTTAGAAATTTTTTTGCCTCCCACCTCTATCCTAATAAAAAAATTAAATATTTTACATATGATTCTTTCCATTGTCATTGCCCACCCAAATGAATTAACCTTGGATACCAACCATATTCCAATACATGGTGTCCATAAAAATTAGCCGGAAACCACCAATGACGTCTACAAATTTATAATTTCTAAAGAAATATTTCATGTTGTAGTTTTTAATTATAAAATTAAAAAAATTGATACAAAAGATAACAATAAACTTTGAACATGGGATCTATGGTGACACCTGGGGTTATACCAACTTACTTTGACTAGTGAAAAATTTCTCTAAACTCATGATGGGAATACTCTCAAAAAACCATGTAAGGTGTATTCACAACCACCCATAAAGGGTGAATTCCATCTAATTCATTATCCAATAGTAACATTTCATGTTATCACATGATCCATATAAAATGGCCAACCATGTTTAAAATTTTCTAACTTGAAAAAGAAATACAATATTTAAAATAAAACTCTCTATTTACCTCTTACATAATTTCCACAATTTTATAATTCATAATATAAAATTCCAAAATACTTCACTTCATTTACCCAAAATCCATTTCCATTCCCAATTATAACTTTTTAATTAAAACATGACCACTTCAGTTTCCATTTTCTAAAAAATTAAACAATTTTGTTAAATTTTACAAGGCATTCCCATGAAATCACACTACTCAATAGAATTTAGCAATTTTATATAGATATAAAGAATGAAAATTTCACTTTTAATATTATAATTTAAATTTGAGGTTATTCCCATGATACAAGAATAAAAAACCACACAATAATTAGAGAAAATTATCTGTGACTATGAGTTAAACGTAGGGAACACCTACCTTAGTTCTAGAGGAGTACACTCATCATATATAAACCATCAGTTTAACATAGAAAATGAGGACATAAAAAATCATAAAAAATAATTGAAAATAATTCCTATAAGCTAAAAATGGAGGAACAACACTTAAGAGTGATAGAAAACAAGAAACGTGGGATGTTAAGTCATAGACTTACCTCAAGGCTTTGATCAAACTAGAAAAAAGATCAAAGGAAAATTGGTTGAGAGAGATTAATCAAAAGGATATGGATGTAATATGGGGAATGCATATGGTTTGTACTGGACCAAAATGTGAGAGACATCAAGTATTTATTCTTAAGGTGGAATGGGTACCAAGATTAAAATTACCCCTTTTAAAATAAATCACCCAACAACTCACTAGATAATAAGTGGACTTGGACGGGCTATAAGATGACACTACAATAATTTATTTTACACATAAATCCTACTATAATGCCACTATTTCACTCTTGTTACCCCACATATACTTTAAAACACTCAGGGGGTGTTAAATGAGGTTTCATAGAACATAAAAGGGGCTGTATCTTAGGTAGAATTCAAGATCTTAGAGTAGGAGCACCACAATTATTGAATAATCAAATTAAATTTGGTTAAACAATATGTTAAAACACTTTTGGGTGTATATTTTATTTGATACAATAAATTTTGAATTTTTAGAATAATTTTTTAGGAAATCAGTTTATTCATACTTTCCGGAGGGTGTTCATTTCATGGTTCCAATGTCTCTTTAGATTTTGGATAATAATTAAGATTCTTATAAAATGGTAATGTAAATTCTAAATTGAAATTAAACGAAATTAATATCATTAAATAATATTAAGTGTTCCTAAATGACTAAATGTTTTCTAACTTTGGGATGATTCATTTTTTATAATGTTGTTATTATACTATTAGTTTAATTAGGGGGTTTTACCGACCATTATGAGTTAGATTTGTTGTATTTAATTTAATGATTATTAACACATTCAAGAATATTAAATAAATTATAATATAATTTTTATCATAATTTTTAATTATAAAATTATTTTTATAACCATCCATGAAAGCAGTAAGGAAAAATAAAGTACTTTGTTCATGAAGGTGGTGAACCTACCATAATATGAATAATCATTCTTCTTTTATAATGAAGTGAAAAGTGGATTGACAATTTATATTACATTATCAAAAAAATTATAATATATTAATTTTACTAGATTAATTTTGTCATGTTTGATGGAAGAGGTAAGAATGAGTAAGAAGAGTAGAGGATTAAAGAATTGTCTGGTTAAGAGTATTTCCTATTTGGATGTCCTCTCTTTGACAACCCCTAAAGACACATTTTTATGCTATTTTGGTAATACTATAATTCATTGGATGTGGGGCGAGGTATAGAGAGATATTTAGGTAGAATATGGTAAAGATAAGAATATTATAAAGTGTGGGGATAAGGGGCAGTTTTTATAAATGTAGGAGATGAGTGTTTTGGAATATAATAATTATTAATTTATTAGTTTTCTTAAAAACAGCCAATAGTTTTTATTATTGTGATATATTTAGTAATTTGTGCAAGTGAGTTCAATATAATGGTTTTTACATCATTTATGACTCACATATTCAGGTATTTCACTTATAATTTTAAATATTGAATTTTTCCAATTTTCAATATTCACAAAAAATTACACTATTTTTGAAAATTTTTAAAAAAATTCATAACCTTTTTTTATGTTTGGATTAAAAAAATAAAATCCATATTATGAAAATAATTTTAAAAATATCAATAAAATATTTTTTAAATAGAATCATTATTTTTTTGAAAAAATCTAATTTTAATATTATGATTATTTTTCCAACCCCTTGAAATATTACCTATGGTATTATAAAATTATTTTCTTAATATAATGAAACACAATATTATATTATAAAAACATTTTAAGAGATAAAATTTTCTTTTAATTTTTATATTATTCATAAGAATATAAAAACATATATGTGGTTTACAAATATCAAAACACTTATTTTATAATTTTAAAAACATTAATTTATTTGTATCATGATATAAATTTGGTATATTTTAATTTTATATGATAAATAAATATTATTTTACAATTTATGTAATGTCCTAACCTGGGTTCCACTTAAACTGTGCACCAAGGTGGTGGGTCACATGGCCTCGAGTGCGCCTTCCTATATGCCAGAGGCTGCCGACTAGTATCGAGGCTGTGAAGGTGGTATGGAGAGGAGATTATACCTTCTAATCAGAATGGAATAATGGATACAATAATGAACATACAACAAATAAATATAAATATTACTAAAATTATATATGAACAAACTGAAACATAGTGCGTAAGCAGAAATAAATGAACAAGTGATAATAATGGAAAAAAGTCACTTAGGTTGTGTCAATACATGGATGCATGGAATGATGATATATGAAAAGGGGAATAGGGGAATGATAAAATATTCATACAATATTTTTCCCTCTAGAATGGGGATGACCTCATTGATTTAAGATTCAAACATTCCAAGCGGTTTCTAACGGGTTTTTTATTAGAACCAGAAACATCCAATGATTCCATATCCATTTGGACCTACTTTCCAAAGGTAGGTTCTCATTAGTTATGAACTGATGAGACTTAAGATTTTCATTGGTCGAGAGGATAGGAGGTCAGACTCATCACACATTTTTGAGGGGAATTATTGTCTACTCTGGGACTCTCTTTATAGATTTAAGTTTTGTTTGTGAATCCTTATTACATTACCAAGTATGAAAATGACCTTCCCTTTAGATCTAACAATCAATGATTAATATGTGTGAGATTTAGAGAATCTTTTATATGTATTCTCGGTTCTTCATCGATAGAGAATCATCTTTATTTGTTAGAGATTCTTGTTCTATGGTATCCTTCGACACGTTATATAGAAATCTCTTGGTTATTATGATAACCATAATGGTTTCAAAACCACTCAGCAGGGAACTTGAAGTTTATTTTCATTCAGAAGGACATGAATTATTTCATAGTTGGGATCGTACCCATGGATGGGCTACCTACATATCCTTTGTTTTGAAAACGAAATCAGAACCCACGTATTTCGAGTAAATAAGTATGAGGTTTATAAATGTTTGATGGCTCAAAGAAAGATGTCATAATTACTTTTACACTCTAAGCTCACGTGAATTAATGATCTGTGTGAGAAACAAGAGGTATTAGTAAAACCAGACAATTATACCATGAAAAGATGCAATTATAAGAAAAGATGTGGGGCTTATGTATGTATGACTTCCCATATGAATGATGATTCGGATTTAATTCAAGGATGAAACCTGAAGGCAAGTTCCATAAATGTATATGTGCTTTATGGAGACTTGAATGCTCTAACTTGTGACTTACTCCTAAGGAGGATGCCCAAATCAGGGAACATGGACCGCGGCTTACTCTTGAAAAGGAGGCCTAGTTTAAGACATTATGACTGGGGATTATTCCTGAAAAGAAGGCCCATGTTAGGAGACTTGGGGATTACTCCTGAGAAGGAGGCCCAAAATAAGAGAACTTATATTGGGGCTTACTCCTGGAAAGGAATTCCATGATAAGAAAATTATGACTAGGTCTTATTCCTGAAAAGAAGGCCCAGGTTAGGGGTCTTGGACTGGGGCTTACTCCTGAGAAGGAGGCCCTGATTAAGGATTCTCTCATCTTAAAAGATGATGTTGAATGAATGAAATCTATAACCTTAGTGACATAAATATATATAAATCACTATGTTTTGAGAGAGGTTCCATAGAATTCCTTTCAGATGAAGAAGCCAACAAGGAATCCATGCCAAAAGAAATGACATTAAAGAGGGTTTTGAAGGATGGATCTTGAATAGGAGAGGTGTATAGGCATAAGTCAGGTGAAATAGGCAGGAGAGGCACCCAAAAAAAAGTGGGCATGCAGGTCCTGCATGGGCATGCATGTTCTTGTTGTGAAAGTATACTTGCGCAACAAAGGGGTACCTATGTGATGGTTAACCCTTAGGGTAATATTTGGGAGAGACTTGGCTAAGGCCTTTAGTATTATCCCACGAGGCTTCCAAAAGAGTGGAGCACAAATTTTGTTGAAGGGGTAAGGTGGTGCGCAAGTGTGGCCATTTCCCTTAAGGGCTGGCTACTTAGGCGCACAAGTGTTGATGACTTTCAACACTTAGGCCTTATTTCCCTTGTTTAGACCTTCCATTCTTAGCAAGAAATTACCTTAGAAGTGTTCTAAAGACTTCTAGAGGAGACTTGGGCAATCAGAGCTCGAATATTAGTTTCGGAATTTTTTGTCATGAAATAGGGGGCCCACAGGGGTGTTTATAGGCTAGGGAATAACCTTGGGAAAAAATCAAAGAGGGTACGCAAGTCACCTACACGACCACTATTAGGCGCGAAAGTATACTTGCACAACCATGATAAAACTTGTGCGACCCAAGTGGGAGGAAATCCTTCATCATGCCTTTGTTAGTTTTTGATGTTTCATCAAAGGATGAATCAATTTGGACTAAGGTATTTCCCTTTTTCAGTCGTTAGACTCTATGACAGAAAGGAGTGTCAACAAACAAAAAAGTAAAAAATGAACAAAATTTTCCCCCACTAGCATCTCGATCGAATACTTGGACCTCTACTCTTAATCTCTAACTATATGTATCATATAAACATCCTATAACTTTGTCATTTACCTTATCAATATCGGTAGTCAAATAATATTTTCAAGTACCAAAGGTATCCTGAAAAGGCTGTGGGATAAAAATATCAGTTGGACACACCCAATGGTGTCTATCGGTAACCTAAATAGTACTCATTACTAATAAGTGTGTTGGTATAAACCAAATGGGAATGGAGATAGAGTAATAAATAACCCGTCTACATTGGTTCCTATAGGACACAGGGTGGTTCTACCTAATTCAGGTCATGGATGTCTTGTAAGTCTCATCATTTACTATATATAGAGTGATAATATATAATGTTTAATTATATAATGAATCCACTTATATAAACTAAGTATGTGTCGATGTAAGATTCTATATACATGGAACACTAGTTACTGGTTTGACTGTTGCATAACTCGGATATCCATGAATAGTTTAATGATCCTATAAGCTCATGTAATAAGGTAAATGCTTTAAATACCAATAAGATTGTGAGACATCATACCCAACACTCAGGATGGTGAGTGATCCATCATTTCATCAGTCTAACAAGCGACATGTCTTATAAAGCCCAATTTCTAACTAATGTCAATGTTGTGGTACTTCATGGTTCACACCCGATGAAAGAGAGCATGATACCACCATTCTCAACAGATCCCTTATCATTTCATCTCATCCATAACAAGGGATAATCAAATTTATTATTAATCATTAGGTAATACCTTTCATTTAATTCAATAACCAATTTCATATATATATATATACGAAAAATTTATACGTTTAATTGTATGCATGAGAAATAACCTCCCATGAATCTAATTTTCTTTTTCATTATAAACAAGTAAGTACAATTCAATTAATAAATTTAATTTATCATGAGGTAGTAGGCATGGTCATACCACCCTTAAGAGTCATTTCATTTAGGTCATTCAATTTATTTAACAGAAAGAAACCAACATGAATAAGGTTTTCCATATAATAATCCAATTCAATTTTCTAAAACATGGAAAGACCATTTATAATTATCAAGGGGATTATATAAAGTTCCATGTTCATTAAATTAATTTCCAACAAGGGAAATTAAAATAATGGGTAGTCCAACACCTAATAGTTTCCATGAATTCCGTAAGAAAATTATAGATCAAGTGGATTTCAATTTAAATGCTAAGACAAATGCTTAGGCGGAAAATCGATTATATACACATTTAACCAAAAAGAGAAATTTGAATTGGAACACCCAAGGGTTATCCATATACGAAGTAAACACTGTATAAAAAATTAAAAAATAATCAAGGAATGTGTATCATGATTTGATGTCCAATTTGATATGAAGGAACCAAACTAAAGGAGATACTCAGAGAAAGTCGATGAGTGTTACAAAGTCATAGCTATGAAGCCTCAAAACTGTAAGGTAAAATGATGTGACCAACTACCACAAGTTTGTAGATGAGTCCTCTATTTATATCGGTCAACGATTCAAAGTATTTTTTAAGAGATATGAGAAAGGGTACAATGACCTAAAAATAGGGGAAATGGGACTTCACATAAATTGTGTGATTGATACCAAGATAAACATAGATAGGAAGGGAGAGAATAGAATTGATTACTAAGATAGATCTAATTCATGTAATGGACTGATAAATAGTCACCGGTCATGAGAGTTACTTGGATGCCTAGGTTAAGGATGATTTTGAGGTCAAGGGAGGAGGAGATCTCATTTATGCCACTAGAGGAATAAGAATAAAATAAAAAACGGTTAAAGGATTAAGTGAGGGAAGAACAATAATTTCACCTTTAAATATGGGGCACATTGTTTAGTAAGATGGTTTGGAAACCCTAGATAAACCATGCACAAGTCACTACAATAAGGAGAATATCACATGGTTAAGTGCACATTTTATCTTACAATACACAAAAAATGTAAAATGGATTTTTCCCAAATTTCAACATACTTGCAAGGTTTTGCACCTCATGTCCCACATTTTCATACAAATTATGTGTTCTTTAGGTTCCACAGTATACAACTGCATGGTTTTATATAAACTGTGTAGGCTGGGTGGCATGGTTCTCCCAAACAATACAACCCTGTCATTTCCTATATTTATGTAACTCCATGCTCCATAAAAGACTGATATGCTCCTGGTACCTTCTATAGTATATATTACACCTTTAACATGCTCAAAAAATATTCAAATTAAAACATAAATGATCCATACTTTCATGAATAGATATGTCATTATAACCTCCCATCCTTAAAGAAACTCATCATCAAGATGACCTTCTGAGGGTAAAGAGGTATTTTCTATGAAGAGTTCCAACCACTAAGTTCATACATAAAAATCCTATTTCTAGGTCTCATCTTATACCTATACATTCTTCCATATCATCCATACCAAAGGAACTAACCTACCTTGGATTGTATTCACGCTCTGATCAATAATACGAATGGGATACTCATAAAAGGAAGCATCCAAATCCATCTCAACCTCAGCCGATTGGAAAATATGTGATGGGTCTGGATATTATTGGAGAATCTAGGTTAAATGAATGATATAGTATCCGTAATATATTACACATATTATTACATGATTTTAAGCATAATAATCCTTCAAATAGAAACCAAGGATTATAAATTCTGGTGTCTTTGGAATATTATATATATAATGAGAAGGAATGAAAATAACCCAAATAGAAATATATTTTATTTAATGTTCACAATAGGATACTATCACCTTTTGAGTATTTAATTTTAAAAAGGTTAATATAAGGCCCCAGCCTTAAACCTTATTTAATCTTGAGTTATTATAAGATTACACATTGAGGATCTTTTCAGGTTTAGAGTTTTAGATAATTAGATCATAAAACTTGCATTAAATTACACATTTAAACAAAGAGGTTACATAAAAGATAGTACTCATTTTTCCCATAAATGGAAACATATTTAAAATAAAACATGGATTCTTTCTTGACACTACCTTGAAACTATCATCATATCATGTACCCTTCCCTTGACCTATGAAAAACATTTCAAAAACCTGGGATGAGCATAAAAAGATCAGTAAGGGATATACGAATATGGAAAGGAAACACGAGTACATGTATACACAAGAATCAATGAAATCATACTCTACTCATAAAACATAAGTACTTTAACATACCTCATCAAATCATGAATAAATCATAGAAATCATAAGACATAAAGGTAACTTGAGGCATTCATAACATTCTTACGTAGGGAGTAACCCTATTGGTTACGTTTGGAATACCCATCACAGTATATTCCATAAATCCCTTCGAAGAAACCTTAACGTTTAACTCCTTCGCATTACCCAATGCATTGGAGAGCTATATCGGGCTCAACCGCCCTTAGTTTATCACAGAACCACCCGTATTCATAATAATTCCCAAGAACCATAACATAATAGTATCACATAAAACATGCATAAAGGAAACATAACATTTCCACTTTTCAATCACAAGATATCAATACAACACATTGATATAAAAACATTATGAAAACCATTTTCAATACCAAAATAAAATAAATGTAAAACATGGTATTTATTTTTCTTTTAAAAAAAAGGTATGGCTTGTAGAGGAAGCCGAAACTTAAATAATGGTCACGGCGGCAGAGAAGTCGTTGTCGTCGCATACGTACGACAAAAACATTCCCTTTTGTCATTTATTAAAATGCTTCATATAAAAAATATTCCTTTTGGATAAACTTAAAAGTCAAAGGGGTTTATACATCATATAAAAGAAGGTTGTGTATAAAACAAAATATGCCTTAATGAAAGGAGATTGAGACGAAGTCCCATACCTCGTATCCGACTTGACTCGATCATTCTTTAATCTCATGAATAATAAACTTGAGTTAATTTATACTTTCTAATGAACCTTTTTCAAGTTCATTAATCATTTTATATCACTTATTACCATGTCATGAACACTATGTAATTATTTATGTTAATAATGGTTGTTTTAACGACCATTGGTACTTGAGTCAAAAATAAACTCTTTACAATTACAATTTGTTCATGAATCCACTATATCTAGAGTTATACTCATGATATAGATAACATATATATCATATATATCCTGTATATACATTCATTTATAATATTACATAACTTTTATAGGTAAGAAATGAAATGCACCATTCATGGAGACGGTAAGTCGTATGTACGCATGAACGCTACTTTAATTTCTATTTCTTATTTTATGGAATGGAATAATAATGATATAAAGGTATATTATAATTCTATTATAATATCATATATAATATCATTAACTCCATCCATTATACGTCCCACATATGGCATTAACGAATCACATTACTTTGAAGGGGCGGTAGTCCGCACTTCCTAAAATGAAGATATTGTGTTAACCCATAATGGTAACCATAAAGGTAAGAAATAAATGAAAAATAAAAAAGCTTAAGTAAATCATAAAAATATTATATATCATATATAAATATATTTTCATCTTAATGGCCACCTTTGAAGGTGTTAAAAGAATATTGAACAATCATCGTTTTGTGAGGCATAAATTTGCCATCCACGAAAACAATATGATCTTTAACAATTAGATGTAGGTGTGTGTAAGTGTAGCTCTAATCCATATTATAACAACATCCTATTATATGGAAGATACTGGTTTTGTTACAAAATAAATGAATAAAAAGAGTTTAGGGGGTTCTAGAAGCACAATAAAACATAAGAACACAAGAGAAGACACTACCATTAAATTGGGTAACTCTTCTTTATTTGAGCTCAAAGGCTTCCTTGGGAAGACTTCTGCCCAATGTGATGCTTCTAGGAGTAATATAGGGATGTGGAGAGACTAAATGAGCAGGGTTTGTCCGAGCCAAAGGCTTTGGATGTGTTGGTAAGGTGGTAGAGGTGGGGGCCTTTTATAAGAAGAGAGGAGGGGCACTCTTGGAAAGTTAAGAAAAGATACTTTGTTATAAAATTATTTTTGGATACAAAAGGTCCCACAATTATAAATTTCTAGGATAAGGTGATAAGGGTTCGAAATCCACCCATCCAATAGGTTTTTGACAAGTGTAGGCCTTAGATTTTACATTATATTTTCATTTTATTTAAAATGTTAAATAATGAGTTAATCGCTACATCATCATGGTGTCATAAATAATTTAATTTATTTAATGTCTAAAAATTATAAAAAATATATCATTATGTAGGAAATATTTTTATATTTCTAATGAATATTTATGGAAAAAAATATGGCTTGTATAACCCCATTTAAAAATTGATTTAGTTAAACAACTCATGCTTGTGACATTTTTACTTTAACATTAAATAAAAAGATATTAATGTCATTTTCCATCAAAAGTGACTCCATGGGGTCCCCATGTTGACCCATGGATTGTATTGGTCGGAAATGACACATCCAATAATGGTAGTACATGTTTTAAGTTCATTTTATATTATTAAAACATTATTCTTACCTTAAATTACACTAATTACCTCTAATCGCGATTAAAAACTTAAAAGTTACTACTCACCAAAAAATTATTTTAATCCCATTGAACCACATTTTACTTCTTAATGACAACCATGTATGTCGGATTTTTGAAATTCAAAACATGGAGGTGGTAAATTTTCATTTAAACAAAAAAACGTTTTTTAAGTACCACTTAGTGGTTTTACTATTCATCAAAAATTCACGTTTTTCAGAAAAATACCAAAACATCACCCTAAGCTATATTTAGTATTCCGAATTCAAAAATGATGTCTATTTTACAAAATTAAAAACATATAAGTTACATTAATTAATTTAATAATTAATTTCTGATGTCTGAGCAAATAGCTTGTTTTTATGAAACAATAATTATCAAAATATTGACACTAGTTTAAGTCCAATTTCCAAGTGAAATTAATTTCAAAGACCAATATTTGATTAAATGGTAAAAATATATTTTAATTGAAATTTAAAACCAATTCATAATCTAATCTAATCATATAAATAAATTATATCAAAAAGAGGTTGTGAATTAAAATACAACAATATTCACTATTCATTAAAAATGAACTTTTTCGGAAAAATACCAGAAATTTATCCAAAGTAAATTTCAATGTCCCAATCATAAAGAATAAGTTTATTTTCACAAATATAGCTTATAAAATTTTCAAAATATAGATTTAAAAATGGTTTTCCATCAAAAGGCAATAAAACAATCTTTTAAAAATATTAGTGTATTCCATGCTTAAGATTGGATTTATTCTCATTTTAAGCCTCTAAAACACTATATAATTCATTAATAGACATAGATAACAATAACTATTATTCATTACTTACTTGGGATGTTACATACTTCCCCCCTTTTGAAAATTGTGTCCCCGTAATTTATTTACATATCGAATAAGTGGGGGTATTTAGCCCTCATTGCATTTTCAGATTCCCATGTTGCCTCTTCAATCATGTGGTTTTCCACAAAACCTTTATCTGATAAATCACCTTATTCCATAAGAATTTCTCCCTGTGGTCAACAATCAGGACTGGTTGTTCCTCATAAGATAAGTTCTCTTCCAGCTGAACTACCTCTGGATTCAAAACAAGAGATGGATCTGGCATGTACTTCCTTAACATTGAAACATGAAAAACATTGTGTACCTGAGATAAACTCGGAGGTAAAGCCACTCGGTAAGCAACTGATCCAACTCCCTCCATAATTTCATATGGTCCAATGATCCTTGGATTCATCTTTTGTTTCTTACCAAATCGTATTACACTTTTCCATGGCGAGACTTTGAGAAAAAACATGATCACCTACCTCAAAAGAGAGATCCTTCCTCATGTTGTCCGCATAACTCTTCTGCCTGCTCTGAGCTGTTCTCATGTGTTTCTATATCAGCTGAACATTTTCTGCCAACTCTTCTACCAATTCTGGTCCCATCAGCTTCCTTTCACCCACTTCCTTCAAGAAATCTAGAGTTCGACACCGCTTCCCATATAACGCCTCAAATGGTTCCATCTCTATACTGGAATGAAAACTGTTATTATATGAAAATTAAACCAAAGAAATATGTTGGTCCCAAATTCCCTAATAATCCATCGAACAAGCACGTAGCATATCTTCAAAAGTTAGGATTTTTCGTTCTGACTGCCCATCTGATTGAGGATGAAAAGTTGTACTAAAATTTAATTCTGTACCCAATGACTTCTGAAGGCCTTTCCAAAAGTTTGAAGTGAACTTGGGATCACGGTCAAATACAATGGAGAGAGAAACTCAATGTAACCTGACTATCTCTTTAAGGTACAAATGGGAAAGTTTATCTAGGGAAAAAGTATTTCGTATAACAAGGAAATGAGAAGATTTAGTCAAGCGATCAACAATAACACAGATTGCATTATTACCTCGAGGTGTCTTCGGCAATCCCACAACAATGTCCATAGATATATTTTCCCATTTCCACTATGGCACTGGTAAAGGCTGAAGCATCCGTTTCAGTAACTTCTGATCTGCTTTAACCTGTTGACAAGTCAAAAACTTCACTGTAAAATCAACAATATCTATTTTCATTCCATCCCACCAGTAATACTCCCGCAGATCTCTGTACATCTTATTACTGCCAGGATGAACTGAAAACGGAGAACTATGAGCTTCACATAACAGCTCTCTCTTCCACTGTGAATCACAAGTCACACACAATCTATTCCCAAATCTCAAAACACAATCATTATCAATATTGAATTCATGCAACATACCATTCTGAACCAGCTCTACCTTTTTCTGCAACTCACTATCTTGCTTCTGTGCTTGCTTGATTCTGTCTGATAGAGAAGATTTCACTGATACCTGAAACAAAATAGAAGAACATCCTGCACCAAAAACTTATATGCCAAAGTTCATCAAATCCTTAACCAAATGATCACGTTCCAAATGCAACATTGTTAATGAAGCATTACTTTTTCGACTCAAAGCATCATCCACTTTATTTGCTTTTCCTGGATGGTAATGAATTGTACAATCATAATCCTTGATTAATTCTAGACATCTCCTCTGCCTCATGTTCAATTATTTCTGAGTGAATATATACTTTAAACTTTTGTTATCAGTATATATTTCACACTTTACTCCATACAAATAATGCCTCCAAATTTTTAAAGTGAAAAATACAACAGCTAATTCCAAATCATGTGTAGGATAATTTACCTCATGAGTTTTCAACTGTCATAAAGCATAAGCAATTACCTAATCATTATGCATTAGGACACAACCAAGTCCTTTCAATGAAGCATCATTGTAGATAACAAACTCCCCATTCCTAGAAGGTAGTGCCAAAACTGGAGCATTCACCAATCTTCTTTTCAGTTCCTCAAAACAATCATCACATTCTTTTTTCTAGATAAACATAACACCCTTCCCAGTTAGCTTAGTCATTGGACTAGATAACCGTGAAAAATTTCTAACAAACCTTTGGTAATATCCTGCCAAACCAAGGAAGCTATGAATCTCAGTTACATTTGTGGGTCTTGGCCATTCTCCAACAACTTTTTTTTGCAGGATCAACATTTATCCCATCTTTAGAAACAATATGACCAAGGAAAGAAATTTGTTGCAACCAAAACTCACACTTTCTGAATTTCCCATACAATTTATTTTCTTTTAAGGTTTTCAAAATAACCCTTAAATGTATTTCATGCTCCTCTTTAATTTTAGAAAACACCAAAATATCATCAATAACACAACCACCATTTATCACCTAATTCAACTGAGCCATCACTATAGTAAACTGATAAATTCTGATTCTGACCGTCTCAAGATGCCGATTGGGAAGGTTATTCCCTTCTGTATGACTTCTTAGCACTACCTCCCTATTTCCTCTCCGGAAAACCATTCTGAACAAACATGTCTTAGATGAAGCAACATGGTATTCTTCAAATGCTATATCATTTCAATTTGACCGTAAAAAAAATATTTTTGGATAATCATATAATAAAATTATAACTCTTAAAGTTATCTAAACCGACCTCTGATACCAACTATAAAGCCCCAGCCTTAAACCTTACATAATCTTGAGTTAATACAATATTAAACATTGAGGATCTTTTCAGGTTTATAGTTTTAGAGAATTAGATCATAAAACATGCATTACATTCCACATTTAAACAAAGTGGTTACATAAAAGATAGTATTCATTTTTCCCATCAATGGAAACATATTTAAAATAAAACATGGATTCTTTCTTGAAATTTCCTTGACACTATCATCATATCATATACCCTTCCCTTGACCTGTGAAAAACATTTCAAAAACATGGGATGAGCATAAAAAGCTCAGTAAATGATATAAAAATATGGAAAGGAAACAAGAGTACATGTATACACAAGAATCAATGAAATCATAATCTACTCATAAAACATAAGCACTTTAACATACCTAATCAAATCATGAATAAATCAAAGAAATCATAATACATAAAGGTAACTTGTGGCATTCATAACATTCTTACGTAGGGAGTAACCCTCTTGGTTATGTTTGGAATACCGATCACAGTATATTCCCTAAATCTCTTCGGAGAAACCTTAACATTTAACTTATTCCCGTCACAAAATGCATTAGTGAGCTATATAGGGCTCACCCGCCCTTAGTTTATCACAGAACCAAACGTCTTCACAATAATGCCCAAGAACCATAACATAATTGTATCACATAAAACATGCATAATGGAAACATCACATTTCCACTTTTCAATCACAAGATATCAATACAAGACATTGATATAAAAAATTATGAAAACAATTTTCAGTACAAAAATAAAATAAAAGTAAAACATGGTATTTATTTTTCTTTTAAAAAAAGATATGGCTTGTAGAGGAAGCTGAAACTTAAATAATGGTCATGGCGGCAGAGAAGTCGTTGTCGCCGCATACGTATGACAAAAACATTCCCTTTTGTCGTTTAGTAAAATGCTTCTTATAAAAAATATTCCTTTTTGATAAATGTAAAAGTCAAAGGGTTTTATACACCGTATAAAAGAAGGTTTTTTATAAAACATAATATGCCTTAATGAAAGGAGATTGAGACGAAGTCCCATACCTCATATCCGACTTGACTCGATCGTTCGTTAATCTCCTGAATAATAAACTTGAGTTAATTTCAACTTGCTTAAGATCCTTTTTCAAGTTCATTAATCCTTTTATATCACTTATTAGAATTTCATGAACACTATGTAATTATTTAAGTTAATAACGGTTGTTTTAACGATCATTGGTACTTGAGTCAAAAATAAAATCTTTATAATTACAATTTGTTCATGTATCCATTATATCCAGAGTTATACTCATGATGTAGATATCATATATATCATATGTATCCAGTATATACTTGCATTTATAATATTACATAACGTTTAGAGGTAAGAAATGAAATGCACCGTTCATGGAGACGGTAAGCCGTACGTACGCATGAACGCTACTTTCATTTCTATTTCGTATTTTATGGAATGGAATCATAATTATATAAAGGTATATTATAATTCAAGTATAATATCATAAATAATATCATTAACTCCATCCTTTATATGTCCCACATATGGCATTAACGAATCAAATCACTTTGAGGGGGCGGTAGTCCGCACTTCCTAAAATGAAGATATCGTGTTACCCATAATGGTAACCATAAAGGCATGGCATAAATGAAAAATACTGAAGCTTAAGTAAAACATAAACCTATTATATATCATATATAAATATATTGTCATCTTAATGGCCTCCTTTGAAGGTGTTAAAAAAATATTAAACAATCATCGTTTCGTGAGGCAGAAATTCGTCATCCACAGAAATAGTGTGTTCTTTAACCATTAGATGTAGGTGTGTGTGAGTGTAGCTCGAATCATTCTTATAATCAAAATCCTAGTATATAGAATATACTGGTTTTTTCACAAAAAAATTAATAAAATGAGTTTACAGGGTCGGTGAAGCAAAATAAAACATAAGATCACACGAGAATACACTACCTTTAAATCGGGTAACTCTTTTTGATTTGAGCTCAAAGGCTTCCTTGGGAAGACTTTTGCCCAAATTTAGGCTTCTAGGAGTAATATAGGGATGTGTAAAGACTAAATGGGCAGGGTTTTCCCGAGCCAAAGGCTTTGGAAGTGTGGGTAAGGTGGTAGAGGTGGGGGCCTTTTATAAGAGGATAGGAGGGGCACTCTTGGAAAGTTATGAAAAGATACTTTGTTATAAAATGATTTTCGGATAAAAAAGGCCCCAAAATTATATATTTCGAGGATAAGGTGATAAGGGTTATAAATCCACCAATACAATAAGCTTTTGACAAGTGTAGGTCTTATATTTTACATTATATTTTCATTTTATTTAAATTGTTAAATAATGAGGTAATCGTTGCATCATCATGGTGTCATAAATAATTTAATTTATTTAATGTCTAAAAATTATAAAAAATATATCATGATGTAGGAAATCTTTTTATATTTCTAATGAATATTTATAGTCAAAAATATGACATGTATAACCCCATTTAAAAATTGTTTTAGTAAAACAACTCATGTTTGTGACATTTTTTACTTTAACATTAAATAAAAAGATATTAATGTCATTTTTCCTTCAAAAGTGGCTCTATGGGGTCCCCAAGTTGACCCATGGATTTTCTTGGTCGTCCATGATACATCCAATAAGGTTTGAACATGTGTCAAGTTCATTTCATATTATTAAAACATTATTCTTATCTTAAATTACACTAATTACATCTAATCGCGATTAAAAACATAAAAGTTACTATTCACCAAAAAATTATTTTAATCCCATTGAACCACATTTTACATTTTAATGACAACCAGGTATGTCGGATTTTTGAAATTCAAAACACAGAGGTGGTAAAATTTCATTTAAATGAAAAATCATTTTTTAAAGTACCACTTAGTGGTTTCACTATTCATCAAAAATTGATGTTTTTCAGAAATATACCAAAACATTACCCTGAGATATATTTGATATTTCGAATTAAAAAATGATGTCTATTTTACAAAATTCAAAACATATAAGTTACATTAATTAATTTAATAATTAATTCCCGATGTCTAAGCAAATAGCGTGTTTTTATGAAACAATACGTATCAAAGGATTGACTCTAGTTTAAGTCCAATTTCAAAGTGAAATTAATTCCAACGACCACTATTGGATTAACTGGTAAAAATATATTCTAATTGTACTTTAAAACCAATTCATAAGATAATCTAATAATATAAATAAATTAGATTAAAAAGTGTTTTTGAATTAAAATACAACATTTTTCACTATTCATTAAAAAAATGAACTTTATTGGAAAAATACCTGAAATTTATCCAAAGTAAATTTCAATGTCCCAATCATAAAGAATAATTTTATATTGACAAATATAGCTTATAAAATTTTCAAAATATATATTTAAAAATGTTTTTCCATCAAAAGGTAGTAAAACAATCTTTCAAAAATATTAGTGTATTCCATGCTTAAGATTGGATTTATTCTCATTTTAATCCTCTAAAACACTATCTAATTCATTAATAGACATAGATAACAATATCTATTATTCATTACTTACTTGGGATTTTGCAGATAACATGGGGAATACATAAAAAATGATGGTCTAAAAATCCATGTAAGGGAATAAAAAATAATAATAAAGTATAGAACAAGGGTTAGAATGCATAACATGATGATATGAAAAGGTACATAACATGAATAAACATATCGGAGTATAAAATACAAAACATGGGATCATGTAATCATAGAATCATCTTCATTTGGAAGAAAAATAAAATATTACATAATAACGAGTAAACTATCATTGCACATTGGGAAGCATGAGTCATTGTTAACTACCAAGACCGTTTCACATGGAGCATGAGTCAAGGCTAACCACCAACACTATTTCACATGAAATATCATGATATTAAACAGTACCCAATGCATAAGAGATATATCTAGGTTTACCCATCATAACATGATCATGAATTTTTGTTCCACAAAAATAATCATACATAAGAAATAAATCATAAACATAAGGGTTGCCCATGGAACAAATTGGGTATCAAAATCATGTTAAAGGAATATCAAAGGGGGATATCATAAGGGTGTCCATTAAATAATGGATTTAAATAATATATCAACATTAAAAATGAAAAATAGGCATATATCATGATAAATTTTTTCAAACTAAAGTGAAAAAATGTAAAAATATTGTTTAAGAAACTTCTCAAAGAAAACATTTTACTGCGGTTTAAGAGAAAATCATCAATATTTTTTAAAACAAAAAAGGAATAATTGTCTGTATAAAAACATAAATAAACCAATATATTTTTTCATTTAAAATTAATGATTTTATAAAGATAATGGCAGATTAAAAAATATTATGGAGTGTACTTTACAATGGGTATGAAATCGGAAAGTTCTCTTTAATCGGGCTTTCATATCAGAATGAATTGAGAGGGGAACCTTTTTAAAACATGTATATCCCTAAAAAAGAATGAAAAATGATCTTGGTACATGAATTTGGATCATATAAACATAATTTAGAATAATTATATCAAAATAAAAAATAATTACATTGTGGTAAGGATAGATAATATGTGACCTGAAGGAAAAAATGGAGTTTCGAAAAGAATCCCTCTCTTTATGCTTGAAAGTATTTTGCATTGGATCTTAGTGCCCTAGATAATAAAATTAAATCCATTAATTTTTTAATTATTAACATTTTATACAAGTATATTATTTATTACAATTATATTAAGTTCATTTATGCCTTTTTTATGAGTTATAAGATACAATTTCATCATTCAGGAATGTTTGCTTCCTTGGTTTCCCTGATTGGTTCATTTTTCTACATGTATGAAAGTTACTATAGAATGGGAATAGTTGTAATGAATTGAAATTAAATTTTATTAATAAAATTATAGAATTTTATTTTTTCTTATATATCATATGGTTATTTTTTATGAGGATGAATCATTAGATAAATGTTAATGATAATCGTTTAGATGATTTAGGCAATTACTCGATCATCATGAACTAGTTTTGTCCTATTATTTAATATTATCTATATATACTAGTTCTAGAATAAAAAATAAGATATAATACATTTATCATAATATTTTTTGAGAATAAAAATGGTTTTATTATCATCCTTTAATGTTGTAAATGAAATTGAAAATTCATTGTCCTTGAATGCGATAAATTAACACATCACAGCTGATGTTTTCTTTTTAAGAATCAAAATGGAGGTGAAATAAATGATGATGTATTATTACATTAAAATAATAACATTCTAGTATATGTGAGATATTGGATTTACCATGCCTCTTGTATAATAGTATATTAGGAGAGACTAATAAAGCAAAATAAATTGGAATGAAATTAAAAGAAACGTAAAGAGGTTTTTTGCTCTTAAATTATTTTCCTTGAGAGCCACCTTGAGGCAGTTGAGTTTGATCTTTTATTGGAAAAAATGTTACTGGAAATAGGGGACATACATAAGAATATTTTTGGGGAGAAATTGGATAAGCATCAAGGCTTTATATGTTTGAGGAAAAGAGGTGGTGATGGGTGGTATTTATAGTGGAGAGGAGGGTCTTTTTTATTATTTTATTCATTATATTATTATTTTGGATCTTGACTATGAATAGTGTGTATTAATGTGACTAAATATAGTAATTAATTCATGTAAGTTCAAACCAATGGCTACTTACATCATCCATGACTCATGAATGACTCAAAACTGAATTTATTTATCTTATACCTTAAATTACCATATTTCACTATACACAAAAATTCAACTATTTTTAAAAATAACAAAAAAATCACCCTAAAAACCATTTTACATTTATAATTAAAAAATAGAATCCATTTTTTGAAAACCAGTTTCTGAATTTCATAACTTTCATTTATTACTAAAATCATTATTTTATCAAAAAATACTAATTTTAAAATTATAACTGATTTATATCACTTTGAAAAATAAAATAAAGGTCTCATAAAAATATATTATAATCATAAGAAAACAAAATATCAATTTATGATTCTATTTTATGAAAATAAGTTCTCTTTTAAATAATTATATTAATTATAAATTGAAAATGAAAAAAACTATTTTATAAAAATATTTACACTTAATATTTCATTTTCAAAGAATTTATTTAATTATACTATGATATAATTATATAATATTTTCATTTATAAGATTTATAAGTTTTATTTGTACCTTCATGGGTGAGTTTACTATTCTATTGGTTGGGTTACGACTCTTAAGGGTCAAATTACTATTCCATAGGTCATGTTACTATTCCATTGGCTTAGGTTCCTTAATTTATATAAATACTTATTATTATAATCAATATTCAATTATAAAGTTTGTGTTGTGTGATATATGTTATTTTATGTGATTTATACTATATAATATACTTATATAAAGGGAATTTTCATTGTTAAAATTTTGGTTCGTTACATTCTTCCCCCATGTGATATTTCTCCCTCAAAATTTCATTTAAAAAACTAGGGGTAAAATATGTGAGGGTAATTATCCTTTGTCACATACTCCAATTATCATGTTTCCACTTCATAATTATGGTTCCATCATAGTACATTTACCGGGTGACTAGCCATGTTGTATAGAACTTTATCTCTATGATCCAATATCTTCAATGGATTGTCCTTGTAAAAGGGATCATTATCCAAAAATATAACCTACAAATTCAGTACATCTGAGGGATCTATTATGTATGTCCTCAATATGGATACATGGATTACATCGTGTAACTGAGGCTTCGTTGGTGGAAGTTCTAGTTGATAGGTCACATGTCCAATGCGATCAAGAATCTCGAAGGGGCCGATGTACATGGGACTTAGATTTCCTTTCTTCCCAAAATTCATGAAAATATTCTATGGGGAAATGTTAAGGGATACCATGTCTCCAACATTCAACTCCAGGTCTCAATTATAATTGACTTTATAACTCTTTTGTCAAATTTTGGGCTAAAGAAATATTTTTTTAGTGGTTTTCAAATTTTCAACCATTTCATCAAACCATTTAAAGTTCTAGAAGCCTGTGTTCACTGACTTCATTATAGTGTGCCAATGTTATGAAACGTTTCAAATAAATTGCTTAATATAGATCCATTTGAATGATCGAGTGGAAACTATTGTTGTAGAGAACTCTACTAGAGGAAAATGTTGGTCATATCCTCCTTATAATTGCATTATACATTCCCTCAAATTCCTTCCAGTGTCTGAATAGTCCTATCAGATTCGCCATCAGCTTGAGTATGATAGGATCTAATGAAGTTTAAACTAGTGTTTATAACATTTTGGAGACTTTTCCCAACCTTGGAGGTGAATCATGAACCTTGATTGGATACAATTTATAGTAGTACTACAAATATCTATACAACTTCATTGATACATATCAATTCAAGTTGATCTAGAAAGAATTACTCTTTAAGTGTGATAAAGTGAGCTATCTTTTTAAGACCATCCAAAATAATCCATATAAAATTGTTTCCTTTTGATGTCTTTGGATGTCAGGTGGTAAGGTTCATGGTGATGTTTTCATATCATGATGTTGGTATCTGTAATGGTTTCATAATCAATTTATACTTTTCTTTTCATTCTTAACATACTAACAAACCAGGCACTTTGATGTATATTCAATGATATCTTTCTTCATATTGTCCCAACAATTGTTTTCTCTAAGATCTGAACACATAATTTTTCTCTATGGGAGAATAGGGTAGGTTGGTCTATTTTTATCTTTTAGAAGATCTTACATTAAATCTAGATTGGATGGTACAAACAGTGATGACCCATATCTCATGACTCCTTCATTATCCATTTGGAACTACAAGGATTTCCCATTTCAGATAGATTTTACTTAATTTTGAATTTAGACATCATTTCATTGAGCATCCTTTATTTTCTAAGGGATGGTTGAGCAATCATTTGGGAAATGATTTATGATGTTCCTTCCTTAAAAAAACCCACTTCAATACTTTGATGGTTTAAAAAATTGGATCCTTCTAAATTCTCATTATTAATAAAGATACATGATCTATTAAACTTATTACATTTTCCAGCTTTGTTTTATTTTCGAGGATGGTAGTGGATTGAGAAATCATAATATTTGATGAGCTTTAACCATCTATGCTAGGGCATGTTAATATCCTTCAAAGTGAATATATATTTTAGGCTCTTATGAACAATATATATCTCACAGTTCTCCCCATAGAGTTAATGCCACTAGATTTTCAACGCAAGGATCAGAACTACCAACTCCAGATCATGCGTGGGGTAGTTTTGCTCATCGATTATCAGCTTCCCAAATGACTAGTCGATAAATTTATTACTTTTTATCAGTACACATCCTAAAAACTTCTTTGAAGCATCTTTATAAACCAAAAATGGTTCCCAACTTTTTGTTTGTGTTGGAATTGGTGTAATGATAAGGCTATTTTTCATTTCTTAAAAGCAGTCTTCACATTCACTAGTCCAAACAAACATTTCTCCCTTCCAAGTCAGTTTGTTTAGTGGGTTTGATAATCATGATAATTTATTCAGAAATCACCAGTTATACCAATATAATCTAATGAAAATATTGATCTCCATTATAGATATTTTCTTGGGCCACTCATCGATTTCCATTATCTTTGAGGGTCCACACATATAACTTTTTTAGTGATTACATATCCCAATAATGATGAAACCTCTATCTAGAACGCACATTTACTGTACTTTTGAAATAATTTTTCATTTTTCAAAGTCTTTATCATATAATTAAAATGCTACACATGTTTATCTTTGCTCTTGGAGTATACCAGAATATCATCAATAGAGACTGCACCAAATTTATCAAGGTAATACCTAAGGACACTATCATTAAATCCATGAAAATTGTTGAAGAATTAGAGAGTCCAAAGGGAATCACTATGTACTCATAGTGTCTATAACCTGTTTGAAAGGAATTCATTGAAATCTTTTCCTTCCTCACATTCAGTTAGTGATATCCCAACCAAAGGTCCACCTAAGATAAATATTTGGCTCCACGTTGTTGATCGAACAAGTCATCTATCCATGGAAGGGGATACTTTTTCTTTATAGCGACTTTAGTAATATCACAATAATAAATATAGTGGTTCATTCATATATCCTTCTTATTGAAAAGGAGGACTGGTGTGCCTCATGGTGAAGCACTAGGGTATATAAAACCCTTGTCCAGATTCTCTTATAACTAATTCTTCAGTTCTTCCAGCTCAATGGTGGCCATTCAATAATGTGTATTTGACATATTAAAATATATAAGAATAATTTAAAGTGAAAAATAAACCTACCATTCTAGAGTCAGACTAATAAACTCTACATGGAACACATTAGTGTAGTCCCTCACAGTGGGAATGTCTTCGAGCATGATTGTCTCCTTTGTATCAATAATTTGATCTAGATATGATTGATTATACTGAAATAATATCCACAATTGATATGATGATTCTAATAGAGAATAATCATCCTCCATAAACTCATACAGAATTATATGATACCTCAGGATGTGAAGAGTGATATATCTTTCCCAATAGGGTGTGTTCGATTTGAATAAAGATAACCAAGCCATGCACAATATAGCAGAAAACTCTACCAATGGATGTAAGACAAGATTTACCCAGAGGTTCCCTCAAAAAACAATAACAAAAGAGTATTTATATACCTTGGATGCAATAATTTCCCCATCTGATGTTAACATACAAAACCTATCCTCCAAATTTTAAGGTGGTGTTTGACAATTTCTACTAAACTTGCAAGATATGAATGAATGTGTAGAACCAAAATGAAATATTATGTTCTCTATTATAAAATGAATAACCATCATACCTATCACCACATCATTTTTAGGCTCCACATCTTCATCAGTTATAACATATTCCCTTCCTTTATACTTTGGAGGTTTTTTTCTAATTGCCTCCAACAACAGTTAGCATAGGGAAATGGTTCAAATAATTACCTTGTTCTTTTTAGATGAAACACTAAACTATAGGCTGAGTGTTGATAATGATTTTACCTTCTTCTTCCACATTAGTGGGAATATTCATATCCCATTATCAGTTATTAGGAATATTCTCCATTCTTCCACATTTTAATCATTTCCACATTCCCTTCAGAAAGTTATCAGGACGCTTCTTCCCATACTTTTAACATATGGGATGTTGAGTTTTTTTCCCTCATGGGATTTATCTATTGATCCATGCATATTTAACTCAATTTTCCTCTTTTTGTCACCAATCCCATGAGCCCACTTAGAGCCTCTGAGATTCATTTCAACCATAATGGAATAATGGATAATATCCTCCTAAATATTGAATTATCGAATGAACAACACTTTTTGTAGACTCAGATTGTTTTCTACTAAATAAGAGATCCACCTTGTTTTTGGTGTTCATGGAAATTCCAGAGGAATATCATGCAAGCCTTGTGAATTTTTCCTCATATGCTCCAACAGAATTTCCTTCCTTTGGATTCAGTCCAAGGAGCTCACTTTCCATCTTATGACAGAGGGTTCAGGGAAAATATTTATTGAAAAAATATTTTCATGAAATCATCCCAATCCATGGAATCAATTTCCTCCTTAGAATTTGCATTCTTGATCAGTGTCCACTACCGATCATCTTCCTCATCAAAAAAATATACCTCCAAAATAAATTTCTTTTCTTCTCAGTACCACAGGACATAGAATATCTCTTCAGTGGAGTTAATCCTCTATTCCTCAATGAGGGCATCAGAAGATCCACTAAACATTGGAAGCCATCATCATATAAAGTATTCGACCACAACATTCTCTTTCATAGGATAAAGAGGGTGTTCCACGTGATTTATGTTATTATTCATAACTTTATGTAGTTGAGAAAGTATTTTCACGATGTTTTGAGCACCTCTTCCCATTATATTTTTCAGTTCATTATGTCAATCATCACATTTCATATCACATTGATTATTGGCATGGGTTCTTCTATTTATATACATTAACTAAGAAAATAATGTACAATTAGGGGGATTTAATACATATATAATAATAATATAATGATAAAACATTGAGCACTGAAGGATAAACTTATAAATAAAAAGTATATCCTACCTTGTTATACTATAAGTTTAAATATAGGTTATCCATGGTGATAGAATTATCACTAGGGTTCTGACTAAAGTGATATATCCCTAATCTATAAGAATAAATTGACAATGCTCTGATACCATGTATAGATGTACTAACCTTTTACACATATTATTAAATGCTTTTAAGGATAATTAACAATTAAATACAGAACATGGATCATATTGTGTAACTTATTTGTAAGATTAGATACATAATTAGAAATAATGAAACCAAAATAAAAAAATCAATTATTTAATCTTCATAATGATTTCATAACTCCCTTTCAGACCATATATCAGTATAGGATAACCTAGGGAATAAATGACCAAATGAATGAGCTAAAAAACATACTAAGGGAATAAACATAAGAATAAGTCATAACACCTGGGTTAAAATTCATAACATGATGACATAAAAAGGCATAGAACAAGAATAAATATATGGAAGATTAAAATATTGAATATGGGATCATGAAATCATGAAATAAAATTAATGTGGAAGAAAAATAAAACATGACATAAGCATGAGTCAAAGCTCATTTCAACTGTGGAATCATGAGTCAAAGCTAACCACCAAGACCATTTCACATGGAGCACGGGTCAAGTATAACCACCAAGACCATTTCACACGGCGTCTCATGTGACTAAACATTTACTAATCCGTTATATCACTATCTAAGAGCAACCATCATAACATGTTCATGAATATTTTTTCCATGTAAATAAGCATATATAACAAATAAAACATAAACATAAGCGTTATCCATGGAATGAATTAGGTATCATAATCTTGTTAAAGACATATCAAATGGGGAATATCATAATGGTTTCCATGGAAGAATAGATTAAAATTATACATCAGAAATAATAAGGTAAAATAGGAATATATCATTACATGTGATGTCAAAATTTAGTGAAAACTTGTACAAATAGCGTTTAAGGAACATTATAAGTAAAACATTTTAGTGTCGTTTAAGAGACAATTTTAAAGATTCTATAAAATGGAAAAGGCATAACTGATTGTGTAAAACAATAAATGTACCATGACAGTTTTTCATGTCAAAATGGGTGATTTTAGATTTATAATGGCATCTTAAAAACAATTATGTAGTGCACTTGAAAATGGGAAAAAAATTAGAAGGTTATCTTTAATTGGGCTTTCTTGTCCGGAAGAATTGAGAAGGGAACCTTTTTAAAAAATGTATATCCCTAAAAAAGAAGCATTAAATGATATAAGTACATGAATTTGGATAATATGAACAAAATTTAAAATAATTCCATAATAATAACAAATAATTAAATTGGGATAAAGGGAGATAAAACGTGACTTGAAGGAAAAATGGAGGTTCGAAAAGAACCCCTTACCTTATATAAGAAAGGGTAATTCACTAGAACTTAACATCCTAGATATTCAAATTAAATCTAGTAATTTATAAATTAATAAATTTTTATACTTTTAATTTATTTATTTTAATTTTATTCTATTCATTTGTGTTCTTTTTAATGACTTAAAATATTCAATTTCATCATTCAGGAGTGTTCGTTTCCTAAGTTTTCATGATTAGTTAATTTGTACATGTCTATGAATGATTATGTAGAATGTGAATAGTTTTCTAGAATTGAAATAATATGTTATTAATGAAATTTAATTAGTTTATTTTTTCTTATATATCATTTTTCTGTATGGTATTAGGATTTATCATTATATAACATGTTAATGATAATCGTATAGATTAATTTAGTGGTTTCTAGATCATCACAAACTAGTATTGTTATATTATATAATATTATGTTTATATGATGGTTTTATAAAATTAAATAAAATATATTAAATATATAAATTTTTTTAACTATTTGTTTTATGACCATCCTTGAATGCGGTAAAGGAAATTGAAAACTCTTCATCCTTGAATACGATAGATTAACACATTGGAGATGTTGTTTTCATTTTTTTAAGAAAAAGGGGAGGGGAAATAAATGATGGTGGATTATTCTATTAACATAATAACATTACATTATATGATTGATACTGTAGTTACATGCCACTTGGATAATGGTAGGTGAAGATATAATAATAAAATAAAATAAATTGGAATGAAATTAAAAGAAAAGGAATGAGGTTTTTAACTCTTGAATTATTTTTCGTCAAAACATCCTTCAGTCACGTGAGATTGATCTTTTATTGAGAAAAAAGGATACTATATGAGGGGGAGATAATTTGGAAGTGTTTTAGTCCGAATTTGGGCAAGCATCAAAGCTTTAGAGGTGTAATGAAAGAGGTGGTAAAGGATGGTATTTATAGTGTAGGAGAGTGATGTTTTTTTTATTTTTTTCATTAGATTATTATGTTGGATCAAGAATATGAATATTGTGGATTATTATTACAAAATAATGTAAATAATTCATGTGATTTAGAAACAATTTCCACTTACATCTTCAATGGCTCAGACATGACTGAAAAATGCATTTATTTACCTTATATCGTAAATTTCTGTATTTCACAATCCAAAAAAGTTAAACTATTTTAGAAAAATCCCTAAAATACACCCTAAAAAATTTTCAATGTGAAAAATTAAAAAATGGGCTCTATTTTATGATAATAATTTTCTAAATATATGAAATTTAATTTTTAATTAAAATCATCATTTACTTAAAAAATAATGATTTTATAATTATTACTGATTTTATAACACATTGAAAAATTAATAATGGTCTCATAATGTTATTGTATAATAATAAGAAAAAAATATAGATGTATGAATATATTTAATGAAAATATTTTTTAAAATCATTATATGAATTATAAAATTATAAATAAATATTTTTGTGTTGTAAAAATACCAACACTTAATTTATCATTTTAAAAAAAAGTACATATACTATGATATAATTATATCATATTTTCATTTATAAGATGGTTAAATTTTATTTATAATTTCATAGGTGGGGTTAGAATTCAATTTGTTCGATTATTATTCTTAAGGGTCACATTACTATTTCATTGGTCATGTTATTATTCCATTGGTTTGGGTTTCTTAATTTTTATAAATACAACTTATTTCATTAGTTATTCAATTATAATGTTTTTATTGTCTTACATATATGGTTTTATGTGATTTTTACTATATAACCCAATTATAAGAAGGGAAGTTTCATTGAATCTTTTTTAGTTCCTTACAAAAGACATCATGCATAGACCAGTATCTATAAGGAAGTGCTAACTAGTAATCCACTAGTATGATCTGTTTCACAACCTCTAAGGGTCCAATAAACCTCAGTGAGAGCTTACCCTACCTATGAATACATATATTCCCCATCCTAGGTGAGACTCACAAGAAAACCCAGTCTTTGACCTCAAACTCAAGAGGTCACTAGCATCTGTTGGCATACGAATACTGTCTGGAATGAGCTGTCATCATGCACTTCCTGATTAGCTAGACATACTTTGTAATCTTTTGAATAATAAGTGGGCCAAGCATTGCTGCCTCCCCCTCCTCTATTAAACACATAGTTGATTGGAAAGGCCGATAATATAAGGCTTCAAAAGGATCCATAAAAATAACAACATGAATGATGTTATTATAAGGGAACTCATTGAGGGGAATGTGTTTCTCCTATGAACCCCAAAAGTCAAGGACACATGCACAGAGAATGTACTCTAGAACATGAATAGTATGAACCGTCAGTATATTGGTTTGCGGGTGATAGGTCGTGCTCAAAAACACCTGTGTACCTATGACCTTCTAAATCTCCATCTAAAACTATGACATAAAACAAAGATCTTTTTTGAAAACATAGAATGAGGAGCTCCATTAAGACATACAACCTCTCTGATGTACAACTATCCTATATCGTCTACCAAGAAGGTATATTTCATAGGTATGAAGTGTGTTCCCTTCATAAAATGATAAACAAAATCCCACACTATATCATTGTCATGACGTGATCTGGGTAGACTAGTGATGCATTCCTGTCATAGGTTGTGGAAAAAGAAAAATAGTTTTCCTAATGCAGTACAGATGATGACCAGGTTAGTCTCACTTGAGTAACTTTCCCAGTTGTTCATTTTCATAATATAAGTCACCTAAACTATGTATTTTTGGTTGTTTTTATTTAATATCATAAAGGTAATATAATTTAATTGAAATAAAAGATAAAACTAACATTCAATTAAAAAATAAATTGATGAAGAAATAACTTTTCCTTTATGGTTTGGTTTGTGGGTTCCATCATTATCTTTATTGGTATTTAAATTAAGATTTATAATTCAATTTGGATATCTTTTTCATGAATTACTATTATTTTATTTAATGGCGTGAAATCTCAAATTCATTTTGAAATATTAATTCCACCTCATCCTATAATCTGGGTTAATGTTATACCTTAATCAATAGTGTGACATCTTCCAAGACCTGGCTCTATCGTATTCCATTTCATCTACTAACTAGCTCATATCCATAATATGAGGATCTTGTATCCAACATAAGGAATGGAAAAGATTTAATAAAATAATATAAATGAGTTTGAGTTTTGTGTCATGGTGGATGATCGCCACACTAGTGCACGTCAATATTTCTCATCACAAACTAAATTAAAATAATGAATTTAAGTGTAGAATAAATGAAATTGCTACATACCTCCACCATTCCATGTATTGGGTTATCCAATCATTTATTAGGGTAATAGGTAATTTTTTATAGAAGAAGAATAAAATAGAAAAATAAATTAAAAACAATTAGGATACATAAATAATAATAAGAATGTTGTGGAACAATAATAAGAATGTTGTGGAACAATAATAAGAATGCAATAATTTATTTGTAATATAAATTACAATTGAAAACTATAAATATAAGAAACATATAAATAAGAAGTAAAAAAGGGGGATATTTTCGCCTAGCCTCCCTTAGTGGATATCTCTTTTATGGTGCCTTTAATGGAATGGAATGGAATGGCATGCTTTTGGAGGGAGTATCTCTCCTCCTTTTATAGTCTAGAATTTGTCTTCGAATGTTGATGCATTTTATCCCCAATAAAAGATAAATTCACACGTTTCATCATTCATAAAAGTTGTTTATTGATATCTTGAAATTCTACTCTCCAAAATTCACCATATTTTTTCATGTCTAGTGAAATTGTTGGTAGTTGTATAGAGATAAATTATTCTTCCAGAAAAACTCTCCACAATTCCCATATCTGGATTATCATGAATTAATTACCATGGAAAAGTCCAATTAACGCATGAGATACTTCTTAAATGTTGTTTTGAAACCACTTTCTCATCCACCCACTAAATTGTAGAGTATTTTGGACCTCCAATAATAAGATATGAGCCCAATAAAAAAATATCTAGATCTATAAATAGTTTTCATCGCCCGACTTGTGAGCTTTTTCCAGCTTCTATATGGTGGATTCAAATTTTTGGTGCAGAAGGATTAAATGAATCCCTGGATGTTTATAATAATAAAAATAAATAAATGCGTGATATGAATCAATGTATAAAACTTTCTGTCCCAAATAACTAAATACTTTAAATATGTTAACAATCCAAAATATTCCATTTTGATGATTAAGCTCAAAATACCACTGAAATCATATAATGTGGAAATTTTTATTAAAATAAAACATTCGTGGGATTAAAAAAATTAAATTGAATTCAAATTATTGAAAAAATTTTATCTATCAATTCCCCCATACATATCACTTGGAATATTGGATAAGAAAACATCAAAATCAAATCAAATAATATTCCAAACATATACCCATGAGATCTATAAATCCACACCAAGAAACAAAAAGGTATCACAACTCATAAAAATTTATTTAAAGTTCTCCATTTAGATAATTTATTGTATTTCCACTTAATTTATTATCACATGAACACAAAACACCTACCTCACATGAATTTTCTATCATCTCACAAATGTGAATGTTCAATAAGGTTTTTTTTCAATCAAACTCATGATGTAGACACCATAGTCTTGAAAAATTCCTACATACCCACCCAATCCAAGTCAAGGACATGTGTTTATCATGAGGTTATTGTATGGTTATTATGTGGATTAAAGTTAGTAGGATTTAGATGTTAAAAATTTTGGGGATGAATGAGGATTGATTTTATTTTTTGAATAAAAATTTCAAGGTCCTAATTTTCAAATGACTATGGTATCCTCCTCACTCCCCTTAGAAGAAAATAAGTTGCATCAGCATGAAACCTCAAGGAAAGTTTACTCCAGTCATCATTTTAGAAGTAAAAATGTTCAATCTTATCAAACTGAATTTTTTCTTAAAATTTTCATATAGTAATAGCATTATTTATCCATTAGAAGTTCCATAGAGGCACAACTTCTCTCATTATGAAATCTTCAAATATGAAAAACTATGAATAGAATTAATTATTTAGTACTAACATAATATCTTCACAATTTTATTTCCACCCAATTTATTATAAAATGCGGTATCACAATACAATATATATCCCACCTCACTTAAGTTCAATTAGTTCATTCAATTTCTCTTCACAAGTTGGTTGGATAGGGAAAATTGGCATATAATGTGGCTAACCAAACAGGTTGTTCAATGATTCTAAAGGATACAAGGATTAAATGTACAAGGTTGGCCATAATGAAAATTATTTTCGTGAAAAGGGGGATTTAAACCCAAATAAATTCATCAATCATTTAAAACACATGTACCTCAAACCTTAAATTTTTGATAAGAATAAATCAAAGTCTAGTTAAAGTAAGAAGGTATGGCTCTCTCAAGAATTGAGGTGAATGTAATGAATATGACCATAATAATTTATATGCCTCATAGTAAAGTGATTTCAAATATAATAAAGTTAGTTGTGGCATGGGATTCATAAACATTAGTACTTTTCATGAAATTCCACAAATATTAAAACATTAAATATAGTCATTTACACATTCATTTAAGCTCAATTTCATATAATTTTTTTTATCACTCATAGAAATGGGTTTCAAAAATATCAATGAAAATAATTTCATCCCAAAAGTTTCAAAAACACAAAAAAATGAAGAAGAAAGATACAAATATCTCAAAACAAATGTTTTTTTTATAAGTAAAAGGAAAATCAATTGAAAATACTAAACTAAAAATGTTCCTCCCATCACATAAATGATGAAATTTCCTCAATTAATTCAAATGGATTTAACATGTATGATTATTTTAAAATGAATCACAAAAAGAAGGAAAATGTGAAGGAGAGGTACAACCACAATTATTGGTAGAGAAATGATGGGTTAAGATCTTATATGAAAATATATAAAAACATATAAGCAAAAGAAAAATATAAAATATAAAAAAGTTATTAAAAGAAAATAAAATAGAAATAGAATTATAAAATAAGGACATATGTTGGTTTAATTACCCTAAGTGGGCCTTGGGTTTTGACAAACTCTTAATGGGAATTTCAATTTAGTTATCCCCAGTCTTATGGTGGGTGAATTTTCTTTCCCATGACCAAAATAAATTATTCATTTCATCATATATGTGTTCTTTTTTTTATTACTACATGGATATAGTATGCCAAATCCACCCCATGATAATGATATAAAACTTTAATCAATGGAATAATCAGAGGGAATTTCATAGTACACACCTATTTTAATACAATTAAAGAATGAATAATTAATACTAAATTCATCCCATTTAATTTTAGTATCACATATATCGTTTTACCCAAGAAAACCCACTTTGTTAAACTTTTGAACTCCCTCTAATAAGTTTTCAATAAGTTTGTGGAGTTCCATATGTTCTTCATCAAGAGAATCTTCCTTTTCTTGATCATCGACCAAGGAAATAAACATTTTTGTATGAATCTAAAAATTTAACACAATTAGAGGTGATAATCATTTCAATTTAAACAAAATAATAAGATAATGGTTTCATGAAGATATTAACTCTCTAATTTTGTTCATTTTCAATCTCTTCCTCATTGGAAAGAACCTCTTGTAGTTGATTAGTAATAGATAGAGAGAGGTATTCAATATCATTCATTTCTTGTACCTCCTTAGAAACATCTAAGAAGACTAAGGGGGGTCTTCTGGGACATTGGAAACTTCATAAAATTATAGAAAGTAATGAGAGAACTCAGTTAGCTCATGGGCCATCTCTTCAAAAATTTCTTTGTTCATGTCCTCTCTCAGTCCATCTATGAATTCTTGGAATTTATGCCCCTATTATTTTATTTTCAAAATAACCTTACCTGTCTAACAATAGAAGAAACACCATCCTATTTGGAAAAGGGCGAGACAATAATTTTTTCTTTCATTGGTGGGTAATCGTTCCATGAATTAAAGAAACAATCATTTGAAAACAACATGGAGTATTTTTAAAAATTGGAAAAGAGTCAAATATTTATAATTAGGTTGTGATACTACCTCCCTAGTAACGATGCTACATTTTACAAAATCCTATCGTAGAGAATGTCAAAATAATATTTTATATTAACTATGTTTAGTCTAATTACTAACCTCAGGTAGTCTCTTAAAGATGAGTGCAGTAAAAATAGTTTTTCACTTTTTATATAAAGTAAAATGGGGTGTTTTATATATTTTGGCCATGGGATAAAATGAATGAGATGAAAAATAAATTAATTAAGAAAAAAATGGAAATTCAGTTGATATAAAAACTATAATATTGAATGGGTGATTGGGACAGGATCAATTTTCCAATTGTAATGATATCCTTGTTATATTTAATTCAATCCTCTTCTTCTTAGTTTATTAAACTGAGATTACACGATCATTTCCTCTCAATCCCTTGGTCAAATGGTGATGATGAGATAAAAACTTACTATAATCTTAGTTTGGTCTACTCTCCATCCATGTGTGTGAGAGTTGCAATGAATATACTCAAATGACTTGGTCAATACCCGATTGAGTCTTGTCTTTTCCAAACAATTATGAAACGTCATTACCCCTCTAACATGTACTGATGATCCTTGAGTACTTAACCACTAATACTTGGTCTATTCCATCATATATAAACCAAAACATAGGGGAGGGAGATAATGATCATTGGTAAAATAAAAAAAATAAATAACGGAATTAAAAACCAAATATGATCACATGTGATAATAAAAATAACTATATGAAATTTAAAAAAACATCACATAATAGGGAAATATAATTCATTCAATTATTTCCAAGATCTCATGCATTACAAAATAGAAAACAAACCCTTCAATAATCAATCAAATGATTACCCCACCACGGTAAGGGTAATTGAGATTAATGGGGAAGAATAACACATAAAAAATATATAGAAAATAAAAGAAATAAAAGGGATAAAGTAGAAAAGATTTCCTCATTATTTCACTTGAATGAATGGGATACATTTTAATTGAGTGGAATGATTTGGGAAGAAGGATCTCTCCTCCTTTTATAGGCAAGAATCTATCCTTCAAAAATTTTCATGTTTTTTACCCATTAAATGGATGGTTCATGCATTTCATCCTTCATAAATGTTTTTGATTAATTAATTGTTCGTTCACTCTCAAAAAATTATAGCAAATTTGGACACTGGATTAAGGATTTATGGAGTAAATACTAAGATTTACCTTTTTTGGCCGAGAATTACATAATTATTCCTTAAATTTATAATTTCCAATGGCCTCCTTAATGAATGAAAAATACATAAACTTTATTTTACAAATAATTATATGTGTCCTATATCAAATAGAGGTATAATCACCTCAATTCGAGGCGTTTGGTAAGATTTATGATTCCATTATAGATGTGGGGTACACACTATCCACCCGAAATATTTTCCAACTTCAATGATTTTTAGGCATTTAGATGTTCAAATACGCTCTTGGTACTGAATAAAAATTTGAAGAAAATAAATAAACGAATCATACAAAAAATAATCACCCAAATTTGATTAATATTTTAAATTGTTTTCCCAAAATACAGCTATGATAAAATTCTGTCAAAATTCTAGAATTAACCAAATTTTACATTTTTGCTCAAAACATACCCTAAATCCAAAATTGATCAATATAATCAAAAATTGAAAAATTTGGAGGGTTTAAATAATTTAAATTCATACAAAAAATGAGGAAAATATAAACTCTATAAACTAGTCATGAAATCCATCGAAACATCGCCCCGTTTCCACTCAAGAATTGATAAAAACATTAAAATTTTTCTAGAGGCTGATATTCTACCATCACTGGCTGATAGGTGGAACACCGAGTGACGAAACAGATAGTCTTGCATTTCAAACCAGACCACCAATACTAGTGTCATATATCCAGGTACATTATAGGGAATTGAGGTGAGTGGCCCATGCTATGGTTTGGAATTCCCGCATCAACTCCTCTATGATGTTTGTTACGACCCATACATGCCCATGTAACAATAAGGCATCATCCCCATTCACGATCCAACCTAAATATGTTTCAGAATCTGAAACAATTTCCGTTAGTATGAGTCCATCGGGATTAGATAACTGCCTCCATAATACCCATTCCCAAAGAGTAGAAGTCATAGATAATACCAATAATAACCACTTCACACATGTAAATACCTCATTTCATTTGGACTAGGTAAATAAATCATCGTTTAAATAATACCAATAATAACCACTTCACAAGGATTTTAAGTCACCCAACTATGATTTCATATAAAATATAAAAAAATTAATCAATAACCATAATTTCCCAACCTGTGTAATTTGGGTTTCCCTTATATGTAGATTAGTTATGTCCTGAAACTGGGTCACATACAAATCCCATTAACTCCCAATCTCTTATATAATACCCAAATACTATGAAAAAGAAAAATATACTATGACACCACATTGTAAAGTATTTAACCAGGGTCCACTTAACTTTGGCCTCAATCCAGTGGCCACATAGCCTCAAGTGCACCTCCATATAAGTCATAGGTTACCGAATAGTATTGAGTGTGTAAAGGTGCTATGGTGGGGAGATTATACACTATAATCAGAATAGAACAACAAATATAATAATAAAAATACAATAGATAAATATAAATATTAGAGTAAGTATATATGAACTATCAAAAAGATAATGTAGGGGAAGAATAAACAAACAAGTGCAAAATCAGAAATAAAAAAATGATAATAATAACAAAAATCCAATGAGGTGGTATCAGTACATGGAATCATGGAATCATAATCTATAAAAAATGGGAATATGGGACCAATCATAAAATCATACTATAAAATTCCCCCGTATGCATCATTTAATTTGTGCGTGCTGTAATTAGATTAGATTAGATTATTTCCCAAACATCACATGCTATTGAGTGTAGTATAGTGATAGTCTTGGGTCGTTCCCATAAAAAATTTACTATTGATGGAAACCTTATGCATGGAAACCTTTGGGGGTAGGAGTCCTCATGATTTTTTTTCACTTTGGGAAAACTATTTCTAAAGACTTAAGGTTTGGAATCAAGAATAATTAGGGGATCATGATCAATTTCGTGTTTTTATAGAAAGAATAATATTTAATTCTAAATTGGTAGGATCCTAATGTTTAGGATTTGAAGCAAGAAGAGTTCACTAGTTAACTACATTCTAACCAAGTTGTTATAACTAATAGGTGACTATTCTTTGTTCTAGTGATAGTGACAACCAAGAAGCATTAAGATTAACTTCTAAGGTAGAGAGGGTTATAGGTTAATGGTCATAGCCTATTCTAATTCAACCAGGATAGGGACATTCATTCAAATGTCCCATTGTCAAGGATGATACAATTAAATGGATAGAAAATTATTAGTTACTATATTACTAATGCTTTAAAGTTTCCAAGATGAGAATTAAAGATTTCTTTGAGTTCGGATACCCCCAATCTTGATCCCTACCCTTGGTGGATTATCCACTCATTTAGAATTAATCAGGAAAGGGAATAATATTAAACATATTGAATTTATAAAAAGAAATACTAATTAAACAATTAAAATAACACACATGAAGTGGAATTTATTAGTTGATGAACATGAAATCATGAATTGAAAAAAAATGACATGGATTGAATCACAATTGTAGCTAATTTACATACTTGAAACAAGTATAAAGACAACCGCACCAACAGTTCATCATTGATTTATAATCAAAATGAAGAACAAGATAAATGACATCAGTAATGTAAAATAATATGAAGAACGATAATTAAATAAATCCACATGTATTATATTAAAGTAAAATAATGTAAAATATTGAAGAAATTAGAGTTTTCGGTAGAGGGAGTGGAAGGGAATGAGAGTGGAATGAAAGAGAAAAAACGTTTGCACCACCACACTCTAAAATATAGTTCCCTTCTATTGTATGTATTGAAGGAATATTAACCAACAAGTTATAGTAATTCACATGATGTAAATTCGATCCATGGTTTTCCCATTGAATTTTGAATCTGTGTGTATCTCATGAGAATATCGTCCGAGATTTGGAATGTTGACTCTTTTCCTGACGTGTAACATTATGTCACATAGTGTATCTTCCTTCAGCTAGAAAGAGTTTTGATTTGAATGCTCAATGTCAGGGACTGGTGATTCACATTATGTAAGTATGGTTCACGTCATGTAATGTTGATTCACAACATGTAATGACCAACATAGCCTGAATTTTGTCATAGCTTTCTTCACGGCTTATAGTATGTGGTTGAATGTTACTACTTGTCATGTAATGAGGTTTCATGATGTGTAATAGCCAATTTTGATCCTCTTATGCAATTTTCCCTCTGAAACTATAAATCTCAATTCCTGCAATAAATAATACATACCAAGGGAATTATCGAATAAATCATTGTAAATAATTAATAAAATGATAGAAAATTTTATATATGATTTAAGCTCATCAAATCCCCCAACACTTGGACAATTTCTTGTCCTCAAGAAGAAAGATCTCAATAGGTATTTTAAAAAGGAAAGAAATTTTTTAAACCATAAAACATTCATTATATCCAGGTGAATACAACTATGTATAAGAAGTAAAGGTTAGTCTCCCAAATCATCCTTGCATAGAAAATCAGTCGTTCCTCATAGCTCTGTTCTTTAAAAAAATTAATAATGTTTTAATCACAATTTCTTTTATTTTCCTTTAACTATACACCCATTTTCAATTTACCTCAAATTAAAATATCTCCCATCACTCAACGTGAAATGAAATTGGAGTTATGCTCGTAAAATGAGTACATTATCCTAACCATAGGCCTAGATTGGTTCTATCATCTCCAATTTATAAAGAAAAATATTAAATCAATAATGAAGATTTCAAAAATTAGATTCTGAAGACTTTGAGGCTTTGGGCGGGTATGTAAATAGTGAAAAACATGCTCAGGGGGGGGGGTCTGGAGTATAATACATGAATATCATGATGAGTGTAATGAAATAACTCCTACATAGATAAAAAATTCCACGCTCTTAATAGCTCAATTTCGATCCAGGTATATATTTTAATTGAGTGTAACAAGGGTATCTAGTTACTTTATTTTTATTTTTCATTTTTATTTTTTGAAAGACATGTTTAGGCTAGATCTCACACCCATTCCTTAACCACATATGATCCTTCAAGGGATTCATCGGTCTGAAAATAGTAATTTTTTACTTTCTAACTACATAAGCCAAATCAATTTTTCTTTTTTATTTTGTATTTTTTATTGGAATAAGATAGATGTGGAATGATACAAACTATAAATGAATCATAATCAATTAGTCTAATAAGAAACACAATACATCTCCATAATAAGATCATCCCATGTCACTTGAAAAACTCCCCCCCAATGGTTCAAAGTTAAGTCATGTATTATACAAAGAGCATGGTTTGAAGGGATAATAGGATTAAAATATTTGCATCATATATGGCCATTCATGGAAACTATGGGCTTAATGAGGGAAAGATGTAAGATGGGTCTTAAGAAAAGGTAGCTGAAAAAATATTTCCTCAATCATTGTTAAATTGTATTTGTTCATTCATGGCCTCAAAAAGATCTCAATATATGTTCTGATAGTTTTATATATCCTAGGTATCACTCAAGAAATATGGTTAAAGAAGAATATTAAATTGTGGGATCATAATCTTCTCAATAATAAGAGTAAATAAAGAATTTGAAATCACTAATGTTATAAGACCAAGTAATAAATCAATTAATAGTAATTTTGAAAATTTTGATTTTGAGTTAAATTACTAATCTCAGTAATCATTATAATATTACAAACATAGAAAAAATGTGGATTTCAAAAAAGTTTAAACATATGGTTTTATTTTTTAAAAATGGGTAAAAAATATTTTGGGATTAAAGCATGCTCCCGAATTTAAAAATGTCTCATAAATAGTTGAGATCAGGAAAAAAATCATCTGTATAGAATGTGAAATTAAAAAAACTACCCTACACATAGAAGAAGACAATGTCTCCACTGTATATTTAAGTATTGTGGGAGGGTTATGGAAAATAAATCATTGAACAATAAAATTGAAATTGAATAATAAAAGACTAAGGGAATCAAGAGATCCCTATAAGAAGTGGGATGCCATGAGTGAAATTGGATGTCATGATTTTGAGTTTGGGATACGTAAAGGAGGGATAGAAATAAAAATCATGAAAAAGATAAAACGTTAGATTATAGGTTTGAAACATTTTTAAATTAGAAATAAAGGAAGGTTTAATGTATGATGAGAAATGAAAGAGATTTTATTTATATGTAAAAGGTTTATACAATAAAGCTAAAAGTGACTCATGGAAAAAAGAAAAAAGACTCTTGTAATAAAATCAAAATGATTAATAAAATGAAAAAATAGATGAAATATGGGTTTCCTCCCATAAATCACTAAAAGATGTTGCTAGTATCTAGACAGATGGACCATAGTATCTTATAGTTTTCTCTATCGACTCAGTGTATCCTCATTCATTTATGGATACTCATAGCAGTGTCCTCTAACTCATGGGGTATTTTTTGGTATGATTGATTACTTTAGGAGCATTGTGATAATGGATATTTTGTGGAAGAAAGGGTATATGAGATCTTAGTGGGGGCTATTGTGCATGAATATCTAGTGAGAGATCCTTAATTTTATGATCAATCTCGACCAAGAACCGGGTCACTTGTCAAACAATGATTGATGGTGCTACAAGTGCATTGATGACAATAGATGAAATAGAGGATCTATACATGGCTACTTCAAAACTGAAATATATGAAACATAATACATGAAAAATAGTGAAAAATCAGTTCTCTTCTATATTGATTAGTGTAGTAGTACAACATGAAGGGAAAAATAGACCAAATTGAATATCAAGATGCCCTGATACATATAAACAAAAAAAATCATGGAATGGTGGTCCACAAAAATAATCTTGAAGAATCAAAAATCACCTCTAATGTCCACTCTCGATCAAGTGGTGGTAGTAGATGTACAGCCTAGTCAATGTTAGCAATGGTGGTATGGGATGGTGGGTCATCTATCTAGGTTTGAGTGGTGGTGCTGGAAAGATGAGTTGGGGTAGGTGGTGGGGAGGTGTAGATCCTTAGTGGGGTCATGTTTCTAGAAGCTAGATCAACAAACGAAACCTTGGTGGATGAGGTAGTGGTTGGCCCCTTACCTCTCAAGGCATGATATGTAATTTACTTCTACAAGTTAGTAGGGTCTAATAGTTCTAAAGGCAGCTCAACATGGTTTATTGTGGGGGAGTGGTAGAATAGGAGGGGTCGATAGGTGCTGGTGGTGGATGGGTTCTTTCCAGAGATTAGGGTGGCTGAGGAGTGGTGAAATGGGAAATTTATGCAAAGGGGGTGTAGATGGGTAGAGATCTATCTCATATTATCCATAATGAAAATATGAATGGATTAGAGATTTTTTGGGGTGGGATGGGTGGGTGGATATGTACTCTATGCGGTGGTGGTAGAGGTATGGATATGAGCAAGAGGTGAAATAGAGGAAATGGTGGGAGGAACTGGTAGAGGATCTACAACAGGATGTTCTATGAGATTATCTATTTCCACATGGACTTCTACTGTCAATCGATAAGTTTCATCATAGCTAAATAGAAGCCAAATCTTTTGTAGCATCCAAAATGTAATGCACTCCACTGGTCCAAGGGATGTGAGTGGAAGGGCAGCGTCAAATACTCCAAGATAGTGGTCCATGTGGGTGATCAAGGAGCATATCCTAAATTTACCTCTAGTACTCTGGGTATGAGCCCAATATTCATATGTGAACTGAGTAGAAATGTTGATAGCAGGGCCGGCCATGGCTGCTATTAAGATGAGGACTTCTACCTGGCTCACACTTCCATGAGATTCTTCCATAGAAAACCATGCATCTGTCAAGGCTCTATAAAGGTTCCTAAGTGTTGGGATATATAGATGTGTGGATTTAAAAATCTTGGGATCAGGTACTATTTAAGAATATCATGAAATCATCTGCTGTAGTCACCTCAAATCAGACCTCAGAGGCTAGAGCTGGAGGGTTTGAAATATCTGAGACACAAAAACTCCTCGGTGTAAATATGAAGGCTGATGTAGAATTCATAAACTGAGAAATCATGAGGTCAGACTCCATGTCTGGTGGAGAGATTTTCCACTACTACCTTAAATGTGTATATAAACTCCACTAATAGCTCTCAATAGGTCTCCTCATATACCTCAATAATTCATGAAATATAATGTCGGTCGAGGAGATATAGGATATCATCACTGATGTGAAGGTGGGTGAGAATAGCCATGTTGAGGGGTTTTTTATCCTTATTGGCTTCTCATGTAGCCGTTTTTGGGAGAAATGATTCTCCATATCAGATAATTATATAATGGTGTAAACAGGTAGTTTTTCATCCCCAAATAATTCACTGGGTCTAGTTTGGGATTCGCCTTGAGTACTAGGTTGGACAAGGGCTAAAGAGAGATGTGGGGGAGATCCTACCAATGATAGAGAGGGTTTGGGAGGTTCAATTCCCCATGTCTATTCATTATAGGTTGATCTTTGTGGACCAATTCCAAAGCTGTAGTTTAAGGTCCCACAAATGTATTGGTTTTCACTCTGGGAGTTGGGTGGAGAGGTACAGATACAGGGGGGGTCGCAGCCTAGAATAGAGGGGGGAGGGGATGAGACATGGCCAGGAGGGAGGTTAGGGATGGGGTCATTGCATCTATGAGAGAGGAATGAGAATGTTTTTTCGGTAATGAAGGAGGAAGGTAAAGGGGTTTTAGTTTCACAATTGAGAAAGAGGTAGGTGGGTCATGCCATGAAGGGGGAGGGTGGTTGGGTTGCGGCCGGAAGACAGAGGGTCGAGCCGTGAAGCATTAGATCATGAACTATTTTTTCAATGTCCCAAGGGGTTACTTGAAATGTTACAACATTTCACATCATATAATTATGATTTTTATGAATTTATGGATGAAAAAATTTCACATCTTGAAACTAGGTTACACGGAATGTAATTGAACATTTTCTCAATTTGAGTCTAAACCCTAGTATCTTCCTCCCAGAATTTCCGAAGCAATCTTAGGGAAACTTCTATCCTAATAGTGCCTAAGGTAACCTTCCTTGGGTTCCCTTCAAGTCAGGACTTCCTTTAATATTGATATCTTGAATCATTTATGCTCATATGAACTTCCGGCGGATGACATAACCTTCATGGAAAGGTTCGTGATAGATTTTTATCCTTGTCCATTAACCATTAATGGTGGTCCACATTTTTTCTAATTTCAATGGTTCCATACAGTAATACTTTAATGAGTAAAATGGGTCCTAACCATTGATATTTCATCTTCCTAAGGAATAATTTTAATCACTAATAGAATAAAAGGACTTAATTTCCTGGGATAATGATGTGTCTTTCAATGCATTGATCATTATATTTATTTGTTTTATTTGTATATGTTGTACTTTATATAATAATATTTTATTATTTCTTCCAATTCATCTAATTAATAAAATTGTATTATATGAACTTCTCTAGCCTTTTGAGAATCCAAATTTAGCTTCTTAATTACCCATTACCAGTGATGCTCTAATTGAACTAGAAGATGAGAAGTTTTATCATAAAACTTTCTCAAAGGTGTGGAACCAATGGGTGTTTTTATACAGTGTTATACTACCATTTTGTATAATCCTATTTCAAACTCCAGTCACTTCGGCTTATGTTCACAGACTTCTCCAAATTTTTCTTGATTTCTGAATTTTAAAATTCATCTTTCCTGCTTGTTTGCGGGAGGTAAGGAGTTCTTGTGTTATACCAGATTCTGGATTTTTCTAGTAATACATTTCATATTTATTGGTAAAAAAATTTCCTTGATCATTGATGATAAATCTAGAAAATTTAATTCTTGAAAACACATTACTTTATAGGAAATTTATGACCACTTTTGTTGTGTTATATATTGTAACTTAAGATTCTACCTGTTTCATGATGTAGTCAACGCCAAAAAATATATATGATTTTTAATATGAATTGGGAAATGGTCCCATGAATTTTATCCCCCATACATAGAATATTTCAACTTCCATGATTGGGTTTTTAGGCATTACATTCCTCTTCCCAATGGTGTTAGTTAGTTGGCACCTATTAGAGATTTGACAATATTCTGTTACATTTTTATGTAGAGTGGGCCAAAAAAGTCCACTTTGTAGGATCTTTGAAATATTTCACTTTGGTCCATAATTAAATCCATTTTGTGATGTATGAATCATTCCTACCACATTTTGGATTTCCTTTTCGATAATTCAATGTTTCAATAAGGCATCAACATAACGGTTGAACATGAATAGTTCATCACAATAGTAATTTTTTTTCTTCTGATAAAAATATTATTTTTTCTAGTAGTAGAGGTCTTAGTGAAAATTCATGTGGTAATATAATTTTCAATAATTTAAAACCATTGTTGTACATTTATTCTAAAATGGGTTTCATCAGGAAAATCAAATTTTATGTTGATATCATTGTTTTCCATGGTGAGTGGCAGAGGAAGCTGGGATAGATGATCAGTGATCACATTTTCCATGCCATTGTTATTAGTTATGGAAATATAAAATTCTTGGATATGGATGATCCACAATATCTACCTTGTCTTGGAATCCTTTTTTCTCATTAAATGCCTAAGAGCAGCATGATCGGTGTGAACAATTACCTTGGAGAAAACCAATTAGGAACAAAATTTCTCGAAATCATACAAAAAAGCTAAGAGTTATTTATCATTAGTTGTGTAGTTTAATTGAGATTAATTTAGTGTGTTGTTGGAATAGTAGATAAAACATAATATGGGACCAAATCATTATCTTAAAATAGATCCAACAATGAAGACACTGGCATCATGAATCAATTAAAATTCATTATCTCAATCATGGGAAAAGAATACCTGGGATGCAGTCAAGATTTTATTTAAATTATTCAATGCCTCAAAAGAATATTTAGTGAATTCAATAGGAAATTCTTTTGATAGATGGTGTGTTAGAGGTTGGGAAACTTTTGAGAAGTCTTTTAAAAATTATTTGTAGAATCCAAAATGAACCAGAAAGATTCTTTTACCTTTTAATATTGAAGGCTTAGGTAAATCCTTGAAGACCCAAATCATAGAGGGATTGAATTCTATGCCCTCTTTTTAAATTTTATATCATAGAAAAATTCCTCCCTAGACCATAACTTGACATTTTCCCAATTTGACACTACAAATTTCTCTTCAAAATGTCATAGGACTAACTAAATATTACTTAGGAAAACCTCAAAGGATCTTCCATAAACTAAAATGTCATGCATGATGTTTATAAATATTCTTCTTCCATATCGTGGAATATATCTTTCATATATCACAAAAAACTTCTAGTGTATTACGCATACCGAATGGCATGTTAAAATAATAAAAGGTACCAAATTGACATGTTAATGTGGATTTGGAGAAATCAGTTGGGTTGACTGAAATCTGATTATATCATGGATATCCATCCAGAAAACAATAAAATTCATGTTAAGATAGTCCTTCTAGAATTTGATCAATCAAAGTCAAGGGAAAATTATCTTTCTGGGATTCCATATTTGAATTTATGTAAACCATGAAAACTCACCATCAAGTGATGCTTCATGTTGAGATCAATTCATTTTCTTCAGATTTTCCACTACGAGTCCACCTTTATTTGAAACTACTTATATCAATATCACCCACACGTTATCATAGGTTGAATATATAATTCTAGTATGTATATTTTTTATTTATTCCTTTTTAAAAACATCCAACATTGGTGGTGTGATACACATCTGTGGTAGAAATCTGGGTTTTCCACCTTCATCAAGATGAATTTAGTGGGAGAATAACATATGGTTGATTACTTTATTTCTATCCAATCCGAAGGAAATTTATTCATTATTCATTTTCAAAAAATAAAGAAGTTTTTTCTATTGAAACTGAGATAGTTCAGAGTTACTGGTAGTGAGGTTGAAGCCCCAAAGTATGAATACATAAGAGTACGATGTAGAAGTATCAAATCTAGTGTTGGTGGTTGAATGATTGAGGTTGCAAAATGTGGGAAAGTATCCCTTGAGAGAGGTACATTTAAGCTAAATTTAAAAAAACATAGTCATATTCTTCATTAGGGAATGTCTCCTCAGAGTCTTCTTCTAAGGAAAAATATTCATTTCTCTCTTCGGTAAGAGAGATGGTGTTGCATTCAAATAAATCGTCTGATTGTTTGGAAGCTTTGATGAGGTTGAAGACTACATGTTCTTCTCCGAAATTAAATATTAAAATTCCTGGATTTATGTCTATTAATGTATTTCTAGTGTCCAAGAATGGTGTTCTAAGAATAATGGGGATGTCACCATCTTATTCCATGTCTAAAACTAGTTTGTCTGATGGGAAGATGAACTTGCTGACTTTAACAAATACATCATCGAGAATTCGTCAAGGGTAATTTATTGATCAATTTTTAAGTTTTAGTTATACTTTATTTGGTTTGATCCCTTGAAGTCCCAACTTACAAAATAAACTCATCGACATGTGGTTAATACTAACTCTAAGATTGCATAGAGCTCTTCCAAATTTACACTCTCTAATATCCCAAGGAGTTGAAAAAATTATGAGGAAACTCTTATTTGGTGTAATTTATTGCTAAAAATTTACATATCATTATTAATTTTGTGAAATGACACATAGATATTCTATTTTTCTTTTATTAGAATATATTTGTTTAAGTAATTTAGCATAAACTATCATTTTGAGAAATAGCCTATGCAAAGGGTATGTTGATATGAAATTGATTTAACATTGCAAAATCATATTGTATTATCATCCTTTCTTTCATGTCATTCTCTTCCTAGAAATGGAATCGGTGTATTTTACAGTGGTGGGGAAACATAGATTATCTCTTTTGGTTTCTTAGGTGTTTGGGTGTTTGTGGATGGTAATACCTCTTGGGGTATTACTTGATTGGTCTCATCATAATTTTCTTCTTCTTTTGGTGAATGTTTTTAGGTTCCTCATCTAGTCTTCCATATATTCTTCATGGTTTATGAAAATCCAAAAAAACAACTTCCTAGTACTACAGACTTAGATTCTTCCCTCGGGTATGTCTCTGTATTACTAGCTAGAGTACCTGGTAATCTGTTTGATAATTTCTTTAAGATCTGGCCCATATTAACTTTGATATTGTTTAGGGAATCATGTTGGTTTTTCATCTATTTCTCTTTAGTAGTAATTATCTTGTACTCTTTTTTAATAAAATTATATATGAGCTTCTTTAAGTTACTCTATAGAGGATCATTTTGCTGACGAGGTCTTAGTTGAGCTGGTTGAAACTACTATTGCCTTCTCTAAGGGAAATATTTTTATTTTTCTTATTGTTTTAGTCTTGGAATAGGGTTCATGGTTGGGTAACTCTGTGGCCCTAGAGTAAAATGTGGTTCTTGAATACCTATCTCTTGATAATATCCATAGTTGTTTTGAGGTGGTCTGTGAGCCGGCCACTACTGATATTACTACTACTGCTATTATAATGGTTGATTTTGCAGATTGTAATTGATATAAAAACAATCTTTAGTTTTTTGTTCTTAAACTCCTTCTTTGTTATCCTGGTATAAGTGTGGGCCACTGTACATTTCATATAACTTCATGTTCATTTTAGGAGAAGGTGTGGGCGGTTTAGTAGGTAGCTAGAATGACTCTAACTTCTTTTTGAGTGCTTTGACTTGCACTACTAGTCTGGTATTTTTATCTACATGGTGAATTCCATGCCATGGTGGTCCATGATCACTCTTCTATACACTAGCATTGTGATATACTTCATCTAAAATTTCATGGCCTACCTCAGGTGTCTTGAAAATCATCCCCCATCGGTAGATGCATTGAAAAATGTGTGTGGGGCAGGTTGGAGGCCTTGGTAGATTGTTTTGAGCTAGATCCACATGTCTATTCCATGATAAGGGAACTTTCGCATCATCTCCTAGAATATATTCCTAGAATCCCATGTAGATTATATCTTAGTATGAGAGAATTTTTTATTGCCTTTCTGTAATTTTTATGATTGGATGCGTGGAAATATTTTTCCAGGAACATCATGGATAGATCATCCCAAGTCATGATTGAATCCAGACTTTAAATTTTGATCTAATCTTTAGCTTTGTCCCATATTTAGAATGGAAACACTCAAAGTCAAATTACATCAAATGATACTCCCTGGTTGCGAAAGTTTTTTCACACTTCTAGGATGATTGAAATTTATTAATGTGGATCTTCAATCTGATCCCCACCGAACTATCCCATGTTACAGATCATGTGAATGATTCAATATTTTATCTCAAAGGTGTTCTCATGAATAGGAGGACTCATAATGTTTGACATAACACCATGAATTTATGGAAATCCATAATCCATGATGGTTCTCTCTTAATCCACCAATTTCCCTCTAGAAACTAATGGTAGCGTGTTTGGTGGGTTAGGTGGATTTATACTTGCAGGATTGATGTGGTCTACCATGTTTAACCAGTAGTGTACAAAGATGTACCATTAAATTTTGGTCTATAAGGTATATTTTTCATGTGCACCAAGACTCATTGAACAAGTAAAAAGGCCATAATGCATTCACTATGAGATAAGAAGCATGGACGCAGTGGCATCCCAAAGAAAAGATAAATGAAAAGAAGAGGGAAATGTGGAAAGGGAGTGGTAATCCGGTGTTATTTAGCCAAAATTTATCCTTTCTGAAGCACTGTAAGAATCCTCAACAACAATACCAAAATTTGGTGCACCCTTATGTGTTGTTTAATTCACGTGGGCCACAGTCAGATTAGAATTGACTATTTACCAAACATCAATTGCTTCTGAGATGTAGTATAATTATTTTATAGGATCAATCCCATAGAGAATTTATTGTATAAGGAATTATTTAGCTAGGATCCCTTTTGGGTATGAGTCCTCGTGATTTTGGTTCAGTTTGGGAGAACCATTACTGAAGACTAATGGGTTGGAATTAAGAATTATGAAGGGATCAAGATCGATTCCATGGTTATTCAGAAATAATGATCCTTAATTCTAACTTGATTGGATATTAATGTTTAGGTTGTGAAGAAAGCAGATGTCACTACTTGACTATGGTAAAACCAAATAGTTATACCTAGGAGGTAAATATTCCTTGGACTGAAGATAATGACAACTTACATGCATTAGTCTTATATTCTAAAGAAGAAAGCATTATAGGATATTAGTTATAGCCTATTCTACTTAAACTAGGATGTTGTCATTCAAGAAAATGTCACGTGGTCAGGGATGTTCAAATGAACTAGATAGACAATTGTTATTCATCATGATTACTAATCCTGTAAGGTTACCAAGTTGATAATTAAAGTTATCATTGAGTTCATATACCCCTACTGTTGATCTGTACCTAAGGTGGTTCAACTACTCATTATAGAATTAATCAATAAAGTGAAAAAAATTGAAAACATATTGAATTCATAAATTTAAATAGGGATTAAACATAGAAAACATGCATAAAGTGGAATTTATCAGTTGATGAACATGAAATCATGAATTGAAAAAAAATGAAATGGATTCAATCAAAATTGTAGGTAATTTATTACATGAAATAAGGATGAGAATGACAACAAAAATGGTTTGTCTTAGATTTATAATAAAAATAAAGAACAAGAAAAATGATGTGGTAATGAAAACTGAGATGAAGAACAATGTCAAAATCAATCCACGTGGATTTTGTTAATGTAAAATAATGAAAATTTTTGACAAAATTCAAGTTTGGAATAGAGGGAGTAGAAGGGAACAAGAGGGGAATGAAAGAGAAAAATATATTTCCACCACCATGATCTAAAATCGGGTTCCCTATTTTTGTATATAAAGACTAAATATTACATAAGGTTTACAAGGAATTCACATCATGTAATGATGATCCAGGATTTTATATGTGAATATTTAATCTGGGTGTATCTCAAGTGAATCTCATCCGAGATTTTGAAATTTGACTCCTTTCACGACGTGTATTTGGATGTCACTTAATGTAGCTTAATTCAATTGGTGGGAGTTTTTATTTTAATGCTCCACATCATGGACTGGTGATTCACAAAATGTAAAAAAATTTCACGTCATATAATTTAGATTTACATCATGTAATGAACTTAATTGCATGAATTTTGTCATGGATTACTTCATGGATTATAGTATGTGGTGACATGCTACTACACATCGTGTAATGAGGTTTCGCGATGTGTAATAGCCAATTTTTATCCTTTTCTTCATTTTTTCCTTTAAACATAGAAATCCTAATTCATATAATAAATAACACATACAATGTTCATTATTAAATAAATCATTGAAAACCTTAATAAAATTATAGTAAAATGTATATATGATTTAATCTTATCACTAAAAAAGTAAAAAATAAAAAACGTTGATCTGCTAGCATCTTGAGTGAATACTTGGTCTTATTCTCCTAAACTCCATGTATAATGTAACTTGTCACAACCTTTAATTGGTCCCTTTCCTTTATAGATACCTTATGTCAAATAATATTCTTGAGTACCAAAGGAAGGCCAAGTAGGGTGTAAGATAAACGTCTCAGGAGGCCACCCCAAATGGTGTCTATGTGTAATTCAAGCAGTTCTAATGAATAAGAAGTGTTCAGGTATAAAAAAAGGAAATACAATACCCAAATAAATAACAAGCTATCTCAGGTTCCTACAAGACACATGGAGGGTCTACCTACTTTGTCTTATCATCATTATGGAAGAATGATCAGTTAATATATATATATATATATATATATATTAACAATATATATAGTTTAATTATATATACAATCCACCTATATGAACCAATTACGTGTGGACTTAAATGGACATATACCTATAACACTAATTCCTATCTAAACCGAGGCATAACCTAGACATTTATTACTAGTCTAATGAAACTATAAGCTCAAAAAATAAGTTAGATTCCCAATATCACAATAAGAGTGTGAGAGGGAAATAACAACACTCGGGTGGTGATTGAGCCTTATGTAATCACTCTAACAAAGGTCATTGAACATAAATCCAAATTTCCACCTACTTTCAATGGTGCAAGACATCAGGATCAACACTAAATGTATGGGATCAAGATACGGTCATGCTAAAAATTTCCTTTACCATAGTATCTCATTCATAACAAGGTATACCCAGAGTTATTATTAAGCATGAGAAGATACCTCTAATGTAGTTCAATATAAATGTTTATATATATAAATATATATGGTAAATTCATACTTTCAATTATATTCATGAGGCATAACCTCCAATGCTTCTCATTTTTGAATATCATTATAAACAATGGTTTATAATTCAATTTTGACATTTCATTATTCATGAGCTAGTAGGCATTGTTATACCACCCTTACGACTCATTTAATTTAAGTTATTAAATTAACATAATGGAAAAAAAATAATGAATAAGGATTTCCATGTAATAAAAAAATTTCATTTTCTAAAACATGGAAATCGCATTTTTAAGGATCAGGAGGCATATAGAAGAAGTCATGGAGATTATGGGATTTACCTCCATGAAAAATTTCAAGCATGGGTTTTCCAAAAACCTAAGAGGTACCTCGGGTTCCCTCAAAAAATAATATATCAAGGGTATTTCATTTTAAACTATAATATGACTGCTTAGTAGGTGAATTAGGTGTATACATATTTAACCAAAAATGGAAATTTGAATTGGCACGCCCAAGGGGGTTTCAAATATGAGGTCAACACCCTATAAAAAACTACATTCTAGTAATGTGTATCATGGTTCGATGATCAATTTGATTTGAAGAAACCAAACAAAATGGGATTATTTGAAAGAGTAAGCATGTGGAATAATTATATATCTACAAAGCATCAAAACTCAAAGGATAAATGACATGACCACCTATCTCAAGTCTCTAAATGACTCATCGCCCAGTATCATCCTCATATTTGAAGTAGGTTGGAATATATTTTACAAATGTTCTAAAGTCCTAAAAATAGTAAAATGAGGTTTCACTTAAATATCATTATGGATATCAAAATAAACTTATATATAAAGGGAGTAACTAGAAAAGCTTATAGGGATGGATCTGATTAATCCAATGGTTTGAGAAATAGACACCGGATGACGGAGTTACATTGATGCCCAGCTTGATGGATTTTTTGAGCTCAAGGGAGGAGGAGATCTCATTTCAACTGTTGGAGGAAGAAGAAGAAAATAAAAAATGGTTAAATTCTTATGTTCAGGACAAATGGTCCATTCACCTTAAAATATAGGGGCGCACGGTTTGGGTGCATTGTTTGCAAACCCTGTGAAAACCGTTCGCAAGTCACTACTATAAGAGGTAACATCACATGGTTTGGCACATGGTTTATCTAATCCAGTGAAAACTATGAAAAATAGATCTATCCAAAATCTTAGCAGACCCACACAACTATGTGCTTTAGGTCATATGGTTTAAGACAAATTGTGTGGCTTACATGTGGAAATGTCTACAACCACACGGTTTCAAACAAATCATGTGGGCTGGGCTACATGGCTTTCCCAAATTGTATAGCCTATATTTTTCCTATATTTTAATTACTCTGGGATCCAAACAAGCCTAAAACGCTCAAGGGACCTTTCTTAGGAAATAGTACACATTTACCATTCTCAACCAAAATATTCTAACTGAAAATATATGATTCTCACCTTTATGAAATGATGGGCCCTTAAAATTACATAGGTGAGGTTATTATTATAATAGTCAGATTATTATTCCTAATGACTGGATTATTATTCCAACTGTTATATTACTATTCTAATGGTCAGATTTGTAACGGAAAGATGGGTTCTCTATATTTTATAAATAATTCATATTTCATTCATTCTTCATTAAATTCTATTTACTCTCAAGGTTATATATATTTTCAATTAACAAATGAATATTTTATTAATAACATTATGTTTCCTTTCAAAAATAAAATTTTGTGAGTGAAACCATTATCGGGTATTGAACATATCCAAATTTTCATTTTATAGTTATATTGTTTTTATTTATTTTTCCATTGTAAATAATTTTAATTATTATTTATATATTTATCTTCTAAATGTAATTTCAACATCAATATAATAAAATGTTGCAACTTTAATCATATGGTGTATGTACTTTATATAATATTACATTACTAAATATAAAACATTTATATAATTCGAACAGAAATTATATCTAAAAAATTTCAGGTCATTACACCACTTATAATTGATAATAATATTCTATTATAGAATTTGTGTATTAATGGGAGTTTAACATGAAAAGTTGTAGTTTATAAATACTAGGTTAATACCTTGTAAAAAATTCACATTCATTACATTCCTACTTTACTTTCTTGTATATGGTGAATATGGGTTTATTGGACAAAAGAAGTTCATGTTGAGTCTTAACCAACTATACAGGTTCTTAGTACTGATGGGGTGAGAATATTTAAATGATGAAATTAGTTTTAAGTAAAAATGAGTCGCACCTTATTTACCCCCCACATCAGGTGTTTTTACATAAGACTAATAAGAAATTACATTAATATTGTAGAAATGGTTCCATATAGTTATATATATAGATTATTTAAAATTTTGTTCTTATTAAATATTATAAATTATAGATTTAAATACATTTTTAATGACCCTCGTATAAAATAATATATCCAAATATCCCTTTACAATAATTTTTTTTTAAAACAAATACTATAAGAAATATAAATATGAAAGATGGAAAGAAGGAGAGGAATAAAGGTAAATATTAAGAGGAAACACCACTAACTAGAGGTAGTCATAGTAGGGTCTATTAGCAAAATTTTATTATCACCATTCCTCTAATGATTCAATCTCAACCTAGGATAGTGGTTTAATCGAATATATTGAATACATATACCTTAAGGTTAAGAATTTTCAAAATAATATATAGATTGAGGTGATACCCTATATATATTTAAATTCGTTATGGGAATACATTATAAAAAAATTGATGGAAGAAGAGGATAATATGGAATTTTTATCACCTAAAAATATAGTTCTAATAACACAGTCAAAAACATAATAAAGTTGAATAATATTTTTTAGCCCTTTACAAGTAAGTAATATCATTATTTAAATAATACTTTCAAGGAAATCCTTATAAAAAATATGCATTCAAGAAATTTGTTGGTTTGCAGTGCTATGCATTTGAAAAAGTATATAAAGTTTCATAACTGTCAAGTATACTTAGTTGAAAGTGAATTGTATGGAAATAAAAGTTGTTGAAATATATTTGTTAAAACGAATCATAAGTCATTAAGTTTAGATAAATATGTTTAAAAAATAATTTTAATATAATGAGAAAGATCTTAAACATGATAAATGTTTTTTCATTATTAATTATTTAGAGAAGGATATTGAATTGAAAAAATTGGAAAGTCCCCAAAGAGAATAGTCGAAATCTATTTGAGATATAAACAATGGTTCCACAAGTGGTTTCAATTGAGGTATTTCTTCAAATAATACTGCTACTGGTGGTAATAAAATATATAAATGATCTCAGGATCATCTCACAACCAAATCATACAAAAAGGTATCCCACAACATCAAAAACAACATTTTGTACAAAACATTTTCCAACTAATTTCATATATTTCCTGTCAACAATTGTACAAATGTTTAAGGATAAAAATAACAAAAAATTAACCAATATCTAAGTTGATTATGGGAATGTCAAAGAAAATCATATTTGAAAATTGAGCCCAAAATAATGGGATTTTAAAACAAAAACATCAAGGTACACTAGATAAAAGAAATCTAAACTGATTAAATGTTTAAGAAAAAAGGGTCAGTCGTTAGGTGACCACTCATGATTCAAAAGGTTTGGACACATGTAAATTGAATATTTTCTCAATATGTCGACAAAAAAAGTGGTTGATGTCTTGAATTCTAGGGGAGAAGAGTTGAAGTGTGGAAGAAATCTACAACAGATAAGAAGAGAGATTTGTTCTATAACAAATAGTTTTTGGAAATTTTAACCACCCATTTGAGTTTTACAACATGTTTGACCCATAGCATGAAGATTTTTTGTTTTTACTAACAAGAAAAAACTCTTATAATAATGAAATTAGAAGACCACAATTGTATCTTAATAATATATTTAAAATAAATTAGTCTTATTATGGTTGTAAACCATTGAATAAGTTTGTTGAATTAGTTATTCCCATGAATTAAATAAAGAAAGATGATAATGGTGTTTAACCTATATGTATAAAATGATTCTACCATGGTAATAGAAAAAATCATTGACCATTTCAAGAATTCTATGAAAATCAAGTAATAAAGGAGAAATATGAAATCCAAAAGGGATTAAATACATGAAAGAGATAGTAGTACTGACATGGTGGTTGACACTAAGAGTGAAGTGTTTGAAAGGGTATGAAAAAATGTAATATAAATGATGTTAAAGAGGATTGTAGAATTTTTAATAGGGTAGGAAATGTTTCTATAATATGTATGACTATTTTTCCTAGATATATGGAAGATAAATGGAAAACTCATATTTCATATAGTGAAAAGATGGTTGATGCTAGAAAAGAATCCAAACTCAAAAAAAAGGTTATGTATGTTATGAAAGAGTGTTTAAAAATATGGAAAACTAAGTTGGAAGAGTCTAGGGAACTTGAGAAATATGAGATATATGGATGAGAATTTTTATCTCTAGTATATACGCTTATTCCAATTAAGAAAATGGGTGAATTCAATAGTAAATCTATGCTTTCAAGTGATGGTCAGATCTAGAAAGACAAGAAAAGTGAAATCTTGAAGAGAAATAGAAATTTTAAACAATTGAGGATAAAATCTCTAGGTTGAGAGAAAAATATATGCCTGATTCATCACATTAATGATAAAAAATATCCATTTTATTACAATATTATGTTGGATGTGAATTATAAAAAATTGAATTAATGGTAAAGTTGAAAAGAAGATAAATGTTGAAAGTTATAATCTATATAAAACATGAAGGAACTATCCATCATGGCGATCCTTATGTTTTTCTATACTTGTATTTGAATATAATAAACCATGGTGAATCTTGGAGAGAATATGTTGAGTAGGGCCTACTAAAATGGGTGAATCAGCCAAAATTTTAACAATTATTGCTAAATTTGGAAATCTAGATATCCAATATGAAAAATAAAGTTTTAGGTATGGTTATCACTACCCATTTATTTCTTGGATTATATTTAATATAATTATCAATGGGAGGGATTATCTAACCCAATGAGGATATATAATTCCAATTAAAATGTTTTTATATGTGAATTCAAGTGTAGTGATAATTGATAAATCTCTTTCCAAATATGATTTTTCATCCCCTAAATAAGAGAATTTTAGTGTTGGTCTCACATTTTGAAAATTTAAGGAATGGTTGTTTCCTTAATTAATAACCCTAGTTTTCTAAAAATGTTTTTTCCATGTATACTTAAAGATAATTACTTTTTAGATCATTGTCATAAGTATTTTTTATTCCCACCTTCTCTTAAATGAACGAAAAATGAGTGTCTGAAAGTGGGAGAGAAAATAAATGGAGATATATTTCTTAATTAGAATATTTAGGCTGGGTTGAGCATACCCTACCATATAATTTCAATAGGTAGGATCATAATTATACTTTCCTTTTAATATATTCCCAATTATTTTGAGAATATTTACATAGATCTTTGGAGTAATTTTTGATTTGAAAACATATCTAAATAGATAGATTTAAGTGACCTTTTGTTGAAGATAAATTATTTCAATCAGATCTATTTCCATTGTTAGTGTGATCATTAAATGGTTCTTATTCGGGTGATGGAGTGAGTATTCACCCACTAATGTTAAAGATGAGTATCTATAATTTCATGTGTAAAGGAAATAATTTATTCTAATGGTTAATGCATAGAAATGAATATAAATTAATAATAGATTATGTTGACAAAAATATTTGTGATGAATCTATTAATTGCATAAATTTGATATGTTTTATTTAATTTTTTTAATATATTCGAAGGAGTGTAGAATATATCATGACTTGTATAGAAACTATGAAATATATAATTAGGAATATATTTGTAGTGAAGGGTTGAGAATACTTTCTATCTGGTTATTTGACATGTCGTATGTCTTTTGTAATGGTGATGAATAGTTTATAAAATGTTTTATAAATTCCATAAATCTTGTTTAAGTTATTGCAGAGTCATTTAGATTAGTTAATGTGGTTATAAGATTAATTAAATAATTATATACTTTGGAATTTAATTTAGAAAATTTTTGATGTCATAGATTCTGTATATGCATAATCTCTGATATAAGGGACGTACATTTATAATATCTAGTTCTAATTAAAAGTCATATAAAATAATTTAATATTTGAATAATCATTATATATACACAATGTAACCATCAAAAAAATGTTGGTAGTATTATCTAGTGCAGTTGAGTGGAAACATGTCAAAGTCCACTTTGTCTAAACATGATTCCTGTCATCATAATAATGAAATTAGCTATGTATATATTAATCCATGAGTTGTATAAGCATGATTTACATATATGTAAAAATATTATATATATTCATAATAATCATTTTTCTGTACATATACGTCAATACTTAAGGAAATATCTAGGATTTCCATTTCCTAAAATATTAATTTCTAGAATTTGAAGATTTTTCTGAAATCAATTCATTTGATGCTATGACTATTTTTCATAGATCATAATATCAAAAATTAATTTTAATGAAATATATGCATATTATATAATATTATCATCAATTTGATAATGGATAATCTCAAATAAAAGTATATTTTATAATACATCTCAAATTTTAAATTCTGAGTATCCATATTTTAATTATGCTTCTTAATATCAAATGAGATGATATAAGAGTTATTCTATTATATCAAAAACATCATGAAGCTGTCAATATCCATTATATTATATTTATCAAAATAATATAACATGATATGAGGAAAATATCACTATTCTTCTTATTCATGATTTTTAAAGGAGAATATTTGAAACGATTCATTTCTTATCAAAATAGAGATTTATTTTAGATGCTTCTTAATCCGAACTTTGGTGTTTTGAATATCACAATAATAATTTTCTTCAATATTCTTGTTTAAGAATAAGGAATATCTATGCAGTATGAACTTTATAAGATTTATTTTATCCGAAAATGTGGAATTTTCATAACTCCATAAATCGTGGTATTCTAGAACAAATAATCCAATGCATGCATTGATCATCTGTGGATTCAAATGTCATAAATGATTTTATGATTTAATCATAACAATTAGGTGTGAATCTTGCACTGTAATTAAAAACTAATGAGTTCAAAATAAATTATATTCGGAAAATCCAACTAATCTAAAGAAAAAAATGAGGAAGCTCCATTATGTACTGTTCATACTGTATTTTATACAGTTTTAAAGATCAATTAAATGTGATTTTTTATAAATGTTTTGAGTTTATTTTGTGGAATTAAAATTCAAGGATACTATACATAAAATGGTATATCTCTTATATTGAAAAAAATAAAAAATTAATAAGGGTAGTGATGTAATTTATTGAGGAAAGTCATTTTAAAAAGAAGAAAATGTGGGACACTCATATACAAGAAGACCCATGTGATTTAACCACATGATAGTTTTGGGTGAGAGATGCATGAAAAGTTGTAAGTTATTAATATAAATAAACTATCATGATATTTTATATTATAAGACCTAATATTTATTTTTATATGACATTTCATGTATATAGAAAATGAAATGAGAAGTTAATGACAAAAAATGTTATTTAACAAAGAAATAGAATATTATTCAAAAAACATATATTAGAGTATATTGAAAATTTGAGACAAATGAGTACTCTTGAAGGTGAGGACGAATTCAATACTACAGTAGTACCTACTCTGTATCAATGAAAATTTGCAGAGTAGATTCCATCCATACTGAGATGAAAGAATCAAAAGGATCATAGGAAAATGAAAAGAATATAAAAAAATAGTTTTGAGACCACTTCCAAGGATACATAATATTTTTTAAGTCCATGAAGAAGAAACATATTGATAGATGATTTTCTATAGTTATATATAATATCTTCTAGGTAGTGATTTTTTTAATATATAAGTGATTGAATCCTATGAATTAATCTAAATATCAAGAAGAAAAGATATTTCAGAGCATGACATTCATGAGTATTTATTGAAAAAAATAATGAAGTTGAGTACTATCATCATCATCATCATTGATTTATTTATTAGGAAAAGGAAAGTATAAGTGAAATAAAGGGAAAGAATAAAAGACTAGGGGCCTTGAAAATTGAAATCCGAGAGCCTCCCCTCTAAAAAATTTAACCCCTTTAGATTCCAAAAAAATTCAAATTATGGAAGCAAGAAACGCAGGAGACATGAGCCGCTAGAGAGGCTATATGATCTTCCACTTTATTCCCATCACTACATATGTTAACCTTTTGAATATTGGTGGATAGAAATCCTCATAATTTTCTAATCATATAGGCAATCGAAAAAGGAATATACTCGGTGCCTTACAAGGAATTAAGAAGAATAAGGGAATCAATTTCAACTTCATAGATAGAGATATTCCCCAAGTGGCATAAGTAAAGGCCATTGAGTAGGGTGTGGGCCTCTGTCTGAAGAGAAGAGATGCATCCAAACTGTGCAGTGAAATCCAAGATTATTGAACCCCCAATGTTTCTGGCAATCCCTCTTCCTTTCATAACCCCTGATATATAGGACCCATCTATGATAAAATTCAAACCCATGGGTGGAAGGTTCCCTCATATCCATTGGATTCACAGAGCACTAGCACCATGATAAAAGACTTGGGTGTAGGAAAGGAGCAAATGAAGGGATGTAGTATCCTTCCAGTTACTGGAGAGTCCGACCTGATCAATGAGGAGGTTTCTGATTCTGGAGATTTTTCTTATCGTTGAGGAGTGGAGCTCATCATACCTCTCTTTGTTCATCGATTTCTATAAGCACCAACAACCAGTATAAAGGATGATGGATCAGGCCATTTTTTCCAAACCCCTTTCACTCAAGCCCTAGAACCAACTCTCAAGAAAAGGGGCTTCACACATATTGTGGGAAGAGAAAACTGTAAATTCTCCAAAGATGGACCATACATTGCACGCCCATTCTCCCTCGAAGAAAAGATGGGTATTAATTTCCTCTAAGTGAATGATATAGTAAGAGAACCCGGAAACCATATTGATCCTGCATATTCTAATGTTCTCATCGGTGGGGATCACATTTTTCCTAATTCACAATGTGAGGAAGTTCAACTTCTTTGGAATTTTCTTTAACCACAAAACCTCGTTCCAGGTATTTGTTTACTCTTGGAGAGGAAGAGACCGGTTGTAGTCTTTGTGGGGAAGGTCCCTAAGGAGGAAAGATTAAACACACACGTATCTGGATATGAGTTGATCTCAGTAAGGTCAAATTTGGCCTACTTCCCTTCATTCAGAACGACCCTAATAAAGTTTGGGTAACTAATCACCTCCCTAAATTAGATGTTGGTGGCTGGGAATATCAAAAATCTGATCACCATGCCAGCCCTGTTATGATGTCATATGGATAGATCCCCCTCTCTGATAATTTAGTGGGTGTGGGGAAGAAGAGTTGTTAAAAGATGGAGAATAATGGATAGTAAGGGAGACGTATAGCTTCCATGCATCTTCGGAAAACATGAACAATTGTTGTACATGACCCTCCCCAAAGGGAATGATTTTCATGTATTTCCCAAGCCAATTTTTCATTCCTAAAAATGAGATTGTTTGTGAGTCTACACACATTGATAATGCCTTCTTGAATGAGAATATTCATCTTATCCCAGGACACCCAGTGGGTTTTTCCTTAAGTAAGAGAATCCCAAATGAAGTGGGCCAGGGTCATGTCAATATTGTGGATGAATTATTTTATTACATTCATGGAAAAGAGGGAATGTATTGAATCGTCTAGGAAAATGCTATTAACCATCCCAATCCAACCCCCAGTGGATATAAATAAGTTCTTCGAGTTGAGTATCTAATCAGTGATCCTACTGGTGATGTGATCAAAGTATCAAATTAAAAATCATCCTGAAAATATGGGAGCACCAAGATAGTCAATGGGAAGACTCCCTATTTTCATATCCAGGAGGCGACCCAAGGAGGAAACCTGGATGGAATCACATCTTCTAGAAATTATGAACATCTGTCTCATGCATGTTTTTAGTTAGTCTTTTACCATTTTTAATCATACCTTGGTTGGGTTTTTTTAATATTTATTTCATGTGAATTTTTAGAAAGGTGAATCCTATGGGGTTTTTCATGGTTGGATCATTGTTAGTTACAACCATGAAGTTTTCCCCAAGAAACCATACACCATTTTTTAAAATCATAAGAGGTGGTTCACAGTTAGACCAACCCCTGCAGACACTATCCCTATACTGTGCACCTTGAGATAGAGGAGGATTTCACGGCTGTCACATGATTTTCTAAACTATGTTTCTGCCTAGAAGAAACCATGCACCCCAAGAGTAGGGGACTTGGTTTGGAAAACCATGCCCCCTTCCCAAGAAATCATGCATGTGAGATTTTAACCACCTATAAATTAGATTAAAAATTCCTGAACCCCCAATTTTTCTTCCCATTCACCCTAAATATACTTAAAAAAATTCTCATTATCTTGGAGGATTTCGAGATGATTTATAAGCTCATATAACCTCTTCTATGGAAAAAAATTATCAGATGGAAGGAATCGACCACTCTTCCATTATGTGATCTATTATCATTTAAATTTACCTCTCTCCAATCATTTTGTACCCTTTGAGAGGGTTTATTTCCATTGTTGTTAATTGTTTAGATCTAGGTTTTGATTTAGGATATTTTATTGCATATTGGTCCTAGATTTTGATCTTAGATCTCTTCCTCTATTGTTATTTTGGACATTCTAGATAAAATTTATGGTTATCATTTGATGAGTGTTCATAAACAATATTGAGGTAGGTGTTCTAATTACTAATCCACATTGTCTTGATTATTATCATGTTTAAGTAGTTTTTTCATTTCATTTAAACAATTTGTAATTGATTTATATTAAAAACGGTGAATTTGATTCCCTAAAATTGGGAGAACTTTCATGAATCCCATTGGACCCATTAGAGATTATTATATCAGATTTGATGGATTCTGATGGGGTGTACAAATAGCTTTGAAATTATGACTTATGAAATTTAAAATGAGATATAATCAGTTATTTTATCTAAATTAAATTATTGTATCATATTGATAATGGGAATTAAATGGGTTTTTTTATTAACCATAAAGGGATAAATAATTGTTTAATTAATTGTTTATAATTTGATTAATGGGAAAATTGCTCATGTTATTAATTGTGATTAAAGTAAAAAATGGTTTTTACTGATAAATAGAATGATTAATGATGATGTGAATGATCGATAATAAGTTTTCTGATATTGAAACTTAATTTATATATTATGATATATGTGATTGAACAATGAGGTGCAGGTCAGGAACTGATACTCTAAATACCCATGAGGCACTGGACTAAATTTTAAGGACCCTGATGTATGCATGTGAAAATTAGTTTTGGGAATGTTCTTGATTCTCCAAAAACCGATGGGATTCCAGAATAATTCTCTAGGCCCTTAATATAAATTTATATGTGAATATTAATAATCTAGTTTGTGTCAAGGACCGATTCTCCAAATACCCATGGGATTCTAGACATTTACTCTAGGACTCGATGCATGAATATGAAATTATAATTAAATAAATAATAAAATCCATTATGTAATGGATTATTATTCCCTATGGTATATGGTTTAGAAGCTTGCATGGTATGAAGCAGGTATGATTGTTTTGAGTGTCACCGTAAACCCAGGGGACTATGTGATAGATTTAAGGTTATAAAATGTGAAATTTTTTACTTTATCATTTGTAATTTATTTTTTATAAAACATTATATATTTTTGTAGGCTGGATTTTGCTTTAGAATTTATTGGTGGTGGCTAAATGATTTGAAATAACATGCTACTTAGTATTCATATTCAATACATGAATAAACATTGTGTTTTTAGGATGGGAAAATGGAAAGAGCCCTATGTTAGATGGATGAGTAGGTATTTGGGATGGTGCATGGATGATGAAACCGTACATGATGTAGGTATGAACATTCAGGTTTTCAGTGTGTCTTTATTTTGATTTTTCAATTAAAACTCGAAACATATATGGCATGACATATCTACTCCATTGGTTTTTGGTCATTTTCCATTTTTTGATTTATCATGTGATGCTGGATGATGATTAATTATGGTAAAATCAGGATTTTTTATCATTTGGATGTTGTCTATTTATTTATACTATTTTTATACATTGATAAAGAGTGTATAGTCTCCCTATATTGCATTTTAAAAACTCAATATTAGTCAGCAGCCTCTGGCGTATGGATAGTCGCGCCTGAGGTCACATGATGAACTAGATGAGGCTGTTGACACGTATAACCCATGTTAGTACATTAAAACATGTTATTAAAGGTGTTTTATTTTATTTTCAATTTTCTCATAGTTTGGGAATGATCGATCGGAAAGTAGAATGAGTTTATCCTTGTTCACGATCTAATGCCTGGTGTAGAAAACCCATGTGTAGGGGAAACCAATGTACCTAGGGTGGTATTAGTATTTTTCATGTTTTCAGTTACAGTTCAATGTTATTTCACATTGGGTGATGCACATGTTGTGTGATGTTATTTGTTAATGAGATTTCTCTTGTGGAAAAGTATGGAATGAAATTTGAGTATACATGAAACATTTTAGGTACTCCGTATTTTATGTGGTGTTCATCATTTAAGGCATGCACAAAAAAATAAGGTTTTGGATTAGTTTTTTAAATAGAAATTCCATTCTTTAATTGATTTATTTAATGTTAAGTGGTTCCAAATAAGAAATTGATAACTTTAAATGATTTTAAATATGGTATTTTAAAATTGAAAAAGTGCTAGTCTAATGAGAAACTCTGATTTATGAATGTTTTTTCTATATGTTATCCATGACCAAGGTGAAGGATGATTGAGGGTAGTGGTAGTGTCATGGTTTTCAAAATAGGGAAGTGTAAGAAGAATGAATTGTTATGGATTTATGTAAAACTCTCTTTTAAATGTATTAGTGTTATGTTGGGATTCATAAGATGTGTGTTGGTAATTCTAGATAAATTTATCTATGAAGATGATTTATGGTTGGATGATAGTAGGACATTGATGGAAATGTGCCTCCAGCAGTGGAACCAGAGGCCCCAATAGTTCTGAGTGTAGATATAAGAGAGATTTGATTTTGATAACATTGAAAACTTTATTAAATATATTGAAAGATACCTAGTTCTGGTTGTGAAAAATAGGTCTGATTTGACCAAGGAGTTCCATTTTAATCACCCTCTGACTTTCACTATAGAGGGTGGTCCTGTGGAAGTTGAGTTTTGGATTTAATCTGTCAGGGAAATATAGGACAATTTTGAGACTCCTGCAGAGAATAGAGTCATGTTTGATTCATATATATTGTGAGGCTCATCAACAATCTGGTGGGATATGTAATTTCAGTGGTTCGGATGCCACCTAATAGTGAAACAAGCCTAGTTTACCACATGGCCTCAAGCGCATCTCCCCAAATTCCATAGGTTTCCAACTAGAAATGAGGTCCAAGGTGATAATATTGGGGAGACTATTCCCTTATTGGAAGAGTAAAACAAAGCATAAATAACATATAGAGAGTGGAATAAATAACACCATACAATAGAAGTAAACAATAGATGACTGATAATAAAAATAACAAGGTTTCATATCATATACAATATGATTCATGCCACATATTTCTGAGAAAAAATGAAAACAAGTCACAAGGATATCATATATAGTGCAAGATCAAACGGTAAAAAAGGAACAGAAATATTCCAAATAGCATCGTAAGCCTTGGATTAGTCCCTTACTCTCCTACTCCTAGGCTGAATATCAAGAACCTAATGGAGGGTTCTCATTCTTGTCTACTGCTGCAACCATATAATATGTTTCGGCCCATATCATATCCCAAATATTGTGTGAGACAAATTCCCAGTAGGCCACCACTCATGGATTGTGCCAATCTGTCAGTGAGTATATGTAACTGGTAGTGTATAATAGTGAAGCAATAAGAAAGGAATTACTCAAAAGTAAACAGTCTTACATGCACTGGTTCTCATTTATATCTAATTAACAACTCAATTACATTTATTTTAATAAGTCTCGAGATCCGGCCTAAGATCAGTGATCTCTTTATAGTAGTAAGAACAACATATACCTCAGAATTCTATCTAAACAAGTATAAGAGATGACCGAATCCAAGCTTATTTTTGTCTTAGTTTATGCGTCATAAATAACATAAATATTCATCTATAACCCAAGCCTATCCTTGACATTAAAAAATGTAATTCAATTATCATTCTTGTTTCCAATATACCAACACCCTATAAGCCCATACCAATGATCCTCTCAAGGACCTGGTATCACTAAATGTTTGGTATAATTTCATGTCAATTTTTCCCGTCCTTGGAAGTCCTATAGGGAGCTCCAAGTATCACTCATGAAAAATACATGCCTCTCAATCCCATCCATGTAATACTATAATAACCATGATTCACTCATCATTTAGTACACATCCTCCATGATCCCATCCAAGGTGTCCATGGTTCACTTACAGATTAACATTAATTAATAACACCATTAAGCCCATCTAAGGAATTTACGAGAATCTAAAGTTTTTTCAAGGGACCAAGGTAAAATAGACATATAATCCTATCAATTGAATTCTAACAGAATACATTATTCACTTAATGCTCTTTACCATTAAACCATAGTAGGTTAATGTTAATATGTTAATAACTTTCTGGAGTGAAACCCATAAGCATTTCACTACTCACCACTAACAGTGTCGTAAGCTTGGAAAAAATTATAAGGCTTGGTCTATGTTTACTCACATGAGAATCATTCAAATAACATTGAACACATTCAAAAAACTATAAAATGACTTAAAATATTTGTTAATTGAAATGGACAGGTTCACAATTGGAGAAAAACATCAAAACATGCTTAAAAGGTATAGTCTTAAACATTGTTCAAGGGGAAATTCATCTATTCCATACCATTAGAAAATTATACTGCCATCTAACCACATGGAAAATTCATCAAAAAATCAACTCAGTTTAAACAACCAACTGAAGGGACTCAAGGCATAATTTATAGGTACCCTAGGACAAATGACCATAAATTGGTCAAACTGGGAACTCACCCAAGGGGAGGCCCTTAAATCATGAAAACAACTCGTTGCAGGATTTGTATCACCCATTCAGTTACCTAAATGACAACAGGTAACAAAATATTTGATTTATAAATTAGGGAAACATCTTGAAAATAGGCATTCGATACTCCGACATATATAAACATCTTGAAAATTAGCGAAAGGCATGAGACCACCTACCATATGCCTATGTAAGATAGCTCATCCAGTATCAAGATGTAATTCACCCTAGTTTGGGAGAAATCTAAAGAATAGATGAGGAACAAGATATCAGGGCATATGATCCTAAATCCAAATAGAAAAATCAATATCCAGAAGAATAGAATAAGGCTAAAAAGGAAATTAGGCATTAATATTGTGGATCCAAGGAGACAAATGATGCTCGATTCAGATAACATATAGAGAGTACCTCTAAAAAGGTAGAATAGGTTTCACAAGAGATCCAAACCCATGGGGAGATGCTTTGAAAAAAATGATATGAAGGAAACTGAATATTAAAACATTTTGAGGGAAAATGGTCATTTTACCCAAAATATCTTGGTCACACAGTTTCTGCACATGGTTTTTCTAACAATGGGAAAATCTTGTGAACCCTTTTACAACCTTGGGGCCTAATGCACAGTTACCTCACATGGTTTAGATAACCATGTAGTAACCATTTGGAAGCCTCTATCAAAGGTATGAAACATTTTCAAACCTATCGCATGGCCATGCAGTCGCTACGGAACGGTTTCTTAAACCATGGACCATGACCCTCATGGTTTATCCTAACCATGCTATTATCCCAAAACACTCTACTATTTGGGTTTTGGGATTCCAACGAGCCCCAAAAACCACTTAACCTTCCACAAACTCAACAGGCATAACAATTAGGTCGTTTTTAAGCATTTATATGAGGAATAGATGGAATGTTCATGATCCATACCTCCAAGATGAATCGGATTCTTACAAACTTAATTCCTTATAGTAATTCACCCCTAAATTGACCTTATGAGGGTGGTTTAGAATTATCTAAGAACAACTCCAACCACTAAAATCAAATATCAGCCTCCCTCTCCTAGGTCTCGTATTGCATTCAGCCACTCTTCCATAGCACCCTTAATAACGGATTTGATCGGGCCCAAAGAACCTTCATGATACAATCCAAAATTCATATATGATTCTCCTCGAAGGATGCATATGCTTGTAAATCAACCTCCTTGGGCTGTAAAGCATGATATGTGTCTAAATAGTATCATCACAACTGAGAAATATAGAATACATTGGGCATAGCCTGGTACCTATTAGGCAACTTCAACTGATAGGAAACTGGCTTGAATCTATCCATAATATCAAATGGTCCGACATATCTCAATAAGAGCTTACCCTTTCTCTTAATCCTCTTATGTATCAGCCTTAGTGAAAAATGTAGGAAAACTCATTCCCCAACCATAAACTCTAGAGGTAATTTGTATTGATTGGTGTAATATTTTTTAAGAGACTGCACAGTAGACATCCACTTCCAAATCAACAGAAACGGTTTAGTGGTCTCATGGACAAGATGAGGTCCCAACATAGTTTCTTTTCCTGCTTCCAGCCAACATAGGGTTGATTGGCATGACCTACCATACAAAGCCTCGTATGGCACCATCTGAATAGTATCATGAAATCTATTATTATAGGCATACTCCACTATGGGTATATAATTCTCCCAAGAACCCCTAAACTATAGGAAACATGCCCGAAGAATGCCCTCGAGGACTTGAATTTTACACTCTAACTGGTCATATTTTTGGGGCTGGTAAGTTGTGCTCAAAATCACTAGTTTACCCAACACCCTCTGTAGTCCTTTCTAGAAACAATAAGTAAACCAGGTATCTCTATATGAAATTATAGAATGTGGAACCCCGTGAAACCGTACAACCTCTCTGAAGTAAAACCTTCCAAGATCATCAACACTGGAGGTTCCCATGAATATTAGGAAATGTACAACTTTCATGTTCCTGTCAACGACAACCCAAAATGAATCATTACATCGAGGTGACCTCAGTAAACCCATCTCAAAATCCATCATGAAATCATTCCATTTCTACTATAGAATTGGTAGTTTTTGTAATATTCAAGTTAGACATTGGTGATCCATCTTTACCTACTAATAGTTGGAGCATCTCATGACAAAACTAGCTGCATCCCTTTTGATACCTGGCCACCAATACTAATAATGTAAATCCCGATACATCTTGGTGACACGATGATGAAATGCCCATATAGAGGCATAAATATATTTCATCACCTCTTCACGAATGTCTATTGAAAACCATAATCGAACTTATAAACATATAAATTCATCCGTGCCTACAAACCAACTAGGTGGAGAGTCCACACCTACCACACACTCCCATAGAACATGTCCTTCATAATCCTACAGTTGCCTCATCCTTATTATATCCATTAGAGTAGACATAACATCTAAATATGAAAGCAATGTTTTTCACAGACTGTTGTGCTCCTCTAAATACATCTCAGAGAACAACACCATAAGTTTCCACTCATTATTATCCTGTTGCACTACCTAAACCTAAGACCTCCCACTCAATGAATTGGCCACTACATTGCCTTTACCAGAAGTAAGAAATATCAAAGTCAATAAACTAAATGTATTCTACCCACCTTCACTGTATAAAATTTAGATCATGCTGACTAAATATGTACTTGGGGTTTTTGTGATCCGTTTACACCAAAAAACGCCCACCCAGTAAGTAATGTCTCTAATAGTGTAATGCATGAACAATTATAGATAACTCCAAAACGTGTGTCCGGTAATTTATCTCATGGGGCCTCAACTATCAATATATGTATGTGATAAATTGATCCCCCTTCTTAAGAAATTCACCTAGCCCAATACCCAATGCGTCATATTACAAAATGTAACTCTTTCTTGGCTCTTTGAAAATCAATACTGACGCTGAATTTAATCTCCCTTTCAGCTCTTGAGGGGCTATCTCATAGGAATATGTCAAAACATACTTTACACCCATTTGAGTCATGCATGTTAGCGGTGATACTAAATGTGAGAAGCCTTGTGTGAATCACCTTTAGTAACTATCCATCCCTATGAAACTCCACTCCCCAAAGGCATTCTTGGGATGCTCCTAGGAAATTACTACTCTCACCTTCTCTGGGTCCACAGATACTTATATCTCCGAGATCATGTGTCCCAGGATGTAAATCTGATCCATCTAGAAGTGGCACATAGTGATCTTAGAAAATAACTGATTCCCTCTCAGTGTACTCATTATGAAATCAATATGTTTGGCAATGTCATTTTAATTATGAGAATACACCAAGATATCATCCATTAAACCATGAAAAATGAGTCAAGATAAGGATGGAACACACAATTCATCAATTCCCTGAAACCCGCTATCATGTTCGTGAGACCGAATGACATAACAAGATACTTATTCAGACCATACCTGGTTTGAAATGATGTGTAGGGTATGTCTGATGATATAACACACACCTGATGATAACTGGATCTCATATTGATCATTTCAATGACTCGAGATCCACAAATTGTGCCAAAGAGATCATATATTTATGGTAGAGGATACTAGTCTTTAACCATCAACTGTTTCAGTTCCTAATAATCCACACAAATCCTGAGGGTACCATCCACCTTATTTTCAAAAAGTACTGGTGAACCCCACAGAGAAGTACTGGGCCAGATGAAATCCTTAGCCTCTAAATCCTCTAGCTTCCTCTAGATCTCTTGAAACTCTAAAGCAGCCATACTGTAATGTGGGATGGATACCATTGTCGCTCTTGGAACTAGATCGATAAAAAAACTCCACCTCTATCACTAAGGGTAAACCTAAAAAGTCATCTGGGAAGACGTCCCTGAAATGATCAACCATTGGAGGGAAATCCATCAGATGTGTTCCCTTGTCATTTAGATACAAAATCACTATCTGGGTTGTCATTTTTCCCAACCCATGATGTTTCGGTCCAGCTAAACTCCCCTAGACATCACATTCACCTTTTTGTAGAAACGATCTTCCCTCTAGCGATGTGAAACTCACCCTACAATGATATAAATCAATAAAGGCGTTCAAGGAAACTAACTAGTCCATTTATAAAATTAAATCAATACTTATAATATCTAGGAAATAGAGCTTCCATGTGAAGTGACACACACCAACCTCATGGGGGAACTCCTTTCACTGTTGCACGCCTACAGTTTTAATCCCAAAAAGAGTTTCTAACGTCATGAAGCCTTCATAAGCAAAAACATAGAGCCCAAGGCTCTCCATGATGGGAAAAAATATAAAACTATGTAAAGATCCTATATTAAAAAAAGTAAATAAGAAAAGGCAGAGGGTACTAGAATAGTTCCATTGATATTAGAAGGTTTGGGATCTTGCTCTTACTTGTTCTGTTGCACTGCAAATGTTTGGCATGTACCATGGCCCTAAGAATCTTCCTAGATACCCTGAGTTGATCCACCCTGTTGTCTCTATGAACCTGAAGTCTAACTACCATGGCCAAAATTACTAACTCGGCATGAACATCCTAATTCATTCCAATTTCCTATCCGTTGAGAAGCTACATACCCTTCTCTTGAATGTGGAGACAGTAAAAACCCACTCTCACTAGCCGTTGGTTGAAACGTCCTGCAAAAGAGCTTAATATGGAACATCTTTCCGCAAGATCGGTATTCGACTAGGTATTACGGACCCTGCTACCTTGTATTCCCTAGCCTACCTTACTGGTAACACCTCACCTAGCTACCAGAAGATACGTTCTAACTGCTCACATCACCATGAGGAATCTCCAGATGAAAATTCCTATTGTTGGTCAAGACAGTTCTAGATCTAGGTGTCGAACCACCATGGATGGCACCTCCAAATTCACTCAGGTTATACTCAATGATTTGCCCCTGATTCACTAAAGATGAAATGGTAGTGAACCTAATGACTTTTAACTATGATTAGATGTCATACTTTAGATTTTCCTCAAACTACCTATCCTTTTATAGATCATCACCCATCATAATAGGTGTGAATCATTGCAGCTAAGTAAAATTGTTCGAATGGTCCTTCACTAACAATGTGCCCTACTCCAAATTTATGAAGTCCTAGGATTTATTAGACCTTAGAATTTTGGGGTATTAACAGTCATTAAGGAATGTTTAAATTTCACCTCATGCTATATCCCAATGATTCACTACCTGAGTAATCATGTCCCACCATCTCTTGGTGGAATCACACACCATGTACATCGTGAACTTTACCCTCCTCTCAGGAGGCATCTCTAAATGCTTGAAGATTGAAATCATGGCCTCCATCCCTGACTCTATAGACTATGGTCTTCCATCCCCAAAAAACATAGGTGGATGATGCTGTAGGAACACACGTGTTAGCTTGGCCATTAATGTGGAAGGTTGTGTCACTCCCTAAAAGGTTTGTACGAACCACATAAAGCCTTCAAAAAACTATGTATCTGCACCTATGTTTGGTATAACAATTAGGGCCAAAACTGGAATGATTGGAGGATACACTCGTATACCTTGGCCTACCACCTCTCAAGTATGATCTTAATTACCCTCTAAAAATACAACTAGATGTTGTCATGGTGGAATGACTCTACAATGTCAAGAAGGCACCTTAATTTTAGATCAAAACAAGGTCACAAATTAAAATCATAGAACAAATAGGACATGTCAAAACTTTCATCTAAAAACACATCCCTATTCCTACCCCATGGGTTTGGTCTAAGAATAAAACAATGATAACCACTACTGAAATGTCACTTCTAAGGTTAACTCTTTTCAAGTTCTCTGCAAAAGAAATTTTAGTTCACTTGATTTTCACAATTATTCCTCGTTTTTAGCTGATTCCACTTTCCAAACTCAGATTGGAACTCAACTCAAGCTTATCATCTTCACTTCTAAAAAATGTAACCAATGGTATACTGAATTCTGACCTGTGGTGTCTCATAATCCCCATGAATCAAAGCTTGGAATCCAACTATAGAACATGGCAGCACAATTCAATATAAAGTCGAAACATGATCCACCAAATTCTGTTCCAAGGGGGCCCATACACCTTAGGAACCAAATCTTGTCCTCCATCAAATAGAAAACATAGAACATACCAATAAACCTATGACAACAGCAGGCGTATCTATCACGACACTCATTACAGCAACATCCAATCAGTAATGCATCTAAATGGAATGGAAAGAATTCATGGAATCTGATTTCTGTAAATTTTTTATATGATGCATGATATAGAATACCCTCATCTCATTGGGTTTCGACAAAATAAGATCACAATAATATATTTAATAGAAATAAAAACTTATTACCAAATCACAATTCCTTATTATCGTATTCTATCAGTTCTAAATAGTAATGAAAACTTGAAAATAAAACCATTGAAACCACTTTGTAATGTCCCGTGTCTAGATGCCACCTAACAGTTCTCCAATCCTGGTTGACTGTATGGACTCAAGTGCATCTCTCCAAACACCAAATGTTGCTGACTAGTAGTGAGGTCCAAGGTGATGATAGTGGGGAGGCTTTTCCCTCATTAGAATAGGACAACATAGGGGAAATACTATACAGATTAAAGATGAAATAATACTATACAATAGAAAAATAGAAAACTATTAATAATAAAAATAACCAGGTGTCATATCATATACAAAATGATGCATGTCACATGTTTCTAAGAATACTTACAAACAAGTCACAAGGCTATCATATACAGTACAAGATACAAAAAGTTACAAAATGAACCAAAGTATTCCAACAACATTTCAACCCCCGATTTGGTCCCATGCTCTCCTGCTACTAAGCGGTATATCAAGAACCAGATGGAGGGTGTTTCCATTGTCTACTCCTATAACCATATAATCTGTTTGGGCCCAAATCATGACCCAAACATGTTGTGAGACTGAATATCAGTAGGTAACTAGATATAGTCTGTCCCAATCTATCAATGAGTATATATAACGGGCGGTGCATAATAGTGAAGAAGTAATCTAGGAAGTACTCAAATGTTAACCATCTTACAAGCAGTAGTTTTCATTTATATTCAATTAACAAATAAATCACATTGATTATTATATGTATCGATATCTAGCCTACGTCCGACAATCCCCAGTATAACAGTAAGCATGAAAGATACCTTAGAATACTATCTAAACAAGTATAAGAGAATACCAAATCCAAACTTGTGCTTTGGAATTGCAGACGAGTCATAAGTAACTTCAATATTCAATTATAACCTAATCCTATCCTTCACATTCCTAAACTGAAATTCAATTATCAATCCAGGTTTCAATCTACCATCACCCTACATGATCGTCCTAGCGAGCTTCTCAAGGACCTGATATCACTCCAGGTATGCTATAAGTCCATGTCAACAAAGACCGCCCTTTTCGATCCTATAAGGAGTCCCATGTATCACTCATGACATATCCATGCCTCTCTAACCTATCCATGGCATCTTATAAGAACCATGATTCACTAATAATTTCATACATAGATTCTATGAGCCCATCCATTGTGTCCATGGTTTTCTCATGGATTATCATTAATTGATAAAACCATTGAGCTCGTCCAAGGCATTCCAAAGAATCTATGGTTCACCCAAGGGAACAAGGTAAAATAGACATATAATAAAATCCATGGAATTCCAAAAGAATCCATGATTCCCCAAATTCTATTTACCATTCAACCATAACATGTTCAATATAATAAGTTAAAAACATGCTGGGGTCGAAACTATAAGCATTTCACAACTCACAACTAAGAGTTTCACAAGCAAGGACCAACCTCTAAGGATTGGTCTATCTTTAGACACATGGGTTTTATTCACATAACATGAAATACATGTAAAAAAATTATTACATAGCTTAAAATATTGGTTAACTCGCATGGGTTGGTTTATATTTGGAGAAAAACATCCAAACATGCTTAGATATGCGTAGAATCTAACATGTGTCTAGGGGAAATTCATCTATACCATACCCTGAGCTAATTAGAATACCATATAAAAACATAGAAATTTTATTCAATAATAAAACTTATTTTAAAAACCCAAAAAATGTACTCAAGTCATACTTCATAGGTACCCTAAGCCAACTAATGATAAATTGGTCAATCTGGGCACTCTCCCAAGGGGTGGCCCTTAAATCAAGGAAACAACCTATCAAATGCTTTTTAAAACCTATTGAATTAACTAAACGATAATAGGTTAAAACATGTTCGATTTATCAATCATGGAAACATATCTAAAATGGGTGCATGACACTCTGGAATATATAAACAAATCACAAATTAGTGAAATCCATGAGACCACCTACCCTATGCTCATGATAGGTAACTCATCTAGTATTAAACGTAGATTCACCTTGGTTTGGGAAAAATATTAATAATAGATGATGAACATGATATTAGGGAATATGAGCCTAAATCCAAATAGCATAATCGATATATAGATGAATCAAATAAGGCTAAAGAGGAATCAAGGCATTACCATTGCAGATCTAAGGAGAAGAACATCGCTTGATTTTGACAATAGAAAGAGAGTGGATCTAAAAAGGGATAATAGGATTCAATGGGGATCCAAAACAATGGCTATTTGTTGTCCAATGAAGTAGTTGATGAAAATTTATGTTTAAAACGTTTTGTGGGAAAAGGGTTCATTTTACCCAAAATATCTTGGTCGCATGTTTTCTACACATGGTTTGTCTTGCCATGTGAAAATCATGTCAGGCCTTCTATAACATTGGGTCATAACACATGGTTACCTCTCACGGTGTTTCTGACCATTTGGTAACCATAAGGAATCATCTTTCAACGGTTTTCACCTTTTTCAGACCTACTGCATGACCGTGCAGCCACTACCACATTGTTTCTTGAAACAGGGCCAAAGCTACTTCCTCGCTTCGCATAGTTTCTAAAACTGTGCATCCTGACCCACATAGTTTCTCTTAACCATGTGGAAGGCCCAAAACACTCCAAGAGTTGAGTTATGGGTTTCTAATGAGCCTCAGACACCCCCGAACCTTCCACAACTTCAACTATAATAACCATTAGGTCATTTTTAGGAATTTAAAAGAGTAATAGATGAAATGATCATGATATATTCGTCAAATAAGAACTGATTTCTTATAGGATATTCAGTATTGGGATGGCCATTTGGAAAACAATGTATGGAAATACTTCTAGGAAATTCTTTTGGAAAACTTTTTCCTAGAGACGTTGATGTAGTAGAGGGTGTTGGAGTTTATATGGCTGATCTAGGGAGGCATGACAGTGATGAACTATTCCAATCCATTAACTAATTTGTTTCCCATTGTTCCATTACTATTAGTAGATGAGTCAAATGTGGCAAGTTATTTTCAGGATGGACTTAAATGTAAGATTAACTCCCATATTAATATCTTTAGGCTGAAGAAGTTTTCTATGGTTTTAATTAGACTCTCATTTACAAGGGAAACCTAAAAGAGAATTATAGTGGAGTATAGGTGGTTTCTACTGGATGACCAAGAGGTACATCTTCCGATGGTAGGAAGCGTAGCTATGAGAATGTTAACCAAAAAAATGGAAAGTAGAGTGGCCGAGGGGAAGGAAAAGTTACTTATATAAATACTGAATTGATTTACCATCAGTATGGTAGGATAGGTTATTATTATAACCAAGGTCCTGCACCACAGATAGAATGTCAATATTGAGATAGTATGGGACATCTACATCAGTTCTATAGGAACCAATTATAAATGGGTATTAATGGAGGAGTTGGACTGAACTGGAGTATACTAAGTGGGTCTTATACATTATACTAGTCTTGATGTTGGAGTAATATTTTCTATGGTGGTAGAGGTGGTGGAAATGGTACTTCAGGTCAAGAGTTCCCATATCAGTATAGGAGAGTGACACATGGGACTCAGACTACATCCTAGGGTAAAGAGATATGAAAGTTGCATGATGTTCATCCTACACTTTTGGATAGTGGGGCTAGACCATTAAACATCTGAGGTATTATTCTTGTAGATTCTATTATTTATAGTGCTTTATTTGACATGATAGACTAACATTATTTTATATCATATCAACTTCTGAATGGTTTCATTTTGATGCTGGTCTTTGTGAGTGGGGTTTTGGAGATCAACACACCACTAGGCGTATTGTAAAGGGAAATTTGTTTATGTAGGGGATGTTCTCAATTTGTTGTTGAGTATCGTTACCTTTTGTATCTTTGAATACATGATATTTTGGGTTTTTAATTGATTTTTCATATTGTATGGCTGGTATATTACTGATCCCACATCGTCTGTTACCATAGGAGAGTATCCTTTACATCTCATGTGGTTAATAGGTAATGTTCACCATGGAGAATGGGATATTCCAGTTTTCCATGCAGGGAAAGTTCATCAACAACTAGGGGAGCTCGCAACCTAGGTTTCAAGTATTATTCTAGACGAAGGAGGTGTAATGTATTGTGTATTTCCACCAATAGTGGACCAAATATAGGATGTGTTTCCTAATAACTTCTTAGGTCTACCACATGAGAGATGTATTGAGTTCATAATTGAACTAATTCCTAGAGATGAATCAATTTTTATTCCACCTTTCTATATGAAAGAAAAATAGATTCAATAGATTAATACATAGCTAGAATAAATGATGGATAAGTGATTTATCCATCCGTGTACTTCACCTTGGGGTTCTCTAGTTTTGTTTTGTAATAAGGATGACAGGATGTTGTGTTTATGTATTGATTACCGAAATTTCAACTGAATGATAGTGAAGAAATTATATCATCTTCTACATATTGTTGATTGTTTTGAATATTTGATAGTATTTTATGTATTCTCTAATATTGAATTGATTTTGGGGTATTATTAGTTGCGATTTATACCTTCTGATATACCACCAGATATTTTCATAGGTAGGTATAACCTATACCTATTTTAGATGATTCTTTTTGGGATAATTAATGTGATCGATGTACTTATAGACATCATGATCAAAATACTTCTATAGCATCTTGCCTTTTATCACATAAACTTTCATTAAATTTTACAAAACCGAGGATCTTTAAGGTTTAGTGTCTTGGAAACCAGGAACTTAAAACATGAAAACATAAAACATTCTTCTCAAACACTTGAAAGGTTTCTCCTCTTGTTCATCCTAGGTTCATTACTGAATCTCATAACCTGGGGACATACATCAAAAGAAAGGGTGAGCAAAAGGCCCGGTAAGGGAAACAAGAGAAACATTTTACATGTGAACATGAGATACATCAATAAGGTTATGAAAAGAACTTTAAGGCATGAGAAAGAAATCATGAGGCATATCATAATAAAAATAAAATTTTTCATAACTTGAAGATGTGTCTACAACATTTAATATTGACAATCATTTCGTTTCACCAAGGTCCATCCCCAAGGTGTCATTAAAAATTACCAAGGTTATTCACCATGGTATCAGTCTAAAAAGTCATCTCTAGAGATTAAGTCTTTACCCAATGCATTGGAGCGCTATCTGGGTGCACCCTTGACATGTCTTTATTATCATGTGAGCCACATATATCATCATCAATCATTTCATAAACAACCCATATAGAATAAAAGAAATGGGTTTCATTTCATAATCACAACGTTTTAAAAACTGCTTTGAAGACATGATCTTTATGTAACTTTAAACCCATGGAAAGGGAAATCGGGTTTCATGTCTGTAAATACCAGAATTTAAAATAGAAAATTTTGATATATATGACAATACCCCTGTATAAATAATAGCTTTTAGTATTAATTAAATAACATAAAATAATTTTGATAAAAAGAGAGAGACATTTTGAGACGAAAATTCTGCAGCATAACGGCTACGTTACAGGGTTTTAGAAAATGCTGAAAAGAGAGGGGACAGGGGTCACCCACTCATAAATGATCCATAAAATAGTAGTGGAACAGAATATATAGGATTTAAGAACATGTTAATAAAATTTCAATGAGATACCATATGAAATGAAGAACATGAAAGGAACACATAAAAATAAGATTTCTCTTATGAGAGTTCGGCAGCCTAACGACGTCACTCAAAACTTCCAATAATGGATTGATGAGATCAAATAGGGTCTCTCATAATATGAACATAAATGATCATTATGATAGATATAGATATCTTACCCCAACATAATAAAAAATAACTTGAAAGACTTGACATGAAAATAGATCTTGAAAACGAGAAGGGTGAAAGAACCCCTTAGAAATTCAGTAGCCTAATGGCGTCACTTAAACTTCAACAAAAATGAATTGATGAGATCAAATAGGGTCTCTCATCGTATGAAAATAATATATCAGTATGATATATTTAGAGATCATACCCCAAAATATTAAAAAGGAACATGAAAGACTTGACAAGAAAATAGATCTTGAAAACGGGAAGGGTGAAAGAATCCCTTAAAAATTCGGCAACCTAACGGCGCCACTTAAAACTTCAAAATACTGAGTTGAAGAGATCAAATAGGGTCTCTCATCATGTGATCATAAGAGATCAGTATGATATATTTAGAGATCACACCCAACATAATAAAAAGGAACTGGCATGATATGACATGGAATTAGAACTTTGAAAAAGAAGAAAGGTGAAAGAACCACTTAAAAATTCGACAGCCTAACGGTGCAACTTAAAACTTCAAAATACTGAATTGAAGAGATCAAATGGGGTCTCTCATCATATGATCATAAAATATCAGTATGATAAATTTATAGATCATTCCCCAACATAATAAAAGGAACTACAAATACTTTACATGAAAATAGATCTTGAAAAATGAGAAAGGAGAAAGAATCCGTTACAAAAATTTCGGCAGCCTAACGGTGCCACTTAAAACATCATAAAACGAAATAATGAGAGTATGATGGGATCTCTCATTATATGAACATGAAAAGGGAAGTAGGAGGAGTATAAAAGAACATCCTCGAACATAATAACATGGATCATAAAAGGAATGACATAAAAGAGATTACTTGAAAAGAAAGAGAGAGGTCAGATCCCTTACCTTAAAACGTAACACTTAAAACTGAATGGTTTGGACCTTGAGGGCTTGGGGGAACCTTGGAAAGACTCTTTGGGAGTTAAGGAGACCTTACATTTGTTGGGGGAGAGTTGGTAGTGAAATATAAAGGAGGAAAGGGTGGGTACTTATAGGGAAAGTGAGGGGACAAGGCATTAATGGCCAAGGGACACCTCCCAAGTGCTTATCTCAAAACCATGTGCTCTCCCATGGAATTTACCATGGATTTAGGCCAAATGGGCCCCCCAATACAATAATTCATCACATTTGGCCGTACAACCCTTAAAATATCTCATGACATCATCATGACATAGTTATGATGTCATTAAACATACCGAAACCCTAAAACTGCATTTTTACTATTCAATAAAAAAATCATCTTTCTCAGAAAAATACCAAAATTTCACCTTAACCAAATATTGATTCTCTAATTGAATTTATGAACTCCATTTTAAAAAAATAATTTTTTAAATATTTTTAATTTAATTTTTAAATAAAACACTATTCATCGAGAATTCCTTTTTTTCAGAAAAATCCCCAAAAATTACCCTAACATAATATCGATGCTCTGAGTTCAAAAATAATGTCCATTTTATAAAAATAATTTTATAATTATTTTTAATTAAAATTTTAATTAAAAAACACTATTCACTCGAAAAAACTAATACGTGACTTAATAATTTATGAAACCGTTATTTACCCATTTTATTGAATCTCATTACTTAATCAAGGTGTCTAAATTATATTAAAACTTTCTTTAAGTGAGATTACTAATCCATTTGGACACATTACTAATCCTAATCATAAAATGACTATTCATAATTTACTATTCACCAAAAATTATGTTGATCTTATTAGACTCTAAATTTCGTACTGAACATAATTGTAGAAGACCATTTTTGGAAAATCATTACACATTTTTATTTATTTAAGGTTTACATAAACATTTTTAAAATATCCTATATCTAAAATTCATCAAAAATATGCATACTATATTTATCCAGACATTTGAAAATTCATAAACTTCATCATAGGAAGAAATCAAAATTTTCATTTAAAACAAATTGTTACACAAGGCAGTTACGGTCTCCTTACATAGCCCCATATCACACCAGCATAGGACCTAAGTGTAAGGTGTGCTAAGGTGAAGGAATCTGAGGGAGGCTCGACCAACATCGGACGAGTAGTAATTTATATCAGTTTTAACTTCTCCCAAAAACGATTCAGTTCTTGCTTCACACGATGAAGTTCGGCTTGGGTTTGGTCCAAAGCAAAGCCCAATGGTGCTACCTCCTTCCGAAGTTCTATTAGATGGGCTTCGATTAGTCCAAGACTACTGGGTGAGGCCAACGAATCTTATTTCTATATTAATTAACCAAGATTACATGTATTTAGAGACAATAATCGAAACGTTTAGTTTACAACAGTCATATTTACCAATGGTCATATAACAGTCAAAACCCAACGGTCTCATTTTAATTATACTCATGTTATCAAATGAAACATTTTTTTGAGTATAAAAATAAAATAAAATAACACATGAAATTAGGAAACAAGATTTATTCAAAATTTTGGGTCGTTACAATCTTCCCCCCTTAAGAAATTGTGTCCTCGCAATTTTTATTGAAATTGGGATTTGAAATTTCATTGAAAGTCCCACATCGGAAAAGGAGTTAGAAAAACTATTACATTAAAAGAAAGAAAGGGAACTACAAAGGTCACCCGAGTTAACCCATACTAGGATTCCATGGAGGAAAACATGGATATGGAAGAAAAAAACAAAGGGTCAAGTTCTGGGGGGAGTGATAGAAAACATGATTAAGAGAAAGTTAACCATAAGAAAACCCCAAACTTATAATGTGTGTAAACAGTCTTTAATTACGTAGTAAGAAACTTAAACGAACAACGTCTTTTTACGTTCCTTTTCATAATTTTGAGGAATTCATTTACTACATAGAACAAAAACATAAGAAAATATACCTACATTCAAGTATAGTTTCATCCTTTAATAAGTCTCTACCAAAACTAATCTTTTCTCCAAATGATGAGAATTCAAAAACACATGGTCTCATCAAAAAACAAGAATAATCTTTGAGAGAATTACGTATTCCACAAAAGAAAAACTATCTATCTTTAAACATTACTCCCCAAAAAATAAAGGGTAAGATAAAACAACTCTTCAAAAAGAAATAATCCCATAGGAATGGAAAATACTTTTAAATCTTCAAAGTTCTATGGTACTACCCAAAGTTCATCATAGACTATTCCATAAATAACGGTCCTTAAAATTCCTCAAAATAAACCAAACTAAGATTGAAACCCAAATACAAGAGGGATTTTATAACATAGTCTTCCAAAATAAACATCATTGTTCATCTCCAAACAACATAAACCACTCATAACATCAAATAAAAAAAAGTAGCTAACCTAAACATATTTTATCCAAGATAGGTTAATCATTCCCATAAGTAACCTAAATTAATATAAGTCCACCTTAAATTCATCGATTCTTCAAAATATAAGTCAACCTTAATTCTCAATGAAAATACCGTAGTAATCTCTTTACCTCGATCATATAGGGTCCCCAAAATAGTGAACTTCTTCCAAAATAATAATCATCATTTAATCCATTAATGATATCTCTCATATTAATACAACAATCCTCGCATTTCCTATCACATTGGTTTTTGGGACATGTTCTTCCATTTCGCACCATTAACTAAGAAGAGAAAGTACAATTTGAGGCTAAAATACTTAGCCAATAATCATGAAAAGGAACTTAAAGAATATAAGTATAACTTGTAGAAGAAAAGTATTCCCTAACTGGTGATCCCCTAGGTTCCCATCTAGGTTGTCCATGATCATATATTCTTATGTAAATATTTATTTTATTTTATCTTTGTTCCTTTAACAATGGCTCATACTAAGCTTATGAATTTACCAAAGCATATCCCCCGGGAGTGTCATAACCAAGAGTGCAGCAAGGCCCGTTGTCATGTACCAGTTCCCGTTTGAGTCTAGATCAAAGTGGTGTTTTCGGGTTTTACCCCTATGTACATATGTGCCAGAGCCACCTCTACCTTCTCATATCCAGACAAGGATGTATTTTCTTGGAAACCCATTACTCAATACTCACAAAAATATCAGGAAGATTCCCTATATATAAACATTTCTATGGGCTTCTTCCTAAAGTTTTAATATCCTAATTTCCACAAACAACTAAACCATCCTTTGATACAACTATAGCATCTCTCCTTTTTATCACATAAACTTTCATTACATTTTATAAAACCGAGGATCATTAAGGTTTAGTGTCTTGGAAACCAGGAACTCAAAACATGAAAACATAAAACATTCTTCTCAAACACTTGAAAGGCCTCTATTCATGTTCATCCTAGGTTCATTACTGCATCTCATAACCTGGGAACATATATCAAAAGAAAGGGTGAGCAGAAGGCCCAGTAAGGGAAACAGGAGAAACATTTTACATGTGAACTTGAGATACATCAATAAGGTCATGAAAAGAACTTTAAGGCATGACAAAGAAATAATGAGGCATATCATAATAAAAATAACATTTTTCATAACTTGAAGATGTGGATACAACATTTAATATTGACAATCATTTCATTTCACCAAGGTCAATCCCCAAGGTGTCATTAAAAATTACCAAGGTTATTCACCAAGGTATCAGTCTAAAAAGTCATCTCTAGAGATTAAGTCTTTTCCCAATGCATTGGGGCGCTATCTGGGCACAACCTTGAAATGTATTTATTATCATGTGAGCCACATATATCATCATCAATCATTTCATAAACAACCCATATATCATAAATTAAATGGGTTTCATTTCATAATCATAACGTTTTCAAAACTTCTTTAAAGACATGATCTTTATGTCACTTAAAACCCATGGAAAGGGAAAGCGGGTTTCATGTATGTAAATACCAGAATTTAAAATAGAAAATTTTGATATATATGTGAATACCCCTGTAGGAATAAGTTCTTTGAGTATTCATGTAATAACATAAAATAATTTTGAGAAAAAGAGAGAGATATTTTGAGATGAAAATTCTGCAGCATAACGGCTACGTTACAGGGTTTTAGAAAACGTTGAAAAGAGAGGGGACATGGGTCACCCAATCCTAAATGATCCATAAAATAATAGGGGAACAGAATATAAAGTATTTAAGAACATGTTAATGAAATTTTAATGATATACCATATGAAACGAAGAACATGAAAGGAAGACAAAAAATAGGATTTCTCTTATTAGAGTTCGGCAGCCTAACGACGTCACTTAAAACATAAAAATACCGAATTGAAGAGATAAAATGGGGTATCTCATAATATGATCATAAAAGATCAGTATGAAGAATAGAGAGATCATACCCCAACATAATAAAAAGGAACTAGAAATACTTTACATGAAAATAGATCTTGAAAAATGAGAAGGGAGAAAGAATCTGTTACAAATATTTCGGTAGCCTAACGGCGCCACTTAAAACATCATAAAACGAAATAATGAGAGTAAGAGGGGATATCTCATTATATGAACATTAAAATTGCAGTAATATTAGTATTAAATAACATCCTCCAACATAAGAACATGGAGCATAAAAGGAATGACATAAAAGAGATTACTTGAAAAGAAAGAGAGAGGTCGGATCCCTTACCTTAAAATGTAACTCTTAAAACTCAAAGGATTGGACCTTGAGGAATTGGGGGAACCTTGGGAGGACTCCTTGGGAGGTAAGGAGTCCAGAAATTCGTTAAGGGAGAGTTGGGAGTGAAAAATAAATGAGGAAATGGTGGGTATTTATAGGGAAAGTGAGGGGACAAGGCATTAATGGCCAAGGGACACCTCACAAGTGCTTTTCTCAAAACCATGTGCTCTCCCATTGCATTTACCATGGTTTTAGGCCACATGGGTCCCCCAATACAATAATTCATCGTCTTTGGCCGGCCAAACCTTAAAATATCTCATGAAATCATCATGACACAGTTATGATGTCATTAAACATATCGAAACCCTAAAACTGCATTTTTACTATTCACTGAAAAAATCATCTTTCTCAGAAAAATCCCAAAATTTCACCTTGACCAAATATCAATCCTCTAATTAAATTTATGAAATCCATTTTAAAAAAATAATTTTCTAAATATTTTTAATTTAATTTTTAAATAAAAACACTATTCATCGAGAATTCGTTTTTTTCAGAAAAATCCCCAAAAATTACCATAACATAATATCGATGCTATGAGTTCAAAAATAAAGTCCATTTTATAAATATAATTTTCTAATTATTTTTAATTAAATTTTTAATTAAAAAACACTATTCACCCGAAAAAACTAATACTTAACTTAATAATTTATAAAACCGTTATTTACCCATTTTATTGAATCTTATTACTTATTCAAGGTGGATAAATTATATTAAAACTTTCTTCAAGTGAGATTACTAATCCATTTGGACACATTACTAATCCTAATCATAAAATCACTATTCATAATTTACTATTCATCAAAAATTAAGTTGATCTTATTAGACTCTAAATTTCGTACTGAACAAAACTGTAGAAGACCATTTTTTGAAAATCATTACACATTTTTATTTATTTAAGCTTTACATACACATTTTTAAAATATCCTATATCTAAAATTCATAAAAAATATGCATACTATATTTATCCGGACATTTGAAAATTCATAAACTTCATCATAAGAAGAAATCAAAATTTTTATTTAAAACAAATGGTTATACAAGGCAGTTACAGTCTCCTTACATAGCCCCTTATCACACCAACATAGGACCTAAGTGTAAGGTGTGCTAAGGAGAGAGAATCTGATGGAGGCTCGGCCAACATCGCATGAGTAGTAATTTATATCAGTTTGTACTTCTCGCAAAGGCGATTCCCTTCTATCTTCACACGATGAAGTTCGGCTTGGGTTTGGTCCAAAGCAAAGCCCAATGGTACTACCTTCTTCCAAAGTTCTGTCAGATGGGCTTCGATTGATCCAAGACTACTGGGTGAGGCCATCGAATCTTATTTCTATATTAATTAACCAAGATTACTTGTATTTAGAGGCAATAATCGAAACGTATAGTTTACAGTGGTCATATTGACCAACGGTCATATAACAGTCAAAACCCAACGGTCTCATTTTAATTATACTCATGTTATCAAATGAAACATTTTTTTGAGTATAAAAATAAAATAAAATAACACATAAAATTAGGAAACAAGATTTATTGAAAATTTCGGGTTGTTATAACTTCACCCTTACCTATATCAGTTTTTTGTAGTTTTTGTGGGTGAATTATTGGAATAATCCAAGAATCAAGATGATCATCCCAACATCTTGACATCATCTTGAGTACACTAAGAAAGCATCAGATTTTTTTCAAGCTACCTATGTGTCAATTATAGATCAACATGGTATAGTTCTTGGGACATATCATCTGAATGGAAGGTATTTTAGTGGACTTTGAGAAGGTTTAGGTAGTTATTTCTTTGGAGAAACATAATACTGTTTTTTATATCCAAATATTTATTGGTTTAGCGGGCTACTATCAAAGTTTCATTCAAGACATTTCCTATTTCGAAGAACCAATTTTGGGATTGATAAAAATTGGGATCACATTTGACTGGTTTGGAGCATAAGATAATACTTTCTAGGAGTTGAAGAACCAATTTACTACCACACATATTTTGATACTACCCAAGCCAAGTGACGAGTATACCTTGTTTTGTGATGCATTTGGGATCAGGCTTGGGGTAGTGTTGATATTGGGAGAATGTGTTATGGTGTATGGGTTATGAAAGTTGAGTCTAGATTAATGGAATTTCACAATGCAAGATATCAAGTTGGTCATGATGGTTTATGACATGATGTGATGTCAGGATGACCTATTGAGAGAAACATTGGTTGTGTATTCCAATAAAAAAAATTTGAAATAAATAATTTTTTTCATTAGGATTTGACTATCCAGTAGTGGAGATGGGTTGATTACATTTAGTCTCTTGATTTTGGTCTATCATATAATCTTGAGAAGGGAATATGGTTACCGATTATTTAATCCAGAAGACACATACTCAGGTAGTCCGGGAGTCTAGATCTATGTGGAAGATGATGACTTTGTTGGATGATAAGCATATTGAGGATCGAGAGGAATTGGACCCGATGAACCCCATATCCTTACCAATGGAGTCTACACATCTGTACCAGATCAATGGGAGGTAGTATGAGGATCTGGAGTGTTTTTCTTTGAGGAAAATCCATGAAGGTATGGATTCACCTTTCTATTGGACCATAGATGTGGATAAAATCATATATGTTTGGAGCCATTTATTTGTTCCTATGTGTAGGTGGGAGGAGATAATTCATGATTTTCATGACTCTAAGTGGGAAATGCATCTCACGTTAACAAAAATGTACTGTGACCAATGTTTACAATATTGGTACCTAGGAATGAAAAAATAAATTTTAGGTTTCATTCATGATGTGACACCTATCAGTAGGTGAAAGTTTAGCATCAATGACCTGGTAGTTTTTTACAACCATTTCCTATTTCAAAATAAAAGTGGAATGATGTTACCATTGAAATCATAGTGGGTATTCTATGTATCCCTCATAAGAATGACAAAATTTGATTTATTATGGACCAATTTAATAAAGTATCTCATTTATTTCCTATTTTGCAGACCTTCATGGTTGATCATTTGGGAGTTATATACATTTGGGAGATTGTTATTTTTCATCAGGTTCCATTTAAATTGCATTTATCATGATTAATTATGTACTTTGTGTTTCTAGAAGTAATTATAGAAGAATTTGGGAACCAATAAATTTCTAATTAAAAATTTTCACCAAAAAAAGAAAGGAAATTGGAACGCACTATTCTGGTGATAGAGGACAAGTTTTGATCATGTATACTAGACTTTGGGGATCTTGAGATAAGCACTTAGCACTCATTGAGTTATATTATAATAATATTTATCAATATGTTGTTTAGAATGAACCATGTGAGGATATTTATGGTAGGCTATAAAGATCACCTATATGTTGGATGGAGGCAGGTGAGTCAGAGATGTTGGTATGAAGTCTGGTGCAGGATATATAAGAGTATGTTTTATATGATTCAGAAATGAATAGATACAACTCAGTGTAGGAACAATTCATATCATGATTGAAATCTAACACCACATGAGTTTATCGTGGGAGACCATTTATTCCTTTGGGTGTCACTAAGATTGGGTCACCATAGGATTCAGAGGCAAGCCAAGTTGGTGCCCAATTTTGTCAGACCGTTTGTGGTTGTGGAAAGAATCAGACTAGTAAAATATTGATTGGATCATACACAAAGTCAATGTGCTAAAATGATGATTTTAATTTTTTTTTCTTTCAAATTAAAAACCAGACCCTTCACATGTGATTGATTTTGATGATTTTGAGCTTAAGGATGATGTGTCCTTTGAGGATTATCTAATTTGTGTTGAGGATCGCAGAGAGAAACTGATGAGGGGAAGAACCGTACTATTGGTCAGAGTGTTTTAGCAACATGACTGTTTTTAGGAGGAAACATGGTAGTGGGAAGTAGATATATTGGATCAGTGGAAAAATATATTTACGACATAAGCTTAGTGACTCTTCATAGAAGAAATCAAGGATGAGTTATTATAAAGAATAGAGATTGTAAGATCCTAACCATTCTGAAGATGTATCATTCTTTTTTAGTTATTTTTTACCGTGGATTTGATCATAGATTTGTTATGTTTTTATTTGGTTTTTTCTTGGGTGAATTAAGAGAAATATGTAATCCCATGGGGCTATTCATTTTTTCAACATGATTAGGGAAACCATGCGATATACCCTCAGAAATATTGCCCCACATTTTGGAGCCATAGGATGTGGTGTGTGGTTTGATGAAACCATCTACCCAACCACCCCAAACTGTCCAACCCATGATTGTGGGGGTTTTCATGGTTGGTTCATAGTTTTCCAAACTCTGTTCCCTCCTAGGAGTAGCTATGCACCCCATAATTATGGGATCATGGTTAAGACAAACAGTTTGGAAAACAATGCACCTCGCTTAAAAAACCAGGCACTTGATATTTTAAAACCCTAAAAATTAGATTGATTTTACACAAACATTAGTTTTAATTCCCATTCTCCCCCACACAAAATAAAACTTTTTTACCTTACTCATGGAGGCTCTCGATAGTATTTCAATTCACCTTGACCCTCTTCTCATTCAATGCATTGATTTGGTGGAAGGAATCAGCCTCTCTTCTAGTCTATGATCTATTATTATTTAAATTCATCTCTCTCTATTTTTTATCTACCCTTAAAGATGGATGATATATTCTATTTTCAATGGTTTAGGTATAGTTTTTTACTAATCTCATTCCATTGGATCTTGGTCCTATGGTTTAATCATAGATCTCTTCCACTCTTGTGAATTCAATTATTATATATAAAATTACGGGTTATAGTTTGTTGAGCATTCATAAACAATCTTGAGGTAGGTGGTGTAATTTTCAATTACCATAGCCCTGATTATAATATTTTGTATGCAAATATTCCATTGTATTTCCATGTTGTGGAATTTAATTTAAATTAAAAATATTGGATTTAATTTCATTAACACTGGATACCCTTGATAGATTCTCTTGGACCCATTGCAGATTATGAGACTGGATTTTATGGAAAACAATGGGGTACCAATATCATTGAAATGATAATGTGTGAAATTAAAAAAGGGGGATAATGAGTTATGGGAATTCAATGATATCACTTTTTCATGTTGATATTGCGAATTAAAGGGGTCAGTTGGCTTAAAATTGAATGGATAATGAATTGTATAATTAAATGGTTATAAATTAGTTAATGCTGAAATTGATTATGTTATTACTTGTGAATAAAGTAAATAACCATTTGTGTTATTGAAAAATGGAATGATGCACTGTGATGTCAATGATTGATAACAAGGTTAATTATATTGAACCATAATTTACATATTCTGATATATGTTATTGAATAGTGATATGTGGGTTAAGGAATGATGCTCCAAATACACAAGGGGTGTCGAACTAATGCTCCAGGCCCCCATTGAATGCATGTGAACAAAGAGTTGTGGGATATGGACTAATGCTCCAAATACCCATGGGGTCTTATACTGATTATTTAGGCACCCAATATATATTTATAGGTGAAAATGAACAATGTGGTATGAGTCAGGGGATGATGCTACAAATAACCATGGGGTGATAGAATTATACTCTAGGACTAGATGCATGAATATGAAATTTGAATTAAATTTATAATGGATTCAATGAGGTAATGATTTGTGATTCCCTATGATGTATGGTTCAGACTCAATCATAGTCCAAAGTATGCATGATTGGTTTGGGTGTCACAGTGAACATGTGGTCTTATATGGTTGATTAATGAGTATTAAATGTGAAAACTATTTACATTATCATTTATTATTTATTATTTATACAAATACATGAATTTTTATACAATGGATATTGTTTTATATGTCATTGGCGGGGCTTACTAATTTGTACTCATTCCCTAATCGGGATTTCTGTTCAGTAACAAAATAATCTTTATATTTGCAGGAATGGATAAGGGATGCCTATGTTAGATGGATGAGTTATGATTTAGGATGGAACATATATGAGGGAACCAAATATGTTTTTTTAACCCACATTATTTTTCTAGTGTGTCTTTATTTTGGGTTTTCATTTGACACTTGAAACTTATATGGCATGACATATCTAATGATTTGGTTTATGGTCATTTTTCCCTATTTTGGATTCATCATGTGATGTTGGATGATTATTGATTAGGATATTATATTTTTTGTTTGTTATTATCATTTGGATATTTTCTATTTATTTTTTATGTTTTCTATTTTGATAAAGAGGGTATAGTCTTCAAATATTACATTTTAGACATTTTTTGCTAGTCAGCTGCCTCTCGAATACGGAGAGGTGCACTTGATGTCACTTGAATAAGCTTTTTATGGCACCAACATGTGGAACATGGGTTAGTATGCTACATTAATGTATGGAAAGTCATCTCTTATGGATGTATTGATATCTTCGATAAGTTTTGAAGACCTACTCTAAAAGTAGGGGGTGTTGAACTAAACTAGTGTGATTATATTATAAGAAAACTATAGGATATAGATATTTATTACGTGTTTAATATTGTAAAAAGACTCATGTGTGTAATATGTCAAGAGTGGTTTATGTTAAAATTATCCCACACTCCAATGGTAATCGATAGTATGATATTTTTGGAGAACCCATATATAAATGGGAGTTGAACAAGGAATGGGGTCAGTTCCTCCATCAGGGCCAAACCTTGTAAAAATACCACATTCTTCACTTTCCTACTTACTTTCTTACATGTGGTTAATATGAGTTGGGTGAAAACAAATAAGATCATGTTTAGTATTAACCAAACAGATAGGTTATGAAGATCAAATAGGTAAAAAATATTTAAAATAAAAAATTGATTTTAACTAAACCTTGGGCACGCATGATTCACCCCCCTTAGGATTGTCTGCATGAAAATACTAGGAATTTACGAATACCAATTCTATATAATAAATTTATATGGAAACACCAAATTAAATTTTAAATTCTATATAACCCATAGGTTTATGTTATTTACCCAAAAAATAGAATACATGTATATTCGTACATATCCAAATGCATCATATATATAAGTTACATGAACATTTCATATAAAGGCATAGAGTTATTTGTGATTGATAAACTTCAATTGAGTAAGCTTAGAGTGACAGTTATCTAACCCCTAACCTTTCTATAACATGGCTTGAACCTCCTGGTTGGTGGGTAGTCTGACCCATAGTCTATCTCCCCAGGGATACTTCACACAAGAGAGAGTTCAATTCATGACATATCTAAAATCCAATATGAAAAAATATATTTAAAAAATATTCTTATGCCCACAACTCATAAAAAAACTTAGTTCAAGTTAAATGAAAAAGTAAATCATATGGATAAATTTTATCATATAAATAAAAGTATAAATATTATTTAAATTTTGTAGACAATTTATTAATATAAATAATATAATAGAGTGGGAAATTAAATGAACACTTTATATAATATTATAAATATATATGAAAATTTTATAATTATTTTATGCATGGAAAATTAATTTTATAAATACTAGAACTTACTATTTATACAAAAATTAAATTATTATAAAAAATAATTAAGTATAAATATTAGTTTGTTTTATATCTACCTTTCCCTGCATTGGATCAAATTTACTATCAAGTTATTTTCTCCAAATATGTTTTCTCACAATATAGTGTCATAGTAGCATCCCATAATACATTTTCACATAACATAGTGTTAAAAAGGAATGTTGAAATTCATATTATATTAACTCTAAATGTAATATCATGTAAAAAATCATAATACATTGATACTCAACATATCATTAAGTTACCTAAAAATGATTCTCTATATTTAATGTTGTTGATATAGTCTATGTTATCCCTTAATATATGTAGATCCTAGAATCCACATTACATTAACAATTTATTGCAATTTCAAGTTTTCATTTCATATTAAGTTATGTTATTAACATAACACCACACACACACTCAATATATTCTATCACAAAAAATATATTTTCCTTCTCTTATTGAGCTTACATTGACGCTCAACATAGTCTAAAAAGGGAGAGCCTCATGTTATGTTTTCATACAACGTTACCTCATGTAGTGAACTTAACATTACATTGACCATAAATGTAATATTAAGTGGTCCAATTATATTTATGTTGGACAAACAGGTTATTAATTTAATATAATTCAAGAAACATTTTGATCTATTGAAGAATGTGGCTTTGAAACCATTGATGGGAATTTTAGAGTTAATCTTATAAACATGGAGGCTGAATAAAACCCTTATTTTTTTGATCTAACATTGAAAAAATAAACTTCTAGAAAAAATATGATGAAACTAAATACATATTTATATATGTATCATAAAAAATAAACTCCATATTTTTCCTATTCATGGATAATTCTTGTTTTAGATAACAGAAATCGTAGAAAAAACACTTCTACCTCTAAGGGATTACACCAATCATTGAGTACATGATCATAGCATGAGAGTTTTCTTACATATAGAGGGGAGATAGATCCTTAATTATAGGATATGAGAGATGATTTGGGAAGGAAAATAGAATTTGACATTTTTCTTCCTAAAACTAATAATCATTCCCTGTACACAACAGGTGGGATCACATCCATTTGAATATCCATCCTTGATGCTTTCAATTTAATAAGACATATCATCCATATGCAATGTATTAGGTGCGTATGTCCCTTCCCATTGGAAGAATCTATTAATACCATTCAATGTATATGCAATATATAATTAATCTTTTCATAATGGGTTAATAATTGAAAAAAACCATGTGGTAAGGACGTGTAAGATGCATTCAACCAGCCTACATTATATTGGGTGGAACCTAATCTCGAGCATTTACTTAAGGATACATTGGTACCATTACATACTTAAGTAATATATATCGTATACATTTTTTTAGTGAATAACCAATATTGTAGTATGAAATGTATGGAATTATGGAATATCATACTCCTTTGTAGGGGGATATCATATTGCATGATATAATATATCATGCCACTACCTGTGGTTAATAAGATAGTGGATTATTAAAAGGTTAATGTTCATATTCTCTTCCATATTAGCTATCAATAAATTTTTTCGTATTATTAAATGTGTTGAGAATCAAGGGATTAATTTAAATTTTAATTGCAAAAGAAGTTTGAAGTATAAATCATACATTTTGTAACATGAATGTTATTTCATGAGGGATTTAAGAGAATACCTAGAGCATGTATTAGCTACCGATAAATACAGTTTTTAGAGCTATACAATCATTCATTGAATTATCCTTCTTCTATATTTATTATTATCATTTTGATATGGATAGATACTAGAATATCAAAGAATATGTGAGATTCATACCCATGTGATGGTCGATTTAGTTTCAAACTCAGGTACTCCATGGAGAAGGGAGTCCTTTGGTTTCTAGTTAGTGATCTTTATAAACAACAATTATTGGAGATCTAAGTGTTACCTATTGGACTAAATTTACCAATTATGTTCTTACTTATATATATATATATTGTTTAATTTATCAACCATGGTAGATCTTGTGATTTTTGGATTTATTACTATTTTTGTAATGTTAATTAACTACTAATCATTCCTAGGAAACTAGTTAGTGGTATCAAATATTATCCATGTGATTTGATTCATGAAATCATTCTTGAAAAATGAAGGAAAATAGTATCTCATTTTTAACTTATTCTCTATCGTAAAATACGATTGAGATTTTTTTCTATGAATGGTTTTGTAAGATGCGATGTTGTAACATATGCTTGGGTTACACCATATAATATGCGACATCATAGGTCCTAATACATAACAACTATCACCAATCACAGTATAAAATAGTGCTAATTATATGTTAAAAAACAATGCATTGTATCATAATAGTGATAACACACATATCATAAGACACAAGAGATGGATGTCAGATTTACCCTATATATGCCCTCTTATTAGTGGTGCATATCAAATGTGCTTGGTTGATCTTTTGTAAGGTCATTTAGTGGTGGGTTAATATTATATAAAAGTTATATCATATGTTGTGACCACCTATGCCATTTAGATAGTGTTACTTTAGCACCATGGATTATCACAAGTCATGATTATGAGTCATATAATATTACTAATATCACTTAAAGTATTTAATCACATTGGTCTTTTTTGTATATGTTATGATGTGATCATATCATTAAAGTTTAAATGTTAAGAAAATGGGTTATTCTTAATTTAAATTATGAATTGAATTATATAATATAAAAATTGTTAATAAATTATATAAAATGGAATTTCCAAACATTTATTTCATCAATCAAGAGGTAAATAAATAAATCAATTATAAAATATGTTAATTAATTAATTAAATTATATTTAAATATTTATTAAAAAATTATTCCTTGGAATTTAATTTTTAATATTAAAATATCTTTTCCAAATTTTAGTGGAATGAATTATAATTTTTGATATAAATTTTTATATGGAAATTATGAAAGTAATTTAAATAGTATTTATAAATTAAAAAATATGGAAACAAAGTAAATGTGTTTATATTAAAATTACGAATTATTAAGATTTATTTATTAAAATCAATATTTAAGATATTATTAAAAACATAAAAAATAGTTTTTTTATTATTGATGTAATGACCCTGACTCCAATAGTCTATAATTGGTGGTTACTTTACTAAACTGGAAAAGATACAGGTGATCTCATCCCAAATGACCAAATAATTTTGTAATCTTGGTAAAGAAGATACAAACTTGATTCTCACATTACATTTGAAAACATAAGAATAAAACACAGTGAATGTAAATATTCTACATCTCATAACTCATTAAAATATTCCTTCTTCATATCACGGGGATGAGAAACTTAAAAAATGGTTGTCTCAAATTCTTAATAAGGTTTATGTGAAATGGAAGCTACCATTAGGAAGTCATAATCAATACTTCTTGGTAAATAACTGAAAAAAACCATTTAATAGATAACATAATCATGAATAATAATATGATAGTAATACATGTTGATCAATTAATTCCTTAAAACATATAACGTGATCTTGAAACTTATCCATGTATATCATAAAAAATAAAATAATTACATGGACCTTAATAAATAATATCATAATGATGGATTGTATAATGTCGAACATCATAAACAAACAGTAAAGAACACATTAGATAACATATTACATAAATGGGTAAGGCCTTGGTCAAATACATAGTGTACTTTGTCTCATGAGACCTACCGATTCATCTAGTGGCTATAGTGAGAGCCACCCATCACTTACTAAGTCAAATACATTCATATTATGAAATGGATAAAAAGAAATAAAATCCTAATAAATATAAACATTCATACTAAAACACTAGGTTATGAAATGTGAATATTTTTCAAAATCAAACTAATTATAAACCATCCAAATAATTAATAAGTATGGTATCATTATAAAATATCCATATGTGGAAAAATTAAAATAAAGGTATGTTATTTTTGATGAATACAAAAACCATAAAAATATCTTTTAAAAATTATGGTTAAAAATACCCTTTTCACTTTTAAAAAACTAAAAATTCCAATAATATTTGGAAATAAATTTTCATTGAAAATAATAACATAAAATTATAAAGTAATCATAAAAATAATGATTGGTCATTATTGTGGTAAATTCCATTCAAGATAAGTATGTAAAAACAAATATTCTTTTCACATTTCGGTAAAATTAAAAATGTACATCATTCCAAAAACAATTGGAAGATTGATATTAAACCATTTTTCAAAAATAAAACATGGGTAAAATTTTATTTAACTAATAAATGGATAATATAAAAAACATTCATGAAAACATGTTTTGAAAACATGGGAATGGAATAAAAGATTTCTAACTAAAATAGAAATAATGTTTGTTTTTATTATTAATTTTTTTGATCTTTCTTGTAAATAATAGAGGAAAATGGGAAGAAAAATTATATTTTACAAAAATGACTAAATTTTGATTGAATATTTATTTATGATATAAATATCATATACTTCCCCTAACAATTACATGAACATAAACAATATTTAATAAGGATGAGATTTTGAAATAAACCCTTACCACTTTGGTTACTTTAGGATCATAACCCCTATGAATGAAATAACATAAAATGAAAATTAAATACCATGAATATAAATATATCCACTGTATAAATTGTAAAATGGGTAGTAGATATGCCTCATTGATGAAGATAATTGTATAACATAACATATGTCTCAAAGAATACAATTGAGATGAGGTACCCTTATAATGATTACAATGTTTATGTGAGAATTAATAAATGAACTAATTATGTGTAATAATTTAAAATCCACTAAATAAAAGTAGAAATAATACATAAATAAAACAATTTTTATATCACATATATTCTTGGTTAAATGTAATCATTGAACAATTCATATAACCCAATGAAATAAAATTGAGTTATGAAACACATACCCCTTGGTAATTTTCAACTCAAATCCCATTGTATGAAATAATTTGAATTGAAACATAAAATAAAATGAATTAAGAATTATTTATAGTATAACATGTAAATAGTTAGTATATGAACAATAAAAACTAAATTGGTGTGTAAAATGAAAATATGCCTCAATAAAAGGAAATTGTAATGGAATCGCTTACCTCAGGTCTGACTCATCATTAATGTTACGTATCGTACAGAATAAAAAACTTAATCAAATTATTTAATTAATTAATAAAATTTATAATTTTAATTAATTTTTTTATTTAATGTCATTTTATATTCTATTACTTAATCAATTAAATTCATGTCTGATGTTTTGACTATATTCAGTTCATATGTCCATAAATAATTCGGTATATTTAATACTGTAAATGTGGTCATTTTTTGATAATATATAGAATAATAATAGTTAAATAATTATAATTTTTATAAATTAATTATACATTTAAATCCAATCATTAAATATGAATACAAAAAAATGAACTATGTTATAATCATGGAGACGGTAAGATATACATACGCATGAGTAACATTTCGATTTATCACCCATCATGATGGAAATAAAATAAAAATTATCTAATATTTAAAAATAATAATTTTCAAATTAATATCATAATATTTATTTAAATAAACTATATTTAGTATTCATGTGATGTGTTCATGGGAAACAAAGCACACCACCTCGTAGAGGTGGAAATCCACACGTACTGATGAACAAAATAATCATTTTTACATGAATAGAAAGGTAAAAAATTGTATGTTATATTATATTAGTAGAATGATAAATATTTTAATAATATATATATATATATTAACTCCATAATTAAACCCATTCTTGAGTGGTGGTGATGGAAAACGAGTTACATTGGTTCGTGAGGCAGTAGTCTTTCGTACACAAGAATGTCGATTTCATTTAAAATTTTATTGAAGAGGACATGGATATGGGGTATTACATTAACCTAAAAAACTCTAATTTATTGGGATATACCTATGTTTTTATATCATCATGATTGAATTATATTTTAATTATATGGAAGAATAAATAAAATAAAAACAGATTTGGTTAAGATACCTCTTCTTCCGATGACCTCATTACGTTTACACAAAAATGCAGCTTATGAGGGTTTTATAATCAAAAAAAGGCCACTAGAGAGTGGTAAAGAGAGTAAGGAAGTTATTTGGGAAAGTATTGGATGAACCAAATGACATTTCAAGTGTGACGAAAAAAGTATAAGAGGGTTCCTTTTATAAGTGAGGGGAGGAAACTCTTTGAATTTCTTAAAGTATTAAATTAATTAAATTTATTTCTCATGGAAAATGGATCCAAAGGATATATTTAGAATATTGGATGATTATGTGTCAAAATTACATCATACAATAAAGTTTGGAAAAGTTTAGATTTGTTTTTTTACCATTATCCTATTATTTTAACCCACTATAACCTTTTTTATAATTACCATAGTATTAAAGTTTTTACTCTTTATTGAACAATTAATTTCCTATAAAATGAATAAACGGTCCATATTTAGACCATGTTTTATATTAGAGACCATATCCCATTTAATTTTCTGAAAATGATATTTTAAAAAAATTAAATCATTTAGTCAAACATTATTTTTTATAAAATATCATTATTGTTAATTTTGATACTATTAATTTAATTTTACTTTAAAAACATGAAGAAAAATATAAAATTATAATATATACCTTTAAAAATATCATAAAATGTTATCATTATCTGAAATAATATTTTAACAAAGAAATTTATTCAAATTATATTACTTTTAATATTTTTTAAATCATTTATTTTTTTCTATTTCATTAAATATTTTATGTGTCATCGTTGCGTAAATATTTAAGGTAGTCATTTCATCAATAAAAATTTGAAATAAATTAAGATGATAAATAAAAAAATTATCCTTCAAATGAATATTTATAATAAAACATAACTTCTTTTTATCCCATTGTGAACACATAATAGATTTTTAAAAGTAATAGTGTGACATTTTTCCTTTTCATAACATCATTAGTTATAAAGGTCATAATCTTGGACATATGTCTAAAACATGGTAAATTTATAGAAACTATATTTTATAGGGTCTAAATATGATTATAGAATATAAATTAGACAAGTTTTTAGTCCATTATAACCCTTATCTCTTTAGTTTAATCCCCAGTAAATCTGATTTACCCTTAACTCTGGTAACAAATTTTTACTATTTTCACTATTCATTATGACAAAAAAATTAAGTTGAATATAATAAATAATTATAATTATTATGATTATAAATTTTAAATCCATGTTTTCAAATTAAGTATATAGAAGTGTAAATTTTTAATTTAAAAATAAACTGGAAAATCGTGAAAAAAAAATTATTCAAAGAATGCATATTCAATCTTAAGATATTATAACATGATCTATTTTACATGTCATCAACATAATATGGATATAAATTTATATATTTTGTTATATAAAATAAAAAATTTAATTTGGATTATTAATTTTTTAAATATTATTTTAATTAATCAAAATTGAGAGACATTATGATGATAAAAACAATTTCCAATAAAAGGCAATATTTTTCTAATTCTTATAAAAATCAAATTTTCAAAAAAAAAATATAAAACATTAACCTAATATAATTTTCATATTAGTATTCCAAAAATAAATTTATTTTTTTAGATTATATTTTCCAAAATATCAAGAAATTAATTAAAATATTTTCTCATTAAATGTAATAAAAATAAAATCACATTAAAAAAAATTGGGTGATTATTTAACAATAATTAATTAATATATTTATAATGAGTTGAGTCATTATATATATTTCAAAAATTAGAAAATAATATTCATACATTCTAGTTTAATTTCTATGATATAATGGTGATATTTAAATAACAATATTTTTAGGGTCGTTTAGCTTGGTGTTGTCTGTCGTATATGTCAACAAACCAAATATTATTATTTTAAAATATCAAGGTGTTACATTATCCCAATATTTAATAAATTTTATCATTTAATCTTTAAATTATTCTTTAAAATCACGGTTTTATAAAACCACAACATAGAATTATTATTAATGAATCCTCTTGATAAGAAAGGAAATTATGAAGGTCATCTAGAATAATACATAACTTGGTTTCCATATAGGAAAACATTAATGGGATGTGAAAATATGCACATGGAATAAAATTTTAATTTCATTATAATGACAAAGAGTGGGATAGATCATTGATTTTAATAAATTTAATGACTGTGATAATGTTAATAACTATAAATCTATTAATCTATGATGCGTGAAAAGACCATCGATTTATCAGAATTCAAGGTAAATGTGTGAAATTTTTATTTCAATATACTTTTTGTAAATTTGTGGTATTATTTTATTATAAATATAGAGAACACCATAAAATATAATTTTTTGATATATTTTTATTTTATAATAATAATTTCATTCTTTGGTTTTCCTTTGATGAATTTCAAATTTATTTCTTACTAAAAGAAACTAATATCCAATAATAATTATTTATGCATAAAGCAATAAAATTAACTTCTAACTGATCATATAATCAACAAAAGGATGAAAATATATTTTTAATGCCATTATATATTAACCAAAAATTAGATGGTTACTGTAATTTAAGATAATACCTGATATTTATAATCTTTCATATAAAGAAATAATAAATTTAACTTCGAAATTTCCACAATAACACCAATGGTTCAACATATATTATTTCAAAAATTAATTATAAAACATTATAAATAAAATAAATAACATCAACATTAAGAAATGTTTTAACCTCATAGTTTATCTCATACCCTTCATCTCAAACCTCCAAAAATGTAATATAATTCATCCCAAATAGTTCTTTACGTTAAACCTAATGGTTATATATACCTCAAACCATCAAAGAATCTCTCAAAATATCATAAAAATGTATTTTATTTTACAATATGATTGAAAAAGTAAAATTAATGTATAACCATCAAATCATTAAAGTAAAAAACAATATCATACTAACTAAGGCATCATGTAGTCTAATTATAGGTGAATCACCCTTATCATCTTTTATTTGTTGGTCCAAGCCATGTGTTCTTATCAGAATTGATCGGTTATCACATGTAACATGAGTTGTCTTTTTTATAAAAATATATTAAAATAATTCCCATAAAATTTCTAAAAATTTGATGAACTTCCTCAAAAATAACATTAGTAGTCAAAAAAATTAACTAAAATGGTTTTGTATATTACTTGTTATTTTTCACAAAATCAATTAATATTAACTGACTATTTCAACCTTAACATTAATGATCATACTAATTGTAATGGTTAGCAATAAAATTAATCATATTTATAAAAAAAATCATCATTCCTTGAATAATCTTCTCACTAAATCATATACTAAACTAAAGACTTTTATTCAAATAAATGTAACCTATAATATACTTAGTCATGTTAAACTCCCACCATATAAAACCTCAAAAGGGGTATATATTCTATTAAACTTATAATAACCCTTAGGCTAATTTAACCATTATGGTACCTAAAATTATTAAAATAACCTCATTTTAATCAAAAAATTAGTGTCTTTTGGGAATTTCCTCAAAGTCAACCATAGGTTTATGTTCTATAATCTATGTTTTTCTAAATCTAGTTCCTATGGTTTCTAAAAAACATTTCATATACGAAATATATAGACCCTGACTCTAGTATCCTAGAATCTATGGTTATTTAATTACATCGACATAAGATATAAGTTATTATATCCAAAATGACCAAATAGTTTAATAGTCTTGGTATACTAAATACATACTTGAATCTCATATTACATTTGAAAAAATAAGAATACAACATAGTGAAAGTAAATATTATTTATCCTTGAACTCATCCAATGACTCATTATATGGTGAGGAAAGGAAACAAAATCAGGGTGATCTAATTTTCTTAGTAAGGGTTACATATAGTATAATTAATTATGATTAAATAAATTATAATCAATATGGAAGGGTAAATAAATGAAAACAAATTACATTTATTCAATAACATGAGCATAAAGAATATTATAAAAGGAATAAATATTGATAATGTAATTCCATATAACTAAAAACAGGATCTTGAAAGTTATAAATGGATATAATAACTAATAAAATAATCACATGAACCTCAATAACTAATCTCACAATTATGGAATGAATAATTTCATAAATCATAAACATACAGTCAAGACCAATTGCCAAGAAGTATTACATAAATGGGTAAGGCCTCATCCAAATACCCAAACTAGTATGTTTCATGAGACCTAACCATGAACCAAATTAAAATATATGTGCCTTTATATAACTCAGTAACTGAAATTAATTCATTTTATGAAAGGGGGGAATAATAATTCAATCCATAATCAATATAAACATTCATATTTAAAAACTAGGATAATAAATGTTGATATTTTCACTAATGAAAATCATTATAAACCATCCCTAGAAAGAATAAATATAGTATTACTACAACATATCCCCAATGGGGAATAAGTAAAATAATGGTTTCTTGTTATTGATGAAAAAAACCATAAAATATCATTTAAAACATTATTGAGGAAAATAGACTTTCAGTTTCAAAATCATTTTTAAAAACAAAAAATTTCAAAAAAATATTGGGAAATACATTTTCATGGAAAAGAATCATATAAACATTTAAAGTTAACATCAAATAAATTTTTTTATAACAAGTAGAAATTACATTCACACGGATTATATTAAAACAAGTATTCCTTTAACATTTTTGGTAAAAGTCAAAAATTACCTTGTTTGGAAAACAACCTGAAGATTCCTTTTATAAAATTTTGTAAAAATAAAACATAGTTAAAAATTTATTTAATCTATCATTGGGGAATATTAAAATAATATTATTGAACATATTTTTTGAAAACATGGACATGCAAGTAATGATTCACTTCTAAATAGTAAATAAAGTCTTTATTTTATTAAAAAAATTCATCCTTTTTTATATAAAATAAGAATATGAAATGAAAAATTATAATTTCCTGCATTAATAATAGGTGGAGAAAATATTGATTTTTTAAGACATAAATATCATATAATTCCCCCAGAGGACAATTTAACATAAATAATTTTTAATAATAATGAGATTGTGAAATAAACCCTTACCACTTTGGTAACTTTTGAATCATATCCCCTATGAAATAAATAACTTGAAATGAAAATTAAATAATAAGAATATAAATAGATTCATGATATAAATTATCAAATGGATAGAAGATATAATTCATAAAATAGGATATGTGTATAATATAACATGTCCCAAAGATGACAATTGAGATGAAGAACACTTAAATTGATCATAATTTTGAATTGAGAACTAATAAATGAAGTGATTATCTGTAAAAAAATTAAATCCATACAAAACAAGTGAAAATACAACATAAATAAAAAAATTACATTTCACACATAATCATGACATAATATAGTCATTAAAAATGTGATACAACCCAATGAAAGAAAATCGAGTTATAAAACACTTACCACATGGTAATTTTCAATTCAAATCCATTATGATGAAATAATTTTATTTTAAACAGAAAAATAATATAAATAATTAAGGATTCATGGTATAAAATGAAAAATGGTATTATATGAACTATATAAAATAAATTGGTGTATATCATTAAAATATGCCACAATGAAATGTAATTTATATGGAATCCCTTACCTTAGGTCTGAATCATTGCATATAATATTTATCTTCTAGAATAATAAACCTACATGACATATTTACTTGTTTAAGTACCCATTTCATGTTCATTACTCATTTTTTATTTGATACCACACTGTATTTAGTTAATTAATCAATTAATTTTTGGTCGAATGTTTTGACAATATTCAGTTCATATATACAATATGAATTTTATGGATGGAATATTATAAAATAGGTAATTATTACATCATATCCAGAATAATAATAAGGTAAAATTTATAATTTTTATACATTATTTATACTTTGAAATCCATCCATGAAATATGGTATCCAAAATTGAAAAAAAAATTAATCATAGAGGTGGTAATCTGTATGTACATAAGAGTAACATTTCTATTTTTCAATAATCATAATAAAAATAATTATGTATTATTTTAACTTTTTAGAATGATAATAATAACATAAATTTCAAATTATTTCTTTAACTACACTTATATATGATATCCATTTGAATTGGTTATTAAAAAATGAGTCACATAGCTACATGGAGGTGGTAGTCCACATGTATGCATGAATGATATTGTCATTTTAAATGAACTGAAAGGTACGAAATTATATGATATATTATCTTTAAAAAAATTATATAATTTAATAATATAATATATATGTATGTTTTAAATCCTTTATTAAAATTATCTATTAACAGAGGTGATGGAAAAAACGTACATCAGTTCGAGAGGTCGTAGCCTTCCATTAATGTGAATGATAGTTTCATTTACCATTTGATGAAAACTAAGATGAATATAGGTTATATCATTAACATAAAAACATCTCAATGTATGGGATATTATAATGTTTTTAATTTCTAAGAATTCCATGTAATTTTTTTTAAAATTTATCTGGGATTATTTCATGACCATGTGCTCAAACAACACTTGATATCGTGGCTCAGCCACCCAGAACAATTGTTAAAACTTTTTTAAGTTTATTTAAAATAGTGCACATGTTAAATTTTAGAAACTTATAAATGGGTACCCAGATTAAAAATATGAGGGAATTGTTGCATCCGGAATGATGACTTAGCCTTATAAAAGATATAAACTTGAAAGGAAAGGGTTTAGGGAAAATGTTAGTTTTTATACTTTTTAAAGAAATTTTATTAAAAAAAATTCTTAAGGAAAAATAAAATAGACATCGAAGTTAATTTTATTTTGAATTTTTATTTTATTGCAACGTAATGTCGTTGAAACCCCATTGTAATCAAAACACTTTTTCATTTATCAAATAACAAAATGACCCTACAATGCAACATAACATAATTGCTGAAACACATTTTATACCTTTAAGGGATTGACTATAGACCGATCATTGGCATGTGGAAGAATTTCTCTGAACCCTTGCTGATTTGGCATTGCCGAGCACCGATCAATGAATGGTCTCTAAAGACAGATTTTGGATAAATGAATGCAGTGGTACGATCCTCACCAACGAACAATCTGACTTCCATTGATGAAATTGTTTCACCATTCTTTCTTTATAAACAACAAACATAGATCAATTCACTAACGGGTTGATCAGTGGGTCATTTGTTCTTTCGGGGTGGATTTTTTTATCTTTGGATCAAAGGTATAGAAACTTAGTGTTAATCATATCCCTTTTTTTCTAATTCATAGGAATCAGTCCGACAAGAACATGGTTGGATCCCTCCATTGTGAGTGTTTTTGTGTTCGTTGTGACCAAACCCCTGAATCGACAACATGACTACTTTGAAACGATAGCAAGGACGGTGATGACCTGAGGACCCCAAATACACTTGTGGATCAGAGAGAGAACATCTAAATAAAGTATGGTTGCCTGTTGAAGGACCCATCAACAGGCCGACACTGGTGGTGGTGTGCTCCGGCTGTGCACAATGGTGGTGGAGGTCACCGCGACATCGACCATGGGGCAGTCGATGAGGGTCGTCAGCCACAACCAGATGTGATGTCTCAATAATATTCAGCATTGATCCATGTCACATAGACATTGGGACATGGTTCTGTGAGGCCATGGTAGGAGGGTCGTGGTCCTATGGGACCATGGCAGGAGGGACCATAGTGACCCTCAAGGCAGTCACGCGGTGAACCCACTGAATTGATTGGGAGGGGACGCAATGACAGTGTGCAACGTCAGGGTGAGGCAAGAGGGGAAACTCATAGCGGGCTACGTAGGAGAATGTGGTCTTGGCCTAGCAGACTGGGTTGGATCCAGATTGGGTTGGGTCCGTCCAACCACGTCGGACCAAACCTAGACCCCACCAAACGCCTTTTACTAAAACATCCATAACGTCCAAACCGTGCAACCGATAGAAAAGTTATTTGCGTAATTGGGAACCTTATGACAATATGGTCCGTTTGATATACTCTATGTGAGTTTTAGTAAAATTTGGTATATGACCGATGGATTGATAATTTTATTCTCTCAGAATCAAGCATGTTACGAGCCGTAGCATAATAGACCTGAGCGGCCCGACAAAAAAGTAGTAGTGGAGTGGACCTTAGTGGCCCAACAGATGAGTAGTAGCCAAGGGGAACTCAATAACCCCATAGAATAGCATTAGACAAGTGGACCTCAGTGACCTGACAGACGAGCAGTAGCCGAGCGGACCTCAGTGGTAAGAAAAATGAGCAGTAGTAGAGTGAACCTCAGTGGCTCATGAGAATAGTAGTAGCCGAATAGACCTAAGTGGACCAGTATCCTAGTGGAACTCAATGCATAAATAGATAATAATAACATAGTGAATCATCGGGGATGATCCCCTCAGCAGTGCAAGATTATCTAGCTTTATTACTAATAATATTGTTTTCAATACTTTAGGTTATTCCTATGTTAGCTGATAATTTATTCATGTGTACTTTTACTTTGTGGTATTTCTTTTTGGTTTGGGGTCCCAATAGAGTATTGTGTTAGTCAGCCGTATACGGCCTTCGACCGCACGTGTCACGTCTGGGGATGATGACCAACATTTTGAAAGAGTCTTTTGTAGTCCATGACTAGGTAGTTCCCAGTGAGATCGGATAGGTGATGTCTACTCCTAAAAATTCTGGAAATTACTCTACAACTATCCTTTATGTAGGGTTTTCTATGGATTTATTATCAAAGACCTTATACTAACTTGTTTACAGGTTCACTTATTTTAGGTTTGTCTACTGGACCATTTTACATATATCCTATACCTCTACTCTTATTGGTTGTTTTAGTGGTATGGATGTTTTTCTTTTTATCATTTTGGGTCAAGGTTATGAGTTTTTGTGTGTATAGGAACTCGGTGAATGCCTCCCACTTGTAGAATAATTACTTTGGTGTTAGTTACTATCCCATAGACTATAGGAGGTGGGATTGGGGTAGTCACGACATGGGCCCAGGGGAAGATTCTTGACAATTTGGTATCAAAGGTGGTTGGTCCTACCCTAAAGACTGATAGTTTATGTTTTTTGGGGGGGAAATAGTGTTAAATGTTTTGATCTCAACTTTTAGGCTTAAGGAGTCCAATATTGGTACGGCGGCCAGGGTACTAATACACCCAAACCCTGAATTCTTCTTTTTTACATAGAACATGAAACCAATGGTTGCATGAATCATATAGGATTTTGATTGTTTCCTCATGTCCTTCTTGAGTCATCTCACCAGGTAAAAACCTATTGATCGTGGTTCATCTTGATCTATTTTAGGATGTCGCCACATAGACTGCCAGTGAGGGTTCCAGTGTGTGACCATGAGGATGGTACGACCAATGATGAGGCATCAGTACAATGACTAGTACTGGAGATGGAACCACCAAGAGGTGCACTAGTGTTTCCACCACTCGTTGGTCATAATTTTCTATTGGTGATAACAGTAGAGGATGCACATAGGCTCAGTGCATTACACAAGTTCCATAGGTAGTGACCTCTGAAGTTCTGGGTTGAGACTAACCCCCCATGTGGTACAGTATTGGCACAAGGTGGTTACACATGTTTTCCATCCGGTGGGGAAACCTCTCAACCAGATAGAGATCTTAGCCGCGAGCTTCATTCAGGGCCTAGCAGGGAGATGGTGGATCTTTATAGTCCAGACATATGATGAGAAAAACCTAACGTAGACATAATTTGAGATCCTCTTTAGAGATGAGTTATTTCCAGTGACATTACTTTAAAAATGATCTATATCCACAATTCGCTATCCATGGTTTAAATAATCTTTGGATATAGGTAAGATATAGCCACAACCAAATAGATGGGTGTGCCAGCAGATCCTCTGAACATTATTTTGATCAGGAATTTCCTCCCCCACCCGAAACCCTCTCCCTCCCGCAAACCTTCTCCCTCCCACATCGCAATTCCTCCTCCCTCTTTGTTCCTCCTACCCTCATCCCCTATTTCTACGTTTCCATTCCTCCCCCCTCCTACCATCCTCCCCTCATTATTCCTCCTCCCCTCATGATTCCTCCTCCTCCTTCAGCTCCGACATAGCCATCAAACCTCCCCACCAGCTCCAACATGGCTCCAACACCTCCTTGCCGATGTGGCTCTGGAACCTCCAACCCACCTCCCCACCGACACAACCTACCCAACTCCATATGGTCACCTCACCTCCCTATCAACACTATTCTGAGGTGACCTCTCCACTTATTCCACCGACACACCTCCTACATAGAGAATTTAGGTAGGAATATTTATCTATTCCATTTTTTTATTACTCTTATTTTATCCTCTCTAATTTTAATGGCTCCCATTAATGTTTTCAGTGCCGATTCCACTATAACATGATGGAATTGATCAGAAAACTTGGTTCTTTAGTATGTATTAGAGATTATATGTCTCGTGATGTATAATGCACGCCATCATTCCTAATTTTGGAGATGGTATGAGGCCTAATGGATTTTTTTGAGTTTTTAGTTAAATTGATTGAAATTTCCTGGTAATTAAGTGTTTCTTGTTAGGGATTTTTCCTAGATTAATTTCATTGGTATGTTTTAGGCATGTTTTAGGCAGTTGGTTGTGGTTTCAGAATGTGGAAGCACCTCAATAGTCTTTGAGGGATTTATTCCTACTTGGCTATTTTTAAATAATTAATTATAAATTTTTGTAACTAGTTTTCTCTATTTCATAGAATGATATAGTTTCCTGAAACGTTTTTTGATCATAGGTTCAGTTTTTCAACCTTAGTGTTTTCATTATAAGGTAGATTGGGTGTTCTATATTTGTTATATTTCCCTAATTGATAGTTTTTTTATTAATTTATTTAGTTATTAAATGACTATTTGTTTTCTGGGAGCCAATTGAAAACCTTTGTGGGTTATCTTTGAGAAGTGAGGGTCTCAAGTCTCTTATGGAGTGGTTTTGTTCATTAATCCTCTCTCTGGGTTTTTGATTCAAGAGAAAACCACACAATCTCTTAGGTGATGCATAAGGGTAGAAAAGGGGATAAAAAAGGGTATAATTCTTTCTTTGGGATTTATGTTTGGACCTCTGAGTGGTCTATCCGTGTTGATTTATATGTGTGGTGTGGTGTTAGAACCCCCAAGTAGTTAGAGACCTTTTTTGAGATTCTTTGTTTTAGTCTAGTTTACATGGGTGGTTCCTCTCATGTATTTTGGATCTAGAACCATCAAAGTGAGTAGTGTATATAGAGGTTTTCCATGAAGGTTTTCATTTGAGAGTTCGTCAAATGGAGGTGTGGTGTGATACCCAAGAAGGGTTTGTATGTTTTTTGGAAAACATTCTAGTTGTGATTCCAATAGGATTATTTTTATGTTCATAAGAAATTTCCTTGGGTAGTCCAACTGGTATAGATTTATGTGGTTTTACATCTATTAGAAGTCATGAAAAAGTATTATTTTTTATTTTTCATGGTTTCTTGGATCAATTTCTTAGTGTTGGAGTTGTTGAAGTTTTGGAACTTCTTGCTAGAGGTTTAATCCAATTGGAACCTTTACATTGGGCCGACACCACATGGTGTTGGTTAAGGCTTGGTGTCACTGATATAAGGATTGATATTGGTCTGAGTAAACCATGAGTACATTCTTATTGGTGAGGTGTTTCTTGATAATTCTATTGTGGGTGAGGTGATGATCGTGGATGGGTTATTTTTCAGAGATTCCAGATGAGGTTTCCCAATCTAGATTGGATCATGATTTGATAAACATTATCTAGGGGACCATGTCTACCCCTTGTTTTATTAACCCTAAGAGGATCAGTGCTGATTTAATCATTAGTGTGTTTGGGTGTTACCTTAGAACCTAGAATTTGGAAATGTCAGCCCAATATAGGTTTTTTTTAATGTTTTGTTCTTGAATTTGATTTAATAGTGTTTTATACCTTATACCAAATATGGTTGAGGAATTTACTTGCTTAAGTATTATAAATAGGATGATAACACTATGATATTACTAGATTTGGATTTGTCCCGACGATTGATATGATTTTTTTTATTGGCCTATTGGTTGTGTTACACAGGTCACATGGAGCTAATGGGTGATCTGAATTAATACACCCCCTGGTTTAGAGTTAAAAGGGCTATAGGGTTAGTGGGAATGGATTTTTAGAACTCCCTCATAGTGGTCCTAGATGCCAAGAACTCCCATCATGAAATCTTCTTATCCTCCATATATTTGAAGTGTCAAACTTATCCACTTGTGAGAGAAGGATAGAATCACATGATTTTCATAGAAAATAGACTTGATATATTCAACTATATGTGTGTGAGGAGAAAACCTTTAGAAAAAAGAGTTTATAAACAAAGTGATCAATGTAGTATATAAATCATTGATCATGTGATGCCAATATAAAAATTAATATTGGGGTTATTCCACATAACCTCAATGACCAATTTTGATTATGTTGTACAGATTTTGATATTCCATACAGTTTTTCATTGTTGGAAACGTAAAATTATGCTTTTCACCCCTTGAGATATGGTCTCACTTTCTTCATCATGGAAAATATAACTTCAATGGTATTCTAGGAAGGATACTTTATTCTTGTTATACTAAAATAATAAAATAGTCATCCATATCCCCAATTTTTTTCTTTAATTCCATATAGGAAAGTATACATAAAATTAATGGGAATAAAGATATGATACATTTCATGTATTTTTCAGGAAATACATTTTTCTTACTAAGTGTATTCCTACATCTAATACAACTACACGTTTTCTTCTTAGGTCTGCTCCCCCTTTTTTCATCCCAGTTCTAGTGAAATGAAATGTTTTACCAGAAATCAAATTATTTATACCCAAAACATCTATAACAATATTAATATCCCTATAAACTTGAAATTCCTTTATATTGATGATTTTTTTTAAAATTATCCTTGTTTTCTAGGCATCCTCCAGCCTTTATTTTCCCATTTCCTTGGGTTTTTTTCCATTATTAGGTCATCCATAGGATGAAACTGTTTACACCATTCACCATTAAAAAAAAATTCAATTTATGTTTCATAATATTTATAATGAAAGTAAACAGATTTAGTATGACATGAGAATTTAGAAAAATGTTGTACCTTTTTCATGGGGATGGTTTTCTCATCATCCTTTGATGGATCATCTTGAATAAGCACAACATTTTCATAGAATTATATCCTATTATTTATGGTGTTTCCATACATAAGATTTCAATATTGTGCCTCATGATTTTACTTTTATTTAGTAACCAATTTTGTATTAAGATATTCTGGTATCGTGTTATATTATACACATTTTATCAGGGGCATTTTTATCTTTTCTATGAGATCATTCTACTTAAAATTTACACGTCTTTTCTTCTTTTCCAATAGTTTTACTTTCTCCTAATATATGGAATTATGGTCAATATAAGAAATAAAATCATCTCTTAGAATATATTTTGTATAACCATCCCTTTCTTCTTCTTCATAACTACTTGTAATGTCTATTCATATCATAACATTATAGCTATATATGTATATTAATGGAAAATTATATTTTCTTAGCTTCTCATGGATGTGATTATGTTTTTTATTTTTATAGTAGTTATTAGTGAATGTTGAGGTTGATAAACCATTAGCTAGTTATTAAAAATCTACAGAGATATATTTTTAGGTTTCAGATAGAAGGCACCTACAAATACTGACTCGCACGCTCTTTATTTGAAGGTTATCTTTATATTTCATTCAATGGGAAGCTTAAATGTTTTAATTTGTTATTCTTTAAAACCCTTGGGTAACTAAGAGGAATTATTGGATGTGTTTTATAGTAAATTAGTGTGAACTAGTTAGCTATTTTCATAGAAAAGTTATATTATCCTAGGAGTTTATATTGTACTCGGAAGGAACCTTATGGGGATATATCATGTGGGGTGTTTTAGATTCACATATGGCTCCCTAAAGACTGTGACCCAGAAAAATAGGTCCAATGTCATTTATTTTGGGTCCTAGTGAATTTCCCATAGCACTTAGATCCCATTAAGGATGATTTAGAGGAACAAAATACTTATACCTTGTTTCTACCCCATGGATTTTATTTAGTTACATGACACCATGACTAGGTTGTGGGTTATTTTATTTTTATCTATTGATATCTCGATTCTTATTGTGTTTATTCCTTTCTTTAGTTTGTGGTGATGGTTTTATTTTAAACTAATTTATAAATGGTTTGGTAAGTATGCTTTATTAAAAGGAAATTTTTTTTTTATGAAGATGATATTGAGAAATGATTTTGAGAAAAAAAAAGAATAAATATATGTGTTTCATATGAATTTAAAATTCTTTTTTTCATTAATTGAATGCAATTTTGAAAGATAGTTTTGATTCATTGATTGGGTTAGAAATTATGGTATGTAGTCCAGAAGATAATTTCTTTTTAAAAAAGGGATATATTATTTGTTTGGAAAGAAGTTGGTGCGGGGGGGGGGGGGGCTAGTGTAAGGGGGAGGGGGTGTTGGGGTTATATTGATTGGATTGTTGATTTAGAGTGAAATTCTATATCTTTGAGGCTTATTTTTATCTTTTATGCAATCACACTTATGGATTGTAGGTAAAAAATATCAATATTTTATTCTTGTATATGAGTAGAATTGACTCTATAAGAGTTCATGAATTTTATAATAGGAGAATTATTTTATTTGGTTATAGTGTTATATTGATTATAGGAGCATTATACCTATTTATCCAACCCTATAATCCATATAGTACTACATCTTAATTCATGTATGATGTACCTAATATGTGCATGCTATTTTCCATAAATGTTTTTCATAGATCTAACCATACTAATTATATTTATGGTATATTTTAAATCTTACCAAGTGTATGTCGGTATTGGAACATCATGTCAAAATAGTGGAGTTATAAAATTCATGAGTTCAGTTATCTAGACTGGATGGAACCCCAATGGTATGAAATTGGACTTTATAGTCCATTAATTTACTTAAGAAATTGGTCATAATCACCTTTTCTATTATTTCTATTCTCATTAATCATATTCCTACCACATCAATTTTTAGGTTCAATTAATGACGATTCATCATATAACTGGAATTTTTTTGGAGTCTCCAAGGACCCATTCCTATGTGTTGCGGAAACCATCACTGGAGGCAAAACGTTTCAGGCCAATTTGGTTCACCAAGAATGGTTTAATGTGAGTTTTTAGTTTTTTATTCAATGATACATAGTTTATAAATGTGCGTTTATAATTTTATAGTCCTTGGTAATTTTATTATATTGTTTTGATCATCCTTGAGTTAGTTTTGAGTCACCAGAGTCAAAGTCGACTCACAACATATGTATAGGTAAGACTGTGTATAAGAAGTTTTCCCATTGTCTATATATCCTCCCATAACAACTCTATTACATATAAGGGGTTATTTGTTATTATGTATATATATAGAAAATTCATACGTGTGTGGGTAATAATGGGCTTATGAATGTGATCTTATATATAAGGATACTCTTGTGCATGTTCAAGGCCATGTAGACATGTACATAGGGGTTAGGGAGACCATATATATATGAAAAGGTGCATATGAACGGAGGATGGATGGAGTAGCTTAGAGTTGTTGCTGATAAAAGTTTTAAGTGCTCAGTGTGGCCTGAATCCTTTGAGGTAGGGTCCCTCTTCTAGACTCGTTAATTCAAGAATGTTTTAAATTGAATTTATATGCATTCTTAATTGTTTTTGTTTATCTTAAATTGTAATTATTGATTAAGTGTTAGTTAAGATAATTTTTCCATTTGATAAACAAGTCTTGGTTTTGTAATAAAACCCCTCCAACAGAGGTTATCTGCCTGCAAAAATATTTAACATGTTTCATGCACTAGTTGAACAAAAATATGATACATATAGAACCATTATGTCTGACCATACCTATATTAGTTCCATTATATTATCTTATCCCCAAGTTATATATACACTATCTAATTAATAAAAAAGGTTATTATTATTTTAAAGACCTGAAAAATACCCAATGTTTTAGGGTACAACCTTATGTCTAGGATCTAGTCTCATCTCATCACTTGAGGCTATACAACATCACTTAAGAAGGTAGGGGATTTTCTAGGAGGGAGGAGGTGTCCAGGAGGGGGGTGACCTAGAGGGGGGTGCACTGGGTTGTTGAGAGGGAGGGGTGGGGGTGGGGGTTAGGGGTATATCTTGGGAGGGGTCTATCCAAGAAGGGGGGGTCTATCCAGGAAGGAGTGGGTGTGAAGGGGGTGCAGAGGGGTGTGCGCAGGGGGGTGAAAGGGGGTGTGCATGGGGGTGTTCAGGGGGTGGGGGTGTGTAGGGGGATTCTGTCTAGGGAGGGGTGGTGTCTTTCTAGTGAGGGGGTTTTTCCAGGAATAGGGGTGTATAGGGGGTCTGTCCAGGGAACGTGGTGGGGTCTGTCCCAGGAGGGGGTGCATTTTAGGGGGTTTCCAAGAAGGGGGGTCTTTCCAGGAAGGGGGGTCCAATCGATGATGTATTTTATTTGACGAGTGTATTTTTTATATCATTGGAATATTTATTTTAGGGTTCTCTCTGTATTTTATAGGGTTGTCCGTCATGAGGTGTCCAATAGGGAGTGGTGTCCAAGAGGGAGGGGGTGTCTAGGGGGTGTCTAGGATGGAGGTGGCATGTCTAGGAGGGAGACGTCTATCTAGGAGGGAGGGGGTGTTCAGATAGGGGGGCTGTCCAGGGGGTTTCTAGGAGGGAGGGGGCTATCCAGGAGGGAGGGGTGTCCAGGAGGGGAGGGAGGGGGTTTCAAAGAGGGGAGGAGGGCTTTATGATTTTATCAAATTCATCATCAATAATTTTATTCTTTTCCTATGATAGATGGTAAAACTATTTATGTAACATCCCAGGTAAAAAATGAATGTGAAATTTTCATATTTATTAATATTTGTGAATAAAATGTTAATTTTATATTAAAGGGAATGTTATGTTCCATGGCGCACCCAATATGCAACAACGAGTTTCTTTGAAATCTTACGTTGCACACTAATAATATAATAATATTATTTTAAATGGTAGTTAATGGCTAGTCATTGTAATGGCAGGAATGAAGAGAACTAACTAAAAAATGATTATATATGTTTGTTAAATATTTTAACAATTACCCAGTAAATTATAGAGGCGTAAAATGCGAATGAATCCAATTTTAAGCATAAATATTCTAATATTCTTTAAAAGGTCGATTTACTGCCTTTTGATGGAGAACCCTTTTTTTAAAAAACTACTTTTTGGAAATTTTATATGTTATATTTGAAAAAATGAAATCCTTCTTTAGAACCGGGACATCAAAATTTACTTTGTGTAAATTTTTGTTATTTTTCCGATAAAGTTCATTTTTTATGAATAGTAAAAAATGTTGTACTTTAATTCAAAACCTCCTTTGAATATAATATATTTCTATGGTTATATTATCTTTTAATTGGTTTTAAAGTTTAATTAAAATATATTTTTACCATTTAATCCAATAAAGGTCATTAGAATTAATTTCACTTTGAAAATGGACATAAAAGAGTGTCAAACTTCTAATAGATATTTTTTCTTAAAAACGAGCTTTTTGTTTTGACAGTGGGAATTAACAATATAATTTATTAATGAAACTTCTATGTTTCGAATTTTCTAAAATGAAAATAATTTTTGAATTTGGAATATCAAATATATCTTAGGGTGAATATTTGGTATTTTTCTGATGATGTTTATTTTATTAATGAATAGTGAAAGATACAACATTTTAATTCAAAACTGCATTTTCATCCAATTTATTTATATTCTTAGATTGTCATTTTAATTGGTTTTAAGGTGTAATTAAATTATGTTTTTATATCTTAATACAATTTTGTTCATTTTATGTAATTTTACTTTTTAGTTTGATGTAAAAACAAGTCAATCTTTTGATAAATTTAACTTCTTAAAAACTCATCTTTGCTTTTGACAATGAGAATTATTTTTTAAATTAATTTCTGAAATTTCAGAATTTGGAATTTGGTAAAATTGATCCCATGTTTAGAATCATAAGGTCCAAATTATGTAATTAAGACTCTTTTGTTTTTGGACATTATGAATAGTAACAACGACAATTATCTTTAATTATCATGATTAATTAGTAATTAGGTAGTTAAAGGTAATAAAATAATATAATAATAATATAAAATTACCCATTCATGTGTCTTAATACTATTATTTGAGTCATGGAAGACCATGAGATTCCTTGTGCCAACTTTGGGGCCCCTTGGAATCACTTTAGTGTGATAGTGACCTTTTATCATATTTTTTTAATGAAAGGATAATATAACCATAGTATGTATCACCTAAGTAAGAAAAAATTTAGTTTTGTTTATATAAATGATATATTTGACTAAAAATATTAATTGGAAATCTAATAAGATTTACTACATTATTTTAATTGTTTTTTAGAATTTTTAGATATTAAATAATTAAATTTATTTATGACACCATGATGATGCAGTGATTACCTCATTAATGAACGATTAAAATAAAATGAAAATATAAGTTAACATCTAAGAAATACACATGTCTAAAAAGTATCGTATGGGTGGATTTCAAAACCTTATCACCTTATCCTAAAATTATATCACTTTGGGACCTTTAAATTCTGAAAATCATTTTATAATAAAGTAACTTTTCAAGACATTCCAAAAGTGCCCCTCCTCCCTCTTATTAAAGGCCCCCAACTCTACCCCTTCCCCACACCTCTCAAGCCCTTGGTTCATCCAACCTCTGCTCATATTGTCTCTCCACATACCTCTCTTACTCCTAGAATCCTCACTTTTGGCATAAGTCTTTCAAAGGAAGCCTTTGACTTAAATCAAAAAGAGTTAACTGATTTAGAAGTAATGTCTTCTCTCGAGTTACTTTATTTTATTTTCCTTCTTCACTCACCACTATCTTCTTATTATTTTAATCCCATAATAACACAAGTATCCTCAAGATACTAGTATTTTTTTATGAGAATGATTTTATTTACACATACACACACCTCCGTCTAATGGTTAAAGAACATATTGTTTCTTTGGGTTGCAAATTAATGTCTCATGAAATGATGATTGTTCAGTCTTCTCTTAACACCTTTCATGGTGGCCATTATGATGGGAATATATTTATATATGATATATATGGTATTTATGTTTTCTATATTATTCTGCATTTTATGTTTAAATCATATCATTATGATTCTCATGTCGTGTAATTGCGATAATTTCATTTGAGGAAGTGTGGACTACCTCCCCCTCAAGTGATGTGACTCGTTCATGCAATACATGGAATGTATAAAGAATTAAATTAATTAAATTATGTGACCTATATAACATATATATTATACTGTAATTATAATATATATATATCTCTCATTTTTTTATTCAATTAATATGACAAAGAAATGAAAGTAGTGTTCATGCGTACCTACGACCTATCATCTCCATGAATGGTGCAATTCATTTTTTATCTCCAAATTTTATGGAATAGTATAAAATGAAACTATAATTGATATATATGATATTTAAATCAGTAATACTATTCTGGAGATGATGTAATTATAACTACATGGACAATTCTTATCAAACAATTTCATTTTTTACTCATGTACCGAACATCGATGAAAACATCTGATATAAACTAACATAATAATATAATTATTAGAAAAAAATAATATGTGATATGAATTGAATAATAAACCTTAAATTATTTTCTTAAGAAATTATAAATTGACCAAAGTTTATTATTCATGAAAATAAAGAAATTAACAAGACAAGTCAGACTCGAGGTAAGGGATCATACCTCTCTCTTTCTTTTTAAGTACTCGCTTTTTTGTCATTTATTTTAAGATCCTGTTTCTTATGTTGGGGATGATATTTTATATTCATCTTACGGTAATTTTTATGTTAATATGATGAGAGATGCTATTTTATCTCATCAATCCATTTTTGGATGTTTTAAGTGGCGTTGTTAGGCTGTCGAATTTTTGTAGGGGATTTCTTATCTCACTTTTAATTCCATGAGATTTCCATTGATCACCACTTATTTATGGAATATAATGTATTTTGTATTGAAAATTAATATATATTATCATGATTCTATTTATATTCATGGTTTTCGGTAATTCATTTGGTGGTTAGTATATTTTGGTCTTACGACTCAATTGATAACAATGAGGTAAGGGGTTTTTATCTCACTTTTTATTCTCGTGAGATTCATGATACATTTCCCACTATTTCCTTTTGTGTGGTGTATTTACTGCCCATAATTTTATTCTTTGTGTAATATAATTTAATTTATGGGTATTTACATCTTCATTGTATGATCCTTCTGTCATGGGGTGTACGTTTCAAAAGTTACCCAAATCAGTAAGGGAACCTTTCACCCTCCTCTTTTTTTAAGAAACTTCTTTTTGTTAGGTCTTTTAATTTACATATTCTTCTTTTGGGATATGTTTTTATATATACTTATTACTGTAAATTGTATGTCCAAGTGATGAGATATCCTTTTTACATCTCATCAACTCATTTTCTAAATTTTAAAGTGACATCGTTAGGCTGTCGAATTTCTGTAAGGGAACTTCTTAACCCAATTTCAATTATTTGGGTTAAACATGTACTTCATGATTATGTCGTGATGTTAATATGTGTGAATGACCTATTTTTGTTTTACACATAATATCCACTTATATTGGGTGTATTTATATTTTTCACACATAATTATGTCACTGATTTATCCTTAATCATAGGATACCGTCTTTATAAGGTACTTCATATCAATCTCTTTTTTGAGGTATCCTTGGATTTATACATGACTTTATTTTATACGGATTATAAAACCCTTTTGAATTTTCATTTCATTCAAAGGTAATATTTTCTCTATGAAGTGATTTACTAAATGACAAAAGGAATGTTTTTGTCTTACGTATACAGTGACAACGACTTCTCCGCCACTATGCCCATTATTGATTGTCATCTTCCTCTACAAGCCATAATGTTTTTAATGAAAAATGAATACCATATTTTACTTTGGGATTGAAAATGGTTTTGATATTATTTTGATTATAACTATGTGTTGTATTGATATCCTGTGATTAGAATGTGGAAAATGTTATTTTTCCTTTATGAATGTTTTATGTGTTATGAATATGTTATGGTTCTTGGGCATAGTTTATGAAATCGGGTGGTTTCGTGATAAACTAAGGGAGGGTGATCCCGATACAGCTCTCTAATGCATTGGTTAATGCGAAGGAGTTAAACTCTATGGTTTCTTTGAAGAGATTTAGGTAATATACTATGATGGATATTCTAAACATAACCATAAAGGTTAATCCATACGTAAGAATGTTATGAATGACTCAAGTTACCTTTATGTCTTATGATTTCTATGAGTTATTCATAAATCATATGATTTCATGAGGTATGTTAAAGTACTAATGTTTTATGAGTAAATTATGATTTCACTGATTCTTATGTATACATGGACTAATGTTTTCATTCCATATTTTTAAAGCCCTTACTGAGATTTTTATGCTCATCCCACGTTTTTGAATGTTTTTCATAGGTCAAGGTAAAGGTACATGATGTGATGATAGTGTCGAGGAAGTGTTAAGAAATAATCCATGTTTTACTTTAAATATGTTTACTTTTACAAAAATAAATGAATATTATCTTTGGTGTAACCACCCAGTTTAAATGTGGAATGTAAAGCATGATTTATGATCCAATTCTCTAAAACTCTATACCTAAAAAGATCCTCAATGTGTATTCTTGAAATAACTCAAGTTTAAGTTATATTTAAGGCTGGGGACTTATAGATGATATCAAAGGTCAGTTTAGATAACTGTATAGGTTAGAGTGTTGTTTAAGCATAAGTGAAAAGTTGTGTATAACCACAATGGTTTGTATATTAGATGGAGTCATTGTTATTTTTGAATGTTGGAATGAGTTTTAGATAACTTGGATAATTATATCTTAGTGTTTATCTTCCTCATTAGTACATGTGATTTTCTTGATATACTCACACTGACATTTTTTTGGTTTTAATAAATGGATGGATCTAGCAGGAACCAAAGTGACAATGGGTTTGAAGGAAACTGTGGCGGTTCTATGATTTAGAGACTTGATGATATGGGGGATTCAAAGAGAATTCTTGTGGTTATTCCAAACCAACTATCAGGAGTCATGATTAACCACTTAAACCTTGGTGATTTCTCTAATGCATCATGTACAAGAGAACCAACTCGATGAGAATGTTCACTTAATAATTATAAAGGTAACCATTAGGGTTTATATGATCCTTACATGTGAGGTAATTATGGGTTATTATATGTTATGATGGAAAATGAAAGGCATGAGATAAACTTGAGGTTAAATTATATTATGGTTATTTTTGATGAATTTATCTAATTTTGAGAATGTTATGAAATTATATAGTTTTTGAAAAAGGAAAACACACATACCATGTGACAACCCATCGTGTTGGACGGAGCTGTGGGAATCGAACCCACAACCAAAGTGCGACAGGCATTTATTGCCTACCACTAGACTACATGATTTCCCTGGTTAGTATGACTAATTATTTTTTGTTAGATGATTTTATGAATCAAGAATAAGTTTATTTTGGGTTATCTATGTACATTATTAACCTATTAGAGAGGATATGTGATTAGGCTAATTACGTTTTAATATAAGACTTTAATAGTAACTGATGTTATTTGGAGATAAATGTTAAGATTTATCTTGGAAGACTATGTGATTAAATCCTATTAAGATTTGGGTTTCAATCTTACATTGGATTACTTTGAAGAATTATATGGTTACCTGTTTATTGAATGGTCTTTGATGAACATTGGGTTTTGTTGGAAACAATTTTGGAGATTAAGAGTAGTTCTAATTTTTGTGAAATATTATCCTTTTTGGGGATTATCTGATCTTGTACTAACAATTTTGGTTTTGGTGGAAAAATTGAAAATATATAGTTCATCTTTTGTGTATTAGGTGATTCTCAAAGAAGATGATTATAGCACTCTTAATGTGAAAAAGTCATCCTAAATACTCATCTTTTAGAGAAAATACGAGTTTCTGTTAAAAATCTAGTAAGAAATGAAAGTCTACATGTCAAGTAAGTAAGTTTCCTTATGTTTTACTTAAGCTCATAATTAAATTAGTCAATGAAAAGTAACTTAAAACAAAATTTTTTTCTGTTAACTTTTTCTACTAGACAATCAAATACCATTTAACCTGTCACAAGTTTGTGATTTTCTGGTGATTAACTTTCTCCTAAACGTGTTTTCTGTCACTCCCCATCAGAACTCGACCCTTTTTTCACTTCCATATCCAAGTTTTCATGGAATCCAATTATCTTTTGTCTCAGGTGACCTTTGTACTTTTCTTTCTTTTAAAGAGATAGTTTAATTTACTCCTTTTCCTATATGAGGCTTTCAATGAAGTTTCTGATCCCAATTTTAAAATTGTGAGGACGCAATTCCCAAAAGGGTTGATGGATGTAACATCCCAGGTAAATAAAGAATATGACTTTTCCATATTTATTAATATTTGTAAATAAAATGTTAATATTACTTTAAATTGAATGTTATGTTCAATGGCCTACCCAATACACAACAATGAGTTTCATTGAAATCTAACATTGCACACTAATAATATAATAATATGATATTAAATGGTAGTTAACACCTAGCCATTGTAATGGAAGGAATGAACAGAACTGACTAAAAAATGATTATATATGTTTTTGAAATATTTTAACAATTACCCAAAAAATGAAGAAGGCTTAAAATGGAAATGAATCCAATTTTAAGCAGAGATATTCTAATATTATTTGAAAGGTCGATTAACCACCTTTTGATGGAGAACCCTTTTATTAAAACTAATATTTTTCAATTTTATATGTTATATTTGACAAAATTAAATCCTTCTTTAGAATTGGGATATCAAAAATTACTTTGTGAAGTTTTTTTTATTTTTCCGATAAAGTTCATTTTTTTATGAATAGTGAAAAATGTTGTATTTTAATTAAACAAATCCTTTTAATCTAACTTATTTCTATGGTTAGATTATATTTTTAATTGTTTTTAATGTTTAATTAAAATATATTACTACCATTTAATATAATTTAGGTCATTAAAATTAATTTCACTTCAAAAAATGGACATAAACAAGTGTCAATCTTTTGATAGATATTGTTTCTTAAAAACACACAATTTGGTTTGACTGTGGGAATTAAATATATAATTTATTAATGAAAATTACCTATTATTAATTTGGTAAAATGGACATTATACTTTAATTTGTAACATCAAATATATCTTAGGGTGAATGTTTGGTATTTTCTTGATAATGTTCATTTTTTTAATGAATAGTGAAATATACATCTTTTTAATTCAAAACTGCCTTTTCATCCAATTTATTTATATAGTTATATTGTCATTTTAATTGGTTTTAAGGTGTAATTGAATTAATTTTTTATCACTTAATCCAATTTTGTTCATTTTAAGTAATTTCAATTTTTAATTCGATGTAAAAACAAGTCAATCTTTTGATAAATTTTACTTCTTAAAAACTCATCTTCGGTTTTGACAATGGAATTATTTTTTAAATTAATTACTTAAATTTCTACATTTTTAATTGGATAAAATGGATTCCATATTTGGAATCAGAAGGTCCAAATTATCTAATTAAGACTCTTTTGTTTTTGGACATTATGAATAGTAACGACGACAATTATCTTTAATTGTCATGATTAATTGGTAATCGGGTAGTCAAGGGTAATAAAATAATATCATAATAATATAAAATTACACATCCATGTGTCTTAATGATATTTTTTGAGTAATGGCCGACCCTGGGATGCCTTGTGCCAACTTTGGGACCCCATGTAATTACTTTAGGTTGATAGTGACATTTTATCATATATTTTTTAATGAAAGGAAAATATAACCAAAGTTTGTATCACCTAAGTAAAAAAATTAAATTTGTTTATATAATTGATATTTTTTACTATTAATATTCATTGGAAATCTAAAAATATTTCCAACATTATTGTAATTGTTTTTTATAATTTTTAGACATCAAATAAATAAATTTATTTCTAACACAATGATAATGTAGTGATTACCTCATTAATGAACGATTTAAATAAAATGAAAAGATAAGGTAAAATATAAGACATAAACTTGTCTAAAACCTATTGGATGGGTGTATTTCGAAACCTTAACACCTTATCCTAAAGGTATATCATTTTGGGACCTTCAAAATCTGAAAATCATTTTATAATAAAGTAACATTTCCTGACTTTCCAAAAGTGACCCTCCTCCCTCTTATAAAAGGACCCCACCTATACCCCCATACCCACACTTCTAAAGCCCTTGTCTTTTCCAAAATATTCTCATGTTATATCTTCAAATCCCTCTCTTACTCCTATAAGCCTCACTTTGGGCAGAAGTCTTTCCAAGTAAGCCTTTGGCTCAAATAAAAAATAGTTACCCTATTTTGAGTTAATGTGTTCTCTCGAGTTTCTTTTTTTATTTTCCTTCTTCACTCTCCACTATCTTATTATTATTTTAATCACATAATAACACAAATATCCTCAATATACTAGGATTTTTTTAGGCGAAGTATTTTATTTACACATACACACACCTTTGTCTAATGGTTAAAGAACATACTGTTTCTGTGGGTGGCGAATTACTGCCTCATGAAACGATGATTATTCAATCTTCTCTTAACACCTTTCATAGTGGCCATTATGATGTAACTATATCTATATATTATATATATGGTATTTATTGTTTCTATATTCTTCTTTATTTTATGTTTAAATCAGATCCTTATGCTTTTCATGTCGTGTAATTGATAATTTCATTTGAGGAATTGTGGACTACCGCCCCCTCAAGTGATGCGACTCTTTCATCCAATACATGGAATTTATAAATAATGAAATTAATGAACTTATGTGACCTATATAACATATATATTATACGGGAATTATTATATATATATATATCTCTTATTTAATTTTAATTCCATTAATATGAGAAAGAAATTAAAGTAGCCTTCATGCGTATGTACGGCCTACTGTCTCAATGAACGGTGCATTTCATTTTCTATCTCCAAATGTTATGGAATAGTATAAAATAAAAATATACTGGATATATATGATATTTAAATCAGTAATACTATTCTGTAGATGATGTACTTATAATTAGATGAACAATTCGTTTCAAAAAAAATCATTTTTGAATCATGTACCGAACATCGATGAAGACCTATGATATGAACTAACATAATAGTCAAATTATTATAAAATTATAATATGTGATATGAATTGAATAATAAACTTTAAAGTATGTTCTTAAGAAATTATAAATTGACCATAGTTTATTATTCATCAATATAAAGAAACGAACAAGACAAGTCGGACTCAAGGTAAAGGATCTGACCTCTCTCTTTATTTTTAAGTACTCTCTTTTATGTAATTTATTTTAATATCCTCTTTATTATGTTGGGGGATTCTATTTTATATTACTATTACTTTAATTTTTATGTTCATATGATGAGTGACCCTATTTGATCTCATCAATCCATTTTTGGATGTATTAATTGCGTCGTTAGTTTGCCGAATTTTCATAAGGGATTTCTTATCTCACTTTTAATTCCGAGATATTTCCATTAGTTGCCACTTATTTATGGAATGTGGTGTATTTTTGTACTAAAACTGATATATATTATCATGATCCTATTTATATTCATGGCGTTCGGTAATTCATTTGGTGGTTAGTATCTTTTGGTCATACAACTCGATTGATTACAATGAGGTAAGGGGTTTTTATCTCACTTGTTATTCCCATGAAATTCGTGCTACATTTTCCACTATTTCCTTTTGTTTTTTGTATGTACTACCCATAATTGTATTATTTGTGTAATATACATTAATTTATGGGTATTTACTTCTTCATTGTATGATCCTTCTGTCATGGGGTGTACGTTTAGAAAGTTACCCAAATCAGTATGGAAACCTTTCACCCTCCTTTTTTTAAAAGACTTCTTTTTGTTAGGTATTGTAATTTACATCTTATTATTTTGGGATATTTTTTTATATATCCTTATTACGGTAAATTTTATTTCGATGTGATGAGATACCACTTTTATATCTCATCAACTCATTTTCTGAATTTTGAAGTGACTTTGTTAGGCTGTCAAATTTCTGTAAGGAAACTTCTTAATCCAATTTCAATTCTTTGGGATAAACCTCTACTTCTTGATTATGGAATGATATGAATATATGTGAATGACCTATGTTTTTTTACACTTAATATACTCTTATATTTGGTGTATTTATATTTTTCACACATAATTATGTCATTGATTTATCCTTAATCAAAGGATACAGTCTTTATAAGGGACTTCATCTCAATCTTCTTTTTGATTAATCCTTTGATTTATACATGACATTATTTTATACGGCTTATAAAACCCTTTTGATTTTTCCTTTCATTCAAAGGGAATCTTTTCTTTATGAATCATTTTACTTAATGACAAAAGGAATGTTTTCGTCTTACGTATGCGGTGATAATGACTTCTCCGCCACCGTGACCATTATTGATTGTCGTCTTCCTCTACAAGCCATAATGTTTTTTAATGAAAAATAAATAGCATAATTTACTTTTGTATTTAAAATTGTTTTGATATTGTTTTTATTATTACAATGTGTTGTATTTATATCCTGTGATTAGAATGTGGAAAATGTTATTTTTCCTTTATGAATGTTTTATGTGTTATGAATATGTTATGGTTCATGGGAATAGTTTTTAAAATCGGGTGGTTCGATGATAAACTAAGAGAGGATGAGCCTAAGATATCTCTCTAATGCATTGGGTAATGCAAAGAGTTAAATTCTATGGTTTCTCCAAAGAGATTTATGGAATATATTGTGATGGGTATTTCAAACGTAACCATGAGGGTTACTCCCTACGTAAGAATGTTATGAATGCCTCAAGTTTCCTTTATGTCTTATGATTTCTATGAGTTATTCATAAATCTTATGATTTCATGAGGTATGCTTAAGTACTTATGTTTTATGAGTAATGTATGATTTCATTTATACTTATGTATACATGGACTAATGTTTTCTTTCCGTATTTTTAAATCCTTTACTGAGATTTTTATACTCATCCCATGTTTTTGAAATGTTTTTAAAATGTCAAGGGAAAGGTACATGATGTGATGATAGTGTCGAGGAAGTGTCAATAAGGAATCCATGTTTCACTTTAAATATGTTTCCCTTGATGGAAAAAAATGAGTATTGTCTTTGATGTAACCACCTTGTTTAAATTTGGAATGTAAAGAATGATTTATGATCAAATTATCTAAACATCTAAACCTGAAAAGATATTCAATGTGTATTCTTGAAATAATTCATGATTAAGAAATGTTTAAGGGTGGAGCCTTATAATTTAACCTTATTTTCATTGACATTTATTTAATTATTCATGATAATGACTATTTCTTATTCTTTTATGGTTCTATACTTATATCCTTTTCAAGGATATTACTTTCTCTAGGATTTCATTCAGCAAATCCGTGTAGGTGGGTAGAAAGAGGGATGGTGAATGTGAGGTTTGTAGGGGAAGGGGGGTGGGGGAGGGTGCAAGGGGGTCTGTAGGGGGAGGGAAAATTGGAAAGGGTTGGCAGGGGTAAGGGAAAACTGGCAAGGGAGTGGTCTATAGGGGGGTCTGTAGGGGGTGGTCTTGAGTGGGGGCTATGGGGCATGGGGAGGTGGGAGGGGAAGGGGGGTGGAGGGGAAGGGGTAGGGGGTGGGGGGTAGGGGTAGGGGACCAGGGAGGTCTACAGGGCGTGGGGCTAGAAGGATGTTTGCAGGGTAGGGGAGGGGGATGGGGGTTGGTGGAGGGGGTGTGGGAGGGGAAGGGGGAAAGTATGTGGTTGTTTGAGGGGGCAGGTGCAATGGGTTGGGTGGAGGGGGCAGGGGTTAGGGGGGATTTGGGAGGTCTACAAGGCATGGGGTCTTCAGGGTAGGGGGAGTGTGCAGGTGGGAAGCATGGGGGGAGAGGGTGGTGGTCTATAGGGGGCGGGGTAGTTGGGTAGAAGGCACAAGGGGAGTGGGGGGATGGAAGGGGAGGGTTCAGTGGGGATGGGAAGTGGAGGTGTATGATGGGGGGTCCGCATGGTAGCGGAGGGTGCGGGTAGGGTACAAGGGGGACGGGTGGGGTGTGGGTTCAAGGGGTTGGGGTACTGGGGCATTGGATGAAAGGAGGTGTAGTTAATATCTATAGGTTTCTATTTTTAGGTAAACTCTGCAGGGGGTCTGCAGGGCAGGGGGAGGGTGTAGATGGGGTGCAAGGGGGGAAGGGGTGCAAGGGGGTGTGGCAGTGGGGAAGGGTTATATTTAAGCTCTATAAGTTTCTTTAATCATAAATAAAGTTGAATAACCATTACAATTTATATCTAACTCTTCCATTTGTTCAGGATTAGGTTTCTCCAAATAGGCCCACATATTTACAACATTGCAAGGGGGTTTATAGGGGTGCAAGGGGCATGTCCAAGGTGCAAGGAGAGTTTGTCTAGGGGTGCAAGGGGGTATGTACATGGTGCAATGGGGTTTGTCCAAGGTGCAAGGGGGTCAATATAGTGGTGCAAGGGGGTGTGTCTAGGGGTGCAAGGGGTCTGTAGGGGAGCAAGGGGGTCTATCTAGAGTGTAAGGGTGTCTGTCCAGGGGTGCAAGGGGGTTTGTCCAGGGTTCAAGGGGGTATGTCCTGGGTTTTAGGGGGGCTCTATCCTGGGTGTAGGGGGTTCGAATGGGGGAGGAGGTGTTTAGGGGGGAGGGGCAGGGGGTCTGTCTAGGGGGGGAGGGGGTTTTGTCTAGGGTGAAAGGGGTCTATCCAGGGGTGCTAGGGGGTTTTTAGGGGAAAGTGTATCTTCATGTTAGAGGGGGTGTGCAGGGGTGTCTATCTATGGGGTGTCTGTCTGGGGGGGGTTTATGAAATGGGAAGGGTTATAGTTACATTTTTTGGTCTTATAGCCAGAGTTCCAAACCATGGCTATAGGATAAATTTCTAGTAGTGTGACATAGATCTTAGATCACATATAAGACCTACTACACAAAAAAAGGGTGGCATGATAATAGTGGAGTACTCAAAAAGATTCACTAATCATTCTCACTACTCCACAGATATGGTGGGAGACCCATTCTTCAGTGCTCACGATTTTGAGCTAGAACTACACTAGGAGATCATGGAATCCATGTTATCGCTTAGCATCCCTACTCAGGTTGGGGTGATAGAGCGAGCCTTAATCATGGAGAGCCTTCTGGCAGAGTAGGTCCCAACAACAAGAGCTACTAGTAGACCCTGAGAAGCGGTGTCTTTCACTGTAAATTGTTGGTAGCAGATATGGGGACCCATGTGGGCTAGCCATTTCTAGGGATGACCACCAGATGCAGGATCGGCGGTATAAGACCCCAGGGTGGAGGGAGTCATCACAGGGTAAGATGGTGATACTCTTGTGGCATGTAAGGGCATATGGATCGTGATTACCTGACCCACCACGTAGATGACTGGAAGATTGTGATTGGACCTCCGATGAAGAGGCATAGGTTTGATAGGATTTTTCCCCAAGGCAGGGGGTGTGGATGTGGAGCCAGTAGAGTAGTAAGAAGTGGGCGGAGGTTCGATGTGCTACCACCACCACCCCCATGTGGTCCACCATGGGCATCGAGAGCTGGTGGATAGGGGCGAGGCTATTTACAGGCGATGTAGGCCTATGACCACAACACTCAAAAGATGATTGAAGGTATGATCTATGTCGTTTACACCTTATCTACGGTTATTATAGACACAGGTTCCAGTCACTCCCTCCATTCCAAAAATCTTGTTTGAAGATCGGAGATTTCGGTGGAGTTGTTGGATCGATCCATATGATTAGATGAAGAGCGTGGTGTTTCTTCAGAGAAGGAACCAGGTTTTCCTTAATTGGTGATAAGGGAGTTCTTGCAGCATAGGACAAAATTTTATGAGGAGGGTGCAGCCGATCTCTAACCAGTTGGCTAGCCTCACCCTTGGTGGGGTAGACAAGAAGAGTCCTCACTTTCCTGCAGTGGTGGATGTGTACAAAGATGTCTTTCCTAAATATATTATAGGATTAATTCCTCAAAGAGAGGTTGAATTTTTCATTGATGTGTACCCAGGGATGATACCAATATCCACACCAGCATATCATATGGATCCTATAGAGCTTTGTGAGTTGAGGGTGTAGCTCAAAGATTTGCAAGATAAGGGCTTCGTAAGGCCCATTATTTCATCATGGGAAGCCCCAGTATTGCTTCTCAGGAAGGAAGACAAGAGTATGAGGCTATTTTTAGACTTCCAGCACCAAAACCAGGTGACCATGAAGAACATGTATCCTCTACTAAGGATTGATGACTTCTTAGATTAGTTGAAGGGAGAAAGATGGTTCTTGAAGATAGATCTCAGATCAGGCTATCATCGGCTTTGTGTACAAGATGTGGATATAACGAAGATATATTTTAGATATCGGTATGGCCAATATGATTTCTTGGTGATTTATTTAGAATTACCAATGCCTCAACAGTGTTCATGGGTCTCATGAATTGTATCTTTCAACCAAACCATGATCATCTTGTCATGGTATTCATTGAGGAAATCCTAGTGTACTCGATGTCTGAGGAGGATCATTCTACACACCTTAAAATAGTCTAGGATACACTCCAAAACACCAATAGTGTCAGTTCTAGAGTCAGGAGGTCCATTTTTGGGACATGTCACTTTAGAGGATGGAGTTTCAGTGGATCCCACAAATATAGAGGCGGTTCTTACTTGAGAGCCACCCAGGAGAGTGGCTGAGGTACAAAGTTTCTTTGGTTTGGCTATGTACTATTATTGATTCATGCCTGAATTTTTTAGGGTAGAATCATCCTTATCAGCTATGACATGGAAGGGACATCCATTTTTGTGGTTGAAGATATGACAAGAGATTTTTCATGAGTTGAGGTTGAGACTGACAAGTTCCCCTATCTTGAGACTACTAGAGGACGACATTGGGTATGTAGTTCTTTTGATGTATCAGGGACTAGACTGGGTTGTGTCTTGATGTATGGGAAAGGAATTATCACATATGGTTCATGACAGTTGAGGATTCACAACTAGAACTATGCAACCCATTACCTAGATCTTGTGGTAGTTTTATTTTCCTTGAAGATGTGGTGGAACTACTTGATGGGTGAGCAGTTTACCATCTACTCTGATCACAAAAGTCTCAGGTATATCTTATCCCAAAGGGACATGAATTGGAGGAAGTGGGGGTGGCTAGAGTTACTCTATGACTATGAATTAGAGATAGTCTATAATCTTGGGAAAGGGAACGTGGTAGAGGAAAAGTTCATCAGGAGATCCAGTTTGCAGTTGTTGAGTGGGGCATCAGAGCAGTTAGCTGCGATGTAGATGTCCTTCACAGATGGTGATGAAGCAGATTATTTCTAGTCGATGGTTTTGCCTCCACCTCTTATAAAACATGTTAGATAGGACCATCTTGTCGATGTTGACTATGGGGCCAGATGTGCTCAATTATCCTAAGGACAAGATCTTTATGGATTTTCAATAGGTGAGGAGCACAGCATCCTTTATAGAGGGTGCACCATTGTACCAGTGGTGTCATGTGAGGAGGTTCATAGGGAGTTCCAAACCTACCCTTTGTTGTCACATAAAAAAGTGAAAAATATGTACTATGATCTCTGATGATAGTACTAGTAGATGGTGATGAAGAAGGCAGTGGCGGAGTTCATCTCTCGGGTCATCACTTGTCTGGAAGTGAAGGCTGAGTATCTTGTTCCACTGGGCTTGACTCAACCACTTGAGGTACCAGAGTGGAAGTGGGGTGGTATATTTATGGAATTCATGATGGGTATACTTCATACATCAATTGGGCATAATTCCATATAGGATATTGTTTACTGACTCACCAATTCTTCCAACATCCTACCCATCCCAGAGCAAGTTTTAGTATAGATCTTGGACACCTGTACTAACAGTAGATAGTTTAACTCCACCGAGTCCTATCTATAATAGTCTTGGATCGAGACATATGATTTACATCCAGGTTATAGAAGGTATTGTAGGAGGTGTTCGGGACTCAGATTCACTTGAGCACATCTTTCCACACTCATACATATGGTCAGATAGAGAGGACAATCCTAGTTTTTTAGGGAATTCTTCATGATTGCATCTTGGACATCAGTTGTAGTTGGTAGGATCGCCTACCACTAGTGGAGTTTTCATACAACAATAGCTACCACTCCACCATTGGTATGGCACCATTCGGGTCATTGTATTGATGACCATTCCGATCACCGTTATGTTGGAAAAACTGAGGGGAGTCAATGCCCATTGGTCCAGTGTTGGTATGGGCTACCACTGAGAAGAGGTAGGTCATCGAGGAGTGGATGAGAATTGCACAGAATAGATAGAAATATCACGCTGATAGGAGATAGAGGCACTTTTAGTTCAAGGAGGGAGACATTGTCTTCCTTTGGGTCTCACCCCAACTGGGATTATAGAGTATTCGCCGGGGTGGCAAGTTGTATATGAGATTCATCGACCCTTTACAGATTCTAAGTAGAGTTGGAGAGGTGTAATACCATTTAGATCTTCCCCCACAGATGCACTAGGTGTATAAGTTATTCTACATATCGCATTTGAGAATGTATTTTCATGATCCATCACACAACATTGACTCTGGAGAGTTGGAAACTAACGATGGGGCAATGTTTGTGGAGTTCCCGGTAGATATTTAGGATTAATGGGAGAAGGTCCATTATGAATGATCAATTAATCTAGTGCACATTCGGTGGAAACACTAAAATCTCTTGGATAGAACTTGGCAACGAGAGACTCCGATTCGAGATTTGTACCAAAAAATAGTGTTTATCCCTTGTTTTTGATTATGAGGAAATAAATCCCTAAAGGTGGGGGTAATTTAATGTCTTGGAATTACATGTAATTATTTTAATTTATATGGGACTATTTTTAGACTAGGAACATAGGAGGGACTTGATTCTGTGGACTAATGATCCCAAAAAAATTGATTGAACTTTTCTATGTTTATTTAAAATATCACTTTTATATGGTTTTAGAAACTTCTAAATGTGTACCCAAATTAAAAATATATGGGAACTATTGCATCTGAAATAGAGACTTAACCTAAGAAAAGACTTACCCTCGACCGGAAGGGGTTGATGGTAAATAGTTAGTTTTTGGGATTTTTATGAAATTATTTTAAAATAATTTTATAAGGAAAAATAAAATAAATATCATAGTTTATTTTATTTTTAATTTTGAATCCATTGTAACATAACATAGTTGCAACATGAGCGTTACCAAAAAGCTGTTTCATTTATGACACATTTTAATGATGATGAAACGAAATGTAACTGAAATGATAAAACACATTTTCTTCCTTTAATGGATTGATCATAGATCGATCATAGGCATGTTAAATAATTTCATTGAACCCTTATAGATTTGGTGTTCGTGAGAAATGATCAACGAACTACCAAAAATGACATATTGTGCAGTGACGAACACAGTGGTGCGATCCTGACCAATGAACGATCCAACTTCATGGTAGGGGTCTGTTATTGATAAAAAAAATTACATGTTCAATCTTTCTATACAATGAACATGGATCAACCCACAAAAATGTTGATCTGTGGGGTGTATTTGTTTTTCACAAACTCGAAGGTATGAAAACATAGTGTTAATCATCACCATTTTATTTTAACGCAGAGAAAATAGGCTGGCAGAAACAAGGTTTAATCCTTCTATTGTGGGAATTTTTTTGTTCTTCATGACCGAACCCCCATATCAACTATAAAGAACCTTTGAAATCATAGCAGTGATGACGATGTCCCGAGGACCCTGAAAGAACTCGAGGATTATAGAACAGACCACCAAAGCATGTTTGGTGGCCCATAAAAGGACCCTCCAGCGTGTCGTGGTGGTGGAGGTACCTGTGGAATCGGTTGTGAGGTGATGGATGAGGGATACTGTTATTAACCAGTGGTGGTGTCTCTATAGGATGCGGCATTAAGCTGCATAATGCGGCCATAGGGCCGCAGTCTAACAGGATTGTGGAAAGAGGGCCCCATGGTGAGCCTACCACATTGGCTGAGAATTAATGTGGAGATCACCGTCATTCCTAGGCGAGGCAAGCCATCCCGTTCATAGTTGGCCTGGTGGGAGAAGGCAGGTCAAGCAGAACTAGCAGGTTGGGACATCGCAGTCGGCCAGACCCATGGCCCAGTTGGTCTGGGTCGGACCCAGCCGGTCCGAGCTGAGCCTAGTAGACCGGTTTAGATCCGGGTCATGTCGGTCGACCTGAGTCTGGGCCGGGTCGGTCCAACTGGGTCGGACCATACCTAGACCCCACCAGCCCCTTTTTAATAAAACTTCCAAAACATCCAAACAATATGTCCGATTGGTGAGCTATTTACGATGTTGGGCCCCTCGCAACGATGCATTCCTTTTTACATAATCCAAGTGAGTTTTTGTGGAATATGGGATATGAAAAATGGCTTGAGGTGTAGATTCTCCCAATGTCAAGTGATCTATGAGAAGTAGCCTAGCGGAACTCAGTGGCCTGTCAGAGGAGTAGTAGCTGAGCGGATCTTAGTGGCCTGACAGATGAGAAGTAGCTGAGCAGACCTCAGTTGCCTGACAGACGAGCAATATCCAAGAAGACATCAATGGTATGATAGTCAAGTGGGTCTCAGTGGGCTGAAAAAGGAACAGACCTCAGTGACTCATCAGGGATGAGTCCCTCAAAAGTATAGGATGATCCAATACTAGGGCTAATAATATAGCATTCTATACAAGGGTTATACCTATATGAGATGAAAATTTATTAGTTTTTACATTTATTTTGAGGTCCTTCTTTATGTTTTGAGGTATCTACTGAGTATTGTGTTAATCACCCCTTAACGATCTTCACCTGCATGTGTCGTGTCTTGTGAAAATGGATGATGCTTTGAAAGAGACCTTGTTCTTCCTGGACTAGGACGTGGTCAGTTTCATCAGATAGGTGAGGCATACTCCTATATCTTCTGGAATCTACTCTACACTTACCCATCAGGTATGGTTTTCTTCAAATATATTATCAGAGACATTTTACTCAATTGTTTATAACTTTTATATTGTTGGGTTTGTATTCTAGCCCATTTTACTTACAGCTTGTGCCTATAATCTCAGTGGTTGTTTTAGTGGTACGTATGTTTTCCTATTAAGAATTGTGTGATGGGGTTGTGAGTGTGTGTGTGTGTGTGTACAAGTACTCAAAAAATGTCTCCCACTTGTAGGATAATGCTTTCAGTGCTAATCTCTAGCCCCTGCCCTTTGGGAGGCGAGCCTGGGGTAGTCACAGAACTAGCCTCAGGGGATGGGTCGTGACAACGTTATTATATTATAATGGATGAAAAATATATGAAATATGTGGAAAAATAAAAAATTTAAAAACAATTCTCTATTAATAATGATATATGTTCCTTACACAACAACATTAGGCTTAGACCAATATTATTCCTTAGAGGGGTTTATAATTAAAAAGGACTCTAGAGAGTGTGAAGGTTAGTAAGGAAGGTATTTTCAAAAGGATTGGATGAACCAAATGGCCTTTGAAGTGTGAATAAAGGAGGAAATGTTTTGTGATGCGCCTATCAAAGGGTAGCACAAAAACAAATTGATTTTTCTTGTATATCACAGTGGATGACCTAGGTAATATCACATGATGAAATTTTATTTTGATTAATTACTAATTTTAATTCACTAAATATACCATTTGGGTATTTAAAAAATTTATTAAAATAATTAAGTTTTTGGTTTTTGGGTTTTGTAAAAACAATGTAATGATAAACTAAAACATAAATGTGGATGAAAAACATATTGATTTTAGGTTACAAAAGTATTGGTCTTAGAGTTTGGTTATGTTAGTTTCTTAATTATTAAATTATATCATAAAATCCATCTGTCCATACAAGGATTTCTTTTCCACACCATGACTATGTCTTTAGAATTCATATGAAATATCTTTGACACACAAAATTTCATGTACTCTTGATAGAAAATAGAAATAAATTTGATATTAATTCCATGTTGTATGGTTTATACACCAGTACAAATCTCTATCATTCATAAAAAATTAATTTAAAAGATTTAAATAATTAAAGAGCTGTAATTGTGGAACACTGAATGTCATCCCCCATGTCCGAACATTAGGTTAGTAACTTGTGGTTGAAGATTGAAATAGATTACAAAATATAGGTGAAAATTGAAAAATAAATTGATATTGGAACAAGAAAGGGGAGAACATTAATTAAAATATGAATTGAAATTACATAGGAAATAAATAAATTAAAACTAAATGAAAATTGAAATTGAAAACCTAAAATTAGTAACCAATCTTCCTCAGCACAACAACCGACTCCCCAGATTTAATGATGATTTCAAAATCCACCTAGACCAATATTCATAAGACTAAAATAATAATTGAGCCATCATAAATTGGGAAATAAATGGTTAAAATTCATCATGGATCATAATGGGGAATTAAAATGGGGGTTGGGCATTAATCCTCATCAAATATGTTAAAATATGAGAATGAACAAAACCATTACATTATTTATATGTGTTTTATGATGTAATATAATCAAGGAATAATCATAAGAGTTATTTAAGATATAATTTTATAGCCTAAGAAAATCGAGGGTGCGTCATAGTGAGCAACACATGTGCCATGATGTGACACATATGTGTCATCTCAAATTTTCATTTTTTATAATTTCTTCCTCTATATTACTTCTGTTAATTATTTCAAAATACAAAGTTTGGATTTAAAATGTGTATTGTTAATTTCTAGCAAATTCAGCTATATTTCATTGTGATCCTTCATTTTGAACTCTAGGTTTGAGCCTTAACTTCTACTTTATCTTAGTACATCATCTCCATGTTGATTTCACCATCATTATCTCATTTTCAAACAATTATTGTATCCCACCCAAAAATAAAAAATAAAATAACATATTGGGATAATTATTCATTTAATTGGTAAAGAAATATTTTATATTAAAATAAGTATACAAGAAATGGTTCTTTAAATTCCCCCACACTATGAATTTTCATGTCCCTAAGAATGTAAGCTCAATAACATTTGAAATGGAACTTCATTATACTAAAATTTAAATTTCAAAATAAAAAATAATAATTCTTTTTTCAATGGAAAATAAACATTAAAATTTTAGGAAAACTAATTCATTCAACTTCTCATTCATCAAAGAAACAATTTAAACAATGAATTTTTCTTTTCCTCTTTTGAAATAAAAATACTCCCCATTACATTAATTTCGATTTCTCAATTCATCTTTAATGTGTATTCCATGTTTCAATTTAACTCAAATTGAATTCTTTTTTTTATTCATATCTTAAGGTAATTAATTCAATGATGTTTTCCACACACGTCAAGTACATGTAACATAACATAAGCTTGTAATGAATCAAACATATCCACCACAAAAAGATATGTATAAAATTTAATCATGAGGAATCTGAATTAAGGTTAAAATATATCTCATGACTAAGTTTTTTTCATAATGAATAAAAAAATCATAAGAAAGATTTTTACTCTTAAGCATATTGTATGATATCAAAAGATATTGCTAATGAAATACTCTTATACAAATGTCATCTCCCAACCCCCAAAGATAAAACTAGACACATCATGCACATAATCATAGTCAATGAATTGCCATATCTTGATTTTTTTATTTTTTTTATTCATAATAAAATTCTAAAATCCACCACGTAACAACATATGATAAAATAAATTGGAAATGTAGATTTTTTTTATCCTCCCAAGACATAACCAATTTTTTATTTCAATTTATTATATTTTATAGAATTATATGTAAAGGAATAAAATAAAAAATAATAATACAATTCCCCTCCCCAAAATCAATGAAAACCCCCCAAACAAAAATATCCTCATTTTAGTATATCTTTTTCCACCATGGAAAACCTCTTACCCACAGCAATTATTTTATATATCATGTGACACACTGGTATTTGGGTATGAATGGATATAATAGTCTTTTAACATGGCTCATTTCCTCTCAAGGTCATTCGTAGCTCTTATGGGAAATAATAGGATTGATGTTATGGTGGGTCTAAGGATAAAGGGGGTAAATAATAAAAAAGACTCACTCATATTAAAAGTGATTTTTTTAATTCACCACATTGATAATATTCCAGGAATGTTTAAGAAGAAAACATTCCTATATCTCTAAAGAAATATATTATTGAAATAAATTAGAAATACTAGTTCTAAATTTTTATCATGGATGAGAATATATTTTTTTGGAAAATTATTCATGGAAATTCAGAAAAACAATAAACCAATCTATATTGATTTCCAAAAATAAAAACAATGAAAAGATAAGAAAAATTTTAGTTACAAACATCAAATAATCTTCAAAAATAATGTTTTTTAAAATTAATCTTCTCGTGATTAACCATATTTAATCATTTTACTATTTTAGTAATCTAATAATTTTAGTAGTGATAATTAAAACATAGAATAATGATTATACTATGAAAATTATGACTCCTAGATTTGTAACAGAGTAAAAGAGTTCAAGTGGGGCATTAAATTTTCATTAAAATATCTTAATGAATTTAAAATTTATGGGAGAAAATGAAGAAAATATTTAAAACACACGCATCCCTTAGTAATGATTCTTTAGGTCAGGTTGTTGAGGATCTATTTTTCACAGTTCTATTTCACATTTTTATTATTTTAATTCTCCTTTTACGATGAAAATTATCCTAAAGCTCCATTTTCTGACATAGGATCCCTCTTTGAAGCCTGAAAATTATATAGCTCTTTCATTTTTCTTTATGATATAATAATTATAGACCTATATAAATAAAACCAATATTACAAAAACTTGTACCATTTTAGTGCATGCTCAAAATTTTATAGGAATATGGTTTCATCCATATAAATAATTCCTAGACTATGAATATAAATTGAACTTCATAGATATCAAATAAAAATAATAGAAGGAAAATTCTTCATTTGATCCTCCCATGTGGGCCCTAGGTTTTGACTTCCTCTAGATGGGTATTAATGGATATTATCCAAAGTCAGATAGTGGGAGTGGTTTCATGGATTTGAATCACCAAATGTTTTATTTTCTATCTAGAAATTCTTTAATTTTTAGATAAATCTGTTGAGAGAGTACACTAGATCCAACCCCTTTTTAATGAGGTACATCTTGAATGGTGGGGGTAGGATGAATTATAGATTCTCAATTTTTTATTACTTGTGAAATCGGTTACAGAATATCCAATGGTTTCTAAATGTATGATACTTAAAAATAATATTCAAAATTAATGTTTGAATTTATTTTTATTCAAAAAATTGAATTTTAAGAGTTAATAAAAAATATTTCACTTCAGTGTAAGTAACATGTGTCTCTATTTCTTCTAGTAAAGCCACATGAATCTCTTTATATCCTTCCTCTAATAAATTTTCAATGTGTTAAATATGCTCCATACATTTTTTAATAGGTGAATCTTTTTGTTCCTTTTCTTCCTCTAAGTAAATTGAAACTCCCCCTAATTTTTAAAATTTAAACAAAGATAGGAAAGAATAAATTTATCATCAGTAAAATTAAAAGAAATTGAGTTTACAAAATGCTTATCTCCCTATGTTATTTTGGCTATATTTATTCTTCAGTATAAAATGAATCTTGAAGTTGAGTTTTAATAGGTGGAAATAGGTAGTCAGGATCCCCCATTGTTTCTTCAATTTCCACAAAATTGGTAGATTATTCTTCTTCAAAGTCTAGAGAAATGTGTGGTGCTATTGATTATTTTACCTTATAAATGATGTTAGATTTTATTATACCTCATATTGATTCCAAAATTTATCAAAATCTTTTAGATCCCCAATGAGAATATTATTAAGAATTTATTCATCATCACCATACTATAAAAATGTTTGAGAGATGTTTAATGGATTTTCAAGTATCTTTTCCTTTACCTCTTTAGGTTCTTTAGCTTCAAAAATTATTGGGGAAATTTCTTCTACCATTGGTTCAGGTTCTTTCTATGGTTTTTTTTCTTGGGTTTCATAGGAATATTCTATAACACATTTAATTTATCTATCTAATCATTGTATTGTATCAATAATCCTTTTTAATTGGTCTTCTAGTTCATTTTCAATCTATTGATACTGCACCTATATAATTAAATGAAAAATTAGGTTGAAACATAGAATACTTTTCTTGTGTCTCAGCCATTTAATGATAAAACATTGGGAATTAATCCTAGATTTTGGTAAATTATTTGGATAATATTTCAATTATTTCATGCTAAAGAGTCTATTTCAAGTCCTGGATGAGGTCCTTGAATTCCACATCTATTAGGATTCAACTATTCACTCCCCTAGTATTTCTAAAAAATAAATCAACACTATCCTCTATAGACAAGTGCAAGTTAAAAAAATTATTTTATTTTTTTCAATTTAAAATAAAATGAAAATTATTTATAAAAACTTTATAATAGAAAATGTTAAAAAATTAACATATTAGCTTCATGGAAACGACGCTAGTTTTGACACACTTGCCATAGGGTGGTACAAAGAAAAATTTATTTTTCTAGCGAAGCACAGTGGATGACTAGTGGAGTCTCCCTTTTTAACAAGACTAGAAAATGTCTTTGGCACACAAAATGCAACCTACTATAGATATAAATTAAGAATTAATTCAAGATTCATTCCATGGTAGATGTTCACTACACACTTGAACATCCCCCTATTGACTAAAATATAAACTAAAACATTTAAATAATTAAAGTTTATGAATTTTAGAATTCCCTAGAAACATCCCCCAAGGAAAATCATTGGGTTAGTCACTAGATATTGGAATGTGTGAGATATCACTATAGAAAGATGGGAAGAAATAAATAAATTGATATTGGAAGAATAAATAGGAAAACATAAATTTAAATATTAATTTAAATTACATGGTAAATAAAGGAAATAAAACTAAAAGAAAATAGAAATTGAAAACCTAAAATAAGAATCCATAATTCCTCATAACAAAAGTCGATTCCCTAGATTCTCTAATGATTTTACAATCTCCCATCCTTATATTTATAGTCCTAAAATAACCCTTGGGATACTATAAATGGTCTAATAAAATGGAAAAATCACCTCGGGTCATAATGGGAAATTAAAATGAGATCTTGGTACTAATTCCCATCAAATATGATTCTTTTTGAGATCGACCAACACTTTTATATCATAAATATGGTTCTTATAGATTGATACCATCAAGGTATAACCCTCGGAGTGATTTAAAACCTTAGTTTTTCATCTATGAAAATCGGGACACATCAGAGTATGAAATATATGTGTTATGTGGTGAGACATAGGTGTTAGCTTCGATTTCCTTTTTAAATCTTTTATTCCTCCACTTTACATGTTCGAAATATTTCACATTATAAATGTTTGATTTATGTTTTTTATTGTGAATTTCTAGTAGAATCAACTCTGTTCCATCCTATTTCTTTATTTTGAGCTCTGAGTTTTGGCCTTGGATTATACTTTATTTAGGGACATCATCTTCATTTTGAATTCATCGCCTTTACCTTGTTTTAAATAATTTATTGTATATGTCCATAAAATATGAAAAAATTAAATACTGGTGAAATTAATCATTTATTTTATAAAAAATATATATTTTATATTAAAATAATCATGAAAATATGGTTCTCTTAAGGTTTAATTTCATAAGAGAGGGTAGACGAACTCTAGAAATTTCTAATAGTATTAAAATAATATAAATTATTTATCACAAAATAATGGATCCAAAATTATATATTTTAAATATAGGATGAGTAAGGTTATAAATATATTCATCCAATAAAATTTAGAAAATATTAGATTAGGTTTTTTACCCTTATCATTTTATATTAATCCACTTTAACCTTTTTTATAATTACCACGTTATTAACATTTTGACTTTTTAGGGGTCAAGAAGGTTTTGATAAAAGGATAAACAGATAAAATTTTTAATATGGTTGAAATTATAAACCATATCCCATTTACTTAGATTCAGATAATATTTTTAGGAATTTTAAATCATTTAAGAAAACATTATTTATTATGAAGTATCATTAATATCATTTTTTACATTATTTAATAAATTTGACTTTAAAAAATCAAGATAAATATTGAATTATAAACTATACGTTTCACACATTACTAACTTGCTATTCTTATCTAAAAAAATTGTATAACACAAAAAAATTCAAAATATACTGTTTAAATAATTTTAAAATGATTTATTCTTTCATTTCAATTAAATAATTAATGAATGGCATTGTTTTGACATTCAAGGTAGTTATTTCATCACTAAAAATGAGAAAAAAATACCATTACAAATAAAAATTATCTGTATTTATAATTAATATTTATAACCAAACATACCATCTTTTTATCTGTATGGGAACACATACCATATTTTTAAAAGTAAGAGAGTGTCATTTGTCCTTTTCTTTACATAATATTTTATAAAGGTCGTAATCATGGTCATATTTCTCCAAAATGTGAAATTTCAAAATATCAGAAGATATAGGGTTGAAATATGGCCATAAAAAAGAAAATACGCAAGTTTTTATGTCCACATAACCATTATCTCTTTATTTTAACCTCTATTGAACCTGATTTACCCTTTGAAATGTTAATAAATTTTTACTGTTTTTACATATCATTATGAACAAAAATTAAATAGAAATTATTACCTAATATTAATTATGATGTTTAAAAATATTTAATTCATTTTTTTAATTCAATTTATTGAAGTGGGAAAAAATAATTTAAAATTTGACCCACAAATAGTGTCAAAAAATGGTTTTTCTAGAATGTGTTTTTCAAGTATAAGATGATCTTACTTTTACTATATGAAAATTGATAATCATTATATGGATTGATATTAAAATAGTTAGATATTTAATAAATACATTAAATTTAAAATTTTAATTACTGAATATTATTTTAATTAATTAAAATTGAGAAACATCATGCATTACAAAAAAGCTGTATTTTCACTATTCATTGAAAAATAAAACTTTTTAAAAAAATCCAAAAAAATTCAACTTAATATAATTTTCATATTCTGATTTAAAAAATTTAGTTATTTTTATCAAATACATTATATAAATGTTCTAGAAATTATTTATAATATTTTAACACAAAGAAAAATAAAAACAAAAAGGCTTTACATAAATTTGAGTGATTATTTACTAAACATTTATGAATACATTAATATTGAGTAGTAAATTTATATATATTTCATAAATAAGCTAATACTATTCATACCTACCAATTTAATGGTTATTTTATCATGGTCATATTTAAATAACAATATTTCACGAATCTTTTACGCTTGGTGTTGCATGTCATATATGCCATTAAACATAATGTTATTCTTTTAAAAAGTTCAAGGTGTTATAATTTAAATGATTAAGGTATAAAAAATTTGAAATATTTGATATTTATATTATTTAAATTTTATACATAATATATTTGGAATATAAAATGTTTATATTTTATATAATATCATATTTTTAATATAAATTATATATAATTTATTAAATTAAGTAGTTTATATTGGGAATAAAAATAACGTGTTTTTAAATTTTTTACTTAGGAATTATTCAGAAATAGCTTTTCACAAGTTAATATTTATGAATTATTTATTTATTTATTTTTTCCCCTATTTATTATTCATGGATATAATTTTTTATATTATGAATAGTAGCATCCTTTTTAAAATTGTTATAAATTTCCTCTATAAATATTCATAAATATATTTAAGGTGTTACAAACTAGGTATGATAACTGATTTATGTTAATTTAACCATTACGTTAGATCATTCTAGAATATTAACTTGAATTAATTAGTTAATTATAGTTTATAAATAATAAGTGTTATAGTTTTTACAGAATTGATATCTATCATGAGAAAATTATCCTTAGGTAGAGGGACTTTGGATCATATTGATTACACTAATGGAGGATTATTCTTTTTCTAGAAATGCTTTGTTTAGATATATGTTGCAATTATCTTACTCATGTGGGGATTGTTAATTTCATATTATTTTCAAATTGTTCATGAAAAGGTTTGATATAATTTATTCAGAGGATGCATTTGGATATGAATGAATATAGTTTTCTTTTTTAATTTGGATTTTAACACAATATATGAGTTATGTAAAGAGTTACACATCAATATGGTTTGAATATATTGGCTTGGTTTGAATAATATCATTCAAATATAAATCACTAAAATCATGAATACATTCAAAGGGAATAACATGATATAAAATAATAAGATTAAATCCACTAAAAATAACTAAATGTTCAATTTTCTTCCAAAGTGAATATTGTCAAGGCCAAAATCATTCAACCTGATAGGTCCTATAAAATTTGGGTGCCCCTGGATTATCTTTTATAGGTTATTCAAGTAATGGGGTTACTCTAACTATTCTATTCGTTATTTATGGAATATTATATTGGTTATACATAACAGAGAAACCAAAACCATTAAGAGACTAGAGGAATCGAGTTGAGATAATCCATGTAATGGATTGAATAAAGTGTTATTCACTCAACTATCTAATATCCATATATAATATGATTTACATTATTGTCACTCGGATATAGTTAGTTTTTATTTATGTGCAAAACCTATGTAAGTCATTATGAAATATAGATCTTGGCCCATTAATGGATATAATGGATTTAAAATGGGATACCATTTTAGTGGTAAAATATTTAATAAATTTTCTTATTAAATGAATATAAAATATTATTCTCAAATGATAGAATATTTTTTTATAGATAAATGTCATCAAAACCATCCAACGTGACTCTGAGATTTATATAAGGGAAAATATAAACCCATTGTAAGAATATTCTAAGACTGGTACAAAAAATAATAGTTATTATTAATAAAGATTCTCTGTGTCATAAAAATACCTTATGGAGTAACCAACAATTTAAGTAGTTAGAAAACAGAATATAGATGCTTTTGAAAATCATAGAATGGTTTACTTAACATTTCAAAGGTATTAGAAACACAAGAAACTATGGAAGTTTTACTCTCCACTCATATACTCAATCTGATTGGGTATATTAATGAAATTGAAATAGTATATCTTTTAGGGATTTTTCTATCTATTGAATTCATCCTAGGGTCATTATATAAAATATTTCAATAATATAAATCACATTAACAAAATTTTACCATAATTTATCAAAATGTTGCAAATAAATTATCTATGCATGTGATGTTTAGGTTCTGGTGTTGTATCGATAGTACATGTCAGTAAATGTAGCACCCTAATATTTTAGACTATATTTTAATTATATGATATATTAAATATCATGTGGTATATGAGACACTGATCTTAATGAAACAATGATATACCATATAGACCTTATTAATTAATTATTACAATTATAACCTTTTTTCGTTTTGGAGGGTATGAATTAGAATAATCTTATTATGAAATATATTTAGAAATATAGTAATTAAAAAAATTAACATTAAATCATGCATTTATTATAAATTGGTTGGAAATGATGAAAAATTTATAGAAGGTAAACTTTATCTTTTTCATAAAACAATTATTATGTGATTTGTTTTTATCTTAATATATTAAATTTATCACTTTTTTAATTGATTTTAATGAAACGTTTATATTATATATCTATTTTTATGAACTAACATTAATATACTTATGTTTATTAGGAATGAAATGATAAAAAATTCATTTTATCTTTCAAAAATACATTTTATTTGAAAAAGGGTTTTCTTACATTTATTGCATGGACATTATAAATAATTTCTTCCAATATTAGTAATTTTTTTTAAAAAATGGATATAATTTTCTAAATCATCATGTAATAATTGGCTAAGGATTATTTTTTTGGTCTTTTCTTGAAAAGAATTATTTTTATATGAATATTTAAAAATGATCCTTTTTACAAAACTATCATCAATTTACATTAAATAAAGTTATTTAAAATTATTATTATATTTTTTATTTATTATTATATTAAAATAAATTACATTATATTGAAAAATTTATAAATAATTAAAAATTAATCAATAATATATTTTTTGTAATAAGTTCATTTTTATGCATAAAATATCAATTTTCTAAAAATAGTGTTTTATTGGTTTTTAACACTTATTTAAAATTTTATTTCTGCCAATTATGAAAACTGAATCTCTAAAAATGAATTCTATATTTTGTAATCGGGAGGTTTAAATTTATTTATGACCGAATTTTGTTGTTTATTATGAACCATAACCATGAAAAAATTACGGTAAATAATTTTTTATAAGGCCACAAATTTCATTTTAAATATTATTGGTTGAGTTATTTTAACCCTTATCACCTTAGATTAAAAAATGGAGAGTATTTATGTGAGTTTACTTTGATTATGATCTCTATATAATTTTACGTAAAGAAAAATGACAAAATGTCACACACTTTCTATTAATTTATCTAATATGTTTACATGGGAATAAAATGAACTTAAAAATGATTATTAATGACTATTTTGAATAAGAAAAAAATTATGACAGTTATTTATTTTTAATATATCTGTATATTATAATTTCCTCGAATCCTTAATCAGTGATGACACAGTACTTGTGCATGCAGTAGAAAATTCAAATAAATGATTTTAAAAAACATTAAAATTAATATATTTTGTAATAATAATTGTTCCACATGAATTTCTAGGATAATCATAGTGTATAATTAATGTGAAAATATTTTATATTTTAATTCAAATAATATCATTACTCCATCAACATCAATATATTTTAATATTCGCAAAAATTACCTTAAATGGTATTTAGTGTTTTCAAATTTTCATTAAATAATTAGAAATTATAAAAACCTATATTGACTCAATTATATGCGAAATTTTAAATATTTTAATTCATTATTCATGTATTTACAACTTTTAATTTTTAAAATTAGATTCAGGACCCTTTAATAGTGAAAATATTATTACTTCGGTTAAGGTTAAACATGGTTAACGAAGGGCTTATACCAAAAGATATGGTTTAAAATGCTACTTAAACATGTATAATATTTATTGATTGAATTTAAATAAACCTTATTATCATTATACTATAATATATGGAGTTTTAGATCAATTTTACATGATCTAGACACATATTATATATTTATATTTCATGTATTTACAATATTTCCACCCACCATAGTTATAAAACAAAATCTTCTTTCGTTTTTTCCCCACACATATTGAGCCATTAGTATCAACCAAAATTTTCTCAAATACCATAGCAAACATCCTCCATAGTCCCTATTGGTTATCATATCACCAAAATACAATCCTTAGAGGCTTTAAAGAGTACTCCAATGAATGTTTTAAAAAGATGAGGAGTTAAATAATATATGCAGAGTGTTAGAATCAAGGTAAGGGGATTTTTCATCTCAATTTTCTTACAATGATACTCATGCCATGGTAAAAAATGTTTTATTTTTTTTGGTGTATATACTACAATATGGATTTATTTTTTCATTCATTTACATAAATTTATGTGCTTGACAAATCATTTTCACATTCTCTCCTTCAATGATCTTTTGAAACAAAAATTACCATATTGGTAAGGGATTTTTCTTTAAATTGTTCTTCTAAATGTTTTAAACTCTTTTCCACCATTTTTTCTATTTTTTTAAAATTTTCATATTTATAATTTAATAGGTTTTGAATTTCATTTTCAACTCATGTAAGCTTTCTTTAATTTTTTTTGAAAATGAATCATTCAAATGTTTATTTTAATGGCCAGTTTTGGAACTTTTTATCAAGGTAAAAAATAATGAATTTATAATTTTAATAGAAGAAAAATCATGTTGATGTCTTTTCCTTTATAAATTATTAATATTCCTCTACATGTTTCATTGTTTTTCAAGACAATCCTTTTTTTGTTTTTATAAGAATTTTTTTTAAATCAAAATAAAATGATTTTTATTCACATTTTTATCATATAACCACACAAAAAAAATTTATTAAAGAGATGTAAAACAATAGAAAAAGAATTCAGACCAGGCTAGGGGGTAGAAAATATATCACTAATGAAATTTAATCCTAATATAATGTAGTTGAATTAAATTACTTATATGAAATTTTGAAGCTTATTATTATAAGTTACTCATAAAAGAATGTTGGAATTTTCTTATTTGGAGATTCCATGATAAAGGCGTGATGACCCAAGTTTCTTTGATGTTTTTTTATGATTATAAATATTTTTTCATGTAAATATATTTATTTCAAAAGATAAAAAATGATTTAATGACTTAATTTAATGTTTATTATCTTCTAAATTTTAAAGGTTTGTTTTCATTGAAATGATTTCATATAATTATAAATTTGAATTTATGCCTCCTTAGAATTTGTTTTTGAAAACGTTTGGACATTATATTTATTACATTAGTATATAAATGATTATTTTTATCTAAGAAGTTTAATATGTAAAAATGAAATCATTTGTATGGGTTTTAAAAAAATTATAAATGGAATAACAAGTTTCCGTTCTTTTTATACCCTTTTATTAGATTTTTATGCTCATTCCATATTTTCAAAAAAAATCACATTCACTAAAGGTGAGTAGGAATTATTTTGACTTCTATATTAAAATAAAATGAATTTTTATTGTGAAAAGCTAGTGTTTCTTCAATGAAATAGAAATGTGAACATAAAAAACCCATTTTATAGGAAAAATGTCCACTAGGTGTTAATATTCAATACAAAATGTCAGGGTTTTTTTTCTAGTTCAATAAAACTATACATCTAAAAATACCTAGGAATATAAAAAAGTGAAACCCAAATCATAAATCATGTAATTATGTGTTAGTTTATATATGATTTGAAATAAATGGTATCAAAGAAATGGTGTAGATAACTTGAGAGGTTGTAATGATTTAGAAAATAATATTTTAAGAGTTTTAGATACTGTGTGGAGTTAACAACTTTATGGGTCATCGTAATTTTAAATACATTTATACCCCTTCTGTGGTTGTATATTATTGAATCACTTTAAGAGAAACTTAGTTTGTTTTAACATATGTTTTGGGTACATATAACCAAAAATATTAACTTTTTTTAAAGTTAAATGGTTATTTGAGGAATAATAATGTTGTATTATTTGTTTATAAGATGAAAGGTGTTTATAAAATTTAGGGTTAATATTATATTTTATGGTGATGTAATTTTGGGTTATTACATTTTGGGAATATATTATTTATTGTATATATAACCATGAGATTCCAAAGGTTTTTGGTGACTAAGTGATTAAAATAATTTCCTTTCAAGAAATTCACTGTATTGGGAACAATAGTAGAGTAATAAATGTCAAGTTACCTTTTAGAATAATATATAGTTTTATTATGTCTTTATAGTGAATCATATTATATGAGGAAGATTAGTATATATGGAGAATATATGATATTACATTATGAGTGATTACTGTTATTTTGTTACTAATATTAAGTTGATCTTGAATAAAATATATAATAAAGTATTTCTAATTTTTGTGTTTTGAATTTGGTTTGGCTTATTTCAAATAAAAATAAGTTTTCTTATTTATGTAATTTTTAAATTTTCAATTAGGGTTTTATTGTTGAGGCTTTGGATATTAATGTAGTATTTCTTCAAATTGGACATTTTCTAACCATGTTTTAACCATTTTGTTTATGGATAATATCTAAATACTCAAGGAATAAAATTTCATTCTTTTTTGGATTATGTGATATGTTAGAATTTGATTTTTGTACCTCAAGAATGAAAAGTTCATATTTAATATTCATTTCGTGGATTAAGAGATGAGTAGAAGTTGGAAATGTTCACAAAGAACAACAAAATTTTGAAATTATATATATGGAATGGAAAAAATCAAGTATGTATATTGTATCATGTTATATATCCTTACTGTAAAATAAATCCTAAACACTCTAAAGAAACCATGAAAATGAAAATGTTATCATTTTTATATTGTAATTCCCCGACCCTAGAAGCCTAGAGTTGGTGCATTATTTTAATACATTGGCATGATTACAATGAATCAATTCACGAAGGACTGATCATTTTAGTAGTCTTGGAAAATAGATTACATAAATGAACGTTACATTTCACATTAAAATATAAAACAAAACATAAATAATCTTTTCGGAACTCCATTATTCCCCTAGCATAACCATGCATATCAATCATAATACACTTCTTGTAATCCTGGGAAAAAGACATAAGAAAGGGGTGAGCTCAGATGCTCAGTAAGGGTAAATAATTTAGCATAAGCTATAACATTTTAAGGAAAGATGTGTAATAAAAACAACATCCTTTTAAATATAATCTTGAACATAATATGGTAGAAATAAATCACACATTACCATATAAACATGCACATGGATATTCTACTATTCGAACAATTACATGTAACTACTAATTTCACAATGAGGGAATGCATAATTTCGGACATCATAACCACATAGTCAAGGCCTTGTGCCAAGACTACAAATAAATTTTTTGTCAATGTCTTTTTCCAAGAAAGTAATTTTTGTAATGATACCTACCAATGCATCGAGGGGCTATAACGAGCCCCACCTCTCACTTACTAAGTCCAATTAATTTCTCATATGAGAATGTTGAAACATAAAATAAACATTCATATTAAAAATAGCATACGAAATTACAATACTCTAACCATAAACCATGAATTGTTTAAAAATATCACAGACATTGTCAAACATATCATAATTCATTCAATACAATATTAAAGATTCTGATATAATAAATCAACCTCAATCAAGAATAATATCTAGTAAATGAGGATGATGTAGTTGAAAATGATCAGTAAAACTCTTTGAGAGAAATATCCCTTGTGTGAATTCATGTAAAATTTACACATTTATAAAGGAATTTATTTAAATGATATTTTTGAATGAAAGTGTCCCTTACCATATTGAAACTTTTTAAATCAATTAACATTTTAAAACAATCATGTCCATATAAATAAATCCTCAAAATAATTTCTAAAACAAGGTCATTAATTAAAAAGTATTTGAAAAATAAATAATTAAAACATTTAACATACTGATCTGGCTAAATAGTCCCTTGCACAATAACTTAGAATATTTCTTTTGAAAATATTTTTATGAAACGTGGGCATGGATGATAAATATGTCCCAGTAAATACATACACATAAACAATCTTGGACAATAATGAGATTGTGGAATTAACCCTTACATTTCACTTTTCCGTAGTCAGGGGTAGTTTGACCTCCTATATAATGGATACTTAATTGTTATTAAATTATAAAAGAACCACATACATAAATATGATATCATATATGAGAATTTAATATTGCATTGCTAATAACATTTCAGTAGTATCATTGTTTTGGGTGTTAACTGATTTGTTTTCCTTTATATGTTTTGTTAAATAAGTCATGTTTGTTATGGATAGGATGTATCTGATTCATATCTGGAATGATATTAAGTTATTAAACATTATGTTAATCATCAGATGAAAATTATTCTTGAATGGTTACGATGGGGAATGAAATCTCATCACCTCGTGAAGACGTTAAGATGTACGTATGAACAAGCGACAATATCATTATATTAGTGGTGAAATCATATGTAATTGGATGGTATATTATATGTAAATAATCATTAACATGTAATATTTATTATTTACATCAATTATACTCATTATTATACCCATCCAAATAATGAAGTGTTGAATAAAAAACTACACCATGACGTGGAGATGGTAACCATACGTATGAACGTATGGTGACTTTTTCATTCATAGGTTGGATAGAATAATGAATATGGTTATACCATAATTATAATAACATCTATGTATGTAGAATGTTCATGATTTATTATATTATTATGGAAACACCAAATAAAAAGGAAGTGGAAGAATAAAAGAACTTTGAAAGAGGTGATGAAATAATTATATCTTCTTCGGGTGTTTCCTTTTGATTAGAATAAAATGAAGGACCCCAGGACACCCTGAGAGGGGAGGGGTGAATCAGGGTGACAACTTTTTCTTCTTAATGTTGTGGATCTTGTTCCCACGTTGGTAGAAACTTGTTGAACCTGTAAGATGAGAAAGATCAAAAATCAAACATGCACATACACAGAGAAGACATAGCCCTTTTTACTTGGTTCACCACTAAGGGCTACATCCAAGGAGCATACGCTGACAAGTTGTCGGTCGTACCAAAAACCACTAAGCTTCACTAGCTGGAGATTACAATTGTTCAGGCACAGTCACTCTTTCCCAGGCTCACTTCCATTACAAAGGTTCTGAGATAGCTCAATGCTTCCCTCGGGTCACTCCCGTTGACTCCCCCTAGCTCACTACCGTTGGTGAAGTCACCCTCAGTTTATAGACGTGAAGGTCTCTTCAATTGATAGTCATGAAGTTCATTGTCTCCTGTTCAGCATTAGACTTTACTTGCATCAGAGTCCTAATTTTAACGCTCTGTTAAGATACAAATTCCAACCACTGATGAATACCCCCTTTTACCTTGTCCACATGGAAAACAACCTTTGGAAAATGCCTTCGCAAAGTACCCTACTCCGCAAGGCTCCCAATATTGCAAAGCTCAAACAAGCCTTCGCGGAGCTCCTTCCATTTCACGAAGCTCAATTGCGAAGCACAATCGCGAAGCACTCTCACGATGCTCCAGCCTTTGCAATGCATGGCTATCGAGAAGCTCCTGCCTCTTCGCGATGCTCACTGAGCCAACGCGGGGCGCCCGTCTTTCGCGGAGCTAGAATAGCCGCTCCGAAGCTCCTCTTTCGCGAAGCACGCTGCCTTTGCGAGAGATCATTGCGAACTGAGAGCAGAGGACTTTCTCTTAAAAAATCTATACTTCTCTTGAGGGGGTCGGCCTCTATTTATAGGCGATTCCACCGACCCTCGTCCCTTCCACGTGAAGTCAATGCCACATCATCTCAAATCGCGAAGCTTCGAAGTTTCTGCCGGAAATCTGTCCAAATCGCGAAGCTCCACGGCAATCATCCGTTCGCGGAGCTTGACATAGTCACGAAGAATCACCGTCAACATACCTTCGCGATAGCGCCGTGAAGCTCCCTTCACAAAGCCCAACATTCCTTCGCGCCTTCGCCGCGAATCTCCCTCGCAAAGCCCTTCATCGCCGCAAAGCTCTCCACCCGCTGCCATTCGCAAAGCTTGACGTAATCACAAAGGCTCACCGCCTCCATTCTTCTGGTCTTCGCGAAATCCAGTCCATGCATCCCATCTTCACAAAATTCATTCCATTGCCATATTAAATCATGATCTTCATGGAAATCCTATTTTCACGATGCTCACCAATTTCCAAATTTTGGACCCCAAAAAATTTGGAAAACACTAGAAAACGGTGCCACCTTCAATACTGTTGTGTGCTTGAACGGTATGATCTCTTTGCTTGTACATGATCGGAACTTCCATTGATGATTGACAAAAAACACAAACCACACTCCAAATCATGCATAGATACCATGGTTCCAACAATCTCCCCCATTGGGTTTGATGGCAATCAGAAGAAAAATTCAAAAGATCTCCATCTATGTGAAAAACAAACCAATCAAAAAAAAGGAATCAACCCATCCAACACTCTAAGTCTACGTGAGCAATGATCGGTGTAGAAAACAAGAGAGGAGGCTTGAATTGGGTTCCACTGTTTTCCGTCTCATTCTTATCATCACAAAATTTTGCCTGAATTTATTCCTTCTCCTTTCTCCCCCATTGACAATAAATCCAAAGACCAGTAAACTTTATGATGTTCAGCTCAAACCATACTCCCCCTGGATAGAATCTCCCCCATAAACCTATATCATATCCATAAACAGATTAAAACATTTATAACAAATGGGGAGAGGGGTATTCCGTATCCTCATTATGTACTGGGAGGTGGTCGAACACCGAGGTTCAACTGATGCTTCTCAAACACAGCCGCTGACAGTGGCTTTGTCAGGATATCAGCCACTTGCTCATCTGTTCCCACATGATCAAATCTAATCACGCTTTGCTCAACTTTCTCTTTGATAAAGTGATACCTGATTTCAATGTGTTTTGTACGATAATGCTGAACAAAATTCTTCGTAAGATCAATTGCGCTCTTATTGTCACAGTAAATCACCATTGGTTGCGTCACCTCATCGCCAATGTCAGTTAATTACTGCTTCATCCATAGCAGTTGAGTGCATGCCTTTGTGGCGGAGATATACTCGGCTTCAGCAGTACTCAGAGAAGAACTTTCTTGTTTCTTGCTTAACCAGCCAACACATTTCTGCCCAATATAGAAAGCTCCACCACTAGTGGACTTTCTATCTACTACATCACCAGCCCAGTCAGCATCAGAAAATGCTGATAATTCACTGTCCCTTCCTACAGCAAAAAATAACCCGAAGTTATGTGTACCTTTAATGTACCTCATGATTCTTTTTACTGCTTCCATATGTTCCTCCTTTGGATTACTCTGAAAGCGGGCCGCAAGGCATGTTGTAAAGAAAATATATGGCCTTGTCTCTGTCAGGTACAGTAGGCTTCCAATGATCCTCCTGTACATGGTGGGATCAGCAGAGTTCATGTCCTCATGCTTTCCAAGTTTAGTTCCAACTGCAATCGGAGTTGACATTGGTTTGGAGTCTTGCATATTGATCTTCTTCAGCAACTCTTTTGCATATTTTTCCTGAGAAATTAAAGTTTATTCCTTCTTATGAATCACTTGCACCCCCAAGAAATATGTGAGCTCCCCAATCATAGACATTTCAAATTCTGATTTCATGTGGTTAGAAAATTCATCCACTGATTTCTTCCTGCTACCACCAAATATGATATCATCAACGTAGACAAGAACCATGAATTGATCTTTTGGAGAATTCTTCACATAGAGATTGTGATCAACTCCTCCACTTTTGAATTCCATCTTCTTGAGATATGAGTCTAGCCATTAGTACCATGCCTGTGGTGTCTACTTCAAACCATATAGAGCTTTCTTCAGTTTACAGACCTTTGTTTCATCAGTACCCAAAACAAAGCCCACTGGTTATTCAATGTAGACTTCTTCTTCGAGTACACCATTCAAGATTGCTGTCTTGACATCCATTGGATATACTTTATATCCTCTTTGGAGTGCCATGGCAAGGAAAAGCCTGATTGACTCTAGTCTAGCCACTGGAGAAAAGGTTTCATCAACATCAATGCCTTCAATCTGGTAGTATCCTTTACATACCAGTCGTGCCTTGTTTCTGATGACACTTCCATGCTCATCAAACTTATTTTTGAAGATCCATTTGGTACCAATCATATTGTGACATTCGGGTCTCTGGACAAGATCCCATGTCTGATTCTTTTCAATCTGATCCAATTCATCATTCATGGATATCACCCAAGATTTATCTTTTGTAGCTTCTTCGAATGAGGATGGCTCTACAACTGATTGAAATGCAGATTGTGTGGTATACCTCATCCTTCTTGTTTGAGTGGGTGCACTCCTGTCCCCAATTATATTGGATGGATCAATCTCAGCTCTTCAATTTCTCCTGCAAGGTTCAGTAGTATTCTCTTCAGCCATAGTTTCTTCTTCAGATTCTTCTTCTGAGTCAACATCTTGATGTGACTGCTGAGTGTTTTGAACAGCTTCCTCTATTTCTGATTTTGTATTTTCTTCACGTTCACATTCTTCCTGACATTCTATCACATCAGCATTTGACATCCTTAAAACATTTGTGGTTTTCTCTTCAATTATCTTAACATCACTACTTTCCACAATCCTTCCCAAACGCTTGTTGAAACATTTGTAGGCTTTTCTGTTCATTGAGTAACCGAGGAAAATTCCTTCATCTGCATTGTCGCCATATTTCCCTTGATTTCCTTCTTTGTTCCTGATGAAGCATTTACTTCCAAAGACATGAAAGTATTTTAGAGAAGGCTTCCATCCATGCCACAATTCATATGGTGTCTTCGTCTCATCCATATAAAGTCCTGTTCGATTTTGAATGTACACTGCAGCTTGAACAGCCTCTTTCCAGTAATGTTGTGGAATACGACTCTCAATCAGCATAGTTCGTGCCATGTTGTTCACCTGTCGATTCCTACGTTCGACAACTCCATTTTGTTGTGGAGTTCTCACAGCAGCTACCTCATGCTGTATCCCATGCTTCTCCAGATAATTCTCAAATTCAATGGACGTGTATTCTCCTCTATTGTCAGATCGCAACACTTTGATTGTTCATCCAGTATCATTCTTGGCAATTCGCCGATATGTTTTCATTAAGTCAAGGACTTGTCGTTTCCTGTGAATGACCATCACACATGCCATTCTACTATAATCATCTATGAAAAGGACAAAGTTCCTTTCTCCATGAGACCCGACAACATTTATTGGCCTACAAACATCTGTATGAATCAGATCAAGAAGGTGAGACGCTCTTTTCTTCTTTGGCCGATATGAACTACAGAACAGCTTCCCACGAATACAAGCATCACAAGATTTTTCACGCTCACGCTTCAGGTTGGGAATGTCCATGACAATTCTCAATTTTTATATTTTCTCTATGTCTTGTTGATTGATGTGTCCCAATCTCCGATGCCACAAATTGTTTTCTTCTTCAATTGTCATGTAACATACATTTTCTTCATTATCAACCTGATACAAGTTTCCTTCTGTTCTGCATCCCTTCATAAGTGAATTGCCAGTCTTTCCCTTGATAGTGCAGCCTTTCTGATTAAACGTGACTATAAGTCCTGAGTCGCAGAGTTGACTCACACCGAGGAGATTATGACGTAGGCCATCTACGTAAAGGACTTCAGTCTTCTTTAGCTCTCCATTAGCTAATTCGGTACTTCCACTCCCTTTGATTTTCAGAGCCCCATCATTACCAAATCTTACTGTTCCATCGACATTCCATATGATATTCGTTAGTAGGCCGACATTACCTGTCATATGAGATGTACAACTGCTATCCAGAATCCAGGTACTGTTGTTCTTTGTAGCTTTGAGGGCCACCTCTGAAAGGTTGGATTTCTCAATCTTCTTCCTTTCCTTCCATGAGACATTAGATCGAGTATAGAGAACTTATGGTCTTTCAATTATCTCTTCTGTATACCCAGGTTCTTCATAGTCAAAGTCTTCTTTGAGAGGTGAAAACCTGTTTGAAAGAGAAACATTGTCTTGCTGACGAGACTTGACTTGTCTTGAACTTTGGTATGAGGTGTCCATGTCCCTTCTCTGCCTGCAATTATCAGCCTTATGACCAAAGTTAGAACAACAAAAACAATATCCATAGAAATTATTTCTTCTATAAGAATTAGGATATGAAGTTTTTCTCCTTTGTTGAGCTTTTATATCTTCTCCATTCAGATAGATTCTTGCCTCTTCACAATATGACATGGTATGGCCCAGATAGCCACTGAACTGACACTTCATGAGAGGAAATGTCTTCTCACTTGAATTTCTCCTCAAACCTTCTTCCTTGGGAGAATAGTAAGACTGTCTTTCATTTCTGAATGTTTGAGGATAATTTTTAGGTCCCCTTTTAGTTTGGATTGAGGGTCCCTTTTTCGGCACTCTAGGAAATGTTTCAACATGTTCAAATTTCAATTTATCTTTATTTTGGATCTTTTCACTTCCAGCAGTTGATGTCTCTGGCTCACAGCCAATTCCACTCTTTCTCATGCAAGCGGGTCTTTGATCACTCATGATTTTTCCAACCCCATCTTAACCACACATGGCTCTTGCTAGTAATTCTGCATCTGAGAATCTCCCAAACTGTATTTTCTTCCTCGATTCTTTTGGAGCTGATTCAGTCTCCATTTTACTCCTTAGAGTAACTACTTCCTCCTCAAGACCATCAGCAGTCTTGAATTTTTCATCCAGTCTGGGGGTGAGGTCATTGACGACCTTTGCCTGTTCTTCAATTCTCAGCATCAGATCTACTACATCATCATTACATTCAATTATTTTATACTATACCTTCACAAATTCTTCCAGTCGTTCAATTTCCGCTTCAAGTTGATCAACGTATTCAGTTGATTCTTCTACAATTTATTTCCACTTATTGCATCTCTTACATTTAATCTTGAGCTTACTAACCGCATCCTTAAGTTTCATCTCAGGAACTACACAAGTTCTCAGTTTTTTTTCTCCTTCAGTATCTTCTGGCTTTTCAACACTGGCCATCATAGAAGCATGGTTCCCAGTTTTGAATTCTGGTTCTTCTTCATCACAGAATTCATTATCATCTTCTTCCTCTTCACAGAAAAAACTCTTTGCATTTTCTTACCAGATTTGATGTCTCCCTTTTTGAAGAACCTTCTCTGAGGCTTCGTGAAGTTTTCATCCTCACTATCTTCATCATTGATCATTTTTAAACACTGAGAAGAAATGTGCCCAATATTTCCACAATGGAAACACGTGAGAGGTAACTTCCATTTGAATTTCCCTTTCCCCTTCTGGAACTTCTTTGCAATGAGAGAAGGAATTTCTATTTCTTCGTCATCTTCACCGCTACTATCCTTTGAGATTTTCAGTTTATCCATGGCCTTGAATTCCATTTCCTTGCTCACCTGATTCGTAGCATCTTCAGGTTTGACTCTCATTTCATATGCTACCAAACTGCTCAGTAGATCATGTAGAGAAAGTTTGGAAAGATCTCTTTCCTCAAGGGCTGACACCTTTGCATTATAAAGAGGTGGAAGTCTTCTCAATATTTTGTTTACAATATCAATGTCTTTGATTTCTTCGCCTAGACCCCGAATAGCTCCAACCACTTCAGTAATTCGATTGAAGAAGGAGTCTGCATTCTCGCCTGGATGCATCTTCAGATCATCAAACCGATTGTGCAGCACTTGTAGTTTTTCCTCCTTCACATTGCTATCACCTTCATAAATATTCTCATGTTTATCCCACATGGATTTTGCTGAGGTGCAATTCATCACCTTTAGGTAGATCTGATCAGAAAGGGCTGTAGTGAGTGCATTATGTGATTTAGCATCTGCATCAAGAAGATTCCTGTCTATTTCAGTCATAGCAAGGCCTGTTGGATCAGTGACTTGTATTCCTTGCACAGTAGAAAAGAGAACTTCCATTCCAAGAGATCTCAGATGAGATCTCATTCTGTTCTTCCAGATCTGGAAATTGTTTCCATCGAAGGGAGGGACTCCCCGGACATTGACTGCGTTTTCCATGACAAAAAAATTCATATTCAACACCAGAAACCTTCCTCTAATACCACATGAAGGACCCCAGGACACCCTGAGAGGGGAGGGGTGAATCAGGGTGACAAATTTTTCTTCTTAAAGTTGTGGATCTTGTTCCCACATTGGTAGGAACTTGTTGGACCTGTAAGATGAGAAAGATCAAAAAGCAAACATGCACATACACAGAGAAGACATAGCCCTTTTTACTTGGTTCACCACTAAGGGCTACGTCCAAGGAGCATACGCCGACAAGTTGTTGGTCGTACCAAAAACCACTAAGCTACACTAGCTGGAGATTACAATTGTTCGGGCACAATCACTCTGTCCTAGGCTCACTTCCTTTACAAAGGTTCTGAGATAGCTCACTGCTTCCCTCGGGTCACTCCCGTTGACTCCCCCTGGCTCACTACCGTTGGTGAAGTCACCCTCAGTTTATAGACGTGAAGGTCTCTTCAATTGATAGTCATGAAGTTCATTGTCTCCTGTTCAGCATGAGACTTTTCTTGCATCAGAGTCCTGATTTTAATTCTCTGTTAAGATCCAAATTCCAACCATTGATGAATACCCCCTTTTCCCTTGTCCACATGGCCAACAACCTTTGGAAAAGGCCTTCTCAAAGTACCCAACTCCGTGAGGCTCCCAATATTGCAATGCTCAAACAAGCCTTCGCGGAGCTCCTTCCATTTCGCGAAGCTCAATCGCGAAGCTCAATCATGAAGCACTCTCTCGATGCTCCAACCTTCGCAATGCTTGGCTATCAAGAAGCTCATGCCTCTTCGCGATGCTCACTGAGCCAACGCGGGGCGCCCGTCTGTCGCGGAGCTAGAATAGCCACCGTGAAGCTCCTCTTTCGCGAAGCACGCTGCCTTCGCGAGAGACCTTCGCGGACCGAGAGCAAAGGAATTTCTCTGAAAAACTCTCTACTTCTCTTAAGGGGGTCGCCCTCTATTTATAGGTGATTCCACCGACCCTCGTCCCTTCCACACGATGTCAAGGCCACGTCATCTCAAATTGCGAAGCTCCGATGTTTCTGCCGGAAATCTGTCCAAATCGCGAAGCTCCACGGCAATCTTCCATTCGTGGAGATTGACGTAGTCACGAAGAATCACCGTCAACATACCTTCGCAATAGCGCCGCGAAGCTCCCTTTGCGAAGCCCAACATTCCTTCGCGCCTTCGCCGCGAAGCTCCCTCGCAAAGCCCTTCATCGCCGCGAAGCTCTCCACCCACTGCCATTCGCGAAGCTTGACATAATCGCAAAGGCTCACCGCCTCCATTCTTCTGTTCTTCGCAAAATCTAGTCCATGCATCCCATCTTCACGAAATTCATGCCTTTTCCATATTAAATCATGATCTTCATGGAAATCCTATTTTCGCGATTCTCACCAATTTCCAAATTTTGGACCCCAAAAATTTGGAAAACACTGGAAAACGGTGCCACCTTCAATACTATTGTGTGCTTGAACGGTATGATCTCTTGGCTTGTACACGATCCAAACTTCCATTGATGATTGACAACAAACACAAACCACACTCCAAATCATGCATAGAAGACCATTGTTCTAACATAAAAGGGATTCTTAGGATGGATTTATGATCAATGTAAGGCATATAGGTTGAAGTTAGGGTAGTTGGGAGAAGATTAGAGTAGGTTTTGGCCGAGAAAAATGGCTTTGGAGGTGTGCAATTAAGAGATGGTTAAGTACCATTTTATAATATATGTGAGTGGCACTTTAGGAAAAGCTTGAAATATAATTTTATTATAAACTCATTTTCAGTTTATAATAGCTCTAAATGGATTTACTTAGAGGATAAGGAGGGTATGGGTCTAAATCCTCTCAGCCAATATGTTTTATTCAAGTTTAGGTCACTATATTATCCTTAACATTTAGATATAACTCTTAGTTGAATAGTTTCACTTTTACCATGTCTTCTTGTATTATTATAATACATTATTAATAAACATAATATAAAATTCCAAGAGACCTCGTGTGGTTCATTAATAGCATATATATCATTATATAAGACTTTTATAGAACCTTAGATTTTTAGGACTATTATATAATTTAATAAAATAGAATTTGTTTTAAAAACTCATTTATGTCAATTTTGACACTATTTATTATTTGGTTTTTGTGAAAGTCATAAAAAATTTATCACTTTGAAAAATGATTTATTTAATCATCCCTAACATGTCATATTGACCTATAAAATTCATGGAATGCATAAAAACTCTCAATTTACATTTTTTAAATATTTATAATATCAATTATTTTAATCTTTCATTAATAAGGAAATTAATACATCATCATTGTGTCATAAATAAATTTAAATATTTATTGTATAAAAATTATAAATAAAATACTGCGATTCAGGAAATAATTTTATATCTCTATTGAATATTTATATTCAAATTTATTTTATGAATAACCCTATATTAAAAGCGGATTAGTCATTAAAATTTGAATTTAACACTTTTAACTCTTCTTTACATAAAATATAATAATCATATTCTAATCCAAATGGATCAAAAAGGATCAATGTTTTTTCCTAAAGTCGATTCTGGTCTAAATACCCTTATCCAATAGAATTAGGAAATGTTTTAGGGTAATTATAGTATCATTTTTACCTTTAATTACCCTATTTACTTTTAACCGTGGTAAATAAAATTCAAAAGTTACTATTCACCAAAAAATATTTTCATATTATTGAACCAAATTTTTCTTACTGATGTAAACCATGTTTCCTAGATTTTTGAAATTCAATTTATAGAAGCGGTAAAATTATGTTTTATGAAAATTTACAATTGTTCCTAGAAGGTGGGTAAAAGAAGGTAAAAAGTTCAATAAAATTTTATATATAAAATCTTTTTATAAAATGACTCCAATAAATTATATTGGACTAATATAGGTATTAAGTATACATTTTTACTTTAATATAAATTTAAATAAAAATAATTATTATTTAAATAAAATGACAGTTTTAAACAATAATGTAGTGTTTTACACAATTTATCAAAAATTGAAAGTTTTCAGAAAAATACAAAAATTCACCCAAATCTAATTTTGATATTCCAAATTAAGAAATTATTTCTATTTTACCAGATTAAAAAAATATAATTTTCATTAATTAATTTAAAATCAACTTTCATTGTCAAAACCAGATTGTGGGTTTTTTAGAAGTAAAAACTATCAGAAGATTTGTATGTGTTTATGTTCAACTTAAATTTAAAATTACTTACAATTAAATAAATTGGATTAAATGATAAAAATATAATCTAATTATACTTTAAACCCATTCAAATGTATACTTTAACACTATAAATTATTTTGATTAAAAAATTTGTTTTCAATTAAAATTTAATATTTTTTACTATTCATCAAAATATGAAAGTTATTAGAAAAACACCAAAAATTTATCCAAACAAAAATTTTATGTCCTTATTCTAAATAAGAAAATTATTTAGTCAAATTGAATATATAAAAGTGTCAAATATTGGATTTTAAAAGGGTTTTCCATTAAAAGGCAATAAAATTTCATTTTTTGAAAAATACTTCTTTTTTATGAAAAATTGAATTTGTTCTTTTATTATGTCTAAGAAACACATAATATGGATGTTAAAATTATATGAAGTATATAAAATTTAAAATTCAGTTAATACTATTCATAACTACTTTTTAAACGGCTAGTTTGGTAAGTCGTGGTGCGCTCGAACTCGGTATTGCGTGTGGAACAAGCTATTGAATTACTTTAAAAAGATATCATACTGTGAAATCCTTGTGTGTTACAAAGATCTTTTATGATGAATTAACGGAATCGTATCTTCTCATAAATGTATAACATTGTCTCTTAATTGAATCTTCTTTATAATTATATATTTTCACTTCCATCCAATGTTCTACATATTTGGGAACAAGGTTATATATTAGTTTTTGTCAAATTAATATTTACCTTATCCTATATTAAAAACTTGTTTTTGCTACCCCTTTTTAGGATGTGTTATTTCAACAAATGAATTTAGAAATTATATTAAAAAATTTCTCCATTCATATTAGTAGGTTTTATTTTCTCCTCCTTAGATTTGATGTTAAAAACATTTAAACCCTTTTATGGTACATGAGATAAATCTATGAAGATAGAATTTCTTTAATGGTAGTATAATGTAACAACCCATGATTTTTTAATTTATTTTCTTTAAATAATATATTTTATATCATGTGGTACGTGAAAAAATGACCTTAACCGAACCATAATATACTAAAGAAATATTATCATTTAATTAATATAATTTTGACCTAGACATTTCTTTAGCAGTTATGAATATTAATAACCATATTATGAAATATATTTAGAACGTTTTTAGTTAATAAAATAATAAAAATCACACCTTGATTATCAATTGGTCCAAAATAAAGATATAATCATTTGAGGTTGAATGTTAATATTTTCATAATTTTTTTATGTGTAGAATATATTTTCATTTGAGTATATTAATTTTATCACCATTGAAAAAGTATTAAACTAAAGAAGTATATTTTATATATTATTGAATGATTAACATTCATAGAATTATTTTAATTTGGAATGGAATTAAAATAAAGGCATCTTATGCTTTAAGAATACATTTTCTTCAAAAATGTATTTTATTTCATTTTAAGCATAGATATCATAAATTATTTCATACAATTTTAGATTTTTTTTGAAAAAATGGGAAAAAAATTTCAAATAATAATTTCCTAATATCTTTATAATTTAGTTTTGGGATCTTCCTAAATGGATTGTTTATTGGGTGAATAGTGAAAATGCTAATTTTTTAAAATCTATCGTATATTTTATTTAAACAAATCTATTTAATAGGCCAATTATATTTTGGTTTTGAATTTAATGTAAAATAAGATCCATTAAATTAAAAATAATCTATATAATTTCATAGTAGTGAACAATATATTTTAATTTGGTTTTTGTTCATTTTTATGCTCAAAAATTTTTTTTTTAAAACTTTTTTTCATTAATTTTTTTTTTGAAATTATATTAAATGTAATTTATTACACTTATAAAAATTGAATTTTGAAAAATTGATTTTGTGTTTATAATAATGATTTTCAAAGATATTAATGATTTTAATATTGTTTTTTGTTTATTATGAATAGTAACTGTGATAAAAAAGTGTCACCAAGATTGATTAAAAAATGTTAATTATGGTAAATACTTTATTATGAGGGAAAAAAATTTCATATTAGATCTTATTTAATTATATATTTAAAAAATTATCAACATACATTCTAATTTGGATTGTTTTTGTAAAAATTTACAATGATTAAGACATTTCTATTGTCCTTTGTTTATAAAATTTACAAAATGTCACCCTCTTTCTTTTAGTAACACTAATTTATTTTGTCATTGGGATAAAAGTAATATTTAAATGGATATAAAAATTATTTTAAAATAAATGAATTTTTTTTCTGATGTCAATTTTTTTGGTATTATGGATAGAATAATTTCCTTGAATTCTTATGTAATGTTGACATAGTGCTTGTGCAAGAAGTTGAAAAATAAAGTAATTGATTTTAAAAAAAACATTAAATGTAATGTATTCTGGATTAAGTATATAATCACATGAATTTATTCGATAATCATAATTTAAAATTTATATTTATAGGTTTTATATTCGAATTAAATTTTTATATTAATTTTTTTCTATTTCAGATATGTGGAATGCTCTAAAAATTACCTTAAATGGTGTTTAATATTTTAAAATTATTTTCAAATCAATAATAAATTATTTAAATCTCATATTTACTCAAGTTGATGTGAAATTGTCTAAATTTTAATTAATGTTCAATTAATGTGCCAGTTTTCATTTTTAAAATTATTTTTATGAACCTTTTAGTGAAACATTTGATAGTTTGGTTAAGGTTAAACTTGTTTAACAAGGGGGTTACATCAGAATATTAGGTTTAATATGCAACATATAACTATCTAAAATTTATTGTTTGAATTTATTTCAAACATATAATAATTATACTCGAATATATGTAACGTTATATCCATTTCACATGAGTTAGACAAATTTCATTTAATTACAACATTGAAACCCACATCACATATAAAATGGAATGTCTTCTCCTCTCATTCTCAAACCTATTGATCTGTTGAGGACAAGAAAAAATTTATTAAAATCTAATAAAAAACATCCTCCTCTTTTCCTATTGGTTCTAGTATCAACAAAATACTAAACTAATAAGGCATCAGGTGTATACCAAAGGAGGTTTTCTAAGGGAGAGGGGTTAAAGGATTTAAGTGGCGAGTGACAGTCAAGGTAAGAGGATTTCTCATATCAAATCCATTTCATTGAGAATCATTCAATATTCACTACAGTTATTAATTTATGTAATGTATATAATTTCATATATAAGTGTTTTATAATAAATTTATTTAAGTACAAGTGTATTAAAAATCATTTTTATTTTTTCTCCTTAAATGATATTTCGATTCTAAAATCATCAATGTGGTAAGGGAGTATTCTTTACAATGCAGTTTTAAAGGTTTTAAACTCACATTCCCCTATGTTCATTTAAAATTTTCAGGAATTTTATTATTTATACTTCAATGGGTGTTAATTTTCATTTTCAACTACTTATGAATTTTTTTAAAAGGCTCTAAGAATGAATCTTTTAATAAATTTCTGTACGGGACCCTTTTGTCACTTTTTATCAAAGTGAAAAAGAATGTTTTTAATGTATATAGAATAAATTTTTTTCCCTACCATCAATTTTTTTTATCAAACATCCTCTCCAATCCTGTTTTTTTAGAAGAAGATACTTTTATTCTTTTTCTAGTTATTCTTAGTTTTGTAATGATTTCAAACGAAAATGAAACATGATAGTGTGGCGTTATTGATGAAAGTGTGAAGGGGGACTGAATATAGAACCTTGTATAAGTATGTCAATAATTTCATGGGTGGGTCTGTTAAATTCCTCCAACACATTGACTAAATCCATTAATCTAACTAACGCAAGATACTACTATGAGAATGTGGATATAATTAATTACTCATATTATGTGATAGATTTAATTGATATAATTTACTCCTGAGATAATGTTGAAATTTTTATTTTAAGTGATTTCATGATGAAATTATGAATCCCAATGTTTCTTACATGTTATCATTATGTTTAAAAATTGGTTTCATAAATATATTTTGATATCAAAAGGTAAAAAATGAGTTTATGATTTTAAAAAAATATCTTGATCTTCTAAAGTAGAAATGTTTACTTTTATAGTAATGATTTCAAGTATTATAATGTTCATTTAAAATTTAATAGAAATGATTTACGAAAACTTCAGCATTTTAAGTTTATTTCAAGAGTAGGTAAAAGATTACTTTCATCACAAAATTTTATTATTTAAGACGGAATATATTTATGGGTTTTCTTGAATTTCAAATGGAATAAAGAGTTTCCATTATTTTTTACATCACTTTCTATTCTTTTTATTATATAACCATGTTTTAAAAAAATACCAGGTCCAAGATATTAGTAGAAAGTGTTACTAAGTATAGATGTGAACAAATTACATTGTTATTTAATGAATTAAGTTAGTATTAAATGTAATAAGAGTGTAAACACACGAATACCATTTTTATAGATAAAATATAAACTATGTGTAATCCTTCTCTATGCCATGTAATCATTTCTCTTAATTAGCTAAAACTGTAAACCTAAAATATCATGGGAATGTAATAAAGTCTAACCCTTTTCATAAATCATGTAATTATCGATTGATTAATTTATGTCTTTTTGTATTAAATTTTGAAACCGATATCAAGAAATTCAGCCAGAGAGTCTGAGAATTTGTTTATATAATATACAGTCAAGGTCATTAAATCATAAAGAAGGTGTTGGGATAGAGGATTAATGATTACATAAGATGGAATTACTTAGAATCCCATAATGAGTTTAGGAAAATCTATGGTAAGTGCATGTTAAGTAATAGTGTTATAAAACTAAATGATTTTATTCTGAAGGGTATATGATACCACATCCCTTATTGGCCAAACCATCATGCTCGAACCCATTGGTGGTGGCATATGGTTTTCTTCTTCTCCACTTCCCTTGATGGAAAACGCATAGTGAATGACCCCATTTTTGTTATGCTTAATGAGGGTTTCAGGACAACATGGGATGGTGTTAGAGGGGAGTTGGATGCAGTCTCAATTTTGTTCTTCAGTGCTAATGGATTCCTCAACTCCTCTAATTGGTTATTTTATTCTTATACTCATTTGGGGTTTCTTCATGGTGACATGTTCCTTATTTTTTGGGGGTTTTTTCATCATGTTTTTTTTATGGTTTGTTTTTTCTATGTAATTATGTTTGTAGTGGTGATGTTTTATTTAGATCATTCTTATTTTGGGAGGAAGTGATTTCTGGTGATGTTTAATCTAGTTCTCTGATGATGGTTCATTGTTCATAGGGTGGAGTTTCTGTAAATCATAATGTTTCTCTCCATTAATGAAAAAATTTGGTCTCTGATGTGTTCCTATGCCAAGGCATCCATACAATCAAATATTCTATGACATCCTGGTCCAACACTCCCTTCCATTTCAGTATAGTGGGTTCGTCTTCAAGGAGATTCTGATATGTGTTTCTTTAGTGACCGATGGTTTTCATGAGGTTTGATTAGTTTTTCCTTTCTCACATTGGGTCTATACTCGTAATAATTCTTGAAGAACATTTATGAAGGTTTTGAAGTCATTCAATGTTCTATAATATTGTTTTTACAACAGTGATAATAGTGTTTTTTCAGCTGTGATAATTGTTTTTTCATAATGGTTATGATGGATTCTGGCGGGCAGTTCCCACCAGTGAACTGGCGTCGATGATGGGTTCGATTGATGTTAGGGTGCGCAACATGAGGTGGTATATATCCTTAGGGGTAATGATGGATGCAGTTGAAATTTTGAAACTCAAAATTTGAAATTGGTTTTTTTGGGGGTATGTGTGGCTCAATAGGATGATGTGTATGTTTCTATAAGGTTCCCACATAACCAAAAGTGTTTTAAAAAGTAAAGAAAAAGTGGATTATAGTAATGAATGTATTCCATTTAGAATAATTCTCCAGACAAATAGAATAATAAATTTTAGATGGGAATAATTGTTTTATTGTTAAATATTTCCATTAAAAGGAAAAATAGTTATTTCCTTATAAAAAAGATTTTTTATATTCTATTAATATATTCTGAAGACAATATAGTTTTTAAAATACATGTGGGAGTATGTTTGGACTTAGGGAAGATAAAATTAATAAATGAATGATATTCCAGAAAAAGTAGATGCCACTTATTATATTAAAATGTTTAGTGTAACACCCCATGATTTTAAAAATAATTTTAATATTGAATGCATGAAACACTAATTCTCTACATAACACAAGTTTGTTATAACCTAGCTAGTAACCATAATTTTTCCACCTCAATGATTTTAATTTCAAAAAACTAACATACACTGTTGCGTTCAGTAAGATATTTAGAGTCTGATAAGACAAACTTAATTGTTAATGAATGGTAACATACCCTTATGAATATTAACATACCCTTATGAATAGTAATGTTACTCTTATGAAAAGTAAATTAGCCAAAAAATATAAAATCCACCCATTAGTGTATAAATACAATTTAGATGCCATATAAGGAAAAAATGATTATAGTATACGTATTGGTATTTTGGTATATAAGAAATATTTTAATTACAATTTTGTGATTAATTAAATAATTTAAAATGGACATTTATTTTCAGAAAATGTAAAAAAAATTATTATATTATTTTATTATGGTTATAATATAATTTTATGGGACCATGATTAATTTCTCAAGGTATTATAAAAAGAGTTATAGTTTTAAAGTTGTTTTTTAAGAATAAATTATGAATATATTTAAAAATTAAATTATAAATATATGGAAAATTATTTTCAAAAAATGGATATCATTTTTTAATTCTATATTTTGATAAATGGCTGGGGTAATTTTTTGAGATTTTTATGAAATACTTGAATTTGGGTGAATAGTGAAACATGATAATTTACGATAAATGCTAAAAACATGATTTATTGATCCATAAGTGATGCAAGTATTATGTAATCCCACTAGGTTATAACTCACATTCACTTATTACTATTATGGGTCACATTAATCAACAATATTGGTTTTCTTGGGCGAAATAATTAAACAAAGTGTAAAATAATTGGAAAGCACTCCTCGCATCCACTATAAAACCCCCCTCACTTTCTCTTCTCTTCACTCCTCTCAAGCCTTGTTACATGTATAAATTATTCTCAAATATCCTCTCAAGACCTTCCCCCTCTTCTATCTTCCCTTGGTCTCATAGAGATATCAAAACCTCACCCTTAAAGAGGTTCTCAATAAAGATTACTTCAAGAGGTAAATTCCTCTTTTCATTTGTTTTATTTCCAGTTCCTTTCTTTTATTTTTCTTTCCTCACGTCATTTCATCCAAATGTTGTGATTAATCCAGTAAAATACATGTAATTTAATTTTGTTATGAAAAAGTAATAATTCTTTATCATCACTTATTTTCCCTTCTTTTATACTAGAAATGAAAACACCATCCGAGATTTGTTAATTTATCATATTCATGGATGACAGGTTTTCAATTTCATTTGTTTTATTTCCAGTTCCTTTCTTTTATTTTTCTTTCCTCACGTCATTTGTTTTATTTCCAGTTCCTTTCTTTTATTTTTCTTTCCTCACGTCATTTCATCCAAATGTTGTGATTAATCTAGTAAAATACATATAATTTAATTTTGTTATGAAAAAGTAATAATTCTTCATCATCACTTATTTTCCCTTCTTTTATACTAGAAATGAAAACACCATCCGAGATTTTTTAATTTATCATATTCATCTGTAGGTCTCATGAGACAAAATATAGTTATGGCATGAGGCCTTGACAAAATAGATATTTATGGTCTTGGAATGAGGCCTTGACAGTATTATTATGATTTCTAGGATTATGAATTCCCTCATCATGAAAATAGTTTTGATAGTTTATGTGGTTATTATACTAGTATAATACCCCTGATTATGTATTATTTTGGAATTATTTATTCAGCTCTTATCCCTTCCATAATGTGTTCAAGTTTATTTTTAAGGGCATGTGTTTTTAGTTAATCACCATGCATAATGGTTATGTTTATGATATATTTTGTTTTATTTCTTACCCTTACTGAGTATTTGAGCTCACCCCTTTCTTATGTTTCATTTTCTTAGGACAAAAAGAAATTTATTATGATTGACCAATGAGGATAAACTTATAGTTATGGATGATCCCAAAAAAACTAATATTACTTATAGAAAATTGGGCTATATCCACAGAATTACATTCATGGTTTTCCAAAACCATGGCTATAGTTTTTTATACCAAGGATATAGACATGGTTTTACATAAAACTGTGGCTATAGGGCATACTTTCGAAAGTAATAGCCATAGTTCCACTAAATTGTGGCTATGAGATATTTTTTCATGAGCTATAGTCATGGTTTGGGGAAATTGTGGCTATTGGTTCATTTTACAAGGCATTTAGACATGGTTTGGGTAAATATTTGGCTATAGGGTTTTTTTCAAGAGCTATTGCCACAGTTTTTGTAAATTGTGGCTATAGGGTCTTCTTCCAATGGTTATAGCCAAGGTTTTGGTAAAACAGTGGCCATAGAGTATTTTCTTTTGTGGTCTATATCCACGATTTGTATAAAACCATGGCAATGTAGTATTTGTTTCATTTAATATAGCCATTGTTCCACAAAACTGTGGCTATAGGTCTACCACCATTGCATGAGAAAAAAAATTAACCAGAGAAAAATTGACGGCAAGGGTTATAGCTCGGTTTATATGTTATAGCCAAAATTTTTAATAATATATATAACAATATATTAATATATATATCTAAATGAGTCTATTATGTTGTGGAAAGGTGGTCGGTGCACATAACAGAGGCACAAAGATCGAATTATGTCAAGCACACATTATTTTTGGGATATATCCACGGTTTACATGGGCTATAGCCATAGTTGAAAATCGTTGCTATAAACCATGAGCCATAGTGGAAAATCATGGATATAGCCCAACTTCCATTGTATAAAATCATGGATATAGCCCAACTTCCATGACAATAACAGCCACAACCAATTAGAACTGTGGCTATATCTTATGGCCACAATTTTGACCCCTTGTAGCCATGGTTTTTGACTCTGGCTATAGCCTGATTTTCCAGTAGTTGTTGAAAATTAATTGGATGTGATTTGAACTTATGTATGTATCTTGTTTACAAATCTACTAAAATAAATAGTCCTTTAGAATGAATATTACTTATTTTTATGCCAATGTAATAAAATAAAGTACCAGCTCCAGGAAACTGGGGTTGGGTTGTTACAGTTGGTTTCTGAGGTTGTTTAGTAAAAAAACATGGAAACTAGATTCAGTTAATGGAGATTAGGGAACAAACCCCTAATATAGTCTATGAGGATAAAACATGCAAGAACATCCAACAATTTTTGGTAAGGAATATATTATGTGGATTTTTCTAGCTGATACATCCATGTCTAGGTACTATAAGTGGGAGTGGTTATATCGTAGATGTATCTAGTAGTGAAAACTCTGACAAAGAGTTTCGATCATGACTTAGGGATCATTCTAGACAACAATGGGCCTTATTGTGCACCAGGTTTGACACTTCCAGGGGATATTATTAGGATAAATCACATTTTCGTTACAATCGATTATGAAGGATTTAAATGTTATTTTTTCATCCAAGAAACCATATATATTATTATGAGATTAGATATGTATATAAATTCAATTTATGCTAAGTATTTTTCTACATTGAGATTATACATTATGATTCAAAACCTATTCTAGTGTATGACATTATTTAAAAATCGCACCTAGTAGAAGAAATGGAAACCACATGAACACACATATCCCATGAAGGGATTTACTTTCAGTGTAAGATAATGATGTGGGATCTGGATCTATGACTAGTACCGAGAGAATTATAACTATATTGGAAAAAATGAATCAGGTTATGAACAACACCCTTACCCATATAGAGCATCCTAATCTACAACATGGAGGAGCTATGTTTGATTGCTTTATGCGTAAACAACCTACATAATTCATTGGGACTAAAATACCATTTGTAGTTGAGTAGTGGATAAGTTCCCTAGAGAATATATTTCTTGCTTTGGGATGTAACGAAATAGATAAGGTTTTTATGGAAGTTTACTATCAATCAAGAGATACGGATTAGTGGTGATCATTAATGCAAGTCACAAAGGAGAAGGAAAAAAAAGTGATAGAATGAAATTATTTTAAGGAAATATTCCTAGAAAAATATTTTCCCTATGAATAATGAGTGGATATGGAAGGGTAATTCCTAAATATATAGATGAAGAAGGATGAAAATGTTTCAAAGTATGAATCTAAATTCACAAGGTTAGTAAGACATGTCGCAGACTGCATACTTATTCAAAGGTGCACGATTGATCGATTCATTGATAGTTTAAATTCATTACTCTAAAGAGAACCAGTCTCCCTAAGTTTCTCATCATAAAATGATATAGTCTCAAGTGAAATCAAGATAGAAAATGACATTTCTTTGTCTTATGAATTTAATGGAAAACAAGAGAATAAGATGTCTGCCGAAGACTCAAGATAATGAAATAAGGAAATGGGTAAGAAGGCAGAAGTTGACCTTCCATCCTGTAATAATTAGGGGAAGAAACACCCTGACACTTGACTAATGGGAATTGGTGTATGTTACTAGTGTGGAGAAAAAGGATACCTATATCAAGATTGTAAAGGGAAGAAAGAATCTACCAATTTTCAATGCTATAATTTTAGGGATATGGGACATTATGCGCATGAATTCCCTAAGCATCAGGGAAACATTCCCCAAAATAAGGTCAAGGGAGGAAGGCCAAGGTAATGCGGTCACAACAGTAGAGTTTGACGTTTTTAACGATATGGTGGTAGGTAATTTAATATTTTTTTTGAACTTAGACAATTCTTTATTTGATTATGGATCATCACATTCTTTCATATCTTCCCAGTTTTCCAAGAAAATTTGATATTTCCAATTTGATTTAATAAGGGAGTTGTTAGTCAAAACTCCTCAGGTAAGTATCATTGCAACAAATTTGATTTAGGGAGTCCCCATTATGGAATATATACATGCTTTATCTACTGATTTTATTTTCATACCCATGATTTACATTGATATAATCCTTTGTATGGAATGTATTTCAAACCATGATGCTATATTTTATTTTTTAAAAAATGAGGTTACAATTTTTTAGGATTATGTGGAATCCCTTATCTTAAGGGATGAAACATCACCATATGATTCCCATCCAGATCTACCCCCAGTATCTCCATTGAATTCAATAATTGGGGAGTAAGGGAATGTAATAACTATGGGTTAGGAAAAGAATGTTCAAATAGAGGACATACCTATTCTGTAAGAATATGTTGATTTCTATCTAGAGGATTTACCTAGACATCCTCCAGAGAGAGTTCAAGTCCTATAAAAAATTACCCTTTACTAAATGGACAATGTGGAATTAGTGGAACTTAAAAAACAACAAGAGTAATTTCATGATAAATGATTTATTCGCCAAGGTTTTTCTCCATGGGGAGCCCCTGTTCTTTTCATTAATAAGAATGATGGATCTATGAGGTTGTGTCTTGACTATAGGGAAATTAATACTTTAATAATAAAGAACAAGTATCCCCTACCTCTTATTTATGATTTATTTTATCAATTTCATGGAGCTCTATAAATTTTGACGATTGACCTTTGATCTGGATATCCTCATTTTCTTATGAGGAAGGAAGACATTCTAAAAACAGTATTTCGAACCATGTATGGGAATTACGAGTTTATAGTAATGCCTTTTGGATGGAATAATACACCCTCTATTTTCATGGATCTAATAAATATAGTTTTCAAGGAATATCTTAATGACTTTATAGTGGTATTTATTGATGATATCTTGGTATACTCATAAATGTATAAAGATTATGAAAATCACTAGCGCACTATTCTGAAGACTCTTAGACAAAATAAATTTTATGGGATGTTTAGCATGTGTGAATTTTAGCTTCAATAAGTTTTATTTCATGGCCACATTTTCTTTAAGGATGGAATATTTGTTGATCATGTGAAGACAAAGGCTGTCCATAAATAGCCTACTCCAACAAACATAAAAGATTTACATTGTTTTATTGGTTTAGTATGTTAGTATCGGCGTTTCATTTAGAACTTATCTCGATTATCCAAAATAGTGATCAAGCTTACACATAAAGGGGTTAAGTTTGTATGGAAAAAATAATGTGAGGATTGTTTCGAATAATTTAACAGGATACTAGTGAATTCTAAGATCATAACCCTATAATCTGGGAATGATGGGTTTTTGAACTATAGTGATGCATCAAATAAAGGACGTGGTTGTGTCCTTATGCAGAATAATAGAGTTATTTAATATTCAACAAGGAAGTTAAAAATTCATGAACAGAACTATCATACTCATGATCTTCAGTTAGATATTGAGATATTTTCTGTAAAAATATAGAGACACTATCTCTATGGTGAAATATTTGAGATATATATAGATCATAATAGTCTAAAGTATATCTTCTCAAAGAATGAACTCAACATGAGGAAAAGGTGATGGCTCAAACTACTCAAGGATTATGATTTTACCATACACTACCACCCCAGAAAAGAAAATAAGGTAGTTGATGCATTGAGAAGGAAGGATCATGGAGTTATAAACAAAATGGAGATTGAAAAGGATCCTTTGTACATGGATCTAGTGAGGATGGATATGATAATTATCAAAGAAGTTGAAAAATCACTACTTTTTCATTTTGTTTCCCAACCATATTTATTAGAAAGGATTAAAATCTCTTATCTTGATGGTGAGAACCCCTGAAAGAAAATTAATGTTGTGAAAGAGGGGAAGTTGGCTGACAATGTATGTGAATATGGGATTTTGAAATTTGGGAAGAGGCTATGTGTTCCCTCTATACACGAGCTAAAAAGGAAATAATTGGATGATGGCCATAATTTGAATTTCACTATACACCCAGATAGCACTAAAATGTATATATATTTGAAGGAACATTTTTGGTGAGACAATGTAAAGCGGGAAATTGTTGATTATGTATCAAGATGTTTGGTCTGTCAATAAGTGAAGACCGAATAAACACATCCTATATGAGTTATGAAACCTCTACGTATTCTTACATGGAAATGGGATGAAATCACCGTGGATTTTTTCACTGGATTACTCAAAACTCCATGAAAGAATGATGAAATATGGGTAAGTTTTTATCAACTTACAAAATATGAACATTTCCTCGCTATAATGCATGATTTTATACTAGAGCATCTTACAAAACTCTATATCAATAAATTTGTAAGACTTCATGCAGCACCTCTTTCAATAGTGTCTGCTTGCAATAATCTATTTACATCGAAATGCTGGAAAAATTTCAAAAGGATTTGGATACTAAGATGCGTTTGGGTACTTCTTATCATCCTCAAACTGATGGGAAATAAAAAAGGAAAATTCAAACTTTATAAGACATGTTGATATCATGCTCGCTCAATTTTCAAGGTATGTGGGATCAATATTTACCCTTTCTAGAGTTGTCTTAAAATACTACTTTCCATTCTAGTATTCAAATGGCACCATATAAAGCATTGTATGGAAATAGATGTTTTACACCAACATGTTGGGATGAAGTCAGTGAAAGGAAGCTAGAGGGCCCATAGCTTATGAAGAAAACAACAGTGAAGGTAAAGACTATTCAAGGCCATATCAATGCATACAAGAAAGCTATACTGATAATCAAAGGAAGGATTTGGTTTTTCAAGTGAGAGATAATGTTTTCATAAATGTATCTCCATGGAAGGGTGTTTAATGATTTGAGAATAAAGGGAAACTGAGCCCTATGTATATAGGCACTTGGGAAATTGAACAAATAATTGGAGCTGTTGCATATCATTTTGATATGCCACCTTGCCTTTCTAAAGTACACAATGAGTTCCACATCTCATTGATAAGAAAGTAAATACCAAACCCAATACATGTCCTCATGTCTGAAGGTATAGAATTGGAACATGACGTATCTTATTGTAAAGAGCCTTTCCAAATTCTGGACACTAAAGAACAAGTGTTGATGAATCAGATGACTCAACTAGTAAAGATACTATGTGAAAATAATAAAATTGAAGTAGAAACAAGGATTCCTGAGGAGATTATGATGAAAAACTACCCAAATCTCTTTGTGAGGTAACATTTTGGTACTTTCGATCATGAAATTGTTTTAAGGATAGGATAACCAAGTCAGTAAACATAATTTTTCCACTTCTATGATTTTCATTTCGAAAAACTGACAAGCACGGTTGCATTCAGTAAGATATTTAAAGTCTGATAAGAAAATTTTAATTTTTGATGAATAGTAACATAACCTTATGAATAGTAACATACCCTTATTAATAGTAATTTTACTCTTATCAATAGTAATAAATAGTAAATGAGCCAAAAACGATCATAGTATAAGTATTGGTATTTGTGTATGTCATAAATATTTTAATTACAATTTTATGATTAATTTAATAATTTAAAATGGAAATTTATTTTCATTAAATGTAATCATAAATTGTTACTTTATTGTCTTATGGTTATAAGATAATTTTATAGGACCTTGATTGATTTCGTAATGTGTTATAAAACGAGTTATAGTTTTAATGTTGTTTGTTAATAAATTATTATTTTATTTAAAAATTAAATTAAAAATATTTTGAAAATTATTTTCTAAAAATGGATTTCATTTTTGAATTATATACATAAAAAATGGTTGGGTAAAAATTTCGGGATTTTTCTAAAATAATTGAATTTTGAGTGAATAGTAAAATATGATAATTTAGAGGAAATGATACATACATGATTTATTGGGTCATAAGTGATATAAAGATTATTTAATCCCACTAGGTTCAAACTCACATGAAATTATTACTATTATCGGTCACATGAATCAATACTATTATTTGTCTTGAGATAAATAATTAAATAAAGAGTAAAATATTGGGAGAACCATATTATCCTCCACTATAACCCCCCTATCACTCCCTCTTCTCTTCACTATTCTAAAGCCTTGTGCCTTGTCTAAATTCTTCTCAAATATCCTCCCAAGCTCCGCCCCTAAGTCTAGAAGGCCTTGTTCTTATAGAAAGACCAAAACCTCTCCCATAAATAGGTTCTCATGGAAGACTACTTCAAGAGGTAAATTCCTCTTTATCATTTGTTTTATTTCAGGTTCCTTTATTTTCATTTTCATTCCTCAACTCCTTGAATAAAACTGTTTTGTTGACTCCAGTACCTTACATGTACTATAAATTTGTTTTGATAATAGAATAATTCTTTATCATCTATCCTTTCCCCTTATTTTATTCTATAAATGAAAACAATATCCGAGATGTTTTAATTTATCACATTCAAGGACGACGAGTTTTCAATTTATTTTACTATATTCAATTCTGGATAGAAACCCATTTTTTGGTTGAAACAGTCTATAATATATGCATTATATCTTATTTAATGTTCTGGAATCCTTTTGTATTAATATATAAATCAAAAAGAGTTTGTTGTGATCAGGAACCGCCAATTAACCAAAACAATCGCCATTAATGTTTTATATAATGATTTATCTTCACTCCAAATAAAAATATGAATTTTATAACCATGTAATATTATGGTTGTTAAATTAAAAAATAAAAATTCTATTTTGGATAACCATTCTCATTCTAAATATTTGACCCCATATTAACATAAAAACCGATCATGAAAACCAAGGAAGAAAACACTCCCTAACAAAGAAATTGGATCTATTAACCCATCAAAAGGTCCTAAATGAACTTTATAAGGTTATGATATATAGATTAGGATCTAGAATAATTAATTTATGATCCCAAATTTTATTATTCAGGTCATTAACATCAATTTAGGAACACCAACAAACTTAAGGTAATGGTTTTCTTCCTGAACCTCCACTTTCATTCGAGGTACTCTTATTCTCTACATACCAAAATTAAATTATTATTTATTCATATGTAATCCTCATATATTTTGTGATACTTTTCTATATATGGGTACAAAGTAGAATCCAACTTTCATTTATGCGGAGTAATATATTTTATAAGGATCTTCAAAAAATTATTCCTGAAATACAAGTCAGATTCAGGGGAATTTCCAAAAAAAAAATTACAAATTTTAAAGGGAATTATCTGTGGTGTTTTTTAAAAGAAATTATCTTTCTAAAAACACTCATTTTATTATAAAAATACTATCTAACTGAAATTATTGTTTTATAAAAATACTTTTCTTAAATAACTCTTCTTTTCAAGTAAAAGAGTTTTTATCTCAAGAATTACTTGATGATTTTGTAAGAGTATCTTCATCTATTTAAACACTCTTTTTGATTATTACAAATTATTGGGAGTAATATTTTATGATATCATATACCATATTTTATTTAATTTTATATGATTATTTTGACTATGTATGTTCTATCTTAAAACAATTAACCAATTAATCTGAATGCTTATTGTTTATGCAAAATGTTCGGGGATAGTTATTTACATGTCATATATTAGTTTGAATATAAATGTACAAGTTTTTAATGTTTATCACAATTCATATGAGTAATTAATTTTGATTATTAATTTTCTAGTGGGGACCACTATATCCCTGCGGTGCATCAGTATGTCTCATTAGACAAACTATGGTCTTGCCACGAAGAGTTGACAAAATGGATATTTATGGTCTTGGAACGAGGCATTAACAGTATGTTTATGATGTCCTGAATTATGAATTCCCTCATTATTAAAATATTATTGATATTTCATGTTGTTATTTGACTAGTAGAATACCCATGATTATGTTTTATTATGGAATTATTTATTCATCTCTTATTCCTTCCATAATGCGTTCAATTTTATTTTTATAGGCATGTGTTTTTAGTAACTCACCATGCTTAAAGTTTATGTTTATGATATATTTTGCTATATTTCTTACCCTTACTGGGCATTTGATCTCACCCCTTTTTTATGTTTCATTTTCTCAGTACATTAAGAATTCTATTATGATGGACCTGCAAGAATAAACTTATACTTGAGGATATTCACAACAAAACATATATGTTGTATTTCATTTCAAGTTGTAATGTTGAACTTGTATATGTATCTAGTTTCCAAATATACTAAACCAGTCAGTAATTCAGGTTGAATATTACTTGTTTATAAGTGATTTAAATAATAGAAGGCACCAGCTTCAGGCAACTGGGGTCGGGTTCTACATTTAAGGTATGTCTTTAAAATATTAATATAAATTGTCACATTAGTTACTAATAGATTTAAAGGAAAAAAATTAATGGAAACAGTTCTATGAATGATGATGATAATAAACTTATAAAGAGTTAAAGGTAGAAGAAAGAAGTTATTAATATTGTATCATTGGATATTGTGTAGTTCAATAATTAAAATACTTATTTAAGAAGTTGTACGTTAATAAAATGATTTATAAACCTTTATATTATTCAATATAAATTTCTTTATATATTTTACTTTATAAGTAGTTTATAGAGAGTGTTTTATAATATTGTCAGATAGAGATGTGGTTATAATCACAAAGAAATCTAATGCGACTAACAAAACCCAAAAAGTGATGAAAACATAAGGTTGAACTAGCATTCTATAAAATGTGATATAATGGGAAAGGTTCTTATATTTTTTTTAATAATTCTTAAAAAACATTAAAAATATAAAAATATGTCATGTTACAAAAATAAAATCTCCAATTTATCATAATTTATTGTTGGCTGTATATATAAATATATATGTTTGTGGGTGTGTGTGCATTATAATGTAAAATTAAAATTTATCACTGAAATTATGACATTGAGTTATCCTTAAATGATGTTCATCCTTGGGTTTTTTAGGTTTTAGTCAAATGTTATGGTTAGAATGAGTATAATTCATATATCAAGATAAAAAATATACTCATAAAGCGCAAAACAGGCTTTATACACTAGACTAACAACAATGTATACCACATTGAGTGCCATATATTATGCCTTTAGTAAACCGGGGGGGTCATTTTTCTATTTGGATTTCCCCAATTTCTAATATTTTTGTGAAACATAGCATGGAAACTTTTACAGTTTGATATCTTTCTTATGTGATCCTTTTTCCTTGGTTAATTAAGGTCTCTTGGGTATGTTTTTTATCATTTCATCAGTTAGAACTCAACTAATTTGTGATTTTTCATCTCATATTATGATTATGATATTAGGTTCTTGAGTTGATATAGACAGAGGAGGTGTGGGACTATACATATATAAGAAAAATGATGTTCATATCTATTGGTTTTGGGTAATTTGATGTGATTATCAATAAAGGTCAATTACGTGGGATATATATTCATCAACTTAGTTAGTCTATACGTGGATAATTAAGAAAATATCAATAAATTATTAGGATTAACGTACCTTGTGTCCCATGGGAACTCGATGTATTGAAAACATAGATCATATAAAAATTAATGATAGTTTATAATTTTGCTAATGGACACATGTATAGAGATACATGTGTTTGATGGAGATAACCCTAGATCCCTTTATGTGATCATGAAAACAAGACTTTCTATTCCATCTCCCATGTCATTCCTCTACTTAAAAGGATAATAATTTCATTATCCTGTATATTCATTGTTAGCACGATTACTCTTGATTTCATCGATAAAATAAAACCAAAAAGGTATAGTGTACACATCAAGCTACAATAATCAAAGTGAGAAATCATATAATCCGGAAAAACATTCATGAGATATCCTAAATTATTACAACTTATTATCAACTTATAGCACTTTTTTCACCATATATAACGTTATGTTCATCATAGGTTACATTAATGTCTAACATCACATTATTCATAACCTAATCTCCAAAAATAATTAAACCTCACTATTATACCATCTATGGTGATCCTAGTATAACATATATAAATATTCCATAACATTAGAATAATATTCAATAAATTTTATAATAATACATGCCTCGAAACCATAAAGGTTTAGTGTATTTAGATACTAGTTACATAATGATATTATTTCATAAAATATCTTCAAAATCTTACAATGAGTTCTTCTCCAAAAGTAACATTCATAGACATATCCTTCAAAATACCTTTCTTCATAACTTGGGGGAAATCGAAACATAAAAATAAGTGAGACTAGACACTTCATGAGGGTAAAAAATAGAAAATATCAATAGATAATCATATTTAAGATAAATATAAACATAAGGGTAAGAGAGAATTGTCATAAAATATGATGTTCATACCAAACCAGTAAGAGATCATGAATCGTGAGTCATGGAATAAAGATTTATCATTTGAAAAGACATGTGTCCTAAGAGAGAGAAATCATCATTAATCAATCATTAGAAATTATAGTATATCATAATCATAAGAACATGTCATTGAAATTTTTTTACAATCAGAATATAAGAATATAATTTCATTTTCAAGCCTCAATACTAAAGGTGATAAACTATGGTCCATTTCGGTTTTAAAAACTAGACACATGCATTACTGGGGTCATAGTGTATAGAAAATGATCCCCATTGGATGAGGTTTCTATCATATTCTAATGGGGAGAAGGGGGGTTTTAATTCGATGTATTGTATTGGGAATGTTTATTTTAATTCTAGTATCTTTATATTTATTGAATATAATATAAACATCAAATCATTAACTCAATTAAATTCCTTAGTGTAAACTTCATCCAGACTTCATGGATTGAATTGGGTTTATTAGCATACAAAAAACTCTTTTTGATCTTGTTTGTTTTATTATAATTCCAATAAACCTGTACTAGCAAACTTTAAATATATATATTGGTCTCTATGATAGGGTCATGGTTGATTATAACTTTGATTCGAAGTTTTCAAAATTTATCAACATCATTGTCCATGATCAAAAAAATGATGTTAATGTTGTGTATGAATACACTCCACCTTTTTGTGATCTGGGAATAATTTTAGGGAAATCCATTTTACATTATAGAGTGATTCAAAAATATTTAAAGGATTTTAATTATATAAATTCTTGGAAACATGATAAAAAAATTAAAAAAGTTGTGGATGTTGTCATTGAGAATGACGAGTCTTCCAAAATGAATGATTCTGAAAAATTGGTTTGGAAAGTGTCATATTATTTTGACATCAATAGCACAAATGGAAATTATTATGATTCTATTTTGGATAAGAAATATAAATAAAATTATAATGATGTTCTAACTAAAAAAATTCTTGACATGCCCTCTATAGATAAAGTTAGGGATAATAATTTAATTTGAAATAAGGTTGATTCTATCTCTCTTTATATTTTCCATGATATCACAGGCCTTTTTGAGTATTTGTAAAAGGATTTTTTAAAGATATATCTTATTAACTAAGGGTTATTCATCTCATATTAAGAAAAAGGTTCACTCACCTTCTCATTTATGTGAACATAGAATCAATGTTTCCTCTATTAAAACACTTGTGACTTTTTAAGGGGGAATAAACAATGAGATCACAAATTTTTATGTCCAAACTAAATTAAATAATATATATCTAATCTCTTTTGAAGGAAGGGACTCTAATTATCTGATTATAATTATTTATATTGTAATTATAGAAGAAAATGGCCAGTATAATACAATGTCTGAAATTTTCATTACATGTGACCATTCTTCCTCCCAGCTTGCAACAACTAATAACAAGGAAAAAGTTTGTATGAATTTTTCTATATTTGATAATGATTATAAGGCCCCTTTTCGTTATATAGTTCCGAAGTGGAATTTTGAGCAATCTATTAGGAATTATGTTCTTCATAATGCAACAGATATCATAGTGAATGAATGAAATATTAGTGATATTTTAATTTATTTTAAAAATGAGATCTCTATAATTAGTAACATCATTTAGAAGGAGGATAATTTATATAGTAGAAAATGGTAGGATAACACAATAGATACTATAGTCAGGTCTATCTAGAATTTATTTATTTTTGAGACTATAATAGATCATGGAACATTGAAACCTGTGGGCAGTGAGATGGATGTTCTAGTGGATGTGAAATTCAATACCATGAAATTTTTGAAGAAAATATAGAAAACATGATGCTCTAGTCCTGATAAATAATGCGAGGTAAAATATGAAATTCCTAGAAATAATGAAAAAAAATTGTTACCAACAAATAAATGAGAAAAAAACTCTAGTGGGAATAAAAAATAAATTTCTTTCTCCATGAGTAGGTTTAAATAAAAATCCACTTTTGAAACTATATTGGCTAGGAATTTCCTAAAACAATAGGTTCTATTACCTCTTTATATCTAGTATTAATCCCAATCTACTTTTAATTTCTGAACCTGATATAATTGTTTTGAAATTGTTCATTCTTCAATGAATTTAAGATACAAACTATTGAGAAAAATCATTCTAGTAATGATTTAAAAAGACTTTGGGTCCTTAAACACTTGATACAAGATGGAATTTAATGTATAAAATATACATATTAAATGTTTACTACTAGTTAAAAGTTGATGGGAATGAAACCATCTTTCACTTTTATTAATGCTTACATTGAATATCGAGAAATATTGGATTTATGGAAAAAACAATCAGTTTTTAAAAAGCTTATAATCAATTCATGGATCCTTTTTGGCGACTTTAATGATATTCCTAAACCAGATGCGAGTCTTGGAATGGTTAAATCCTCCAAATAAATTATATAATTCATGTCTGGTATTGAGAATAGTAACCTGTATGAAACTAACTTGGGGGGTTCCAAATATACGTGTAACAGGAAACATTTCAATAAAATGTGGTCTAGAAAATTGGATATAATTTTTGATAATGATGTTGCCCTGGATTATTAGGCTTCCATTTCCTACACTAATCTAGCTATAGTTAACTTGGATCATTATTATATTCCCAAAAATCTTGTCACTAGATAGGGAAAACCTCCCTTTCCCTTCAAATTTTACTATTCTTGGACTTTGCATTCAGACTACAAAAACATTGTTTGGAAATGATTAAATCATGTAAATTATAAGGATGATGATTTTATTGTGTTTTAATCTTTAATGTTTTTAAGAAAAAGATAAAAATTTTCATTCATCAATGATTTAGTGATATTGATGATAATATTTCCCATTTGGAATCATTTCTTCCCACACATCAAGAAAATAACAATGTTTGTTACTTTTCCACAGGTATTGTGGAAGAAAATTTGATCACACATGATCTCAATATTATTATTAACCTAAAATAAGGTATAAAAAGGAATAAATTTAAAATAAAATTGCTCAATGTGGGTGATTGGAACATAATATTATTTAATACTCCTAAAATGGTCTGTAAAATCAATTGAAATTTGGTTATTCTTAATGATTATGGGGAGTTTTTGAGAATATAGAGTATTTGGATGATCATGTTGGGTATTATTATATTAACCTATTAAATTTTACCAATTATATCAATGATCTGATAGAATAAATCATTCACAAGATTTTTAGTCAAGAGAATAATTCTTGTCTCACTGCCATTCTTCTTGATTTTGAGATTAAAGAAGCAGTTTTTGGGATAAACGTAGGTATTTCTCCAGGACCTGATGGGTTTACAAATTATTTCTTTTATATATTCTAAGATATCATATATTTATATATATATATAATTTTTAGTCATTTTTTCAAAGGTGTTCTCATGATATAGGGCATTAATGGTTAATTTCTTACTCTTATTATGAAAGTGGACAATGAAAATGTGATTCAAATTTGTAAGCATGTGTCTCTGGTAAAAAATATATATAAAATCATTAGGAAGATAATTCCTAAAATGTTGGATTTCATTTCAAAAAAGATTTTATCCACAAACCATTTTGGTTTTATTAATGGAATAACTATTCAATATTTTCTTATAACTGCCTCTTAATGTGTTACTTTTCTTAAGAATACTGATTGGGTAGGTAATATTTTTCTCAATAATGAAGTTAAAATGGAATTTGATATGTTATATTGGGGATTTATTTGTATGTTATTATCCAATTTTTTCTATGATTATATTTTTATTAAATGGGTCAGAACCCTTATGAGCTCAACCCACATGTTTTACTCATCAATTTCTATCATGGGAACTACTTTACATGCTCTATAGGTGTTATAAAAGGTGACACAACCTCATCAACTGTATTACCTATTAATAAATAATAATTGATGAAAAAATTTCATCATGGTTGATTCCAAAATGCTCGAAACCATTAGATCTTACAAAGGTCTTGGGGATCCCACTCATTTATCGTATACTAATGATATTATAATTTTCACTCAAGGGGATAAAATAATTATCGTAAATATTCAAATTGATTTTTTTTATTTTGAAAATTTCTCAAAGTAAGAGATAATTTGGAAAAATTATTTATTATAGATTGGGAAAATTGTACCTGAAACCAGAAATTTGGATATCAATAATGAGTTGGGAATCAGAGAAGGCATTCTTCCTTTCACTTATATTGGTGTTACAAGTTTTTGGGAAGAAACTTGTGTCACTCATTTTTATCATATTGTGATCCATAATCTAAATCAATTAGCATCCTAGAAAGGAAAAAATCCTTTAATGGAAGTTATTATTAGCCTTGTGAAAGATGTTATTGTTTTTAAATATGTTTACTCATTCATGGTTTACAAATGGATGATTTCCCTAATTAAGGGTATTAAGGTATCTATTAAAAACATTGTATGGTGTAGAAGAATACTTAGGTGAATTATTTATATGGTTCCTTGGAAGAATTTTTTTTAGATATTGATTATGGAGGCCATAGAATTTAAAATCTATACAAATTCAATCAATCTATATAGGTTAATTTTATATGGAGGCTCCTCAATGGAAATTTTAAAGGACATTCATTTATGAGGTGAAAATTCCTAAGTAGGATCAAATTTGGAAATTTATATTATGTGGATTCATCCATATGAACTTCTCTTATGGCTTCTTTTTATAGAATATCATTGAATTCTCATTAGTTGTTCAAAATTAATTCATATATGAATTTCTAGTCAAATAACAAGATTTTTACTCTACTTTTCAACACTTTAATCTCTCAATACATTTCATTTGACACAAATTTATCAGTTAAGGATAAAATTTAGAGTTCTTTAGAGACCCTTCCTATTGAAATTAAAGATTTTTTTTTGAATTAATATTTCATTAATGATGATGATATAATTGTTTGGGATCCTGATGACAGTGGAAATCTATCTTCAAAATCATTATATCGAGAGATGGTAGAGGTTAATACCAGCATTTGGGAAATTATTTTTAATAAAATTTTGATTCTAACATCAATTTTTATACATTATTAGATATTTATTCATTCTAGGATTTTGGTTAATGAATTTATAAAATCTATGGTAACTAACTTGTTCTAAGAATGTGTTTTATGTGAGCAACATAGGGATGAAAGTGATCACATATTTCTCAATTGTGTTATAGTTGTTTCATTATGTACAGAAGTTAGTTATCTTTTTGAATTTCATATCCCCTTCACTATTAATATTAGGGAGTGTTTGTCTCCTTGTATGAGGTTGTATATCTCAAAGAAGCTTTAGATTCTACTCCTTGTGGATAAAATTGAAATAATGTTTGTGATTTTAAGTAGCCTAAAAATGGATCCATGAGGGAATAAAAAAAATTTTAGACATCCCCTGGCCAATTTTTCACTACATTTAAAAGTTGAAATGAAACTCAAACTAGATTTTATGATAACTCTATACATAATCATTGTGCTTTTAAGAATTTTGGTGTTATAGGAAATTACCAAACTCCCTATAGAACCTTTGAAGTCAAGTGGATTACACCATTCCCTTACTAGATCAAATGAAACACAAGTTAAGCTTCAAGGGGAAATCCAATCCATTCTGGGTATGGTGAAATTTTCTGAAAACATACTGGCGATACAATTAGATACCTTTTTGGTCCATGTGACACCACAACATTATGTGAAACTGATATTATTTGTATTATTAGTGTGGTTGAAGTGGAAAAAAATGAAGTTATTACAATTTATGGATTGAATTGGATACCACCATTGTGGTATAGAAGATTAGTAATCGTATCTTCCACCTATCTTGGAAGCATAATACCAGATGGATCAATTACATGGACTCCCTTTTATCCATGAATTGCATCATAACACATGTATTTTGTGAAGAAAACTACTCGGATGATGGTCTTTCAAATAAAGGGGTAATGAACATTGAGTTGACTTTGATCTATGTTTTACCAAATGATCCTATTTTTTTGGAAACCAGATTATTGTAAAAACATTTTTTCATAATTATGTAATTTTTTTTATTCAACAAAGGAGGCTTTTCGTTTTGGAAAAATGTTTCTTATTTAAACAAAACATTCACCATTCCATTTGTAGCATAAATATTGGAAAAGAACTACCATTGACAAAAATTTCATCATTATATAATCATAATAAATATAGGTAAATAACATGGAAGATATCAATAAGTCATATCCCCAATAAGGAATAAGAAAAATCTAAGGATGTTAAAATAGATGAAATATATTATTTGTCTGTTCCTTTAAACATTACTTTGAAAATATATGAAACATTATTTTTCTTTGATATTTTTAATACTAAAATTTTTAGAAAATAAAATAGATTTTTTATTTTAAAATAAACATAGTAAATTTTAGAGTAATTTTAAAATCAATTAATGGTCATGATGAAAGGAAAATTCATTCATGTGGTAAACTTTAAACAAATATTACATCCACACATTTTATAAAATTAAATAGTTTAGAAAAAAAATTAAGAATTAATTTTTAATACACATAAAATAAAGTAAAATATGGTTGAAATTTTAAATAAATAATCACGGGATCATATAAATTAAATTTCATGAATTTTTTTAAAGAACATAGATATAGAATAAAAAGTACATCGACCAAAGAGAAAATAAAGTCATCTTTTCATAAAAACATTTTATCATTCATTTTATGTACAAAAGAGAAGAGAATGAAAGGAAACATAAAACCCCCCAAAAAATAGATGAGAATAAAATATATATGGTTTGATAGACTAATATAATATAATTCCCCTAAATTATATTCAATAATAACTAATCTTGATTAAAAATTAGATCATGACATAAACCCTTAACTAATGTTCTGAATTTCTACACATATTCTCTAAAGTTACTATATATTAAATTTAGTATAATTTTAATTATTATTAAAATATTATATTAATAAATATATCATAATATATTATTCCATTATAATTTCCAATTACCCATTTGTTAAAAATTCTTCACTAAAATCAATATTTATTTTGAAAGTGGTTCATTGTCCATGAATGTTTTAGTTCGATGGTTCCAGTCCTCAAATCATGGTGATGGTTTGATCATATTTAAAATATTAATAATTTTATAAGTATTCTATTTATTCTTTATATACACTTTTATAACAATTAATATACGGTGTTGAAGAAAAATTAATTACATCCCTTTGCAGAGAGAATAGTGTGTACGTACACCCTAGTAATGTTTTCATTTTTAATGAATAAATATAAATAATGATAAAAAATAATATATCATTATAAAATCATAATAATATCCAAAATATTGTATATATTCATTAAATACATATATATGAAAATCCATGTATATAGAATATTAAAATAAAATCACAATTCTTCCTCGATGGGGTAGTTCACACGCACACACAAACATAGTAATCATTTTTCATGGGATAGGAAAAAGAATGAAAATTATCATAAAATTAACATGAAAAATATTTATTATAGTAGTCATTATGATTTAAGCATATTAATATATTTATATAAGACTTTAATGAGGTTGAATAATAAATAAACTTTATAGTATTTGGTGAAGATGATCAGCTATTCTTTGAGAAATCTTATTTGGCTCTCTAAGGTCTTAATAATATTGGAGAGGAGGTTCCCCTTTATAAGTGAGGTGGGTGGAAAACTAATAAACATTAAGAACATTAAAATATATAAATTCATATTCTTTTGAAAGTGTCACAAAGTGAAAAAAGTATTTAAAATACTATTAGTTAAGGGTTAAATATAATAAAATAATTAAATTTAGACAATATTATATGATATCTTAAACGTTATCTTTAGTTTGACCCCCCCTGTTAACCCTTTTTCATCATATCCAAGGTAACAAATTTCTAACGTAGTAACTATTAATTATCACAAAAACGTAAATTAGAATCATTTAAAAAATTAGAAAATATAATTGTAAATATTCAAATAATTTTATAAAATTCAATGCATATAAGTGTAAGATATTAATGTTTAAATAAGAATGAAAAATAAAATGAAAAAAGTTTTTAGAAAAATGATATCTAAAACATAAAATTAAATTTATTCACATTCTTTGCCTAGTAACAACCATTAAATGAATTTCTAATTTTTTTATTGAATATACTACCTATAAATTTAGAGTAAGATCTCGGTTTTTGGAAAGGTATGTTTTGTTGTGTTTTGGGTTGAACCCTTTGATTTTGGGGCTTGAAAAGGTTTCTTGGAAGTGTGAGAGGCCTTGGGGGTGTTCCGGGGGCTCGGCGCACAGAAGAAGGGAAGTCTGGGCAAAGCAGACCAAGGCGCACGGCCTGCGCACGGTCCGCTAAACCGTGCGGCCTACCCAGACTAATTCGTGTGACCCTCCCTCCTTTGGACAGAAGAGAGCGCACGGTTTGCGCACGATTTTCCAAACTGTGCGGCTAAATCGTGTGACTCCCCCTCCTTCGGGCAGTGGCGTGTGCATGGTTAGCGCACGGTTTTCCAAACTGTGTGGCTAAACCATGCGACCACTTAAAGTTGGAATATTTACAAAATTACCACTCCATGCTTTATAACCCCAACTCGGGATTTTCCTCCATTTCATCCCTCTTCACCCTAGGAACGAACCGATTCTCCCAAGAGCTCCCAGAGATCGATCTCCCTCGTTTCGAAGGCGTTTTTTGTGTCGTTGGTTGCGGATTGATGCTCCGGGTAAGGCTAATATCCTCCTTGGTTTTTATTTCTTGGTTAAGGGTTGTGTCTTCTCTCCCTCTTGTTCTGAAACCCTAAAACCCTATCTTTTGGGTGAGTTATAGGATGAAGCTCCAATGGTTGGTCGAATCGAGGTCTAAGGACTCAATTGAGGATGTGTTCAACCGTGGATTTGAGGTAGGTGGTCTACAAGTGATATCCCTTGGTTATTTGGGTGTTTGTGCATGTTTAGTTGTGTTCTTTTTTTCCCTTGGTTATGTTTTGGATAACCATGGCATATTTATTGATAATGGTGTTTTAAATGAAACATTGGAACCCTCAAGATCCCTGTGGGATGTGGTGAGTTGACTTGACCTAATTTAGGGCCATCCATGGGATGTGACGGCTTTCTCGGGTTTGGGGATTGATATTAAACAAGTGACCTTATTGTAATAAATTGTAGAGTCCCTGATCAAAATGTTGTCATGATTGGTTGAACTTGAAATAGAAGTTAGGCGATGCACCTAGAATGGGTAATAACCAAAGGGTTATTTGAAATCGATGAATGGTTGATTCATTGAAATGATGAATGGGTTAAATGGGTTAATGTGTAAATTGATTTAAGACCATAACAGGATAGGTTATGGGTCTAATGTTAAATGCTTAGTGAGATAGGCATTACACATGGGAATTGGGTAAATGGTAAAATGATGTGAAATGGTAATGTGTTAATAGGTTAAGGCATCTTGTGGATTCACATGTGGGTTGTTGTAAATAGTGTTTGCCGAAGGGAAATGGTTTGGATGGTTGATGGTTACTTATATATCAGCATGTGCACATGGCTTCGTAGAGTGGCATATGAGATGAGGATCTACGCCCATGGGTCGAGTGAAGACTGAGGCACTAAACTCCACACTAAATGCACGGGTTAGGAAAGAGGACTAAGGGTTTATTCTCCTAATGGTTGCATCCACTCGGACTGAGGATTCGAGGTGAGGATATGGTTGCTATGGGGGAGTTAGTCCTAGTGAGATAGGATAACGATGTGTTTACCCTCTTGCATGTGATTTTTGGCGTTAGACCCATGTAACATGATGAATGTTATTAACCCATGGAAATGTGACGGAATGGTAAGTAATGGTAATTTTTGTGAAATGTGTGGTAATAGAAGTGGTAATCGATTTTCTTTGAATTTGTTAATGGAACTATAATTAATTATCTGGAATTTATCATCCATACCTCTTCTGCATGAACTACCTGTTTATACTGGATATTTTGTAGACACTGTTGGTGGTGGCCTACTGAGTTGTACTCACATCCTGCTCGGGCCATCGTTGGGTACCCGAGCAGACTTCATGTTTGCAGGTTAGGACAAGGGCAATGGTCCTTGATATATAGATGAGTGGACATGGTTAGCACTTGGTGGAGGATTCAGACTTGGGGTTGGAACCATTTTGGGGATTTCGTCGTTGTCTTATTTTGGGCCTTTGTTCACTTTTGCACTTGTAGTATGACATGTGATATTTATTATTGGAAATGGTTGTTGTACTTCTTTCTTGGTTATTGATTTTTTTTCCGCTATTTTGTTGTTTCTATTGTGGCTTACTCTGATAATAAGGGGGTATTGTCTCCCTACTTGACTACATAGACCCCTGCTGCTAGTCGGCAGCCTTTGGCATACGAGGAGGTGCGCTTAAGGTCATGTAACCACCCAGCTTGGAGCACCAGTTTAGTGGACTCTGGGTAGGGGACATTACAAAGTGGTATCAGAGGAGTTCTTTCTTCTCCTTCTCTAAGGTCTTGTTATTTGGGATTGATAACCAAGGGTTAGGATGTGTCGGGCCTTGGCAATGAGCTTCTGCTTGGGAGTATCTAACCCAGGTACGGGGGAAAATCCAAGTCACCCTGGGTGGGAAATGTTGTTCTTGGTTTTTTGTTGTTATAGTTGATGATATTTCATCGTTGGTTGATGCACATGTGGTTTGATATAACTATTTTATGATATTTGGATCGTGGCCTTAATGGCACGAGAATTTGCATTCATGCATCATTGTAGGAACCTAGAGAGGTAGGTGACATGCATTGTGTTAGTCACACACACGGGGTGGGTGTGTGAGGCAGGAAGGTAGGGTGCATCATGCATTTCATGGAACCAAGAAAAAATGGGAATAATGAAATGAAACAAGTGGGTAAATGACGTTTAATGAAATATAAGGGTTGAAATGAAGAGAAAAATGTTGTGTAAAACTTTTTATGAGTTTGGTGGAAGTGCATGGTTGTTTACCCCATATTGACCATGACTACGGTAGGTATTGTAGGAGGTGGTTTTATAAGTGTAATGATGGTCGTTGGGGTAAATAATGAAGAATGGTTTGTTTAAGGATTGACAGTGTGGGATCTTTCCATTTGTGGTTAAATTGTTTCGGTCATTCTTTCGAAGCGCCGAGTGAATGACAAGTTTGGAATGTAAATGTTTGAGTGCAAATGTGGGTATCCTTGGTGTTGTCGGTTATCCCCTTGTATGCGTGGGTTGGGGCCGTGAGAGTGCCTTAGTGGAGATTTTGGGCTTAGATTGTGAGGAATTCCCGGTCATGCTATAGCCTAGGTGGTGTGTTTAGGGAGTTGGTATCGTTCAACCTTCAAGGTGACCTATTAGAGAGGTAGGACAAGGATTCTAGTGCTTTTGGGTTTGTGTCACACCTATGGATGTTTTGGACCTTTAAAGTGGGGCATCGAGTGTTGCGTGGTGTAGTATTGTGATGTAAGGATAAGTGGGAAGGTTGGTGGTCTAGTTGTGTCTGGTTCTTTCATAAGGGCACCCTAGTGTTTATGAAAAGGTTTAAGGTTTGTTTCGAATGGTTGTATCGCTTGAATGCATGACTCACCTATTTGAGTGAGGATTAGTGGAGGTCTAGAAGTTGTTTTGAATTGGAAAGACAAGGTTGGCTAAAGTATGGTTATATACTCTCGCTCGATGGTGACACTCGAGGTAAGGGTGGGTCATGTGGCTGAACTTGTGTATGAATGGGTTGGTTGTGGAGCGATTGTTGAACCTGGTTGGAGATCGAATATGAGTGGTGATGGTTAAGTGTTGATGTGGCCCGCTCGGCAGGGAAGCCTGAGATTCCTAGCGGTTCATGGTGTCCCATAGATTGACATCAAAAACGGGTAAGTTGGTGGTGGTTTTCCTCACCGACTTCTTAGCATACCTCAGCTAGTGACGAGCATTCCCAACATCTTAACATCGTCTAGGGTATGTTGAGAAGCTCTAGATCACGCCAAGAGATATGAAGGTGTTTGTTTGGATGAGGGACATCATAGAGTTTACGCATAAGGAAACGATATGTGTGGAGTTTGATGATGGGATGTACACACTCGATGGCTTAGGGTGGAGACCTCGAGATGCGTCGAATGTTGACAATGACATTGGCTCTGTTCATGGAGGCTGAGAATGGGCACTAGATGTCGTTCGTTTCCTTTTTTTTGGAAATAGGATGGATGGCCATGTCTAAGTTTGGGGTTCAGTTTGTGATCAGTTTTAAGATACGGGGGTTGGAATCCCTCATGGTGAGAAAAGGTAACGTCACTCCTAAGGCGGGGAGTGATAAATCATCCTTGAATATAGAAGAGATAACATCAAGATGGCGTAGTGGCACCAGGGTAGCAATGATGAAACGGTGAGGTGCGTGTCAGGTTCCTTAGAGAGGAATGCGGGACTTGGATGTGGTGATAAATGATCCAAGTTTTGGCATGAGCTCAGGGTGGTTCAAAGTGAATCTTGTGAGATTTGTGCTTAGTCATGGAAGGATGTGGTTGGATATGACAACAGGTTGTGGCAAGAGAAGTTGAGGTCTTATAACTCCAACGGAGATTGGGGTTAGACCTCGGTCAATCATCCTTATGTGGTTTTAGGATGCCGTGAAGTTGGGTTAACCTTGTTCATGTGATGCTGTGTAATGCCAAGGGTGAGGTTAGAGTTACCACATACGGGCTTATGTTGTAGAGGAAAGTGCCTTTCGAAGAAAAGTTAAACCTAAGTGAGGTCATGATGATCTTAGTCCTTGAATGGATGGTGTAGGAATGTCTTACCAATGGTTGTGATGGTGCGACTGGATACCAAGGCAGGGTAATTCTCCTTTGGATTCTTGGGGCTGGTATGTTAGAACGTGTTAGGCATTGGGAAGGATGGGTTGAGATCGGATGGTCCTTCATCGATGGAGGAGGTGCCAAGTAACCTGAAATTGTGAAGAGAACCATACCAGATAAATGGTAGGTTGATGACGTGACCATAGTTTCGGGTTGGAAGGACTCGAGTGGTCACCGTTCAGGTGAGTTGGTCCTGGTAGAGAGCTTTGGCATGGATTAACTGGTTAAGTAGCCGAGAGTTTTTTTTTGCATTGGGTGTATAGTTGTGGAGTGAGATCTTCAGGAAATATGGTTGGAAGGGTCATGTGTTTTCCTCCGGGTGATACCAGATTGGGTCACCATTATAGTTGGGTGAATAGAAAATGACACCAAGTGATTTGGGGTCATGAGTTGTGTAGAGGATCAGACAGATGAGGTGACGATTGGTTTCCCCATGATGATGAGAAGTTGTGTGTTATGTTTCCTTGTGTTGTGACATAGGTGTTTCCACCTATGTTTTCCCCATAAAGTTCTCTTGGTAAGAATGGTTGAAGTCGATAAATCATTGAGGATTTTTTCAGCTTGTGTCGTGGTTGCGGTCAGGAAGGATTGTGGGGAAAGTTTGTGCCCTTGATTCATGTTCGGTAGGAATTGTTATGTACAACAAAAACGTGGAAAGTGGGTAGTGTATCCTGGTTTGACCAAGATGTACCGTGATCTCCAAAGGCAGTTTTGGTGGCCCAGAATGAAGAAGGAAGTTGCGGGCTTTGTGGCACGGTGCCTTACCTGTCAGCAGGTGAAGGCTGAGAACCAAAACCTTGGTGGTTTGTTGCATCTATTTCCCATTATGGAATAGAAGTTGGATGATGTAAAAATGGATTTTGTCATGGGTCTTCTGAGGATGCCAGAAAAGAATAATTCAATATGGGTGGTTGTGGATCGGTTAATGAAAGTGGATTATTTCTTACCAATTCAGGAGACCTTTTTAGTCGACTAGTTGGTTGAGCTGTACGTTCAGGAAATTGTGAGGTTGCATGGTGTGCCGCGGACCATAGTTTTGGACAGAGATCTGCGTTTCACGTCAAATTTCTGGAAAGGGTTTCAGAAGGCGCTTGGTGCGTAGGTGTTTTTGAGTACGGATTTCCACCCACAGATGGACGGGCATTCGGAGCGTACGATTCAAGTGTTGGAAGACATGTTAGGAGCCTGTGTTTTGGACTTTGGTGGTTCATGGGAGAGGCACCTATCGTTAGTTGAGTTGCCTACAACAATAGTTTTCAGGCTACGATTCAGATGGCACTGTTTGAGGCACCTTACATGAGGCCATGTAGACCTCCATTGTGTTGGTTAGAGGCCGGTGAATCTGAATTGATGGGGCCAAGTATCTTGTAGGAGACTTCAGAGAGAGTTAAGTTGATCAGGAAGCGGATGGCGATGGATCGTAGTAGGTAGAAGTCGTATTCAGATCAGAAGTTTAAACCTCTTGAGTTTGGGGTGGGTGATAAAGTAATCTTTCGGGTGTCGCCAGGGTTGGGTCACCGTCAGATTTGGATGTAGGGAAAGTCGGTGCCCAGGTATGTGGGACCTTTTAAGACTGTGGAGAAGGTCAGACCAGTGTCTTACTGATTGGCTCTTCAACAGCAGGTATGGTGGGATGCATGATGTGTTTCATGTGTCATAGATTCGACTGTATCACCCTGACCCATCTCATGTTGTTGATGTTGAGGATGTAGAGCTTGAGGTTGATGCGTCCTTTGAGGAGTATCTGGTTCGTGTGTTGGATCGTAATGAAAAGGTCTTGCGAGGAAAAGTTGTGCCATTAGTATGAGTACTGTGACAGCATTGGGAAGTATAAGAAGAAACTTGGGAGCCGGAGTCAGATATTCAGGCTTAGTGGCCTGAACTATTCTCTTCGGTGGAGCAATGAGTCTTGGAATCTCGGCTCGAGGACGAGTCGTTATAAGTTGGGGAGGTTGTAAGATCCTGGTTTTTGGAATGGAATGTTTTGTTGTGTTATGGGTTGAAACCTTTTCTTTGGGGGCCTTAAAAGGTTTCTTGGGTGTGTGAGAGGCCTTGGGTGTATTCCGGGGGCTCGGGGCATAGAATTAGGGAATTCTGGGCAAAGCAGACCAAGGCACACAGCCTGCACACGGTTAGCTAAACTGTGTAGCCTACCCAGACTAAGTCGTTCAACCCTCCCTCCTCTGGACAGAAGTGAGCGCATGGTTTGTGCATGATTTTCCAAACCATGCCACTAAATCATGTGACTCCCCCTCCTCCTGGCCGTGGCGTATGCACGGTTTGCGCACTGTTTGAAAACCGTGTGGCTAAACCGTCCGGCCACATAAAGTTGTAAAATTTAAAAAATTTCCACTCCGGACTTTATAACCCCAACTCGGGATTTTCCTCCATTTCCTCCCTCTTCACCCTAGGAATGAACCGATTGACCCAAGAGCTCCAAGAGATCGATGTCCCTTGTTTCTAAGGCGTTTTTGGTGTTGTTGGTTGCAGATTGATGCTCTGGGTAAGGCTAATCTCCTCCTTGGTTCTTTTCTTATTTTAGGGTTGTGTCTTCTCTCCCTCTTGTTCCAAAACCCTAAAACCCTTTATTTTGGGTGAGTTATAGGTTGAAGCTCCAAGGGTTGGTCGAATCAAGGTCTAAGGACTCGATTGAGGATGCGTTCAAACGCGGATTCGAGGTAGGTGGTCTAGAAGTGATATCCCTTGGTTATTTGGGTGTTTGTGCATGTTTAGTTTTGTTCTTGTTTTCCATTGGTAATGTTTTGGATAAACTTGGCGTGTTTGGTGATAATGGTGTTTTAAATGGAAAATCAGAACCCTCATGACCCTCGTGGGATGTGTTGAGTTGACTTGACCTAATTTAGGGACATCCATGTGATGTGCCGACTTTCCCAGGTTTGGGGATTGATATTAAACAAGTGACCTTATTGTAATAAATTGTAGAGTCCTTGATCAACACGTTGGCATGATTGGTTGAAATTGAAATAGAAGTTACGTGATGCACCTAGATTGGGTAATAACAAAAGGGTTAATTGAAATGGAAGAATGGTTGATTCATGGAAATGATGAATGGGTTAAATGGGATAATGTTTAAATTGATTTAAGACCATAACGCGATAGGTTATGGGTCTAATGTTCAATGCTTAGTGGGATAGGCATAACACATGGGAATTGGGTAAATGGTTAAATGATGTGAAATGTTAATGTGTTAATGGGTTAAGGCATGTTGTAGATTCCCATGTGGGATGTTGTAAATAGTGTTTTCTGAAGGGAAATGGTTTGGATGGTTGATGGTTACTTATATATAAGAATGTGTACATGGCTTCGTAGAGTGGGGTATGACATGAGGATCTACACCCACAGGTCGAGTGAAGACTGAGGCTCTAAACTCCACCCTTAATTCATGGGTTAGGAAAGGGGACTGAGGATCTATTCTCCTAACAGTTTCATCCACCCGGACTGAGGCTTCAAGGTGAGGATATGGTTGATATGAGGGAGTTAGTCCTAGTGAGATAGGATAACTATTTTTTTACCCTCTTGCATGTGATTGTTGGCCTTAGACCCATGTAACATCGTGAATGTGATTAACCCATAGAAATGTGATGGAATGGTAAGTAATGGTAATTGTTGTGAAATAAGTTGTAATAGATGTGGTAATGGCTTTGATTTGAATTTGTTAATGGCACTATAATTAATTATCTGAAATTTATCATTCATACCCCTTCTACATACACTACCTATTTATACTAGATATTTTGTAGACATCGTTGGTGGTGGCCTACTGAGTTGTACTCACACCCTGCTCGGGCCTCCGTTGGGTACCCGAGAAGACTTCATGTTTGCAGGTCAGGATAAGGGAAAGGGTCCTTACTAGACAGCTGAGTGGACATGGTTAGCACTTGGTGGAGGATCTGGACTTGGGGTCGGAACCATTTTGGGGATTTAGCTGTTGTCTTATTTTGGGCTTTTGTTCACTTTTTCACTTGTAGTATGACAAGGCATATTTATTGTTGGAAATGGTTGTTGTAATTCTTTCTTGGTTATTGATTATTGTTTCCACTATTTGGTTGTTTCTGTTATGGATTACTCTGATAATAAGGGGGTATAGTCTCCCCACTTGAATACATAGACCCCCGCTGTTAGTCTGCATCCTTTGGCGTATGGGGAGGTGCACATAAGGTCATGTATTCACCCGGCTCGGAGCACCGGTTTAGTGGATTTCGGGTCAGGGATGCTACATTTAGTGAAATTGATCTATTACTAGTGATTAATTTTATTTACTAAGATAAAAATAAATTTCTCACATAATATTGTTTTCATAAAAAACATTTATTTTTATCCTTAAATGCTTGTATTATCATTTCTAAGAAACCAATAACCAGATAATTCATTTTCATCATTTTTAAAGAATTAATATAATAAGTTTAATAAATTAAAATAAATTTTTAATATAAAAATACATGAAAAAACATTCTCCTAGTAAACTAATTCAAAATAGTTCTGTATGAACAATAGTACCTTCAAAATGAATTAGAAATTATTTTTAACAGTTATATTTTATTTAAAAATCATATAATGTGACTAATTTTAAAATATATAATCATTATTCACATAAGATAATGTTTATATGCATCATAATATATCGAAAAAATTTATTTATTAAATATAAATATATTCTAAAATCTTAGGGTGGAACATTCTACCCACCATATAAGTATTTTACCTCTAAATATCATCACTCTAATAAATAAATTAGGATACTTCTACCTCATCACATCCTTGAGTTCCCATGTAGCTTCCTACAGTTTCTAATTCCTCTAGAGAACTTTAAATATTTGATTATTCTTGTTTTATATATCATTAACTCTAAAATCTAAGATGTCTACTAGTGGCTCCTCAAATAAAGATCATGTTTCAATGGAATAACTTTTCAGTTTAGCATATATAAAGGATCTAGTATGTACTTTATCAAAATATATACATGGAACACATAATGAGCATGGGAGTGTTTTTAAGGAAGCACCTTGAGATAATACACCAGCCCAATATGAAGAAAAATCAAATAGGGGTCGATATATATTGGGCTTAGATTTCCCTTGTTTATAAATCACATAACATTCATCCAACAAGACATTCGAAAGAACACGTTATCACCAATTTTAAACTCTATATCTCATTGATGAGTGTAAACATAACTTATTTTTCACCTATGAGCTTCCTTGGTGTGTTACTGAATGAATCAAACCTTCTCTACCATTTCCTCAGCTAGCTCAGGTCTTAAAACCTTTCATTCCATAGGTTTATCCTGACATGTTGGAGTTTTGTACTTCCTTCCATATAGGGATTATTAAGAATCAATATAAATTATTGATTAAAATCTTTGATTGTAAGATTATTCAATTAGAAGAATATTTTTATCCCAAACTAATTAGAAATCCATAGAGAAATATCTCAGCACAACTTCAAGGGTTCAAATAGTCCTCCCAAACTGGCCTTTTATCTGTGGATGATATACATTGTTAAAAATCAACTCTATATTCAAATAATATTTATTTTTTCTCTTGAACTTCAACATAAACCTCCAATATTGATCATATTTTATTGATAGTGGTAATCCATAACAACTTATGATTTTTTTAACATTTAAAATGGCTAGTTGATTAGGAGATAAATTTTCTCTAATAGTAATAAAATGTAATGATTTTGTATATTAATCAACTATAACCCAAAAATCATTATTCCCATTAGATATATTAGTGAGTCACATTATGAAATCCATGGTTATGTTTTATCATTCCCACTTATGCATGGGTAATTGGTTGTAGCATACCCTTATAAAGTTTTCTCATTGCCATAACTTATTAGAATACAAAACACTATAATACTTACTTGAAAATATATCTCTTCATGTATCCCACAATAAATGCTTTTTAAGGTCCATATATGTCTTCATACTTCTAGGATGAATAGATATTGATGAAGTAAAAACTTACTCTAATAGATAATTCTTCAATTGTGGTGCAAATGGGGCACATAAAATTTTTATGAACCTTATCATTCTATCACTATCATGATTGAACTTAAGAAAATTCTATAACGTCTTTTGAAGATCAAAAATATTCCTTCTATGAAACTTTAATCATCACATGGATATATGGATCAACAACATTTATCAAATAAAGCTATGATCTTTATCCTTTCTTTATGATTTTAAGGTTTGTCCTCAGTAAATCCATAAGTATTGGATATTTCTTAACCCTCATCTTGGATAAACTAGCATGGTCAGTCTGACTCAAAGTAGAAACCACCTTGTCTGACCTCCTTGAGTGGTAACGTATTTAGAGGACATAAGTTTTAATTGGTTCAAACCAATTTATTTAATTAATATACAAATCATTACTTATTATTACATACTTAAATTTTTTATGATCAGTATATATGTCATACCTTTCACCAAAGAGATAATTCCTCCATATATTCAAAGGAATAAATTACCAATTCTAGTTCCAAATTGTGTATTGGGTAATTTTTCTCCTGAACCATAAATTGGTGGGAGGTATATGCTAATACAGCATCATTATACATGAGAATACATCTTATTATATTCTTTTATTCATAATTATAAATCACAAACCCATCTCCACTATAAGGAAGTGTGATCATGGTGCAATGACCAACATTCCAACCAATTCGTTGAAATTTTATTCATGTTTATCAATATAAGGGAAACTCACTCCCTTATACATCAATTTGGTTAGTAGATTTGATAACCAAGAAAATTTTCTCACAAAGCATAGTTTGTATCCATAGAACTTATCAAAATTATGGACCTAAATTACTATACTTGGTCCGAATCATTTTTCGTTAACATTTATCTATGAGGGATACACCAATATGCACATTATTATAATAACATGACTCAAGAATGATTATTTATAGAGAATGAATTAACAATTACTAAATTTGGCATACAATTTATCTTTTCTAATAGTATTCAATACAATGAAAAAAAGATATTCATTCTATTCCTTTATCTTGGAATATATAATAATATCATCTATAAGTACAACAAAAAAACTAATCAAGTTAATCTATAAATACTCTATTAACTAGATCCATGAATATAGTAGGGATATTTTTAAGTCTAAATTCAACTAGTATAAATTCATAACAACCATACCTCATAAAAAAGGTTATCTTGAATATGCCTTCTGATTTGACCCTAAAATAATGATATTTATAGTCAAGATCAATTATTGAAAAGTATTGAGATACTCAGAGTTGATAAAAAACTCATCAATACAGGGTAGAGGATACATGTTCCTAATAAAGATCATGTTATATTCTTGATAATCAATGAAAATATGCATTGATCGTGATACCCTATAGATCAAAGGTATGATTTAATTTGGGGTATAGTTTGTCTCTTTTGAAGTTATTCAGTATTTAAAGGGTCACGGGTTAGGAATAAGGATTTTTGGGAGAAATAGGCTTGGTTTATAGTCTTCACATGGTCAGTGGTAATCGTGTGATATTTATTTGTTGGTTTCAGTGACATTTGGGAACTTTTTTCTCTATCCAAGTGAGTTTCTATGAAATCCATGTACATAAAATGGTTTGGGTATAGAGGATATCACATGTGTTACACATGGTTTTAATAACCATGTTTCTATTATCATGTAACCATTAACTTTATTTTTTGTGGGGAAATAACTATCACATGTTTAGAACATAGTTTTAAAACCATGCGGCCTAACCATATAACCATTATGGAATTATTAAAAAAAATAAAATTACCCTAATAACCTTTATCATTTTTACCAATAAGATTCTACTAATCCCTCATTATCTCAAACTATTATTTCCATTGTGGTTTGGTAGTTTCTCCCTTCGTCACTTGGAAATTCTCATTCATTATTTATAGATCTCTTCTGTGTATGTTTTGATTTATACCGAGTTAATTCTAAACTTTTTATATCACTCCTCGAACACTATTACCCTTATTTAATTTTAAAACTAATGGGATATGATTTCTATATATTAAGGGTTTTTTCTAAAATTTATAATGTTTCTTATGTATCTGGGATTTTGACGTCCTGATCACTTCATTTCTTCCAGAAAATTTCAAAGGGGACAAATTTTACTCCATCAGGTAGGTAGGTGTATCTATAAAATGGTTTTATCTATTGATTTACATGTTTTTCTTTTAATTTAAATATATTTAGTTTATGAAAATGGTTTATTTTATATAAAATCGGGGATTTTTTAAGAAATATTGTGTTGGGAAGAATGTATTATGGGTTTTAATTGAATTTTTATTTAAAAATTATTTTACATACCCCACATGTTTGACGAAATGAAAAAATATAGGTTTTTCTATAAAATAGTTTTTCAAACATGGGGGAGGTTACTCATTCCGTGTGATTTTTTTTTAAAAATTTAATCATATTTTACATGATGGTTTTTTGAAAATAATGAACATGGAAACAATGGGTGTGTCTGGTTATGGACATATGAAAACCATAGTTTGTATGAAACCACTATGGGTTACTATTGTGATATTGATAGAATATGGAAGCGATCAATATAAGTAGGGTTCATAGTATTCCTGGATTATTTTTTTATTCACGTGTCCTAGTACATATTCCCATAGGATATAGCCTAATTGTGCTTGTTTTTGTTGTTGATTGTAATTCCCATTTTTTGTTTCCTTACATGATTACCTTTTGATATATGGATGTTTTTTACTACCTTTATCTATGTTATCATTCATTCTTGTTTAAATATTCTTTTGGAATTGATTATTGACTGTTTTAAACGAAAACAAAGGATACTTTATGATAAATTTTTTCAAATGAAATGCATTACAAAGATTGTTTTGTTTTGAAAGCTAAATCCAATGGTTACATAGTTAAAGCAAATGTATAGATTTATTGTGGTAACCTACGGGATTCCTTCCTCTCACAATTTCTATACCTTTTGGAATATGTATATTTGGTTTTATAGGATACAGGTAAAGGAAATGGTGGCATGTAGCTTGCTTAATTATCTTGGTTGATGTGAGATTCATAGTGAGTTGGGATGATGGTGATGGATGGTCACATGGAGACTTGGTTTTATTTTTACTCAACTTCTATTTTACCCTTTGGCTTAGCTTTTTATGTCTCATTTTTATACCTTTTCTTCCATGTTGAACATTAATTGTTTATCTTTCCATTTTTATATATGAGACATGTTGTGTTAATTTCTCAGGTTGAATCTATTCCCATGGTTATGTCTATTGATACCATGGTACTGTTAACCAACCTATGTGACTAGGAATTCACTTCCAGAATTATGCTGAGCCACCCTAGGTGATGTTCTAGGTAAAATCAGGTAGGTATTTTAAAATATGGTATTAGAGCCCATAGTTGTTTCTAGGAAGGATGGTAGACTAGATTAAGACCATAGAAACATAGGTGGTAAGTGCATAAGGTTGTTTGTCCCTCTCACATATGTATTTGACATAGAGTCGCGATAAGTGTTTAATGATTTTTAATCAATATTTTGATTGGTTTTAGGGTTATTTATGTAAACTTGATTTTTGAGTATATTTAGATGAACCTTTTGAAGTCTTGTTTTGGTATCTAATTTCTTTATATCTAATTAATTAAATCCATTATTTATAAAAAATGTTTTTTAAGTGATTTAAACAGGATTTTAAAAGTTTATTTGGGGATTATTTGATGCATTCCAATGTTGATCAATAATTATCTATTGAGTTTTGTTAATAATGCCTCTTAAAATTATTTATTTGAACCAAAGGGAATGAACAACATTGAAATTACCATAGGGAAACCCCCCAATTAATACTAAATTATTGGAAATGATAAAATAGAATATTCATTCCCTAGTTGATGTGGGTGGTGGAAACTAGGAATGAATGGTGGATCATGACTCTATGTTTACCATGTAGAATCCTTAAATATTAAATGTTGAAAAAGGAACCCAAAAACCCAAGGAACAAATTGAGTTAATAAAATGAATTTCCACTCTCGGATGAATCCTACGGAATCAAAGGTAGGATTTGACACTTATATTCTTGAAATACCCAGAATGAAATGGTGGTATTTCATTGTAAATGTTATGTCACATGAGGACCTCACATGGGCCACATTCAAGAAGGCCTTGAATCATTAGTTACAACCAGAAACCTTGTATGTGGTGAAGTATTAACATTTTGTGACCTTATTTGACAGAGATCAATCATTGATAGATTATGATACTTATTTCATTGAGTTGGTCCATTTTTCTGTAGAAAATGTCTCTAATGAATACCTAAAATCTAGGTAGTTTGGGAAGGGATTAAAAACTGATAATTAAAAGATGTTTATGTTCAAAATTTGTTGATTCAATAATTATATCAATTTATTATTGATTTTGACACTCACAAACACCCACATTTGTGTTACTAATGAAATTACTTTAATTAAATATCATGAAATAAATATTCATTGAAATATTAATTTCATAATTATATTCAAGGCTTCGATCGATGTGGAATATTATTTGAAGTGTTCAAAATGTGTTTTATAATATTATGGAAACACTGTTTTCAAATTTACAATGGTAAGAATACCGTGAGGAAGAAACCCTACATTAGTAAGTGTAACATAAGGAGAAAACCCTACATTTGGAATGATGTGTATGGATCATCAACCCTGTATTATTATGCAACACGATTTTTGATAAATTAGAGAGTATGGTTCATCAACCCTAGATTCAGAAGAAACCATATGTTTGAGGAAACAAACAATGGTACATAAACACTACTTTGGTAATAAACCCTACATTTTCAACCCTTCATTTGGTATTTTCGGTCATGTGAATTAACCATGTGATTGACTATTCAATAATGATGTTTTAAATTCATGATATTATCTGGGATTTTTTCAATGGTTTTGATGGAAAGAAAGATCGATTCAAATTCCCGACCGACCAAGAGAGGATGGATGGGATGCAGGTCCAGGGCAGGGTTAAGGCAGCAATGTCCGAGGGGAACTCAAACACCGAAGCCGCCTCCATCTCAATTCCTTTGTTCTACCTTCCATCACCATTGTCAGAAATAGAATTCACAGAAAAACCCTCAAATGCAGATATCCTCACATCACGGATTCATCAAATCCAGATCTAAATCTGGTAAGAGTTCAACGCCAAAACCGATCGGCTAAGAATAGATATGGAATCGGCCGCACCATAAAGAAGGGTTGCATTGTTGGCTGGGAGGCGAGTGGGATCGCCACAACAACTCGGGTTCGTACTCAGCATCACCTTGGCTCCTGGAGAAGCCACCGCCTTGGACCCACAATCAACCCTTGCCGCCACAGCTCCGCTGGCTGAGAACCCTCGCCTTCCCTAGCGGCCCGCAGAACGTTGCCCATCCAGACCGTCAAATCACCATCGGAGAACCCCCCATTCGCGCCATCGGCCAATCGCCCGCCGACCGCGCCAACCACCCATCGCCACGGAAGTCCAATGAAGAGCTCGTCTATGAGCTCCTGAGAAGAGCTCCCGACCAAGCGGAGGTTCACATTAGTTTATAATTTGATAACGAAGGACTTGGTTCAGACTTTGATGTTGTATGAAGTCGATATTTAGTTTGAAACTGAGACTCACTTAAAAAATGATGAAGTGCCTCCCATGACTAAAAATTATGAATCATATTATTCAAATTTTATAGATCAAGATAACTCTCTAGTAGATCTTGCTGAAAATTTTGAAAAATTGAATAGAATGAAAAAGAAAGGCACTAAAGATGATAGATGTTGTGAATATACACAAATATTTCATAACAAGGATGGATGTCCATTACTCAAAGCTCAAATTAAATTCAATTAAAAAAGTAAAGGAAAGAAATCTGTAAAAGCTACTTGGGGAAATACTTCTAGTTCATATGGTGAAACTTTTGCGTATAAAGTTATATATATAATGGATCATACTGATGAGGTATAATCCTCTTACTTTCAAAAATACAGTTCAGAAAAACATCCTTATGATGAGTTAAATAAATATTGTTTTATTACAAGACAAATATAAATCATTAAATCAACATAATAGAAAACTTAATAAATCTTATGATAATATTATATTAGAAAAAAAAATTTATTAAACCCCTTTATATATTTAAAATCTAATGCATCTAAAATTTATTATTGTTTACATAAAATTATGATTATGAATTAATGGTTAAATTTTATGATTTTAAAAAAAGTTCTTGTATGTAAATAAAATGAGAAAAATATTTAAATCAAATCCTTGGAAGAAATAAGATAAAAAATAGAAAATTTTATAATAAGAAGTAATGGTGAATGACTGAAGCATTATAAAAGAATATATTCTTCTTGGATTAAATTTTAAAAACATGTCTACTATTAAGTAATTCTATTATGCTACTAAAGGTAATTATAATAATAATCTTTGTTTTAGAATAACATATATTTCGGGTGTTAAAAATTCTTATTTCTCAAAATATTGTTTAAGTTGTACAATTCTTACTCATACAAATTGGTAACCTAAAAATTTAATTAATAACAACACTAGACCCAATAGAATATGGGTACCAAAAAGAACATTATTTTGATATTTTTCAGGATTGTACCACTAATATATGTTGTGAAATATTTAAGGCGTCCATTGATGGATATGTATCTACTTAAAGAGTGAACAACTCTAAAGTAGTTCGATATCAAAAATCCTCAGTACAAATGTCACTAATCTAATATGTATTTTATTTTATTATATTTGTACTTGTGGTATATTAATTGAGTTATTATTGAAAAGAAAGTTATTTCTCAAAATTTATTAAAAGATTATTTTTTTTATAAATCATTTTTTAAAAATATTTAGTTTAAAAATATAGTTTTTATTATGAAATGTTTGTATCTTAATTTTCAAAAATCTTTTATATTTTACTCTTACAATTTTATTTTCTTATGCAATCGAAAATGTTTTTCATATACACCATGTCTTTTTTAAATGACTATTCTTTATTTTCAGGTTAAGAAAAAGAATCGTCATCTGTAATTTTGTTAGAATCAAATGTTTTATCTTATTCTTAAAATATTTTTGTTCTTCTTCTTCTTTGAAATATCATGTTCAAGTGATTATTCAAAATCAGTCATCTAAAGATGAAGATGTAAATAAATCCTAATTTAAAAGAAACTATTTCTAACAAAAGGAAAAAATTTAGTCCTTCTAATCTGTCGAAAGATCATTCTGTCTTCTTTTTTGAGGATTCATGTGCAAAGAATTCAAAAAGAAATATAGAATTTCATTGTTCTGAATAACTGGAAGTTTCTTTGTTTCAAATGTCTTATAAAATTATTCTATTTAAATTTATATATTTGAATAAATAAAAGGAGAAGGTGAAGGTCAAGTTGGATGTGTCTAGAAAGTCATATGATGATATAAAAAAAACATCAGTAACAAAAGTCATCTTTTATTCATTACAAAAGAAATGTAAGAATATTAAGGATTGTTTAATCTAAAAATAGATTCTGAAACTTTTAAAATTTCAATTCTAAGTCAAATGGATCTACTATGAAAAGAAATAGTTACAAAGAATGATATACATAATTTGAATATATTTCTATTTGAACAGTGTCCATCTTCTTCAAATTAAATAACAATAGATGTTAAAAATATATTAGATGAGCTTTAAAGAAACTTAGCTAATTTATGTAAATGATTTTCAGTTTTTAAGGTTTAGATAAATAGTTTAATCTTTTTTATACTCTTAATTTTTATTCATTTCATATAAAAATCAAAGTTATATACTGTTGTTTAAGAAAATACTAGGGCGATTAGTTGCTTCGTAATTTATTTTGACTTTTTCCTATCTAAGAATGGAACTAATTTTTTCTTTTACTTATAAAAAATGTCCATTTAAATAATAGGATATCATTTAGGGGGAATTTTTAGTTATTTATTTTCATAAAAGCACCTAGTTTAAATTTATTTTTGTCTTCGTTAAAGAAATCATAAATTGATGGGGAGATAATTAATGCTCTTATCTTTTTGATGTCGCAAAAAGGAGGAGAAGTTTTATGTTATAATACCATGTTCCCTTGTTTTTAAAGCTGAATAAATTAATTATTTATAGTAATATTTATATTTTAGTGAAGTAATAAAAGTGGGGGATTTTATAATTATCTAAAGTTTATACTCTAAAGGCACAAGATCTAAAATTAAGGGAAGTTTATAGATTTTTTATTTACACTCATTTCATTTAATGAGAAGTTTTAATCATTATATTAGGGGTGAATTTCTCTTTGTTGAAGAAATATTTTCCAAGAAAAAGGTTGAACAATTATTTTGTCTTTATTTCTAATTTTTTTTAAAATTTTATTTATTTTTATTATGGGCATTATGGTTTTTTAAAATAAAAAATGGGAGATAAAGGGAATGTGTAGATTCAACAATTTCATCAATTTAATTTTTATTTTGATTCTCACAAAAACCCATATTTGTGTCACTGATTAAATTACATTAATTAAATTTTAGGAAATTAATATTAATTTAAATATTTATATTGTAATTATATTCAAGACTTTGATCTGTGGAAAATATTCATTGAAGTGTTTGTAACGTATTTTTGCATATCCTGAAAACATTTTTTCCACCCTATACTGGTATGTGTAATAAAAGGAAGAAAACCTATGTTTGTAAGATTAACGTAAGGAATAAACCCTATCTTTGGAATATCTTATATGGTTTATCAACCCTACGTTAGTATGGAAACTGATATTTGATAAAGACAAAATTATGGTCCATCAACACTATGTTTAAAAGCAGCAATACATTTCAAAAAACAAATTTATGGTACATGAACACTGCTTTAGTAATCAACCATATGTTATCAACCCTACATTCAATGTTTTTTCACCACATGAAGGAACCCTAAGTTAAACTATTCAATGAAGAAGTTTTAAATCAAAAATATTATTTGAGATTTATGAAATAGTTTTAGTGGAAATAAATATCAATTCAAATCTATTTTATGACCGATTCAAAGGCTCATTATGGTTGTTTTAAAAGGATCAAATTTAGCAGAGTAGAATGTTATTATTATTATAGTAAGTTACAAATCTCTAAAAAAAATTATTCAAATAATCATGATTTATTGTGTGATATTTCTAGAGATGGTTTAACCTATAAATGTTTGACCTGTTGTATAATTATGAACAAATTATTTATTAAGAATATATATAAAGATATAATTATTTTAGAAGATGTGAGTTTCCACCATTAGAGATACACTTTGGATTCATACTTTTTTAGATCTATCTGATTTACTCACAACTTTTCCCATTATTATTACAATATTTACTTGTCATATATTATTATGTAATAATGATAAAGCACTTGGCAAAGTACACTATGTATACATTCATGTTTGAAGAACTATCTGATTTGTTCATTGTTTCTATTTGAATAAATCCTATGAAAACAATTGATATCTATATGTTTCTCGTGATACATTGAAGATATGATTTCATCTATCAGTTTCTACTTCAAGATGTGAATTTTAACTTGTACCCTCAAACAAATCCCACTCTTTTGATTTATTTGAGTTTGGATTCTAGTACATAGTGGTGGTTAAGTTTCATCTTTTTATACTAAGTTCTTCATATTCAGTTCTTTATAAAATAACTAGAATGATTTTTTAAGTCTTGTAAGGTGTCAACTGCCTCCACTCAATTTTAGATTTTAAAGGTATTAGGATAATAGGAAATATTGAAAATCACCAAATTCTAGGAGTTGTGATTTGCTGGAGTGGACTAAGGGATCTTTGTGACTTGGATAACTATACATCATGTTGTTCATTTCCTTTATTTATTTTTGATACTTTCACATATTTGAGAGAAAATGAATGAAACACTTCTTTATAATATAGCTGTGATGAATCTATCAATGTTTTGAAAACCACAATCCACCCCCTCTTGTATATTTCTCTTCATTATATCTATCCTAACCAAAAACATTATTCTCATATTCCTACAAACCTTTTCTGATGAAGTTGATAAAGTGATTATTGATGAGGAATACATAGCTAAGAAGACATGTCTTGAATGAGCTTCTGTTACAGTAGGAGGGATTCAAGGTGTGTTATTTGGGAAGAAAAATAAAAATAAGGGTACTCAGTTTATGTTTTGAGTAGTTTTGTGGACTTCTTTAGGTTTGTACCATGTGATTTATTACCAACGTGGGATACATGGCCATACCAAGCATGATTATATGGCATTACCTGGTTTTTTCCACAATTTTTGGCAATCTAGTCATCTTAATAATTTTTTCACAACATTATCCTAGAGTAATGGATCTGAATCCACACTAAATAAGGGATATAAGGTGTGGAATGACATGGAAAATGGTGGTGTATCTCATTCTCATTTAAAGGGGGATGCTCAGGGGAAAATAAATATGTACGGGTTGAGGTGAGTGCCTCTATATATAAAAGTGTACACTAGAGGAATCAAAAGTGGGGTAAGATACTATAGGAGTTACGTTGCTTATATCATCCTCTATGGTCCGAAATTTATTTCATATAAGTCAAAATAATTATTTAATATTTTCACTATTGATTTATGTATTGGGAATAGATGTAAATATTAGATAATCTAGGATATATTAATCCAATCCCTTGGGGAGAATGAAGAAACAATGTTTTAAATGTCATCATTGTCAGGTATGATTTCCGACCACAAGGCTATTTATGATTTCCTAGTTCTTGATTGTGATATATTCATCCTCATCATTGGCACAAATTACATGGTTATTTTTAAATCATAGATTCATTTTTATTTTCATTGGGTTTATTTTCAATCACTCTATGGGGTTACTCACATCTTTCTATCTAAGTAGGATTCTATATCTAGGAGGGTATGGCATGTTGTTCATAAGGTTAGAATGATATCATACTAATTATAAAAGATTTTTCTTGATAACATCAACTAATGTTTAAGTGGTTTTCTTCCTAACATGGTGGATGAGTACCCTGAGGTATTTTTAGATGTTTTTTTCATTGTTACCAATCGTGATACTGGTCTAGATTTCTAATTACTTTCTCATTAGGATGAGTCTCATCTTCTTTCCATATTATCATATAGTACACACTAAGTTATGGGAGCTTAAATTTCATCTTAAGGATCTTGATGATAAACTATTTGTTTGGTTTCATGTGTTTCCATGGGTTTCATATGTTCTCTTTTCAAATAATACAGATGAAAGCCTCTAACTTTGTGTTGATTATCAAAAGCTTAATTAGGAGACTATTATGGAAAAGTATCATTTTTCTAAGATTGATGAATTTCTTGATCAATTAATTATAGTATTATGGTTTTATAAGATTTATCTATGTCTAGTTTACCATTAGTTAAGAGTTACAGAGGAGGATACTTCTAAGATATCATTCTAGAGAATGTATAAGCTTTATGGTTATTTGGTTATTCCATTTGTTTAATCTAACAATACTTAGAGGTTTATAATATAAATTAATGGAATATTTAATTAGTTTATTGTAATTTTAATGGTTTGTTTTTGGTTGATATTTTTGTGTATTCTATGTCAATGGAAGAACACATGAATCGTCTATATTTTGTACTAAAAAATCTAAAAGAACATTTTCATTGGGGAAAGATTTCTAAATTTAATTAACAATATAATAAGTGATGTTTTTGGTCCATGTTTGTTTTGAAATGGGAATCCCAATATATCCTAAAAAGATCTAGGTGGGGACTTTTTGAGGGAAACCCAATAATATGTTTAATATTTGATGCTTCTTAGGATTGGAATGTTTTTAAAAGTTCTTTTTTATGTTTTTCATATGCTTGTATCTCTTATGGAAGAGTTAGCCTGTAACTGTGTTATGCTAGAATGGAAATATAAGTTTCAAATATCATTTTATTAATTAAATGTGACATTTACTTATAATCAAATTTTGATTCTTCAGGAAATAAGTTTGGGTTATGATGTTTACTTCGATACCTTAGGCATGAGATTATGATGTTTTCAGATGAAAGGGAAATAGGTGGTGACATGTGTCTCATTCTAACTATACCATCATGAGAATAATTGTCCTACCCATGATCTTGATATGGCTTCAATAATGCATGTTTCAAAAATATGGTTTCACTATCTATTGATTGATTGGTTTATTGTATACCCAAATCATAAGAAACTAAAGTATATTTTTACCCAGAGAGACCTGATCATATAATAAAGACATTGAATTCAGGATCATCAGAATTTGGATTTTTATATTTCTTATACATACAATAAAGGTAATGTGGCCACCAACACATTGAGGTGTATGTTACTGACTTAGGATATAAAGGAATCGGTGTAAGAGTTTTCTTTATTTATTGTTTTTAAAAATATGTTATTTGATCTAGAATATGATGATGGTAAAGTGTTATTATATTATTTAAAAGATAATTTTTCATGAGTATTAGTTTCTTATTAGAAAATCATCATAAAATTATGGTCATTTTTTTGTAAAATCCTTAATAGTGGGGAGACATTAGGTTTCTAGTCTCGGTCTCCCAAGGCTGTCATGGGTTTCAGATGAATATTGGTCATTTCAGCATCTATAGGGTAGGATTTTAGTGATATTAGAAATAAATATTGTTAGTATATAGACCCTAGGTCTAAAAATATGTATCATGATTCGAGACATCCATATTTGTGGTGGGGATGAGGTTGTTGACTGAAGATTTCGTTTCACTATGCCTTAGCTTCCATAAGATTAAGGAAAAGCACCCGAGACATATCTATTTATTCTATCCTTTTACAATTCTATTTTAGAAGATCGTTGGGATATCTGTTAACTTCATTATTGGTTTACTATGGAATTCTAGTTGGAGATATAAAATTTGGATGATCATTGATTGTCTTACAAGATTGGAAAACTTCTACCCTATTATGGAGATGAATTAGGTAAGAGAGTTCATACACCAATATGTCCAAGAGATCATGAATCTATATATAGTGCCTTATATAGTTGGTTTTAATTGAGATATGTGGTTTATGTCCTAGTTTTGGAATGGTTTATAAGAGGTGATGGGTTTCCAATTGAAGTAAATCATGGTGGATAATCCTCATAGATAAGGGAATACTTAGATATCTATTCATATTCTTTAGTATATTATTTGTGTGTGTGTGCTTGATTTTATTGGATAATGTAAAATGGTTTTAGACGTTGATAAATTAACCAATAATAATATTTATTAGGATTTTATTAAATTTAACCCCTTTAAATAGTTTTATGGGTGGCCATGTAGATCTCTTTTTTCTTGGTGAGGTTGGGAGAGTGGTCTTTGGTTAGACTGAGTCTCATTAAAGAGATAAAAAAGGAAACGTTTATTTGGAAAACTTTAGGGATGGATTATAACCACACAAAAATCAGTGCATGTCATTATCCTCTCTCATTGGTGTTTCTGGCTAGGGATCATGTTTTTATTAGGGTTTGACCTCATTTGGGATATCATTTTTTAGGTAAGCATTGTAATTTGGAACTCATGGTTCTTGTCCCTTTAATGATCATAAAATGAATCAGATAGGTGGATTATCAATTAGGATTATTGTCTAACATGATTTCAATTCATGGTATGTTTCATGTTTCCAAATTTGGGATGTATCTCCTGGATCCTTACTTTGTGGTAGAATGATAGGATATTGATCCTAATCCTAAAAACATAGTGGTTGAGCAACTAGTTCAGATTATAGATCACCAAGATTAGGTTTTCTGTGGTAAAAAAATTACTTTTTCTATGTAACATGGTATTGTATAAGAGATATCCATGATATTTTGGAGTAGTAATAATTTATGATACTATTTTCTCATTCCCTTTTATATGTCCTGAATCATGAGTGCTTTATAGGGATGAAAATTTTCATGGTGGGGAGAATTTTAACGCCCTTTGGGTCATAGGTATGATTTATTTTTGTGATTAGTTTATCTCTTTTGAGGTTATAAATCCTTTTTGGAGTCAATTGTTATTAATTTCTAATTTTAGGAGAAACAATACAGGTGAACATTTCGTATTCATCATGTTGTAATTGTGTGACATGACTCTATTAGTTCCAGTACCATTTTTCATGGTTTTTCTAACAATGAAAGTTTCTATGAAAACTATGTGGATGAATGATTTTGTGTCCATAGATTGTTACAAAACTTCCACATCATTTTTTTCATCTATAAATTCTTATGTAACAATGCACTTTAGGTTTTAACGCAGAGTAGCTATCGCACAGTTAGCCCACAGTTTATCTAAACGTGTGGCATAACCTTGTAACCCATATAACATTATTAAAAATAGAAAATGAACCTAATACCCTTGTTCAGTTTAACATTTAATATCATCCCAATCCCTAAATATCATTTCCCATTCATTCCTTGGTTTTCTAAAGGGCTATCTCTTGGTCTTTTGGTGATTCTCTTTCATTTTTAGTGGATCTCTTCGAGGACTGTTTCTATTTCCACTCAATCTGTTATCCACTTGCAAGATCTATCATTGATATCTCTTCCCCATATTGTTTAGAACTCTAATGAAATTTTTTTTATATATCTATATGGTTTTAATGGGAATTTATTATGTTTCATATGGATCTAGGCTCATGAGGACACGATCACTTCATTTTTTCTACATTTTTCAAATATGACTATTTTCTTCCATTAGCGTGGTAGGTATCTCTATGATATGGTTCTATGTGTTATTTTCTTTATTTTCTTGTAAATTATTTTTTTATTATGTTTTTTGATTTGATATCAAAGCAATTTTTTTTATAAAATTACATCTTTGTAGTCTGTAAAGTTTTTTTAAATGGTATTTTCTTTGAGAATAGTTTTATACACTCCACATGTCTGATAAAATTCATATAATATGATTTTAAGTATAAAATAGTTCTTCAATAAATTGGATGGTGATCCTTTACATGTGAATTTTATTTATAAACTTATGATCATAGTTTATAATAATTCTTTGTAGAAACAAAGCACATGGGATCCTTAAGTGTGTCAAGTTACAAACATTTGAAAAACATAGCATGTTTGGAACTACTATAGTTTATGATTATGATATATATAGACATTGATAGGAATCGTTATCAGTATGATTCATAGTATTCAAGGATTTATTCTACTTCACATATCTTAGTACATATTTGTATAGTCTAGATCTCACATGTTCTTGGTTTGGTTTTTTATAGTATTGTTCATGATTTTTTATCACATGTTTATCATTTCAGACATGGAATATTTTTAATAATTCACACTATGTTATCATTAATGTTTTTTCAATATTATTGTGGATTTCAATATTTAATTTATTAAAAAAATTAAGCTTTCTGAGAAATTATATAAAATAATATTTTTTATAAAACTTTTTTTTGAAAGTTATATATAACAATTTCATAGTGATAGAAATTATATGATTCATGATGGTAACATAATGGATATTTTCCTCACACCACACATATTCATGTGGTCTTATACATATGTTTTCATAGGATATAGGTAAAGGGAAGGGCATCTTGTTTCCCACCAACTTCTCTTGTTTGATGTCATCTTCATAGTGAGTTAGGATGGTGGTGATGGATGGTCACCTAGAGACTTGGTTTTTTATTTTTTTATTATTTCCATTTACCATTTGGGTTATTTTTGTATATATCATTGTTTTGTAACTTCCATGTTTTAATCTAATTTTTTATTTTACCTTATTATATATGATACATGTTGTTTCATGTTCTTAAAGTGAAATAGATCTCTTAGTTGTGTACAGTCATACCCAGGTGCTTTTTAGCACCCAATAGATATCATGAATTCAATTTGGTCCTTTTTAAAAGCTACCTTGGGTGATGATTAAAGACAAACTGATTAGTTTTATTACATTAAAACACATTTCTTCTTAACAAAAAGAACATGTGTACCCCATGGAGATGCAATTATCCGAATGAATCCCATATAAATATTCTATTGTATTTTCTTGTTTGATTCCTTAAACTCAATCAGGGCAATTCTATAACGAGTAACTGAAATAGGAAGAAAATTAGGTATGAGTTCTATTGAAAACAATAATTCACTATTTTGGGGAAGAATAAGAAATTATTTAGGAAATACATTGGAATATTATTACAGAATACTCATATCATCAATTTTGAGTTTAACCACAACCATTTAAGATGGACACCCCTCATTAATGTGTAATGAGAATGATACAATCGAATTAATATCTACTGGAATCTCATATTCATCCATACACTAATAAAAAATCATAATTTCATTCAAAATATTGTAGGAGAATTTTATTACTTGACAATTGATATGGTTTCTATATAAATAAATACAATATATTCCAAAAATTAAATCCAATTTTACTCGGTGGGTAATCATAATATTTGCAGGAAGAACATTCCCACAATAATATATTAGTGATAATTTATATAGATGTGATGAAATAATTATACCAATGAGAATATTCACCAATAATTTAATTTCTAATAATTGTTACGATGATACAATACCATTGAAAAAAATTCATATATAAAGGATTGCATATAACCAGAATCAAATAAGAAATGTTCAATTATATAGTGGATGATATGGTTACCTTTCACTACTTAATTCTCGTGACCCACTTTAATGACTATAATCACATGATATTCCGTTTTATCACATGGATTAAGAGGTTTTTGACACTGATTATCATCATTAACCCCTGAATTTATACACTAGATGGAATATTACACATACTCCTCATAGTTGTATCATCAGAGTGTGGGTTTTTTATATAGATGAGTTTTCCCTTCATTCTTTTCAATGGCTTTCCTTTTTACATTTTTTTAGAATTCACATTATTGAAGTCCTTCTTCTCCACACTTAATACTTTTAGAAGCTCCCTATATGATAATTTAACAAATACTTATTTACACACTTATCACATAAATAAAGATTAATTTTATTTCCTCTTTGATTATTTTTATAATAATTTCCTAGAAACTCTATATTTCCCTTATGATAAGTACCACGAATATGATGGAAATATCCCCTATCCATTTAAAACCTGAGAGTACATCAATTTATTTCATCATAGATAATAAATTCCCTTATAACCAAAAGAATGTGATGTTTTCTTATGAAACTGAAGTACCAATCAATTATTCTTTCATGTTCAACAATAAAACTATAAGCATAACTAACAATATTTATAAAATTTCCCTAAAAAGTGCTAATATATTCAACATCATTCTATTAAATCTTAAGGAATTAAATTTCCATATTGATGTGAAGAGTTTAAGGAAAGTATTTATAGAAAAATACGCTTTAAAGACATCTTATTATATAGAGTCAATTTATTCCGATTTCCTCATATTATAAATAAGATTACAACATTGGTTTGATTCATCTTTCGAATGATAAACCACTAGTAATATTTTCTTATCTTTGAAAACTAGAGAAAAAATATCTTTTCAGTGTTAAATAATCCATTATTAATTCACTAGTAAATCAGATTCCCCACCAAAATAACGTTGATGTTTCATTATAATGGAATCATTAGTCTGTTTCTCCCTCTTATTGACATTTATAAAATCATCTTGGTTCATGTTTTGAGATAGTTGTCTAATATTATATAATTATTTTTTATTTCAGATCCCATGTCATTAATTTTCTCATGAGGATAGTTATTTCATTTTCCTCCACATTCATTATTAACAAAATTCCTTCTAGTTACAACCATTAATATAAACCAAAAAGTATAGTGTCAGTATCAACCTAAAATTATCAGTGTGAGCTATCATATAATCAAAAAAATAATTCTTGAGGTGTCCTAAATTATGAAACTTTATTATCAATATATGACAGTGATAACTTCTACCATTATCACTTTCATTTAATTATAGGTTGTCTGAATTTTTATTCATATTTTATTCATAACCTAATCTCTAAAAACTAAAACTTGTTATAATACAAAGTGAGGTGATCTGAGAATATCATACATAAATATTGAATTATTTTATATGAATATTCAACAAATTTTACCACAATAAAAAATATATAACCATAAGTCATTAATTTATTTAGAGAAACTATATATAGTTATCTTATTTCATGAAAAATCTTCAAAATCACCCATATAGTTCATCTCTCAAATTACTTTTCCTAGACATATCCTACCTAATACCATTCTTCATAACCTAGGGAACATGGAAATAAAATACAGTGTGAGATTATATTAACAATAATAGTAAACATGTTAGATATGAATCAAAAATCATATGAAATAATAATTTATGAATAACAGTATGATAGCATGATCATAACTTATGAGGTTCACCCCCAATCAGTCATAGTTCATAAATCATGATTCATGGAATAATGGATTAATATTTTTAAATAGATCAGTCATAATAGTAAGGAATAATTATTAATAAATCAATATCCATGAAATAATTCCATAAGTATAATAACATTTTATAGGAATTGTGGAATAGTCATGAGAATTGAAAATTATTTCATTAGAAAAGGCTCGCTTCCAAGACCACTATCACAGAGGTTACAATGTTCCATAAATGATTTGGTTCACTCCCTAGCCTATTTTCATTGATGTAATGGGTTCAATCCTCATCCAAATTAATCATTTATCATGATATATAAGTAATTAACAAAATAATTTGAGGTATTTAACATACCCTCTAATCACAAAATAAAAACCATACATATGTGTGCCACAAGATCATAGAAACATGCATCATTACTTCATAGTGTAACCTATGAAAAAGAAATGGGTTCCATAAACATTTTATCATCATATATTAATAATACATATTGATAAATAATATGAATTTTATCATTAGATATTGTCCTAAGTGAAGTATAAGAGGCATCAAATGATCTTGACATATATGAAAAATACCTTAAAAATAAATTTTTACATTATATTGAAAACATAGGAAAATATCATTTTCCTATAGTATCATTAAAACCAAAAATTTCCAGAATATTAATAAAAATATTTTATTTGAAAATAATTATGGATATTAGTAAAAAAAGTATAACTAATGAATTTTCAGGATGGAAGTAAAATCCATTAATGTAGTTAACATTAAAAAAAATTCATTTTACACTTTTTGTATAAAGACATACATAACCTATTAGGTAATTTTTTTTATTAATATGATATGAAATTAAAATATGTTTGAAATTAAATTAAATAAAAATTTTATCAAAGAAGATACCATTCTTGAAAACATTTTCAATAACCCAGACATTGAAGAAAAAGTTCATAAGCCATAGAGGAAATAAATTCATCTTTTATTCAAAACATTCTCTCAACTATTTTTTGTATAAGAGAAAGAAAAATTGAAAGAAAACATTTAAATACATAAAATAACCATTTTATAATAAATATATGAGTTTTAAAAGATAAATAGAATATAATTATCTCAATGGAGATTCAAGAATAAACAATCCTGATTAAAATAAGATTACAACCTTAGGTCCTAACTTTATTCATATGTGATCTTAATTTTGTATATAATATGTTTATATTTATTATAAATATATAAAAGGACCATATTAATACTTATCTTACAATATAAAATTCTTTTATAATCTCCATTTACCTATTTATTAAAAATTATTCATTAAGATCATTATTCAGGTGAAAACTAGTGTGTTTTCTATGCATGTTTTGGTTTAACGGTTCTGGTCCTTGTACCATGGACATAGTTTCACCATATATAGAATCCTAATCATGTTATAATTATCATATTTATTCCTAAAATACAATATTATAGTCATTCAAATAAGGTGGTGATGAAAAATTAACTACATCACTTGTGGAGACGGTGGTCCATATGTACACATAACTAAAAATTTTATTTTCTAAAAAGTAGAAATAGAGGTAAATAATAATAAATTATTAAAAAATAATGGTAATATAATATATATCATATATATTCAATAAATCCATCTATATAACCAACCATTTATGGTGGACGTGAAAAAAATATCTCATTAATTCATGGATGTGGTAGTCCACGTGTACGCACAAATGAAGTTATCATTTGTCATAGGATTACAAGGTGAATAAAAAATGGTTTAACATTAACATAACAAAAAATATTTATAGTAATTATAGTGATTTAATTACATTAAATGGTTATATTATTTTTGGAATAGGTATAATAAGAAACAAACAAAATAGTATTAATAGAAGATGATTAACTATTATTTGAGAAACCTCATTTGGATGTATTCTTAATGACCATTTTGTTGGTATTTTTAAAACTAAAATGCTTCTATAACATGTTTAGTTAGGTTGATAAGATATTTAGGTATATTTTTTTCAAGAAAATTGGATCAAAATTCAGTAAATAATTTAAGAAAAAAGATCCATTTTATAAGTGAGGTGGGTGAAAAACATGTTAATATTAAGAATATTAAAATATAATAAATTAATATTCATGTGAAAGTGGAACCAGGTGGAAAAAAGTTATAAGACAACATAATTTTATGTCTAAATACATTTAACCCATACAATTTATGCAAAAATTATGGATATTTTAAACCTTATATTTTCATTTAACCCCCTTCATTAACCCTTTTTAACCTTTAGTGAGGTAATAAAAAATTTCTGTAGTTCCAACAAATTATGACCAAAATTAAATGTAACCTAATTACTAGATTTGGACAATATGAATAAAAGTGTTGATATAATTTTATCAAATTCAGTTTTTATAGGAAGTAGAAATTAATTTCTAAAAAAGCTTGAAAAAAATCGATTTTTTATAGAAAAATACATTATTAAGCATAAAACTGAATTTATTATCATTCCATGAAAAAATAATTAAAAATTTATTATATAATGTTTTTATAAATAAATTGATATATATTTAATTCATATGTTTTGTATGTATAAAATATAATATTTGATGACACGTACAGCACATGAAGAGGGGGATCTAGCATCAATGATACTCTCCTAAGTAAGGCTGGCTACCTGAGATGATGCATGTGCATGATTTTATTGTTTTATATAAGCCTCTAGTACATTTTATGCCTATATTAAATGAAATTTTGAATATGAACTAATTTTAATTAGATAATGTGCATACATAATTTATTTTAAAATATTATCATAATAATATGAACATTTTAAAAAATTGAATGGATTCAGTGCTTCTCGTATCAAGAATGAAACATCGGTAGAAATTTGAACTTTAATTCCCAAAAATAGATTAGAAACTAAACTATCAAAACTAAAAAACTGATATTCCTGAGCTACACATTACTACATCAACTCCTATATTATATTATTAAGGATCGTAATTTTATTTTCTAATTTTTATTGATCGGGAATAATAATATTACTCAAACCTGGTAAGAGGTGTTGCAATGAATGAAGATTTGAACATGTAAATTAATAAATATAGGGAGTTTCCAAAACCCATCCCCCACATATTATTGACATTCTCATTTCCCAAAACATGGGAAATAATATCACCATCATAGGTAAATGATGACTATGAGTGAATTTTATCATATTTCTCTTTAAATTATTTCTATAATTAGAGTAAAATTTAATAAAATATATTCCTTGAAAAAGTGAATTTTTATTTTTATTTTTTTTACCCAATGTTTGTAGCTGGTCCATTTAGGTAATTTCCATCAGCTTTCATATGCACATCAAATAAAAACATGGTTCTTATCACCTTATCACCTACTTCTTTTTCCTATATAACCAATGGAACAAATTAACAACTATAAAAATTTATATACGTAGAATATGAAAAAATTATACTTAATAATATTTAATATATTACCTAGTTTGATATTCTCCTCAAAAAATATTTGGTACCAGTGTTTTTGGATGACTTGTTTCTCCCTACGTGAGGATTTTTTAGAAGATTAGAAAAAAAGTTCATAATAATAAAATAATGTATTGTTTTTGATAAATTAAAATCAATGTAATAAGACCATATTAAATATCTTATTATAATTAAAAATTATTTATAAATGAAAAGTAAATTTATTTATCTTTTGGTATCCTTTTAGGTATTTTTTAGTAAATTTTATAGAGACTCAAAGAGGTGTCACAAAACTCATACCGCATTCTACACATAAAGCTTATCCAAATTTTATTTGAAATTTTCGATGTCTATTAATGTAAAACTATGTTATGATACTCATAATGGAATATAATCCACAAATTAGTAATGAAAAAACAATTATACATACATTTGGTCGGAATATTAGATAAAATAAACTATGAATATATATTTTGACTTATATTAACTTTTTAATCAACAATATAATTCTTCCAATCAAGGGTAATGTACCTATAATTGTGATGTGTGGTGTAATGTAATGTCATATCACATGATAAATAGCCCAATACCTAAATTTATAATCCTTCAGCAAAATTAAGGACATGTATGATGAAGGTGGTAGCATATTATATGGGGCATCCAATATAGTATAAATTTTGATGTTTGACTCATATTGTTTAATCATTTTGTTTTTGGCATTTTTTTATTCAAAGATAATATTAAACAAGTTATAAAATGATTTACATTATAAAACAATTTTTTTTAAAATGATCTATATTGATTAATTGAATTCATATATTTTAAATAAAATAATAATAGATAAGTTAAATGAGTACTAACCATATAAAAAATTAATTTTTCGCTGACTATATTATCTACATCCTCATATACTAGCATGATTAAATCATCTTCAACCTTCTTCATAAGATCAATTATTTAAATACCTTTGTAGATATAAAGATTAATATCCTATTATTCATGAGTTTCACTATCACAAAACAATTATTCAACATCATCACCAAAATAATACAATCCTATCAACTTGACATTGAATAAGACACTTCACACTTTAACAAATATATCATTCACATAATATACCCTTTCATCTTATAAAGAAAAAATGTGCGGATTTCTTTCTTCATGATCACCAATATTGAAAAATCAAGATATGCTAACCTAAGTAAGTGGTAATGAATATTTCCTTATACCCCTATTAATATTTACCCACTTGTATTTGAATAAAATAGTGAAAAATTATCCATGATAAGTTAATATGATAATTTAAATCAACTTTTCCTAGTCTATTTAATATATGAATTTTGTACAGATATTGTTATTTTGTGATTTTCAACCTTGATCGTGTAAAACTATTTTATTACTGAAGAAATGAATTTTATAATAAATTAATCTCTAAGACTATATCAAAAGTCCCAAGGACAAATTTTTCAAATCATATGGAAAAAAATTATCAAAGGTCAGTCTCAAATGTAACATGGAGAACACTGTCCTCATAGATTGATTATCTCCATCTTGTTGAGTATTTATCTCTTGATGTCACATATGTATACAGGGAGGCTAATAGTATTACCGATGCTCTTTCCAAAAGTTCTATTATTGAGGTTAGTTTGATTTGGTCTTTTCTATTTCCATATTTTTCTTTTCCTTTGTTGAATCTAACTCACGCGGTGATTATCATACTTTCCATTGTAAATATACTCTATAATGCCTCTTTTTGATTTACTTTTTTAATAAAATTTATAATGATTATGTTCACCTGACTCCTTAATATTTTGGTAATAATTATATCAACATATTATGAATGTGAAATTGATTATGATCTTACATAACATTAAAATCAATCAATATTCTCATTGTTAAAGGATTTTTATATCTATTTATCATTTTATTTTTTTAATCTTACCAAAAATATTTCTTTGAATCTCCAATTATTCAATGATAAGACCTTCAATATCATTATTGATTATGAGATATATACATGATTTTATGAACTATTTTTGTGTCAATGGAAGAAATAATACTTCCCCAACTTTATGGACTAACATCGGAAAGTTTTATCATTTACATTAATATTGAATTTTATTTTCAATATTTTCAATATACTCAACCCAATTTAGTCATGTTTAAATATTTTTTAAATACCTCAAAAAAATATGAGTTGCTCCTCAGTCATATAGATTTATGAAATAAATATTTATGTTTGAGAGTTTTTATATAAAACACTTAAAATGACCTACATATATAATGAATTAAAGAAAGTAATAGAATAAAACATATATTTAATAAGTTAAACAAATTTAAGGTATTGGTGACAAAAAAAGTAATATAACAGTACCCTTATATTGGATATGTTTTTCAATAATGTGAGAACCCTATAACATTAACATCCCTTGTAAAATTCATATTTAGATAAATCATCACATTGAATAATGATTGGTGAAATATAATTTTCAAATATAAATGATTAATTAAAATTCATTCATGATGTTTTCTAAGATTGATGGGGTATAAATTTTTTTTATAAAATCATTTAAATAATTTGTAAAACCCAATTATAACTGTTGTTTTTATCAAGAAACAATTTAGACAATAAATTGTTTTTAAAATTTATCTATAAAAATATGTGACTCATGGATTTTAATCCAATGTAACTTATGATGTCTTATGTCAAAACATATTAAAATGTTACTTTAAAATCCAATATTTACTTTTTTATTTTTCAGTATTAAGAGGAAACTATATTTTTCTTTACTTTTCAATGCCAAAACTAATATGAGATACTTTTCAGTATCATTTTTTCATATAACAAGCTCTATATTCATTTTTTCAAAGTCCTTATGAGTATTAATATTATATTTTGATTTTCAATACTCATTAAATATTGTAAAAATAATATTTTAACATTTTTTCAATTTAATTTATTGAATTTAATGATTATAATGTAACAAAACAATTTCCAAATAAATAAGTTTGAAGAAAAAATATTCCATTATTTTTTATCACCTATATAGGATGATATTTAAACTATTTTCCCAAAAAAGTTAAACTGAAAATATCAATTAAATAGTGAATCAATAGTTAATAATTATGGAATGATAACTGAAACTGGTTAACATTTTAGTTATGGACTCAAATCATTTCACTTAATGAATTTTTAGTTATTAAAATGATATATATAAGATAAATCCAAAAATCAATGATGAAAAATAAAACACCAATTTCATATATATAGTAGTCATATAGAACCAAAGTTAAAGTTATGAACTGGAATTTTCTATCTTATTTGATTCTTACAACCAAAGAAATTTCTTTATCTAATGCAGTCACTATTTTTTATAATTATAGAAACATACATTTTGACTATTTCAATTGTCAATGCATCGTCTGTATTTACACAATTTTCTATAAAAATATTTTTATTATTATTCAAATGGAGAAAGGAATACATAAATTTCATTTATATAATTTTTTTAATGGAATTATCTTTAAAATAATGAAATAATCTGTTTTAGAAAAATCAGTTTAGGTAGACTGTAAAGGATAAAAATAATTGTCTATATGTAATAAGCTATACATAGATTCTTGAATAAATTACATTAATTAGTAAAAAATCTGAATTTCACATTACTAGAATCTAAAATGAAATTTGTATATAAATAATGGAAGAATTTTCATTATTTAGAATCTCTTATATGTCATATAATCCTATCGTTTTTAACATAGAAACCCACATAATTTTCTCTACCATTTTAAAATAAATGGGAAATATTTGTAAATATGGTTTTAATGGGAATTATTATAAAAACATAAAATATTTTTATTTCGCTTATTATTTTTTAGTATATTCATTTATATTTTTATCATGATTCATCAATTTACATCATGATATATAAAATCTTTTGCACTCTTCTCCATCTGAATATATTTTTAGATATAATATGCTGACATAAAGGTATACATGTACCTTTTTATAATTGAGAATGATATTATCATCGAATTTATTCATCTCATAAAATTATTGAGGGGTCATATATTACATAAATAATTAATTAAAAACTCTTATAAATTTTCCAAATCTTTCAAAAATTATAAATTTACATCATACACTAATTCAAATAATCATTTGATTACACAGTCCATGTATTAATATTTGAAAAAACAAGAATGTACTAAATTGATATATTAAAATCCTTATTAGATTGTTTTGTAGTCCCAAAAACATCATTAATCAGGTTTTAAATTTCATTATCTACTATCAGGGTAACATATTTTTCATTATGATGATGGTAACACATCAAATTTTGGAAAAAATAAATTTATTATATCCAATACATCTTAAATTTGATGCAACCTGGGAATAACATACATAAATATTAAATCATTATAAATAAATATTCAATAAATTAAGTAAAAACAAAAAATTTAGGACCATAATGTTTTAGTGTCTTTAGAGACTAGATTCGTAATCATATTATTTCATATAATATCTTTAATATCTCCCATAAATGTTTTCTCTCATAGTACATTTCTTAGAAATATCCTACTTAAAACCTTTCTTTATAACATGGGTAAAGGAATTATAATAAATAGTGATCTCAAATGATTCATAATTATAAACCTCAGATATATCAATAAATTATCATAAGTGAGGATAATATAAGAATATGGGTATTATTAAAAGATCATAACTTTTAAATATCATACCTAGTAATCATAGATCATAGTGTTTAGATCATATCATAATGTTTTAGAATTTTAAATGGTATGAGTCCTAAGGGTGAGGAATCATCAATATCCATTCAAGTGCTATGAGAACATATCATATGTATAATGCATAGGTTTTTGTCATATACATAATTATAGAAAATCATTTCCTTAATGAAGAATCACAAACAAGACAATCATAGTGGATTGAGTTGACTCCCCATTATATCATTTTATTAGTCAATGTTGACTCACCAGACTATCAAAATGGATAGATTACCTTACATAATTGTCTTTACTACCCATTTAAATACATATTATGAAATGAGATATCATTCTTTACCCAATGTATTAAAGGGTTATATAATTTTGGTCCCACCCATCACATTATCAAATCCATAAATATGTGTTCCATAAGATCATAAAAGAATCATGAATTCATCATATCATAATCCATGGAAAATAAATGGGTTTTATAAACGTTTTTATCATTTCATCATAGAATAACACATGAAAAAGAAATGGTGTTTTATAAAGATTTCATAATAACTTAACTAACCCATTAGAAAGGAAAAAAATTCCTGGAATCAAATTCAAATCATCATCATCATCATACACTACCCATATAAAGAAAGTGGATGGTATCATAAGATCCTAAAAATAGTGAAGTGTAATATTATCAAAAATCCCCCTTATAAATAATTTGGGATTGTGTTTGTTGAAAAATATTTTGGAAGATTTTTTCCTAGAAGATAATGATGTCTGAGAAAAGGATCATTTGAGAGTATTTGTCAAATCATTGAACTGGGTCTTCCCCATGACTTAGAACAATCCATGGTGAATTTATCAAGATCATGTTGTAGATGGTTATGGATAAAGATGGTTACCACAAAAGTAGGAGTAGGTGTGTTAATTTGGGAAGTCATATATGCCAAATATTTGACTCATATACTAATGTGTTTATGGGAGTTGTTTACTAGGAATCCACATATGAAAAATGGGGATTCATGCTATAGCCATATTTTAGGTTATTGTGTATCTCACGTCTAATTTTTCAAATTGGTTTTCCCACCATACATGTTGAGGAGACCATGGTGGAACACAAATGGTGGAGTTCTACCATTGAAAAATGGATTAAAAAATAAATCTATAATCACTGTGTTTATTGTGTTGATGAAAAATGGAAAAGTTCTTTTACCATGTCTTATTTCAATCAATTTTAAAATTTTAGTTATATATCTTAAAAATACACATTTTTACATTCATGGATTTTATGAGAGTTGTAATTTTCAATCAAGGATCAATTTTTAGTAGGTTTTTTGGAGCTATTAAATTCATTCATTCATTGGTATGGGGGAATAAAAATTGATTATATATTTTAAAAGGGTAACCAATTTTGGTCCTAAAAAGTCATAAAAATATAGAGGTGGAGCAATGAGAAATTATATATCACTTCTGGAAAGGATAAGTCAAGAAAGGGTGATCTAGGAGTTTTAATATCTCATTGAAAGTTTTAAAATACTATTCTAAATATGAAAGACCATCTATTATGAACATTTATATCATCATTTTTTGAAAAGAATATTAATTCATGTGGATAAGTGATTTCGCAGATGTAAGAGAGAAGTGATGATTCCAAACATTCATGGTAGTGATCCAGGACAGTTAGTGAGTCCTCTTTAAACTTGTAATAATTTATGAATCAAGATTTTATTATGATTGGTACATAAGAACGTTATCATGCATGATCCTTGGATATATCCTATTTCAGGTGAACCAAGATAAATCATATGTGTTATATACTTCTTTATTTTCTCTAGAGATAAATAAGTGGAGAAATTGATGTAATGTTTATATTGATTAAACAAGGTTGAAAATCAAGTATTGTGTTATAATACCTTGATTCACACCATCTATCGGGTTATATTCTATGATAAATGACCAAAAAATGGTATCAGATGATTTTTTGTGGTGAATATCATTCTCTCTCTCATATCCATCTAGATAAGTTTCAACCAAAAAGGAATTCTTATCTTTACGTTAATAATTTTATGTTATATAAGATCTATGGGAAACACTATTTAAAATATTTATTCATGGAAGTTTATGTGACTGTTATATATTATATTTCTATGAGAATGAAAAAAAAATCATTATCTAAAAATGATTATAAGGAATTTGATGTATATGAAATGGAAATTAATTCCTTATTAAGTGAACTATCAAATCCATTTATATAAAGATTATATCTTGTAAAAAATAACATGTTACGTGGGAAAGAATTATGAATACAAATGATAGAGATTTAATGTTTCATGACGCCAAATTATAGGTTTTATTTAATAAATATGATGACTTCGAAATAGTCCATTTGAGTGAGTCAATTCCATTTTTGATTGACTAAATTATCATTTTGAATACATGAACGTAACTGGTAATTATCTAAATAATGAGAATATTATGAAGCGAATCATGAGATGAACTCCTCTTTAGTTCAATGAAAAGGTGTTAGTTCTTAAATACAAATACTTAAAGGAAATATCTTTGGAAATATTTCACATTATTCTATTTTCATATGACATAAGAAATTAAGAAAATGATTCTAGGTTAAAGAAAAATTATCATGAAGTAGATTTTTAATCACTAAATACACCTACAATTAGTGATTTTTTAGAAGAATGATAAATGTATCATATTATATCCTTTATTTTTACTATCCTTATAAAATTAAAAGAAATGTTTAAAGGTAATCTTATACATTTTTTTCAAATGTAGAAAATTGGGACTTCTTGCAGATAAATTTTCTAAGAAATTTTAAAAGGATGGTGAGGAGGATGTGAAGGGAAAGAAAAGTGTTTTGAAAAGAAAAAATTTTCTTTAAACGGATTATTTAAACTGTAATTAATGTGAAGTTGAAGAGGTTCATTATTGAATGTATATTTTTGAATATACTCAAGTATTCATTACACAAGACTATGATAATTTTTCTAAAAAAAATTAGATGGATTATTTGATCTTTATGTTAAACTTGAGGAAACACTTAAATAAATTGATGTTTATAGGGACAATATAAAGAAACAGAGTGATTTTTTCATGAATATAAACTCTATATATAGAATAAAATATAATAGATATCATAATTGAAATCTAAAATTTAAAATCCCAATTCTAGAAATTCATAAATTTGAAAGAAACAAATTGATTTGAAACTAAAAGATAAAGAGAAATCCCCCATCATTAATGGATTATCTAAATAAATTAAATAAAATTCCAATAGAATTAAATATCTAGCATAAGGTTTCATGAAATGGAAATATAATTTTTTGGATTAAGATATGTTTCTCACACTTGGTATGGCACCAAGTAGTTCAAGGAATGTTTCTCCTATAAAATCTAGAAATGTGCCTGAGTAATTCACTAATGAATGAATTATCATATAATAAGTAAAAATCATTAAGGATAAGGAAAATTTTACTATAAATCATGATTTCATGAAGGAGAAGACCATATTTAATTCTAAACTTCAATCACAAACACATCGAAGGAATGTTGATCTTCACAGCACAAAAAAATGGACATTTTGAGATGTAAATATTTATAATAATATTTTAATAGTCAAATTTTATTTCGTAAAGATGAGACACACCCAATATGAATTTTATACTTCTAATATATATTCATGGTAATGAAATTCAAAATAAATATAAATAATGATTTATAATTTTTCCTATGTTTTTAATGACTATTGATTCTATTGTGAAGGTTATGGGCACAAAGAAATCTATTTTGCATAAAGATTGAATAGGATTGTATTAATAGAATCTTGAAAGGGTGGAAAAAATAGTTAGAACCTTCATCTCAAAAATATAAAGTTCAAAATAGATTTTCAATATTGAAATATGAAGAAGACTCATTGGAGTCATTTGAAAACTATGTTCTCCCACCATTAAAAGAGGTGGAACTTTTTTATTGGGTAAAGAAAATAAATTTAGATATCTATCATATTTATCAGATTTATTTTAGAGAAACATACAAGTCAAATTTATAAATTTTTTATAGGGTGTGTGTATCCTAGGATTAAAAATGGAGAACTCACCATTGGAATCAAATATAATAAATACAGTGTTGTTATTTTTACATGTGATGAGTTCTTAAAGATCATTATATCCAAGAAAGCTAGTGTTTGTGGTATTGAACTTAGGTAAATGGATGTATTCTTGGTTAAATAAATTATCCATAATATTCTTAATTTTATTCAATTTAGTGAATTAGGGAATATTTGGATATTAAAAAATAAGGTTTTAATAGTTATAGATGAATATGCTTTAGTTTTTATTTAAGTATATTGAATAACGGGAATCATTACTATGTTGGTGAAGAGTATTTGTGTATAATGTCAAAGTAAGATGAAAAACTATGGCACAAACAACTTGGTTATTTGAACAAAAAAAACTTAGAAAATTCGGTGATGTCTAATGAAGATCTAGATATACAAATATTACATATGATAACACACACATGGGATTCTTGTTAGAAGGGGAAGATATTTCAAAAGGCTTACATGCAATGGAAGTAGAAGTCATCAACACGTCATGATCTTTCCCATGTGGATGTTTTTGGACTAATTTCACTAAAATTCATCGATGAAAAAGGTAATATGTATTTTTTGTTTATGATTTTAGTAAAATAATATTATTATTTTTATATATCACAATTCATAAGTGTTTAAGTGTATCACATGATATTAAAGTCTAGGTAAAAATATGCATTGTATAAAAATTCAAATGTTTTATACTGATAATGGTAGAGAATTTAAAAACACATAAGTATAATAATATCCTCCAGAGAATGAAAAACTGGAGAAATATTGGAAGGAGATAGTGAAAGTAGTTGAGTACATATCCAACAAAGAATTATTATGTACTCATTAAGGCACAATATCTTGTGAATTTAAGTATGAAAATAAAGATGCACTTAAATACTTATTGGTGTTTGTAATATAGTGTTTCATTCTCAATAAAGAAAATAATATAAAGTCTGATCTTCATACTGATAAATGAATATTTGTTAGGTCTTAATCAATGTGATGATAATACTAGTGATTCAATAAAAGTCATCACAAAGTGGTTTAAAATAATAATGTTATTGTTGTTAAAGATGAGAAGGTGACGATGACACCTAAAAAAAGTTTAAATTATTATGACCAAGTTTCACATGAGAATATCCATTTCATGAAGATGGAAGTGATGAAGAAGTTTGTGGATTAGGGGGAGTTTTTGAGAATGTAGAAAACACTTATAATATTATTAATTTCAATGAAAACATAGTTATAATTTAAAATTCATATAGGTGACTGAGTAGGGTTGAAATTATTAGAAATAACATTATTGGAGATCAATTGTCCCACATAAAAATATTAATAATGAAATATTAACAAAAAGGGTCTCTGTTATCTATTTTAGAACAATATTTTTTGAATAAGATACTAATTATGAAATTTCAGTGAAATCTATACATGGGTATCCTTACAAAATAAAAATAACAAGATATGGGAATTTATTTTGTGGCCACATGATAATAACATCATTGGGAACAAATGTATTTTTCAAAATAAATTTAATGGATATGTAAAGGTGACGAGGAATAAAAAATTTCTTGTGTGCAAAGGGAATTCACAAATTGAAGGGATTTATGTTGATGTAACATTCAAACTGGTGGTTCCTATTTAAAAAATAAGATTAATCTTTTCCATGGTAGCAAGGAATGGATTCAAGGTATACCAAATGAATATTAAATTATCCTTCACTAATGGGTTGCTTGAATATTAGGTTTACGTCGAGAAACTATATGGATTTATAATTCATTATAATGAAAACAAGGTATGTTAGCAGAATAAATCCTTTTATATGATAAATTAAGAACCAATAGTGTGGTACTCTTGGCTATGCCAATATTTTAAGAATCTCATATTTTAAATGAGATGGTTTGATCAGAACCTATATATAATGAAATAAAAGGAGAGATGGATGATATTTCTTGTATATGTGTATGGTATTATCGTTGTTTGATCAAATGAAGTCTAATATAAAAAATATTTTGATCCTATGAGGATTGATTTTTAGTTTTCTCTTATTGGTGAATTTTCATTTTTACATGGACAATGGTTGACTCCAATAAACGATGGGATATTCATATCTTAAAAAACATATGACTAAGAGGTGCTAAAAAATTTAAATGGATAATTCAATATGGATAGAAACTAAATATAAGACCCTATAAAAATGATAAAATTATAAATAAGGAAAAGAGTTCTTTGTCACACTTTATAAAAAAAATGATTGACAATTTACTAAAATTTAATGTCACTTGATTGGATATTGTGTTTTCCACATATCAGGCCGCATGATACACAAGTTTTCCAAAATAAATTTACATGATAGTTATGAAAATAATTCTTTTCTATTTAAATAATATAATGTAAGATGGGATGTTTTACTATATCAAGTATTGAGGAGTTTGTTGGAATATTCTAATATGTATTTGGATGGATTAGTTGATGAAAAAAATAAACCTCCAGTGTTATATTTTATCTTGTAAATTCATGCAGTAATTTCTTAACAAGAAGAGAAATTTTATCCCTTTAAGTACTATAGAGTGTGAGTATATTATGAAAAAACAATTATAAAATCAAATTATTTGGATTAAATAATAGATTTAGGATATTAAAATTGAAGTTGGTTCTCTTATTCCTATTATGTGTCACAATTCAAGTGCAATAAAACAAATAAAAATACCATAAATCATTCAATGATAATTCACATAAATAATAAGTATCACTTATTAAAGTCTATGGTTTAGAAATGATTGGTGTAGTTATATTATTTTTCAACTCAATATAAAGTGGAATACATCCTGAATAAGGCACTAAACAAGGTGGTTTTTGAGATAAATTAGTTGGTTCTTGGAGTCTAACTAAATCCATCTACCTAGATGGATCATGAAGATATACCCACTCCTCCTAAGGATTTAATGTTAATAGAAAGTTATGGAACTTGTTTAAATTTCATTTTTATATTTCTAACCCTCTCATATAACCTTTTATAGAATTAATATATTTGGGTTCATTAACAAAGGAGAGATATATATTTAAGAAGAATTTGTGATTGTATGTTTGAAAGGTGTAGATATTGAACCATGTTGAATAAGGGGAAGAATTTTAATTAGTATGTTTGAAAGAGAAATATATTGAATCTTTTTGCATGAGGTGGGGAAAAGGTGTTTTAATGGAGTACTTACAGATCTTTGATTCAATGTATTTTCTCATGAGAATACTTTTCATGCAAATATTATTTCTCACACCAATAATGGATAACATGAAAATAGATTTTGTGATTGGTGTATAATTAATGCAGAAATCTAAAAGTTGAATATTGAAGATGTTGTTCTTTCATGGATTTTTAGGAAGTTCTTTTTTTGGGAGTTTTGAACAAACCCTATGGTGGGTATTATTAACGAAAATACCCCTTAGGCATATTTATTGGGTTTTTTGTTGAAAAATATAATGGGAGATGTTTTTATAGAAATTATAGATGTTTTAATAAAGTATAATTTTAGAGTTTTGTTGAAATTAGTAAATATGTTCTTCACCATGACTTATAAAATTTCAAGGTGAATTCATCCAAGTTGTGATCATGTTGGTTATGACTGGAGTTGGTGTCCCTGCCAAAATTGGTGGGAATTTTGATCTGAGTAGTCATCCATGAGAAAAGTCCAATTTCACTATGTGAATTTTAATGGGTTTGATACATTAGGTATCCAACTATGAAGCATAAGGATTCATGTTATAGATGTAGAGTATGTTATTGTGTATTGGACATCCAACTATGAAAAATAGAGTTTCCCAGCATGGGTATGGAGGATACTTTGGTGGAGATCAAATAGAATAAGTCTTATAATGTAAAACAAAGTAAAAAAATTAATTCTACTATCATGGTTTTTAGTATTTTAAATAAAAATTATGAAGGCTCTATCTCCACAACATATTGTAATACATTTAAGAGTTTGAGTTAAATTTTTTGAAAAATATACATTGAAATATTCCTGGATTTTATTAAAGTTTTAACCATTAATCAATAAGTGGTTTTTGGTCCCTTTATTGAAGGAATTTTCTCTATGTATAGTGGGAACTCACATTTAAGATATTATTTAAAAGGGGGTATGTTATAGATATGAAATAGTCATAGAATATAGTGGTATAAAGAATATAAATTTTAGATCACTATTGTAAATGGCATGTCAATGAATATAGAAATACCTGAGTACTAGTATTTCATGAAAGGTTTGACACAGATATTTTAAATAAGAAACACTTCCTTTTTTAATATTTATATCATCATTATTTGAATAATAATATTTCATAATGAAGGGAAGTGGCTGCCTTAGTGTAAGAGATCAATGAGCTTTCCAAATGTTTGTGGTAGTGAGTTGGGTGGGTTAGTGAGACCGCTCCGAACTTATAAACATTGAATAAGTGATATTTTATTGTAATTATTCTATAGGAACATTTTCATGCATGCTCCTTGTACACAGACTAGTGTGGGATAACCATATAAAATCATATATGTTATTTACTGCTTTATTCAATCTTGGGAGTAATAAAGGGAGATATTTGAGTGTTCCTCAAGTTAAGAGAACAAGATCAAATATCATTGATCATACTAAAATTCACAGATTCACATCCATACCCCTATTAGGTTATATTCAATGATAAAGGACCAATATATAACGATTCAAAAAAATTGACTCCATATATGAAAATACCTTTATAATAGCATTTTAACATTTCTTTAAAAACAATTAAAATATCCCTTTTTCAGTGTATTGAGAAACTAAAAAATATATATCATGGAGAAGATAAAATTTCTTCAAAATAACTATGGAATCATGTAAATTAAGTTTCAAATTAAATAATATTTATGACATTGGAAAAATCTGTACATCCTACAAACATTAAAACAAAGATTCATTTCACACCTTTTTTAAATAATTCATAAATAACATGTTCAAAATCATAAAAACATATTTTCGAAAAATGAATAGAAATTAAAATAAAGTTGAAAATATAATTAAATAATAATTTCATTATATAAAATAACTTTATTGAAAACATTTTAACGAACATTAACATGGAATAAAAAAATTTACCAAAGAGAAAATAAGGTTTGTTTTTCTTATAAATATCATCTCGATATTTTTAAATCCAAAAGTGTGTAAAATAGTCAAAATAAATAAAAATTATAATAATAACCATATTAGAATAAAATATATTTGTTTTAATGGAAAATTGTATTTAATTTATTTTAATGTAAATTTAATATAGATATCCTCGAAAAGAAATTATATTGTAAAATAAACCATTGCCTCAAGTCCAATTGTGCTTTATATGCATTCATACCTTCTATATAATAATTATAAATTAATTATAAATTAATTAAAAACCCATAATATATCATAAAATACTATTTATAATTTTATTATAATTTCTAAGTACCCTTTTATTAATAATTTTTCATTTAAATGAACATTTAGATGAATATGGGTATATCTCCCTTGTGTGTTTTGATTTGATAGTTCTGATACTTACACCATGTTCAAGGATTGGTATTATATGTAATCATAATAATTTTATAAACATTATATTTATTTATTATATACGCATTTATAACCATTCTTATATACTATTTATAATAAATAAATTACTTAGCTTCATGGATATGGTAGTCCAAATGTACACATGAGTGATGTTTTCACTTTTCGATGGAAAAGTAGGTAAACAATAATTCACCATTATAGAATCATAAATATATCATAAATATCATATATTTTTATTAAATATATTCTAATTACCATCCATATAAATAGGATATGAAAAGATCACATTGCTTTGTAGTGGTGACAGTCCACACGTAAGCATGAGTGGAGTTATCATTTTTAATGAATGATAAAGAGAATTAAAATGGATGAAAAAGTAAAATATAAATAAATAAGTATAGTAAATAATCTGATTAAATAATTTTAATATGGTTATGTAACTTTTTAAGTATTTTTTGTAATTAATAAACATGAAAAGGATCTATAAAAACAAATACTTCTACTTCGGGTGTCCTCCTTTGAAAAGAACATCAAGGATTCTTAGATTTGTATATTATAAATATTAGAACCTCAATGTCATGGATAAGGATGTGGGGTGGGGGTGTGGTATTTGGTTAGATCATTTTTGAGCTTAAGGGATCATGCAGTGTGTATAAGAGAGAATATGAGTTTCCATTTTAAACGTGAGGGGAGTTACAATACTCTAAATATATAAAACATCACAATATACTAAATTCTTATCCAATTGAATGATCCTCCAAAGAAAATAAATTTATAATATATGATAATAATGGGTTTAAATAAACTTAAACAATATTATTTATAGAATTTTCTAGGTTACATTAACCTTTATCTCTTTAGTTAAACCCTTCTTTAATCCTTTTAACCTTTACCGTAGTAATGAATTTTTAACTCGGTTAATTATCATAATGTCCAAAAATTTAATTGACCACAAAAATTTAAATTATGATTAAAAACAATAGAAAAAATTTATCATGTTCAATTTTTTTAAGTGGAATAAATTCATTTGAAAATAATTGCACAAAATGAAATGAAAATCAATTTAAAAAAAGTAATTTTTAATCATAAAACTGAATTTATTCTTGTTCTTCCCAGTTAAAAACTATTAGATTCATGTTAAAATATTTGGTTTAATATTTTATCTTCAAATTTAATTACAATAATTAATCAGTAGTGATTAATTTAATTTGTTAAGGTTAAAACACATGACGTGTATAAAAATAGTTTTTTAGAAAAACATATCTTTTTTACTGTCAAATGATTATAATTTAATTTATAAAAAATTACTAACAAATTATTTAATTATCTATATTTATAAAAAAATTCAACATTTTAATACATTGAAATATTTTTTTAAATATATATAAATAAAATAATTCCCATAAAAAATACATCAAAACAACTCTTTAAGATCAATAGTATTTCCTAAATGAAATAAAAAATATTTGTGACAAAAATATTTTTAATTTAAAAACATATAATGTAATTTATTTTAAAGTATATAAGAATTATTCATATAATTTTAATGTTTTATGATTCATAATCTATCATACATAATTATTTATTAAAGATAAATATATTCCAAAATCCCTGGTTGTAACATTCTATCCCATTATATGAATTTCTCCCTTGAAAATTTTCCACTAAAATAGATACAATAGAGTATACTTATACCCAATCCAATACAAAGGAATACACATAGATTCCTCAAATTCATCATTCCTCAAGAGAACCTTAACAAAGATATAATTCATGTTTAGTATAACAACCCATAATTTACATACATTGTTAGTACTTCAAAATTGATGTACACTTATTGAAACATATAACCAAACCATGAAAGGACCGTATAGGTATAGTGTCTTTAGAAACGAGGAAACATAAACAACTGGTTCATAAAGCGTCTACACAGTCTCCCATTTATTTCGTCATATCTATAGTCCCTTTTGGCATATCTTACTTAATAACCTTCTTCCTGACCTGGGGAAAGAAACATACAAAAGGGTGAGCTCAAATGCTCAGTAAGGGTAATAAAAAGAAATATCAATCACATCATATTCATAAGAACATAACATTTTGGAAATCTTACCCTCCAAAAGAGATCATAATATCATAACATGGGATAAATCATAGTAGTGAAATGTAATCACAATAATCATAACTTAAAACATGATGCGTTGTGGCATACACACATAATTGTAGAGAATCATTTCTTATTAGTCAAGACTCATTTCCAAGACAATCTTAGTGGAAAAAGTCCATTTCTGAACTGAGTTCATTCCTCGTTTCAGTCCTGTTTCACTGAACCGGTTTAACCTTCCGTTCCATCCATGTCTATCTCATGAGATATAAAATCTTTACCCAATTCATTGGAGGGAGATATAGGTCCCACCCATCTCATAATGATACCATTCTTATGTGTGCCACAAAATCAAAAATCATACATCATTTCATAACCCATCTAATAAAAATGGGAATCTTAAACATCATTCCATCATAACATAATACATATAAGATAAAAGGACATCATAAAAATAATTCCATCATAACATAATCAAATCAATGTAAAAATAGGTATAGAAACATAACCATATATTATCTTAGATGGAAAAATAATATTGATAAAACACGTGAACTCCATTCTTGAAGAAAATATCCTTTCTACCTCAAAATTTTTTTTCCTTTCTTAACATGTCATATAATTTTAAACTAAAATAAGTTGATTAAAAATAAACTTGAAGACTTGTAAAGGAAGCTTCTTGGAAATAATGTTTTAAAAATCCATTCATTCCGTATAAGTTAAAAAAAACATTCTTCTCGTACTTTTTTCGGAAAAGTCTAAAAGTACCTCGTACGAAAAACGACAAAAGATCCCTTTTGTATCTTTTACTAAAAACTCACTGAAGGGTAAAATTGGATATAAACTATTTTATAAGGATATAAATATTAAAAATTGAGGAGACATCGATGTGGATGATAAATATTCCCCAGTAAATTCTGAAGTATAAACAATCTCGTATAAAAATTGAGATTGCGAGATTTTCTCTTACCTTAGGTCTGATTTTTCTTTGTAAGTGTCTGAACCTCCTGTATAATGATTTAAATAATGTCATTGACTTATTCCAGGATCATACACATTGTTATGATATCATAAATGGTCATATTCATAACTTCTTATTAGTAATATTTCATTGTTACTTTATATTCGGGTGTTTATTGCTTTTTGTTCTTATGCGTGTTTTGTCGAATAAATTCTTATTCTTATTTATGGGTTATAGATACCTCATTTCCAGAGTGGTATTAGTGTAATATATATCATATTCATTCATTCAATTCATTTATATAATCATTATGCAATTAATATCATGTAGAACGAGTCACATCACATCGTGGAGACGGTATTCCGAACGTACGCACAGGCGATGATATCGTTCCCATGACCGTGAAATTGTAATGGAGTGTATGTATACTATTTCAGAATAAATATCACTTTACAATAGTAATTTATAGTTATTATTTACACCATTATACCCATCCAAGTAAGGTGGTGGTGGAAAATAGATTACACCACGGCGTGGAGACGGTATTCCATACGTACGCACGCGCGGTGATTTTGTTTTCTATAGGATGGATATATGGTGAAATAGGGTTGTTTCATACTTATAATAACATATCACTATATGAGTGATACTGATGTTATTACTTCATAATGAAACAACTAATAAAGAAGAAGTGTAAGAAGAAATAATGTTGAAAGAATCGGTAACGGACATTACCTCTTCTTTAAAGCGCTTCTCTGAGACCTCCTTTTATGGCACTAAAATTGGTCTTTGATAAGACCAGGACCTCTAGAATGTTTCTAGGGAATGGATAAGATAATTTGTAAGGGGTTGGCCGAGCTTGAAGGCTCAAAGTGGTGTGAGGAAGAGAGGGAGGAGGTGCCCTTTTATAAGGGAGGAGAGGGGAACCTTTGGAAAAACTAAAAATATTATTTTATTATAAAGTCATATTCGGTTTTAAATATCTCCAAATTGATTTATTTCGAAGCTAAGGTGGGTATGGGTCTAAAGCCTCTCCTCCAACAGAATTTGGACAAGTTTATGTTCCTATTTCAACCTTATTATTTAGATTTATCTTTAAGTTAAATAATTTTACTTTTACCGTGTCTTTTTGTGTTCTTATACTATAAGGTTAATAAACATACTATAACAAGACAAACGAACCACAAGTTGTTTATTATTAATATACATAACCTTATCTAAGTTATTTGGCAGAACCATATATTTTGAGGAATAAAATAAAAATTAATAATATAATATTTGTTTTTAAAACTATTTTATGTCAATTTTGATACAATTTGGTAATTTATTTTTTGTGAAACTCATAACAGAAATATTGGTTAGAAAAAAGTGAATTAAATCAATAATAACATGTCATATTAAAATATAAAATTATTTTAATTCATAAAAAGTCTCAAATTATATTTATTTTGGTATTTATAAAATCAATTATGTCAATATTTCATTAATAAGATAATTACTGCATCATCATTTTGTCATAAATAAATTAAATTATTTAATGTCTAAAAATTACAAATAAAATATCATTATGTAGAAAATCTTTTTAGATTTATAATTAATATTTATAGTTGAATTTATCTTATGTGTAACCCTATATTAAAAATGATTTACTTATTAAACTTTGAGTTTAACTATTTTAACCCTTCTTTAAATAAATTAAAAATAAATGTCCTAATCTAATTCAAGTGAGCCTAAATGGTCATATTTTATTCCTAAGGTTGTTTTTGGTCGAATTAAACTTATCCAATATAAATAGGACATGTGTAAGGGTAATAATAATATCATTGTTACCCTTAATTACCATATTCACTTTTAACCGTGGTAAATAAAAGTAAAAAGTTACTATTCACCAAAAATTATTTTCATCTCATTGAACCACATTTTACTTACTGAAATCAACCTTGTCTCTAGGATTTTTGAAATTCCACTCACATAAGCGGTAAAATTAATTTTTATTTAAATTTGTAAATTCTCCTAGGAGGTGGGTAAAAGACGGTGAAAAGTTCAATAAAATTTTTATATATATAAATTATTATAAAATTACTCCAATGAATTACATTGAAATTATATAAGAATTATGTATCAATTTTGACCTTAAATAAATTTAAATGAAATAAATTATTATTTAAATAAAAAGTCGGTTTTTAAATATTAACCCAGTGTTTTCACTATTCATCAAAAATTGAAAGTTTTCATAAAAATACCAAAATTTCACCCCTAGGATAATTTTGATATTACGAATCCAAAAATGAAGTCCATTTTGAAAAATAAAATTTATAAAATTTCAAAAATTGGTTATTACTATTCATAACGGCTAGTTTTAATAATATTTTAATAGCATATCGTTGTTTAGTGAAACTCGGTATTGCGTACGACGCAAGCTATTGAAGAAGGTCGCGTTTACGTGTAAAGAAAGCCAAGATAGTGTTGTGTGTAGTGAAAGATTCCTTTGATGATTTATATAAAATAAAAACAAAATATTTCTTATAAAAGTCTTGGGTGTTACATTTTACCCCCCTTAAAATGAATTTCACCCTCGAAATTCGTCACTTGTAACAAACAGATGAGGATACCTCTCCCTCATCATATCCCCAAGCTCCCAGTAGCTTCTTCTAATTGGTGGTTCCTCCATAAAACTTTCACCAAACGTGTGGTCTTGTTCCGTAATACTTTTTCACTACGATTGAGAATCTCTATCGGTTGTTCTTCATAAGAAAGAACTTGTTCCAGCGGTACAACTTCTGAGCTAAGTACAAGTGAAGGATCAGGTATGTACTTTCTCAGGAGAGATACATGGAACACATTGCGAACTTGAGAGAGATTCAGTTGAAGTACCAATCGTTAATCTACCTTCCCAACACGATCCATTATTTCAAAAGGACCGATATATCTAGGGCTCAACTTTCCCTTCTTTCCAAATCTCATGACCCTCTTCTAGGGAGATATTCGTAAGAACACAATATCACCCACTTCAAACTCTATGTCTTTTCTTCAGTTGTCGGCATAACGTTTTTGTCGAATCTGAGCTGCTCTTATGTGTTGTTGAATAGATCTGACCTTTTCTGCCATCTTATCAACAAGAAAAGGTCCTAATAGCTTTCTTTCTCCAACATCATCCCAGCAAGTTGGAGTCCTGCATTTCTTTCCACAGAGAGCTTCATAAGGAGCCATCTTAATACTGGAGTGAAAGCTATTATTAAAAGAAAATTCCACCAAAGATAGGTGTTGATCCCAACCACCTTTGAAATTCATAGAGCAAGCTCTCAACATATCTTCTTGAGTATGAATTATCCTCTCAGACTGACCGTCTATCTGAGGATGATAAGCAGTGTTGAAACTCAACTCTGTATCTAGAGTGTGCTGAAGACTTCTCCAGAACTTTGAGGTAAACCTTGGATCCCGATCAGATATAATAGAAAGTGGTACTCCATGCAATCTTACCACTTCCTTTACATATATCCTAGCAAGTTGATCCCGAGAGAAATCCTCTCTAATAGAAATGAAGTGTGAAAACTTTGTAAGACGATCAAATATGACCCAGATAGCATTATTGCCTTTGGATGTTTTAGGATTTCCGGTGACAAAGCCCATAGTGATGTTTCCCCATTTCCATTCGGGTATGGGTAATGGTTATAACATTCCCTTAGACTTCTGTCTCTTAGCTTTAACTTGCTGACAAAACCATGCATCGAGAGACATATTCAACAACATCTCTTTTCATGCCATCCCACCAGAAGTACTCTTTGAGGTCTCTATACATCTTCGTGCTTCCAGGATGAATAGAGAATGAAGAACTATGAGCCTCATCCAGCAGCTCCTTCTTTAATTCGGGGATGGGAGGAACACAAACCCTATTCCTGAACTTTATTATCCAATCACCATCAAGGTTGAATTCATGAACATTTCTCACCTTCTTTTGTACCTCTACATCTTCTTTCTGTGCCTCTTTAATCTTCACATGTATAGATGGTTGAACATTCATTTGAGAAAGATATGATTTTTCCTCTTTCATTATAATTCCAAGATCTATCCTTTGTAAATCCATAAATATTGGATATTTTGTGATCCTCATCATGGATAAACTAGCATGGTCTTGTCGACTTAATGCATCTGCCACCTTGTTTTCTTTCCCAGGGTGGTAATGAATTGAGCAGTCATAATCCTTAATCAGCTCCAACCATCTTCTTTGGTGCATATTCAGCTCCTTTTGTGGTAAAATATACCTAAAACTTTTATGATCATTATATATATCAAACCTTTCTCCATAAAAACAATGCCTCCGAGTATTTAATGCAAGTATTACCGCAGCTAACTCCAAATCATGATATGGGCAATTTTTCTCATGTATTTTCAATTTTCGTGGGGCATAAGCAATCACCATATCATTTTTCATAAGAACACACCCCAATCCCTTCTTGGATGCATCACTGTAGATCACAAACCTTTCTCCACTACAAGGAAGTGTTAGTATAGGTGCACTGGATAACCTTCTTTTCAACTCCTTGAAATTCTCTTCACATTCCTCTGTCCAAACAAACTTAACTCCTTTCCAAGTCAACTTGGTGAGTGGATTAGATAATCATGAGAAATATTTCACAAAACGTCGATAATATCCAGCCAAACCAAGAAAACCTCGGATCTCATTTACTGTTGTTGGTCTTGACCATCTTTCGATAACCTCTGTTTTGGATGGATCCACAGATATCCCCTCTTTTAAGATTATGTGACAAAAAAATGAAACTTTTTGAAGCCAAAATTCACACTTGGTAAATTTGGCATAAAGATTCTCCTTTCTCAGGGTCTTCAATATAATTCTCAAGTGATCTTCAAGATCTTCCTTGCTCTTTGAATATACAAGAATATCGTCTATAAAGACTACCACAAACTGATAAAGATAGTCTCTAAAGACTCTATTAATCAGATCCATGATGATAGTAGGGGCATAAGTAAGACCAAATGGCATCACTATAAATTCATAGTGTCCATACCTTGTACGGAAAGCCGTCTTTGGTATATCCTCCCTTTTGACCCTTAATTTATGATACCCTGAACGAATATCAATCTTGGAAAAGTATTGATCTCCACGTAGTTGGTCAAATAAGTCATCAATGCGTGGGAGAGGATATTTGTTATTGATAGTGATCTTGTTAAGTTCTCGATAATCAATGTAGAGTCTCATTGATCCATCTTTCTTCTTAACAAACAGAACAGGTGCACCCCAAGTTGTCGCACTAGGGCATATTAACCCCTTATCAATATTCTATTGGAGTTACTTCTTCAATTCTTACAACTCAATTGGGGCCATTCTATAAGGTGTCTTTGAAATAGTCAAAGAACCCGGTACGAGTTCTATTGAAAACTCAACTTCACGATTTGGTGGAAGACCTGGAAATTCCTACGGAAAGACAACATCAAACTTCCGTACAATGGGAATATTCTTTATCGTGAGTTTCTCACCAACCATTTGAGATAAATAACCTTCATTTAGTGGAATTAATACCCATAAGATGGAAGAAATTTCCACTGGAAGGTTATGTTCATCCTTGCATCGATAGAAGAACATAGATTGATCTCGAATATGAAATGTGACTTCCCTTCTTTGGCAATTGATATGAGCTCCATATAGAGAAATCCAATCCATGCCAAGAATCACATAAAATTACACTATAGGGAGGATCACAAGATTTGCAGGAAGCACTTCCCCACAAACATCAATCAGAGAAGAATTATAAACTATTGATGCGACTGTTGTGCCATTAGGGGTTGTCACAGATAACTCAACATCTAATATTTGAGGTAATACGGTGATACCCTTAGAAAATTCATTAGAAATAAAGGAGTGCGTGGATCCAGAATCAAATAAAACATTTGCTACTTTAGAGTGGATTCTAAGTGTACCTTTCACCACTTCGTTATCGTACTCCACATCGCTGATAGAAATTTCATGTGACTTTCCTTTTTCATTGGCCTTAAGAGTTTGTTGACATCGACCATCATCATCAACCGTTGGATTTGGGCATTGATTAGAATAACGCCCCATCTACTTTTACTTGTAACATTGAAGTGTAGGAGGTTCACTCTTTGTAGCCTTTTCATTGTTCGCATCACTAGACATCTTCTTCCCATCATTGCGGCATTCAAATGCCTGATGACCTTCTTTTCCACATTTGAAACATTTACTTGTCCCTTTAAGACAACTCCCTCCAAGTTTCCTTCCACACTTTGAGCATAAGGGAAAACTCATCTTCTTTTCAGTGTGCTCTTTATATTTTCCTTTGAATTCCATTTTCCTCTTCTTATCAAACCCATATGACTGATGGGTTACTCCAATCTCCATCTCAACATTGAGAGCACATCAAATTATTTTCTCGTATCTATTGAAGTCCCTTATGGCCAACGCCCTTTGATGACTTTGTTTTAAGCCACTAAAGAATCGATCGATCTTACTCTCAGGTTGGATAATAATACCAGAAGCGTACCTTGCAAGTCTTGTAAAATTTGCTTCGTAGGTACCAACAGACTCATCATCCTTTTTCTTTAGTTCAAGAAACTCCTTCTCAATCTTTGTTCGAAGAATACGAGGGAAGTACTTATTGAAAAATAGGTTCTTGAACTTGTCCCATTCCATGGACTGAATTTCATCTCTTTGCCTCATATTCTTGATAAGATTCAACCATTGATCATCATCACCTTCTAAACGATACACTGCTAAGATGACTTTATCATATTCAGAACATTAAGGAACTGAAAATATCTTTTCAGTAGTACTAATCCATTGTTCAGCAACTAATGGATCAGTAGACCCGCTGAATGAAGGTGGATGCTACCTCATGAAGGATTCAACAGAATGTTGCTCCATCCTTTGCTCGTTTGGATGTCCTGCATGATTCATATCTTGAGAAAGTTGTGTGAGCATGGCTACAGTATTTTTCATTCCATCTCTCATAACATTTGGTTGCTCAGGAGGACAATCATTTCATTTCCCATCTCATTCCGCATTAACACGGTTCCTTCAGGTTCCATCCATTGACTAAAACCAATAAGAATAGTGTGAGTAACACTGATTATTATAGGAAAACCACATAATCAAGAATAAAATTTCACACTTAAGGTCTTATCCTAAGTTATTCATGGCCATTTCTAAAACACTAATATTGTGTTCTACGCTTAGACATATCCTTAGGTTTCTTAATAAGGATTTCACATCCTAGTTTCCAAAGGTTGACTATACCTTTCCTCTGATACCAACTATAGCAACCCATACTTCACATACATTGTTAGTACCTAAAAATTGAAGTACACTTATTAAAACAAATAACAAAACCATGAAAGGACCGTATAGGTATAGTGTCTTTAGAAACTGGGAAACATAAACAACTGGTTCATAAAGAGTCTACATTGTCTCCCATTTATTTCATCATATCTATAGTCCCATTTGTCATATCTTACTTAATAACCTTCTTCCTGACCTGGGGAAAGAAATATACAAAAGGGTGAGATCAAATGCTCATTAAGGGTAAACAAAATAAATATCAATCACATCATATTCATAAGAACATAACATTTTGGAAATCTTACCCTGAAAAAGAGATCATAATTTCATAAGATGGGATAAATCATGGTAGTGAAATGTAATCACAATAATCATAACTTAAAACAAGATGATTTGTGGCATACACACATAATCATAGAGAATCATTTCTTATTAGTAAAGACTCATTTCCAAGACTATCTTAGTGGACAAAGTCCATTTCTGAACCGAGTTCATTCCTCGTTTCTGTCCTATTTCACTAAATCGGTTTAACCTACCGTTCCAGCCATGTCTATCTCATGAGATATAAAATCTTTTCCCAATTAATTGGAGGGAGATATAGGTCCCACCCATCTCATAATTATACCATTGTTATGTGTTCCACAAAATCAAAAATCATACCTCATTTCATAACCCATGTTATAAAAATGGGAATCTTAAACATCATGCCATAATAAAATAATCCATATAAGATAAAAGGACATCATAAAAATAATTCCATCATAACTTAATCAAATAAATGTAAAAATAGGGATAGAAACAAAACCCTATATTATCTTAGATGTAAAAATAATTTTGATAAAACACTTGAACTCCATTCTTGAGGAAAATATTTTTTCTACCTCAAAAACATTTTTCCTTTATTAACATGTCATATAATTTTAAAATAAAATAATTTGATTAAAAAATACTTGAAAAATTGTAAAGGAATCTTCTTGGAAATAATTTTTTAAAAATCCATTCATTCCGTATAAGTTAAAAAACATTCTTCTCGTACTTTAGTCAAAAAAAGTCAAAAAGTACCTCATATGAAAAACGACAAAAGATCCCTTTCGTATCTTTTACTAAAAACTCACTGAAGGGTAAAATTGGATATAAAATATTGTAGAAGGATGTAAATATTACATATTGAGGAAACATGGATGTGTATGATAAATATTCCCTAGTAAATTCTTAAGTATAAACAATCTCAGATAAAAATTGAGATTGCGAGATTTTCCCTTACCTTAGGTCCGATTTTCTTCGTAAGTGTCCGAACATCCTGTATAATTATTTAAATAATGTCATTTACTTATTCCAGAATCATACTCATTGTTATGATATCATATATGGTCATATTCTTAGCTTTTTATTAGTAATATTTCATTGTTACTTGTTATTTGGGTGTTTATTGCTTTTTGTTCTTATGCGTGTTTTGTCGAATAAATTCTTGTTCTTCATTTTGGGTTATAGATATCTAATTTCTAGAATGGTATTAGTGTAATATATACATATTCATTCATTCAATTCATTTATATAATCATTATGCAATCAAGATCATGTAGAACGAGTCGCATCACATCGTGGAGACGGTATTCCGTACGTACGCACGAGCGATGATATCGTTCCCATGATCGTGAAATTGTAATGGAGTGTATGTATAATATTTCAGAATCAATATAACTTTACAATAATAATTTATAGTTATTATTTACACCATTATACCCATCCAGGTAAGGTGGTGGTGGAAAATAGATTACACCACGGTGTGGAGACATTATTTCGTACCTACGCACGCACAGTGATTTCGTATTACATAGGATGGATATATGGTTAAATAGGGTTGTTTCATACTTATAATAACATATCAGTATATTAGTGATACTTATGTTATTACTTCATAATGAAACAACTAAAGAATAAGAATTGGAAGAAGAAATAAAGTTGAAAGAATCGGTAACGGACATTACCTCTTCTTTAAAGCGCTTCTTTGAGACCTCCTTTTAGGGCACTAAAATTGGTCTTTGAAGAAGACCAGGACCTATAGGATGTTTCTAGGGAAGTTGATAAAAGAATTGTCCGGGGGTTGGCCGAGCTGGAAGGCTCAAGGTGGTGTGGGGAAGACAGGGAGGAGGTGGCCTTTTATAAGGGAGGAGAGGGGCACCTTTGGAAAAACCAAATATATTATTTTATTATAAAGTCATATTCGGTTTTAAATAGCTCTAAATTGATTTATTTCAAATCTAATGTGAGGATGGGTCGCAATAATATCATCCAACAGAATTTGGACAAGTTTAGGTTCCTATTTTAACCTTATAATTTAGATTTATCTTTAAGTTAAATAATTTTACTTTTCCCGTGTCTTTTTGTGTTATTTCATTATAAGGTTAATAAACTTACTATAACAAGACAAATGAACCCCAAGTTGTTTATTATTAATATATATAACCTTATATATGTCATTTGGCCGAACCTTTGATTTTTAGGAATAAAATAACAATTAATAATATAATATTTGTTTTAAAAACTATTTTATGTCAAATTTGATACTATTTGGTAATTTATTTTTTTGTTAAAATAATAACAGAAAGATTAGTTCGCAAAAAAGTGAATTAAATCAATACTAACATGTCATATTAACATATAAAATTATTTTAATTCATAAAAAGTCTTAAGTTACATTTATTTGGGTACTTATAACATGAATTATGCCAATATTTCATTAATAAGATAACTACTGCATCATCATTGTGTCATAAATAAATTAAATTATTTAATGTCTAAAAATTACAAATAAAATATCATTATGTAGGAAATCGTTTTAGATTTCTAACGAAAATTTTTATTCGAATTTATCTTATGTATAACCCTATATTAAAAATTATTTACTTATTAAACTTTGATTTTAACTATTTAAACCCTTCTTTAAATAAATTAATAATAAATGTCCTCATCTAATCCAAGTGGGCATAAATGGTCATATTTTATTCCTAAGGTTGTTTTTGGTCGAAGTAAACTTATCCAATAGAATTAGGACATGTGTTAGGGTAATAATAATATCATTTTTCCCTTAATTGCCCTATTTACTTTTAACCGTGGTAAAAAAAATAAAAAGTTACCATTCACCAAAAAATATTTTCATCTCATTGAACCACATTTTACTTACTGAAATCAACCGTGTCTCTCAGATTTTTTAAATTCCACTCACAGAAGCGGTAAAATTATGTTTTATGTAAATTTGCAAATTCACCTAGGAGGTGGGTAAAAGACGGTGAAAAGTTCAATAAAATTTTTATATATATACAATTATTATAAAATTACTCCAATGAATTACATTGAACATATATAGGTATTATGTATCAATTTTGACCTTAATTAAATTTAAATAAAATAAATAATTATTTAAATAAAAAGTCGGTTTTTAAATAGTAACCCAGTGTTTTCACTATTCATCAAAAATTGAAAGTTTTCAGAAAAATACCAAAATTTCACTCTAGGCTAATTTCGATATTCCGAATCCAAAAATGAAGTCCATTTTGAAAAATAAAATTTATAAAATTTCAAAACGTGGTTATTACTTTTCATAACGGCTAGTTTTAATAATATTTTAATATCATATCGTTGTTTAGTGAAACTCGGTATTTCGTACGACGCAAGCTATCGAGGAAGGCCGGGTTTGCGTGTAAAAAAATCCAAGCTAGTTTTGTGTGTAGTGAAAGATTACTTTGATGATTTATATAAAATAAAAACAAAATATTTCTTATAAAAGTCTCGGGTGTAACATTTAGTACAACTTTATCTCTATGATTCAATATTTGTACAAGTTTTTTCACAAAAAGGATCATTCTCCTTTGGTATAATATATGTGTTCAATACCTATGAAGGATATGGTATATATTTTCTCAAAATGGATACATTTAACACATCTTTATCATGTGAGTTGTTTTAAAGAAGCACTAAATGAAAAGTAATCATCTTGATATTGTCAAGAATTTCAAAGGGTCTGATATATTTAAGGTATAGTTTTCCCTTATTTCCAAATCTCATAACCTTCTTCCAAGGAGATATTCATAGGAATACCCTATCATCATATTCAAACTCTATATCTCATATATGATTGTAAGTATAACACTTTTTTTAAATCTAAACTACCCAGATGTGTTTCCGAATAACTCTGACCTTCTCTTCCATTTCCTTAGTTAGCTCAAGTCCCAAGAGCTTTCTCTATCCAAATTCATCCATGTACATTGGAGTTCTAATATCACTACCATAGATGACTTCATAAGTTTCTATATTAATTATTAATTGAAATATATTATTTTAATAAAAATAAACTTGTGAAATGTGTTGACCCCAACCACCATTTAAATCAAAAATAACATGCTCAAAACATATCTTCTAGGATTTAAATGGGTTCATCAAACAGACCATATTCTAGATGATGATATGAAATGATAATGTTCGACTTTGTTTTCAAATATTATTGACTAATCCTCCAGATCATTGGGGTTAAATTTTAATCTTGATCATATGTAATAGAATTTTGTAATACATGAAATCTTACTACTTCCTAAATTTATCTCCTTAAAATCTGGTCAATAGAGAAATATTCTTAAATAGAAATGAAATGTGATGACTCTATAAGGAAATCAACTCTAACCCAAATATCATCATGTCCTTTAGATATTTTTGGGAGTATAATAATGAAAACCATGGGGATTTTACCCATGTTCATTCTAGTAGTTGAATTGGGTTTAGCATCCCATTAGAATCCTATCTCGCAACCTTAACTTCAAAACCTTCCGTGCATCGAGATACGTACTATTTAATGTCCCATTTAAAGTTTTCCATATATAAACACCATTTTAGACTACCTTACATATTCATACTTCCATTATGGATACAAATAATAAATTATGAGCTTCATCAAACAACTACATCAAATTTTTTATTGAAGTGATTCATTATCAACTCCTAAAACTTATCATTCCACTATAATCATGGTTAAACTTGAGAACATTCCTAACCTTATTTTTAGGTTCCTTAACTACATTTTACACCTATTTAATCTTTACATAGATATATGGTTAAACATTCATCTTATGAAGATATTATCTATCTCGATTCTTCATGATTTCAAGATCAATATTCTTTAAATCCATAAGTATCATATCTCTATAAATCATCATCATAGAAAAATAAGTCTAGTCCATACAACTAATGGAATTAATCACTTTTTTCATCTTCTCAAGGTGTTAATGTATTGGGAATTCATAGTTTTTAATCCTATCAAACCATCTCCTTTGGTTCATATTTAACTATTTCTATGTAAATATACCATTCAATATTTTTTTAGTATATATAAATATATATTTAAAAATTTCACTATAAAGATAATGCCTCCATATTATTTATAAAAAATTTATAGCTACCAACTATAAATCATGAGTTGGTTAATTTTTTTCATTAATGTTTAATTTTCATGAGGTATAACAAGTCATCATATCATTCCTTCTAAGCATATATATGAGTCCCTCCTTTAACAAATGACTATAGATCCCAAATCATTTTAACTCACTATAATAATTATAATAAATTGAGCTAGTTTTTTATAGTCAAGTTTAAAAATGTCACTAAATGATTACAAAATATTTAAACCCGCTTTTTTAATGAATCGTTTGTAAAGAATCGGTAATATTTGTATATAATGGATGTTTTTTTGAAAACCATTGGTAAATGATATAAAAAATTATTTCCCTATGGGTTAATTTAAAAGAAAACTATATTTGTAAAAAATAAATCATTGTATCCCTAATCCCGCTCAATTACTCTTGATACCATACCCACTCACATCCTCCCCCTTTGTCACTATTTAAAGTCATAACCCCTCTTATATCATCATCACTATTACTCAAAGATTCGGATTCCCTATTGGTCTCGAAAAAGACTATAATATTAGCCTTGATGCTAGATACCCATCTCTGATTCCCTCTTAGCCTCCCTGAAACTTAAAGCTCACTGTGAATTATGGTGATCTCTCTCATATTATTTATTCCCTATTTATAGGTAGTTTATTTTATGTTCTTTTTCTAGGTAGAATTATGCAATAGAGTTAGGTTTAGTAATTTCACTATTTAAATTCTTCTTCAATTCTTATAGTTTATCAGATTTTTGAAATATTGGAGCTTTAGGGGTAGTTTTGGATCCATTCTTGGTATTGATTTTTTTTTTCTAGTTTGAGATAGGTAACCTCCTTGATACTATGATATTTAGTTTGATTCTTTTTTTTTAAATGTGAACTACTATTATATTTGAATTTTTAGGATGAAAATAATGATTTGAAAATTGTGTTCAATTGATTCACCATAATTTTACATGAATTTATAAGAGAGAAAAATTTTATATAAATTTTTATTATGTCAATGAATGTGAAATTACTTTTGAAAAAAGTAATAAATTAGGTAAATTGTAAAATAATTTATTAAATTAATGATCACATTAAAAGAAGATTTACAAATAAATTTATGTGTGTTTAATTTTTATTTTGGTGACAATTGGTTATGTTATAGTGTGATGTGTCGGTATAAATTATGAAATAAATCATCAAATGAGTGTTTGGGTATAAATTGTGTGCATGACATCTAAATATATATTTATTTCATAATAGATTTGTTATATAATATTTTAATAGAAATTTATGAATAAAATTTCATATGAATGACTAAATTATGTGTCTTTATATGTCTATACTAAATTTAAAAATATTAGTTTTTGGATTTTTTGAACGTAAATGTATTTTTTATATATGTAATAAAATAATTATATTATATATTCTATAGTTTTTGGAAATGAAGAATAAATGGATAATATTTGCATTGAAATACCTCAGAACACATCTATATAAGTTATAGGTTTCAACATGTTTTTGTTTTTTGAAATTGAAAATAGATTCATTTATTGAAGAATAAAATGTATATGTCCTAAATTAAAATTTAGATGATGGTTGAAGAGATTGAAGTATTTGAGCACATAATATTTAATTAATTTCCTCCTCATTATGGGAATTGTATTTTACCTAGAGAATAGTGCATCATAGAAAAATCAAATCATTATTTCTACATTCAAAATGAACAAGTTAATGCACCAATAATCGATAATGTAATTATAAACATGATAGATGATGTTTTAGAATAGTTGGAAAACACTGTAAATAATTTAAAAAATCATTGGATTTTGTTATTGATGTTGTAGATATTAATGATGATTTCAAAACTATGGTATATCCTGATCGACATGATAATATATTAATGGATTACGATTATGAGACTAATATAATGGAAAAATCAACTCAGAAAAAAACTTAGTTATCATGTTTAGTTGTATATGGAAATATATAATTTTATTAAGGATGTTCCAAATATTAAAAATTATATTTTCTAATGAATTTGTGTCACATTAAGTGTTTAATTGTAATGAAAATAACATAATTTTAATGATATTTTAATTGTTATTTGATACATTTAATAAAGTTAAGACCCATGTATCATTTTATTAGATGAATAATATTTTTATCAATCTTCGACATAATTATATGAAGATAAATCAATATCCCAATTACTTTATGCTTTAATGAATAGAATATTTTAATATAAAAAATTGAAAAATATTTTTTACTTGAATATTGAAATAAAAAAATAATGATTTCAGTTTGAATACGTGCACTACCATAATGAAATAGAAATAATTTTTTTGAATGTTTTAAACTAATTTCTATAAAAACCATGGTTGAAAATATTTTTTATGTATTCAAAAACCAATTAACATGTGAAGTGAAATGATTTTAATAATAATATAAATTAGATCATGACACCTAAAAGTCATTAAAAATCTTGGAATAACATTGACTTATTACAACCATATTTCTCTTTTAATCCTGGAAATGTACACTTAGGATCAGAATTCAATGGATTCAATATTTTCGGTAATTTAAGTAGTAGTTACAACATTTGGCTATTAATTTTCTAACCTTATAATATACCACCATGTATTTGTATATAAAAAAACAGTATTCAGCATATTAAAGATTATTACATGAAATCAAATGTTTGTAGATGACATTGATGTCTACGTTCATCCACTTATTCAATATTTATAGGATTTATATAATTTTGGTGAAGAAATAAATGATTCATCTTATGTGAAATTTTTTAAATTGCATTATTCCTTTATTCCATTAGTGACATTAATGAACTATGAAATTTTACTTGTTGAAACATATACAATGGTTTGGATTTTCCAATTTGTATCTTTTATTTAGAGACTCAGTGGTGATCCTATAGAAGAAAGTGGTGTTTTATGTGTCATCATCATTTTCTTGATTCATCTCTTAGATTTTTGTTTAATAAGTCATGTTTCAATAGAAAAACATATTTGAGGCTTCCACAAAATTTTTTGATCGAGATAATAGTTCTTTCCACACTTATAAAATGTTTTTATAGAGTTTGGAAAAGATTTTTAGCTAAATAAAAGTTGAAAAATTATTACAACACTGTCAGTTATAACTAGACCTCAACAATGAAATAAAAATAGATAATTTCTCATAATTCTATATTAGAAATTAATTTTTTTACATCATAATCATGACGTTATGCACATTTAGGAAAATTTGTGTTATAATGTGTTTATTATGCTGCTTAATGAGAAGGGAAAATCAAAGGATAATTTAAATGCTCATAAGGACTTAAAAAAACAATATCTAATATGATATATGGAAAAATGAGAATGGGAGGTATCCAATAGGTATTTTTCAATAGAAAAAATAATCAGAAATATTATTTCCTTCAAGGATTAAAAAATGTTAAAGTTTATGATGGATATTCTATTAATTTTTCTAGATTTATTGATTTGAATGAAAATAATATACATGGATTAAAAATTCAGGAATCGCATGTATTTATGGATAAGTTCTTACCTTTGGAAATGTATAATTTGTTGAATGAAAAAATAATCCTCATTATAATTGAATTTCTCACATTAATTAAATTGATTTTCAAGAAGTCATTAAACCCTAATAAATCAAGTGGGATATATTGATAAAAGCATAGTCATTTATAGGCTAATAATGATTCATCAATGTTTCTAACTTTGAGATGTTAGAAAATTCCATTTATTTTCCTTAATAGATATACAGTTAGAAAAAGCACACAGATATGCACTACTCAATAATGATATTATTTATCCTTATATCGAAGAATTAAGGACACAAAAAATCCAGAGGATTCTAAAATAGAATGAGAAAGATATTTAAAAAGTTATTTCCAAATAAATTTTTGGATGGCTTTCACATTATGCAGGTTCTAAATCTAATACCTAGTTTGAATATAATAAAAATTATCTAAATTATTTAAACGTTTTATATCAATGTGTATATGCATTGAATAATGATAATCAAGATAAACTATTCAAATTTTTAATTTTTTTTATTTCAAGGTCCTTTGAATCTTTCTAGGATATTCTTTTGTTACAATATTGGTGGTTTTAAGTTTCTTATTATTGGCCATGAATATAATATTTCTATCCTTTTATAGAGATATGTTGTTAGTATTTATCTTCATCAGATTTTTATTATATTCAATATATAAAATGAGTCCTTATGAGATTTGGTATAATAAAAAACATTTAGAGAAATAGTTTTAATTATTTTGGGATCCCTTTCATAATGATGATAAAAAATTCGTATCTTTGACATATTAATGAGAAGGTAGAGGAAGTAATTCTCATGGATTTCTCACTAAATAAAACATGTTAGAAATTTTGGAATGAAAAAATTCATAAAATGGTTGATTCCTATGATGTAAAAGTTCTTTATAATAAAAAAAAATTAAAAAGTAATCAAATATGGTATAGAAGAGAGCTTTTATCTTTCCAATGAAGATAATGAAAAGAATTATGATTACAAAAAAACATGATTAAAATGAGTAAGCTGATTAATGCGATGAAAACAATTATACCAGACGAAAATCATTATTATTATGTACAATACAAAAATTGGTTTAATTTGACAACATCATTGTAAATTAGAATATTTCAATTTATAATAAAATTAAGTTAAGGTTAGAGAATCAAAAATCAATTATCTAATAGATAGAATAGGAAATACTTTCAAAGGATATTGAACATAAGTTATGGGTACAAGATATTAATGAATATTTATATAATATTTTGAAAAATTGTAGTTGAGAATTTTTTCCCTGACCATTATGAAATAATGTCACAAAAACAAAGAAGGTGTTCAAAAAAAAGATGAATAAACATGGATATTTTTAAATAAACAAAGAAATAATTTTTCACAAAGGTTACACACATGTGGAATTTGTTGATTTTAAAGAAATGTTTTCCCCTATTGTGAGACTTGAAACTATAATAATATTCTTGGATGTTGTTTCACATCGTTGTTACAATGTTTATCAGATAGATGTCAAGGTAGATTTCTTAAATGGGGAAATCGAAGAAGAAACTCATATTGAACAATGTAGTTTGTTATTTATAGATAAATATGGAAACATGTTATGTATTCTAAAGATATATTTTTATGGGAAAAAATAGGATCTTCATGCATTGTACTCTAATCTTGAATGTTTCCTGAAGAAGTTGAACATTTCTAAAAAAAATTTAATTGAAACTTTTATATTAAGGAAATTATCATTGGGGGCCTTATTATCCTTTTTACTTTGATGATAAAATTTTTATAGGTTACAGGGAAAAAAATTAAAATAAAATTTTCTGAAAAATGATTAAAAACATTGAAATGTAAATGATTTAAGAATTAAATTTCTTTCTTAGAGTGCATGTTCAACAGAAGTAAAGTTATATCTTTCCATGAAAATAAATGTATTTTAGGGAGTTTCCATAAAAATGGAATTGATTAATCAAAATAAATTTCTACATCTATATATATTTCTATAAGTATGATTAAAGATAAAGTTGTGAAAATTATGAATCTGAAATACTTCTAGATGTTGATAGGAATATTTATCTATCTTATAACTTAAAGTCCAGACATTTATTAGGCTACTACATTATTTGAAATTTATAAAATTGATTCCAAGGAATCACAGTTGTTGTCAGCTAAAATAATTCTTATTTATGTCCAAGGAATATCTTTTTATATCCTATGATATATAAAAAATTTCACATGAACATTTGTTGATACATTGATGAGGATTTGGATGGAGAAGGAAATTATACAAATTCAACATCACAAGCAATTTTTTCAAAGTAAGATGTTGTATATGGTATCCTAGAAAGAAACAAAGTTATATTACTTTGAGTATAGTAGAAACATAATATGTTTCTTCCATCCATTCTTATACAAAAATGATATGGATGAATGTTTTGATAAAAGATTTGAGATCAGATGTTTGTAAACCAGTAAATATTCATTATGATAATAATAGTGTCATTCATATTTCTAAAAACCCTAAAAACATTCAAGATCCTAGGGTAATTATATTAAATATCACATTATAAAATAAAATGTTTCTCATGGAGATTTTATAATTGAGTACATTTGAATTATATAAAATTACTAATATTTTAACCAAAATTATGCCAATGGAAAGATTTGTGGAATTGAGTCTATAACTATATGTTCTAACACAACCAAAGGCTTCCTAAAGTTCTTTAGGAAGTGTTACCCCCACTATACTTTGTATTGAATTGTTAAAGAGGGAGAGTAATTAAAACTTTTTAAGAATAAGTATACATCATTGTTATATAAATCTAAAACTATTGATATCATAAAATGGGGAAGAATATAAAATTGTGGGGGATAGTGTATTATCATTTCCACAAAATTTCTCGTCACCATGGGATAAAATCCATTTAAATTTATTTCATTACCTGAAATTTGGTTTGAGGATATTCTCTATGATAAATTCTATGATTTAACAATAAGATGATAAATTGTTTTTAAAAACATATTGAGAAGTTGTTGTAAATGTTTCCAAAAAATAAAAAGGGGGGATATTGAACATCCTTTGGAATTTTTTTATAACAAGTTTTTATTTTTTATCAATATATCTTATTATTATTTTTAAATAGCTGATGAAGACATATTGATGTTTCCAAGACATTTTTCCATTTGAATATTATGAAAATTTCTTAATAAGTTGTTGGAGAAGGTAAATGAAGTTTCCTTACCAGTTATAAGAAAATTTAATATATTCAGATGATTATAAATATATATCAATGTCCCCAAAATCATGATGGAAACATATTATAAAATATGAAATTTTACACTGTCATAGAAGCTCAAAAATATCATAAGACATAGATCTCCGAATTCAGATCATCTGAAATATCCCCAAACCCATATAACTAAATAGTTATGAAAGAAATGATAAAACCATTATGTAAGGGTAAATTTAAACACATGTTTTATAAGGGTAGTATAAAATATTTATAAGGGTTACTAAAGTCTATTTGGTTGAGTTATTGGATAAGGAATAATAAGGATTCTAAAGTACTAAATTTTTAAACACTTGTACAAAGTTCAAGAAGTACAAAGGGGAGTTTTAAAAATGTTTTAGAAGGTTTGTTTTTGAAAAAAATTAAATTTAAGATACATTTATTATTGGACAAAAATGTTTCAAAAATATACTAGATAATGTAGGGATGTGGTAATTGGAAAAGAGGGAAATAATTTCAAGACATATGTCTTTAGAAGTTACAATAATGTTATCAACAGTAAATCTTGCATGTTTTTATTTAATTTCATATCATTTAATTATTGTGATATTTTTTTAAAATGTTGATGAGGATAAAAAATTTAACTAGTTACAGGGTTTAATTTCTAGAGAATTGAAATTGTAAATATTCACTATAGATTCGACCCATACCCATTATTAGTGGTTCTCATTATCTTAAGTAACTTCTATACCATAAATTATTTTATTATTAATTTCTTAACATTATAAAATAATAATTACTTATATATGAAATTTGTTCAAAGTATTTTTATGTCCAATTTTTTATTGGAAGTTCCTCGATGAGATATTATTCTATGAATTAGGATTCCATAACTAGTAAATCACATAATTTATCCATGGGTTAACTATAATTATTGATAAGAGGTCATAAAAACATTATATTATACACAATTGTATGTATTTCTAACTAATTATTTTATTTACTTCTAGATAATTCCTCTAATGTATCATATATGAATTATAAATATTCCCCAAATCATTTAGTAGTGATTAATATATATATATATATATATAATATAAAGATAATTAGAATTAATACTTATCCATAATGATATGGTTTATTTGTGGATGGGATTGAATATATGATGTCATGTTTTTTTATCTTTGGTAACATGGTTAAGATGTACTTATTCATCCATTAATTATATATCATAATTACAAATGATTCCTCTCATTAATTATAAATATGTCATAAATTATATTATATTATGTAAATGAATATAACTTGATATTATAATCACATTTATGAATTATAACAATCGAGTTTTAAAAAGATAACACTTTTTATTGAAATAAATTATCAAGAAAACAAAAATTCTATTAGTTATTGATCATCTAGGGTGTGATTATGAATCATTTTCATTATAAAAAATACACTTAAATGATTGTTATTATAAGATATTTTATGTCATATAGTTTCTTCCTAACATCACCAAACTTATTATTCAAGGAATTTATTAAATATAATTTTTATTATTATGAATTGTTATTATATAACTAAATTCAAAAGTGTGGTTCTGTAGTATTTAAAGAAATCCTTTATAAACCACTGTTAATTTATAAAATTTGATGGGTAATGTTCATATACAATATAAAATTATTGTATATATTTAATTTCTAAATAAATGACACATAATAAACCGTAAAACATATATTATAATTTAAAAATTATGATAAAAAGGACTAAAAACCAAAAAACATATAACAAATATAAATGATGTGTGAATTTGTAATGTCTTGACCCAGGTGCCACTAATCGATACCCCAATTTGATTTGTTATGTGGCATGATGAGTGCCTCCCCATAATCTAGATGCTTCTAACTAGTAACAAGTGTCTAATAAAACACATGGTGAGACTCTACCCTCTATATTAGAGTACACCATATGATAATAAGATATTAAAAAATTGATGAACACAAAATATAATCATGAATTTCCACAAAAATTTCCCAAAACAAGGTACATACCCATAACAAAATAGTAAATATGCCATGCCACGTCATACATTACCAAGTGTAATGGAAGAAAAAATTAATACAAGTTGAATAATCCAAAAAATGGGTCATAACACTATGTCTGGTTCCCTCAAAAATGTACGTAACTGATCCAAAAATAAACTCTCCATAATAAGGCCCTTTCCATTATCCTAACATGCATCCATGAAGTCTTCTCGGGTACACAATGGTGGCCCCAGTAGGGTGTGTGTAAAATTCAGTAAGCCACCACCAATGTTGTCTACAAAATATCATGTCTAATATAGCGTATTCATAAGTACGTGTAATAATGAGACAAAAAAATATAACATGTTACATCACTCAGTATTTATTAGAACAATTTATTCAATTCCCTTATTCCATGTTTTATTGATTTTCATCAAACCTGTTTCGGCCTATGCTGGCCATCTGATCCATGTTTAAAAAATGGCCACGGGTTTGGGAAACATAAATCCTCATTCCATGAATCTGATCAGGATTTAGAATTCCATGCATAATCATACCAACCACGTATCAATAGGTTCATAGGTCAGAAAACCTAGAGACTAAACCCATGAATCTTACTAGGATTCGAAATACCATATCCAACCATCACAACCATGATATGGAATTCCATGTCTATACCCTTGGGTTTATGATAATATGTCCATTCCCTAAATAACTATTGTGCATAGGGGTGCCTTGTGCATCAGTTTGGCCCACCCATGGGAGTGGAGAATCATTCCAACATCACACTACAATATATCATATTCATATAGGCTCATCATCATTAACAATTTAATTATATAAATACAACAAGGGCGTACCATTTCTATTTAATCACATTTCTATGCTTCTATACAATCATCATGGTCTCGATACCCAACACAATCAAATTTTAATATTTAACACATTACAACCATTTATTCCACTTTTTAAATCATTTAACCATGAGTCTAAGACCCCTTAAAAATTATCATATCCATTCATTTACCCATAACTAATTAATTAACTATTAATTTTAATCCAAACATCCCATTTTTTCATGTTATCATATTAATCACATTTACAATTGGTATAATATCAAAAATCACACAATTTATAATTCAATAACCCAATATTTCAATTTAATAGTAGTGGTCCACCCCATGGGTATACATAGGCCTAGTCAAATCATCCTCATCAGATCTCGTTATGATCATGAGGGTATTAATTCATCTTTTAATTATCCCAATTTCCATTTAATACTAAGTAAACCAAACAAACAATAAGAATAAACCAATGAAAACCGCATACACATTCAAATAGGGAATTTAGACTATGGGATATATCTTTTGGACCACCTACCTCAAGTTTGTTGATGAGAAATTACTTAAAGTTGTCCTTTAATTCAAACACAAATACCCTTACAGGCCCCAACCTAGAAATCTACAAAATATTGGATATTTAATATTTTTATGTGGAAGAATAACTACATGATCTCTTAACCATAAAATATAATGAAGTGGAGTGTCAAACTAACTCGGATCTTTTATCCATACCCAATGACATTCCAAATGGCTTGGAGTCAAGGGAGAATCATATCTTGGATGTTTGGGAGGGTTTGGTTTGTCACCAAGGCCATTTTATTAAGAATGGGTAAACAATTTGGGTGATAAACCTTAAAACCTGAGGAGTGAAATTGGAAATTCACCCCCTTTAATGGGGCAGGTGGTTTGGCCACATAGTTGGCCAAATGTGCACCAACTGTGCACTACCCTCTGTCCGAAGGGGCCATATTTCACATGGTCTCCTGGGAGATGCATAGTTTGAAAAACCATGTGGAGGCCATGAGAAATGTATTGTTCAAAAATTTCATGGGTTTCAAGATCCCCTTTTCATTTTTTTAATATTGAACTCTTCCTCTATAGACCGCATGGTTAAGGTGCATAGTTACTACAAACCATACACAAACCATGATCCCTTCCTATATCATCATATTTTGTTCCTTTTTTTGTCCTGAACCCCTAAAGCGCACATTATCATCCTTATATATCTAGTAAATATCTCATTAACCAAAAAAAGGGAGTATAAAAAATCATAAACAATAACATACCTCATCATAGGTTTGGGACCATACATTCTCCCCACCTTATAATGGATCATCCTTGACCTAGACTCCAAAGATGCACTGAGTATCCAAGGAAAAATGATTGGGCCACTACGCCTATATAGTATCCTGACTCTCCCAAGTTTCCTCCTGCACATTAACATACTTCCACAGTACTTGATCTAATGGAATAATCTTACCCCATGATATTTTCTCACTCTAATCCAAAATATGAACTGGATTCTCCTCAATGGACACATCTACCTGAAGCTCAACATCCTCAAAAGATATCACATGAGAATGGTTGTGGGGATACTTCCAACATTTTGACACAACAAAAAAATCATGACACTATACTATTGTGGAAGAGCCAATCATTATTCCACTGGCCTGATCCCCCATAAAATATCAAACATCTCCACAAACATGGGTACCGACTTTCCCTATTTTTGAATCCAACAGTGACCCAACCATGGCGACACCCGAAGGAACACACGATTACCCAATGAAAAACCAAGAGGATATTAATATTGATCTTCATACGAATTATTCCTACTCTGAACCATATCTATATGTTTTTAAATTAACTGAAAATACTTGGATGCATTCTCCATTAGACTCATTCGTAGCACCTCTGATTCCCCGGCCACCATCCAACATAGTAGGTATCAACAAGACCTACCATGTAGTTTCTTTTATAGTTCCATTTAAATAGTTTCCAGATAACTGTTGTTTATAGGTGAACTCAATTACAACCAGGTTCTTTTCCGAGGTTCCATGAAAATTAAGAATCCATGATATCGTCATGTCCTCATGCACCTAGATTGTATACTCCAATTGCACTTATATTTTTGGGTGTAAATCCATACTCTGTATAACCTGGGTACCATGTGTCTTCTGTAACCCTTTGAAAAGTGTGATGTGAAAAGTGGATCATGATATGAAATAATACTCTGAGGTACCCCGGGAAACCATATTATTTAATGAACATATAATTCTCATAACTGTTCTACAGTTAAGGTCTATCGAATCTGTAATAATTGTGCCACCTATATTAATATATCAACAGTTATCCATATCACATCACTATTCTATGGTGTCCTCAAAAGACCCACAATTATGTCCATGCTAAGATCATCAAATTTCCATTATAAAATTGAAAATAGTTGTAGTATAATACCCATCCTATAGTACTAGGCCTCCACTTTCTAAAAAGTATGGCACTGTGATACAAAACCTACAACCTTTTTCTTGATCCCTATCCACTAATATTTTATATGAAGATCATCGTACATTTTAGTTAAACTAAGATGCACCACCCATATGTAGGTATGAAACTCATTCAACATATCCTCCAATATATATGTGGAAAAAACAATATGGAATTAAACATAAACAATATCAATATCATCAACCATCCAGTCAGAAGGCTACTCCCCACCTTTATGGCTTTCCCCCCATGCCAAACATTTCAGATCATCATACTTCCTCTCATTAACCTAGGTAGAAAGCATGAACTCAACTAACAAAAATTTGAGGGTGATCTATCCCAAGTCATCTTGAACCTCTATATGGTTCTCAATAAACAATTTCATCATCTTTCACTCAGAACTATACTCTCGAACTGACTGAGTTTTTATCTTTCAGTATAGGGAATCTGCAACTGTAACACCCGAGACTTTCATGAGAAATATTTTGTTTTTATGTTATATAAATCATCAAAGGAATATTTCACTACACACAAAACTATCTTGGCTTGCTTTACACGCAATCGTGACCTTCCTCGATAGTTTGCGTCGTACGCAATACCGAGTTTCACTAAACAACAATATGCTATTAAAATATTATTAAAACTAGCCGTTATGAATAGTAATACCCACTTTTTAAAATTTTGTATATTTTATTTTTCAAAATGGACTTCATTTTTGGATTCAGAATATCGAAATTATCCTAGGGTGAAATTTTGGTATTTTTCTGAAAAATTTCAATTTTTAATGAATAGTAAAAACACTGGGTTACTATTTAAAAACCGACTGTTTATTTAAATAATTATTTATATTATTTAAATTTATTTTAGGTCAAAATTGATACATAATACCTATATAAGTTCAATGCAATTCATTGGAGTTATTTTATAATAATTTTAGATATATAAAAAGTTTATTGAACTTTTCACCGTCTTTTACCCACCTCCTAGGAGAATTTCCAAATTCATATAAAAATTAATTTTACCGCTTCTGTGAGTGGAATTTCAAAAATCCGAGAGAAACGGTTGATTTCAGTAAGTAAAATTTGGTTCAATGAGATGAAAAAAATTTATGGTGAATAGTACCTTTTTACTTTTTTTACCACGGTTAAAAGTAAATAGGGTAATTAAGGGTAAAAATGATATTATTATTACCCTAACACATGTCATAATTCTATTGGATAAGTTTAATTCGACTAAAAACAACCTTATTAATAAAATATGACCATTTAGGCCCACATGGATTGGATTAGGACATTTAATATTAATTTATTTAAAGAAGGGTTAAAATAGTTAAAATCAAAGTTTAATAAGTAAATAATTTTTAATATAGGGTTATACATAAGATATATTCGACTATAAATATTCATTAGAAAGATAAAACTATTTAATACATGATGGTATTTGATTTGTAATTTTTAGACTTTAAATAATTTAATTTATTTATGACAGAATGATGATGTAGTAATTATATTATTAATGAAATATTGACATAATTGGAGTTATAAATACCCAAATAAATTTAATTTGAGACTTTTTATGAATTAAAATAATTTTCATTGTTAATATGACATGTTAGTATTTATGTAATTAACTTCTTTCGAACTAATATTCCTGTTATTATTTTCACAAAAATCAATTACCAAATAGTGTCAAAATTCATATAAAATAGTTTTTAAAACAAATATTATATTATTAATTGTTATTTAATTCCTAAAAATCTAATTTTAGTCCAAATGACTTAGATAAGGTTATATATATTAATAATAAACATCTTGTGGTTCGTTTGTCTTGTTATAGTAAGTTTATTAACCTTATATTGTATGAAAACAAGAAGACACAGTAAAAGTTAAATTATCTAACTTCAAGTTAAATCTAAATGATAAGGTTAAAATAGATACCTAAACTTGTCTAAACTATATTTTATGAGGGTAGTTTGACCCATCCCCACCTTAGATTCGAAATTAATCAATTTGGAGCTACTAAAACTGAATATGACTTTATAATAAAATAATATTTTTTGTATTTCCAAAGGTGCCCCTCTCCTCCCTTATAAAAGGGCGCCTCCTCCCTCTCTTACTCACAACAATTTGAGCCTTCATGATCGGCCAACCCCTGACGATTTCACTTCCCCACATCCCTAGAAACATCCTATAGGTCCCAGTCTTCTTCAAAGACCAATTTTAGTGCCCTAAGAGGAGGTCCCCAAGAGGTGCCTCGAAGAAGAGGTAATCTCTTCTACCGATTCTTTCAAGCTTATTTCTTCTTCAACTTATTCTTATTTAGTTGTTTTATTATAAAGTAATAAAATCAGTATCAATAATATAATGATATGTTATTATAAATACGAAACAACCCCATTTCACCTTCTATCTATCCTACAGAAAACGAAATCATCGCATGTGCGTACGTACGGAATACAGTCTCCACGCCGTGGTGTAATCTGTTTTTCCAACACCACCTTACATGGATGGGTATAATGGTGTAAAGAATAACTATACATAGTTATTATAACATCATACTGATTCTGATATATTGTATCATCCACTCCACTCCAATTAAATAATTATGGGAACTATATCATCGATCGTGCGTACGTACTGACTACCGTCTCCACGATGCGATAAGAATCATTCTCAAAGATTAACCATTCATGAATGATTATAAATTATATATAATAAGTAATCAGTAAATATTTGACATAATAATTATACTGGATTTATGTATATATATATATGTATTTCATCCAATTAATTCCATTCAATTCAATGACGAAACAAAAACAACGTTCATTCGTACGTACGACCTACCGTCTCCATGAATGGTGTATTTCTTTCCATTTATCGATATATTATATTTATGTATATTCTGAATATATATTATATATAAATCATGTTTTATATTCTGTAATTATGTAATCATGATCTAAGTAATCATATGAATAATTACAAGTCAAAACATGGATGACAAATGAAACAATTTTACCCAAAACGAACTTTAATATGGAATTTAAACGTCTAATATAAAGTCATAAGTGAACCATATATGTTATCATAACAATGAATATGAATATATAATAAGTCAATGATATTATTTAAATCATTATATAGGAGGTTTGGATACGTACGAAGCATATCGGACCTAAGGTAAGTGATAATTTTTCAAATCTCATTTTTTTATCTGAGATTGCATATACTTAAGTATTTACTGGGTTTATTATTATCATCAAAGTCCATGTTTTCTAAAAGTGTTTTTATGTATTTTTAATGTCCTTTTTACCCATTTTGACTTTTACTACATGGTATGTAAGGAATCTTTCTTTTGTTTACTTTATGAGGTACTTTTTGACTTTTCCAACAAAAGTAAGAGGAGAATTTTTTTAACTTATACGGAATGAAAATATTTTTATGGTTTTATAAAGCCTTATTTTCATAAAGCTTCCTCCAAAATATTTCATGACTATTTAAAAAAAAATATTTTTCCTTTAAAATTTATGAATTTTTGTGAAAATAAATTGATTTTGAATAAGAAAATATATTTTCATCAAGAATTCATTTCAAGTGTTTTATCAAAACCATTTTCCATCTAAGATGATATTATTTCATGTGTGTATGTTTCAAGTATAATTTCTCTTTGATTTACATGGTTTCACTTTTCTTATAATGAAATGATATCCATTTATATATATATATATGGATTATGTTATGATGGGATGATGTTTATGAAACCCATTTTTATTCTTTGGGTTATGATGAATGATTTATGTTTATGTTGTGGCACAAGTAAGAATGATTTAATTATGAGATGGGTGGGACCTATATCTCCCTCCAATGAATTGGGTAAAGATTTATATATCATGAGATAAATATGGATGGAATGGTAAGTTAATCCGGTTCAGTGTTATAGGACTGGAACGAGGAGTGAACTCGATTCAGAAAGGGACTTTGTCCACTAAGATGGTCTTGGCAGAAATGCCTTGGCTGCTATGGAAATAATATCATGTGCTTAATGTTTTTCCACAATTACAAGTTTTATTTACAAGCTATTTTATCATTATTGGTGTTCTATTTTGATCTATTCCTTACGTACTGCCATGTTTTATGTCATTGCTCAAGATTTCAATGATTAAACACTATGTTCATGTATTTATGTCAAATGGATATGGTTTGTTTTATTTTCTCCATGATTACCCTTACTGAGCATTTGAGCTCACCCTTTTTATGTTTTATTTTCCCCAGGATATAAAGAATGGTTTTAGGTAAGAAAAAAAGGGGAAGATCTTTATGGGAGATGTTGAAGATCTTTCACCACGATTAGAAGATTACGTTCCAAGTTTCCAAAGACATTAAACTATTATGATACTTGTGTATATGTTTGTTTTATGTATTTATAATTACACAAAAGTAATGTAATTTCCATGTACATCAAGATTTGGGTCTCTACAGTTTGTATCAGAGGAAAGGTTTAGTTAACCTTTGGAAACTGGGATGCAAAAACTTTAGTGAGATCCCTAGAGATATTCATAAGGTATATCAAGGGATGTCCCTAAGGTTAAGTATACGTATAGGTTATAATCCTAGAATTGTGCTAACGATCTTAGAATTAAACCTAATATGTTAGATATTAAAGGTAATCCCCCTTTATTATGTTGTTTTCTGTAGCATGCTATTTGCCTCTTACACTATTATTTTTGGGTTTTAGACGATGGCTGGAACCCAAAGGAACCGTGTTGATCAATGTAATGGACAATGCAATGATTGTCCTTCTGACTAAACCAATTTTAGGGGAGATGGATTGCACAATCTTATTTCTATACTTACACAAGCTATGAATAATTCTGGACTTCAAAATGAGAAGAGAAAGGAGCAACATTCGGTTGAATCCTTCTTGAGGCAGCGTCCACCTTCATTCAGTGGGTCTTTTGATCCCTTAGTGGCTGAACAATGGATCAATACTACTAAAAAGATATTTTTAGTTCTACAATGTTCTGAGCATGATAATTTCATCTTAGCAGTATATCGTTTGGAAGGTGATGCTGATCAATGGTGGAATCTTATCAAGAATACGAGGCAAAGAGTTGAAATTGATTCCATGGAATGTGACGAGTTCAAGAACTTGTATTTCAGTAATTACTTCCCTCGTATTCTTCAAACAATGATGGAAAAGGAGTTTCTTGAGCTTAAGAAAAAGGATGATGAATTTTTTGGTATATACGAAGTGAATTTTATAAGACTTGAAAGGTATGCATCTGACATTATCATCCAAACTGAAAGTAAAATTGATCGATTTTTCAGAGGCTTAAAACCAAGTCTTCGAAGGGCATTAGCTATAAGAGACTTCATTAGCTATGAAAAATTGTTCATTGTGCTATCAAGGTAGAACTGGAATTTGGTGTAACATATCCATGTCATGGTTTTGACAAGAAACAAAAGATGGAGTTCAAAAAGAAATCTCAGAATAATGGTGAAAAGAATTTGAATGTTTCCTTATGCTCAATGTGTGGAAACAAGAATGGTGGAGATTGTTTTAAAGGGACTAGAAAATGTTTTAAGTGTGGAAAAGAAGGTCATCGAGCAGCTTAGTGTCGAAGTAATAGAAAAAAGGGTTGTTAATGATGTGAATAAAGAAAAGACTGCAGATAACGCACCACCAACACTTCAATGCTTCAAGTGCAAGGAAATGGGGCATTATGCTAATAAATTCCCTAATCCACGGGTTAATGATGATCACTGTGGGCAACCTATTAAGGCAAAGGATAAAGGAAAGTCTCATGCGATCATTATTTGTGATGTTGAGTATGAAAATGATGTTGTGTAATGATTAAGTGTTTATGTAATGGGATTTCAAAACAGTATCATGGAATCTCATTTATGGTATTATAGAATTTTTCAATATCTATGTATTGGTTTTCAATAATTATATGGTACTGGTAACCATGAAAAATTGATTGAAATATTTTTGGAAAGTAGATGAAATACACATAATGAAGGGATAAGGAGAAAACAATATGATAGTAATCATGAGCTCATGACTGATATAAGGACTAAGTGATATTATGGTTTGAGTATATAGAATTTTTTGGGATTTTGGTATATGGAAAGTGTTAAAATTTAAAAACATACATGTTTTCACTAAGGTTCAATGGGTATTAATTCTTCAAGAGAATACATGATTAAGGTATTCAAATGTTTATAATTTGAACAACAAGATATATCTTATGATATATGGGGGATAAATGATGGCATTCAGGTGATTGTTATGTGACATTTCAAGTAATCATTTTCTTTATACTATGAGCTTGGACCGAACTATTTTAGATTAGCTTTAATATTGGAAAGGATTATGTTGGACATAAGTTAGTTCGATATTATTGATGGGATGTTATTGTAATGTAGTTTTAGAAAAAGGACAACCTGCAGGACAGGCGACAGCCCATCGCGTTGTACAAGGCTGTGGAAATCGAACCCACAACTGAAGTACGACAGGCCTTTATCGCCTACCACTGGCCTACAGGAAGTCCCTTGTTAGCGGAAACTAGTTTTATTATATTAAAAATTATGATATATGAAGTATAAGTCCATATATGATTAATCTCACTATAGATAGACTTATGTATATTTGATAACTTTTGCTAACCTTTTGTTTGAGATAGATGGAATGACCCATCATTATATCACATGATCTGTTAGCACTTCACGAATAACAAATTCAACTTCATTTCATTAAGAGATGAAGTGGAAATTGTTCAAAGAACGAACAATAGTGAGATTGTAACAAAATCAAGCAAATATTTCTTATAATTCAAAATATTCAACTTTAGGGAAAGGATATTAAAAACAAAAAATGTTTTCCTAGTGCTCTTATATCCGACGAATCAGATATTACCTTAGATCATCACAAATATATGGCTTTGTGATTTTTGGATTTTTCATAGCCATGTTCTCTACCACTCTCCATCAGAACATGATGGTTAGATTTCTCTTCCATATCCATATTTTCACCTATGTTCTCCTATGGCGAAACCCAGTGATTAGTTAATTTGGGTAACCGATACGTTTCATACATTAGTTTTTAAAGTTTTGTTTTGGTTTTTCATTTTACAATGTGGGTTTCAAATAAAGAAACTTTCAAGTAGAAAACCATTTATAACCCCGATGAATTTCGAGGGCGAAATTCATTTTAAGGGGGGTAGAATGTAACACCCGAGACTTTCATGAGAAATATTTTGTTTTTATTTTATATAAATCATCAAAGGAATTTTTTACTACACACAAAACTATCTTGGCTTTCTTTACACGCAATCATGACCTTCCTCGATAGTTTGCGTCGTACGCAATACCGAGTTTCACTAAACAACAATATGCTATTAAAATATTATTAAAAATAGCCGTTATGAATAGTAATACCAAATTTTTAAAATTTTGTAAATTTTATTTTTCAAAATGGAATTCATTTTTGGATTCAGAATATCGAAATTATCCTAGGGTGAAATTTTGGTATTTTTCTGAAAACATTCATTTTTTGATGAATAGTGAAAACACTAGGTTACTATTTAAAAACCGAGTTTTTTTTTAAATAATTATTTATTTTATTTAAATTTATTTTAGGTCAAAATTGATACATAATACCTATATAAGTTCAATTCAATTCATTGGAGTCATTTTATAATAATTTTAGATATATAAAAATTTTATTGAACTTTTCACCGTCTTTTACCCACCTCCTAGGAGAATTTCCAAATTCACATAAAACATTATTTTACCGCTTCTGTGAGTGGAATTTCAAAAATCTGAGAGACATGGTTGATTTCAGTAAGAAAAATGTGCTTCAATGAGATGAAAATAATTTTTGGTGAATAGTAACTTTTTACTTTTTTTTACCAGTGTTAAAAGTAAATAGGGTAATTAAGGGTAAAAATTATATTATTATTACCCTAAAACATGTCCTAATTTTATTGGATAAGTGTAATTCGACTAAAAATAACCTTAGGAATAAAATATGACCATTTAGGCCCACATGGATTTGACTAGGACATTTAATATTAATTTATTTAAAGAAGGGTTAAAATATTTAAAATCAAAGTTTAATAAGTAAATAATTTTTAATATAGGGTTATACATAAGATAAATTAGACTATAAATATTCCTTATAAAGATAAAAAGATTTTCTACATAATGGTATTTTATTTTTAATTTTAAGAATTTAAATAATTTAATTTATTTATGACACAATGATGATGCAGTAATTATATTATTAATGAAATAGTGACATAATTGATGTTATAAATACCAAAATAAATGTAATTTGAGACTTTTGATTAATTCCAATAATTTTCATTGTTAATATGACATTTTATTATTGATTTAATTAACATTTTCGAACTAAAATTTCTGTTATGATTTTCAAAAAAATAAATTACCAAATAGTGTCAAAATTGACATAAAATAGTTTTTAAAACAAATATTATATTATTAATTGTTATTTTATTCCTAAAAATCTATTTTTTGGGAAACTGACTTAGATAAGGTTATATATATTAATAATAAACAACATGGGGTTCGTTTGGATTGTTATAGTAAGTTTATTAACCTTATAGTGTAAGAAAACAAGATGACACGGTAAAAGTTAAATTATCTAACTTAAAGTTAAATCTAAATGATAAGGTTAAAATAGATACCTAAACTAGTATAAATTCTATTAGATGAGAGGATTTCGACCCATACCCACCTTATATTCTAAATAAATAAATTTGGAGCTATTAAAAACCGAATATGACTTTATAATAAAATAATATTTTTAGTTTTTCTAAAGGTGCCCCTCTCCTCCCTTATAAAAGGGTACCTCCTCCCTCTCCTACTCACACCAATTTCAGCCTTCAAGATCGGCCAAACCCTGCCCATTTCACTTCCCTAGTTCCCTAGAAACATCCTAGAGGTCCTTTTCTTCTTCAAAGATCAATTTTAGTGCCCTAAGAGGAGGTCTCCAAGAGGTTCGTCGAAGAAGAGGTAATCTCTTCTACCGATTCATTCAACCTTATTTCTTCTTCAACTTCTTCATCATTAGTTGTTTAATTATAAAGTAATAACATCAGTATCACTAATATACTGATATGTTATTATAAATATGAAACAACCCCATTTCACCTTCTATCCATCCCACGGAAAACTAAATCATCGCGCGTGCGTACGTACGGAATACCGTCCCCACGCCGTGGTGTAATCTGTTTTTCCAACACCACCTTACTTGGATGGGTATAATGGTGTAAATAATAACTATACATAGTTATTATAACATCATACTGATTCTGATATATTGTATCATCCACTCCAATTCAATTCAATAATTATGGGAACGATATCATCGATCGTGCATACATACGTACTACCGTCCCCACGACGCGATAAGATTCATTCTCAATGATTAACCATTCATGAATGATTATAAAGTATATATAATAGGTAATCATGAAATATATGACATAATAATGATACTGGATTTATGTATATTTATATATGTATGTCATCCAATTAATTCCATTCAATTCAATGAGGAAACAAAAACAACGTTCATGCGTACGTACGGCCTACTGTCTCCATGAATGGTGTATTTCTTTCCATTTATCGATATAATATATTTATGTATATTCTAATTATATATTATATATAAAATATTTATTATATTTTAGAATTAATTAATCATGATCTAAGTAATCATATAAATAATTACAAATCAAAACATGGACGACAAATGAAACGATTTTACCCAAAACGCTCTTTAACATGGAATTTACAAAAGAACGGGTAATATAAAGTCATAAGTGAACCATATATGTTATCATAACAGTGAATATGATTCTATAATAAGTCAATGATTTTATTTAAATCATTATACAAGAGGTTCGGATACGTACGAAGCTTATCGGACCTAAGGTATGTGATAAATTTGCAAATCTCATTTTTTTTATCCGAGATTGCTTATACATAAGTATTTACTGGGGATATTGTTATCATACATGTCCATGTTTTATAAAAGTGTTTTTATGTATGTTTAATGTCCTTTTTACCCATTTTTACTTTTACTACATGGTATGTGAGGAATCATTCTTTTGTTTACGTTACGAGTTACTTTTTGACTTTTCCGACAAAAGTACGAGGAGATTGTTTTTTTAACTTATACGGAATGAAAGGATTTTTATGGTTTTATAAGGCCTTATTTTCATAAAGCTTCCACCAAAAAATTTCATGACTATTTTAAACAAAATATTTTTCTTTTAAAATTTCAGGATTTTTTGTGAAAAGAAATTGATTTTGAATATGAAAGTATATTTTCTTCAAGAATTCATTTCAAGTGTTTTATCAAAACCATTTTCCATCTAAGATGACATTATTTCATGTGTGTATGTTTCAAGTATAATTTCTCTATGATTTACATGGTTTCACTTTTCTTATGATGAAATGATATCCATTTATATATATATATATATGGATTATGTTATGATGGGATGATATTTATTAAACCCATTTTTATTCTTTGGGTTATGATGAATGATTGATGTTTATGTTGTGGCACAAGTAAGAATTATTTCATAATGAGATGGGTGGGACCTATATCTACCTCCAATGTATTGGGTAAAGATTTATATCTCATGAGATAAACATGGCTGGAAAGGTAAGTTAATATGGTTCAGTGTTACAGGACTAAAACGAGGAGTGAACTCGATTCAGAAAGTGAATTTTTCCACTAAGATGGTATTGGCAGAAATGCCTTGGATAATATGGAAATAATATCATGTGCTTAATGTTTTTTCACAATTACAAGTTTTATTTAAAATCTATTTTATCATGATTGATGTTCTATTTTTATCTATGCCTTACGTACTGTCATGTTTTATGTCATTGCTCAAGATTTCAATGATTAAACACTATGTTCATGTATTTATGTTCAAATGTATATTGTTTGTTTTATTTTCTCCATGCTTACCCTTACTGAGAATTTCAGCTCACCCTTTTTATGTTTTATTTTCCCCAGGATATAAAGAAAAGTTTTAGGTAAGAAAAAAAGGGGTAAGATATTTATGGAAGATGTTGAAGATCTTTCACCACGATTAGAAGATTACGTTCCAAGTTTCCAAAGACAATAAACTATTACGATCCTTGTGTGTCTGTTTTTGTTATGTACTAAGAATTATGCAAAAGTAATGTAATGTCCATGTACGTCAAGCTTTGGGTCTCTATAGTTGGTATCAGAGGAAAGGGTTAGTTAACCTTTGGAAACTAGGATGCGAAAACTTTTGTGAGATCACTAGAGATATTCATAAGGTATATCAAGGTATGTCGCTATAGTTAAGTATACGTACAGGTTATAGTCCCAGAATTGCTCAAACGATCTTAGAATTAAACCTAAAATGTTAGATATTCAAGGTAATCCCCATTTATTATTTTGTTTTCCCTTTCATGGTATTTTCCTCTCAACCTATTATTTTTGGGTTTTAGACGATGGCTGGAACCCGAAGGAACCATGTTGATCAATGTAATGGACAATGCAAATAATGTCCTCCTGACTAAACCAATGTCATGGGAGATGGAGTGCACAATCTTATTTCTATACATACACAATCTATGAATCATTCTGGACTTCAAAATGAGAAGAGAAAGGAGCAACATTCTGTTGAATCCTTCTTGAGGCAGTGTCCACCATCATTCAGCAGGTCTTCTGATCCCTTAGTGGCTGAACAATGGATCAGTACTACTAAAAAGATATTTTTAGTTCTACAATGTTCTGAGCATGATAAAGTCATCTTAGCAGAATATTGTTTGGAAGGTGATGCTGATCAATGGTGGAATCTTATCAAGAATACGTGGCAAAGAGATGAAATTGAGTCCATGGAATAGGACGAGTTCAAGAACTTGTATTTCATAAAGTTCTTCCCTCGTATTCTTCGAACAAAGATGTAAAAGGAGTTCCTTGATCTTAAGTAGAAGGATGATGAATCTCTTGGTATATACGAAGCGAATTTTACAAGACTTGTAAGGAATGCATCTGGAATTATCATCCAACCTGAAAGTAAAGTTGATCAATTTTTCGGTGGCTTAAAACCAAGTCTTTGAAGGGAATTAGCTATAAGAGACTTCTGTAGCTATGAAGAAATTGTGCGTTGTTCTACCAAGGTTGAACTGGAATTTTGTGTAACATATCCATCTCATGGTTTTGATAGGAAACAAAAGAATGAGTTCAAGGAGAAATCTCAGAATAATGGTGAAAAGAAGATGAATGTTTCCTTATGCTCAAAGTGTGGAAAGAAGCATGGTGGAGATTGTCTTAAAGGAACTAGAAAATGTTTTAAGTGTGGAAAAGAAGGTCATCGAGCAGTTGAGTGTCGAAGTAATGGAAAAAGGTTAGCTAATGATGTGAATAAAGAAAATACTGTAGAGAATGCACCACCAACACTTCAATGCTTCAAGTGCAACGAAATGGGGCATTATGCTAATAAATTCCCTAATCCACGGGTTAATGATGATCAACGTGAGAAACCTCTTAAGGAAAAGGATAAAGGGAAGTCTCATGCGAACACTGTTTGTGAGGTTGAGTATGAAAATGATGTTGTGTAATGATTAAGTGTTTATGTAATGGGATTTCAAAATAGTATCATGGAATCTCATTTATGGTATTATGGAATTTTGGAATATCTATGTATTGGTTTTTAATAATTATATGGTACTGTAACCATGAAAAAGTGATTGAAATATTTTTGGAAAGAAAATGAAATACGCATAATGAAGGGATAAGGAGAAAATAATATGATAGTAATCATGAGCTCATGAATGATATAAGGACTAAGTGATATTATGGTTTGAGTATATAGAATTTTTTTGGATTTTGGTATGTGGAAAGTGTTAAAATTTAACAACATACATGTTTTCACTAAGGTTCAATGGATATTAATTCTTCAAGTGAATACATGATTAAGGTATTCACATGTTTATAATTTGACCAACAAGATATATCTTATGATATATGGGGGATAAATGATGGCATTCACGTGATTTTTATGTGACATTTCAAGTAATAATTTTCATTATACTATGAGCTTGGACCGAAGTATTTTAGATAAGACTAAATATTGGAATGGATTATGTTAGAGAAACGTTAGTACGATATTATTTATGGGATGTTATAGTAATGTAGTTTTAGAAAAAGGACAACCTACAGGACATGCGATAACCCATCGCGTCGGACAAGGCTGTGGAAATCGAACCCACAACCGAAGTGCGAGATGCCTCTATCACCTACCATTGGTCTACATGAAGTCCCTGGTTAACGGAAACTAGTTTTATTAAATTAAAAAGTATGATATATGAAGTATAAGTCCATATATTATTAATCTCACTATAGAAGGACTTATGTATATTTGATAAGTTTTGCTAACCTTTGGTTTGAGACAGATGGAATGACCCATCATTATATCACATGATTTGTTAGCACTTCATGAATAACAAATTCAACTTCATTTCTTTAAGAGATGAAGTGGAAATTGTTCACAGAACAAACGACAGTGAGATTGTACCAAAATCAAGCAAGTATTTCTTCTAATTCAAAATTTTCAACTTTAGGGAAATGATATTGAAAAAAAAATGTTGTCCTAGTGCTCTTATATCCGAAGAAACAGATGGTACCTTAGATCATCACACATCTATGGATTTGTGATTGTTGGCTTTTTCATAGCCATGTTCTCTACCACTCTCCATCAGAACATGATCGTTATATTTCTCTTCCATACCCATATTTTCACCTATGTTCTCCTATGGGAAAACCTAGTGATTAGTTAATTTGGGAAACCGTTACGTTTCATACTTTAGTTATTAAAGTTAAGTTTTGGTATTTCATTTTACGATGTGGGTTTCAATTAAAGAAACATTCATGTAGAAAACCATTTATAACCCCGACGAATTTCGAGGACGAAATTCATTTTAAGGGGGGTAGAATGTTACACCCGAGACTTTCATGAGAAATATTTTGTTTTTATGTTATATAAATCATAAAAGGAATATTTCACTACACAAAACACTATCTTGGCTTTCTTTACACGCAATCGCGACCTTCCTTGATAGTTTGTGTCGTACGCAATACCGAGTTTCACTAAACAACAATATGCTATGAAAATATTATTAAAACTAGTCGTTATGAATAGAAATACCCACTTTTTAAAAGTTTGTAAATTTTATTTTTCAAAATGGACTTCATTTTTGGATTCGGAATATCGAAATTATCCTAGGGTGAAATTTTGGTATTTTTCTGAAAACTTTCAATTTTTGATGAATAGTGAAAATAGTGGGTTACTATTTAAAAACCGAATTTTTATTTAAATAATTATTTATTTTATTTAAATTTATTTTAGGTGAAAATATATAACTAATACCTATATAAGTTCAATGCAATTCATTGGAGTCATTTTATAATAATTTTAGATATATAAAAATTTTATTGAACTGTTCACGGTCTTTTACCCACCTCCTAGGAGAATTTCCAATTTCACATAAAACATAATTTTACCACTTCTGTGAGTGGAATTTTAAAAAACCGAGAGACACGGTGGATGTCAGTAAGTAAAATGTGGTTCAATGAGTTGAAAATAATTTTTGGTGTATAGTAACTTTTTACTTTTTTTACGACGGTTAAAAGTAAATAGGGTAATTAAGGGTAAAAATTATATTATTATTACCATAACACATGTACTAATTCTATTGGATAAGTTTAATTCGACCAAAAACAACCTTAGAAATAACATATGACCATTTAGGCCCACTTTGATTAGGTTAGGACATTTAATATTAATTTATTTAAAGAAGGGTTAAAATAGTTAAAATCAAAGTTTAATAAGTAAATAATTTTTAATATAGGGTTATACATAAGATAAATTCTACTATAAATATTAATTAGAAATATCAAAATATTTCCAACATAATGGTATTTTATTTGTAATTTTTAGACATTAAATAAATTAATTTATTTATGACACAATGATTATGCACTATTTATATTATTAATGAAATATTGACATAATTGATCTTATAAATACCCAAATAAACGTAATTTGAGACTTTTTATGAATTCCAATAATTTTCTATGTTAATATGACATGTTAGTATTTATTTAATTAACTTTTTTTGAACTAATATTTCTGTTATGATTTTCACAAAAATCATTTACCAAATAGTGTCAAAATTGACATAAAATAGTTTTTAAAACAAATATTATATTATAAATGTTATTTTATTCCTAAAGATCTAATTTTCGGCCAAATGACTTAGATAAGGTTATATATATTAATAATAAACAACTTGGGGTTCGTTTGTCTTGTTATAGTAAGTTTATTAACCTTATAGTGTAAGAAAACAAGAAGACACTGTAAAAGTTAAATTATCTAACTTAAAGTTAAATCTAAATGATAAGGTTAAAACAGATGCCTAAACTTGTCTAAATTATATTTAATGATAGGCTTTCGACCCATCCCCACCTTATCTTCGAAATAAATCAATTTGGAGCTATTGAAATCCGAATATGACTTTATAATAAAATAATATTTTTAGTTTTTCCAAAGGTGCCCCTCTCCTCCCTTATAAAAAGGCACCTCCTCCCTCTCCTACTCCCACCAATTTGAGTCTTCAAGCTCGGCCAACCTCTGCCCAATTTACTTCCCCACTTCCTTAGAAACATACTGGAGGTCCTGGTATTCTTCAAAGACAAATTTTAGTTTCCTAAGAGGAGATCTCAAATAGGTGCGTCGAAGAAGATGTAATCTCTTCTACCGATTCTCTCAAGCTTATTTCTTCTTCAACTTATTCTTATTTAGTTGTTTCATTATAAAGTAATAACATCAGTATCACTAATATACTGATATGTTATTATAATATGAAACAACCCCATTTCACCTTCTATCCATCCAACTGAAATCGAAATCATTGCACGTGCGTACGTACGGAATACCGTCTCCACGCCGTGGTGTAATCTGTTTTTCCAACACCACCTTATTTGGATGGGTATAATGGTGTAAATAATAAATATACATATTTATTATAACATCATAATGATTCTGATATATTGTATCAGCCACTCCAATTCAATTCAATAATTATGGGAACAATATCATCGATCGTGCGTACGTACGAACTACCGTCTCCAAGACGTGATAAGATTCATTCTCAATGATTAACCATTCATGAATGATTGTAAAGTATATATAATAAGTAATCATGAAATATATGACATAATAATGATACTGTATTTATGTATATATATATTTATGTCAACCAATTAATTCCATTCAATTCAATGAGAAAACAAAAACAACGTTCATGCGTACGTACGACCTACCGTCTCCATGAATGGTGTATTTCTTTCCATTTATCGATATATTATATATATGTATATTATGAATATATATTATATATAAATCATGTATTATATTCTGAAATTAAGTAATAATGATCTAAGTAATCATATGAATAATTACAAGTCAAAACACGGACGACAAATGAAACGATGTTACCCAAAACGCTCTTTAACATGGAATTTACAAAAGAACAGGTAATATAAAGTCATAAGTGAACCATATATAATATCATAATAATGAATATGATTATATAATAAGACAATGATATTATTTAAATCATTATATAGGAGTTTCGGAAACGTACGAAGCATATCAGACCTAAGGTAAGGGATAATTTTGCAAATCTCATTTTTTTTATCCGAGATTGGTTATACGCAAGTATTTACTGGGGTTATTGTTATCATCCATGTCCATGTTTTCTAAAATTGTTTTTATGTATTTTTAATGTCATTTTTACCCATTTTTACTTTTACTACATTGTATGTACGGAATCTTTATTTTGTTTACATTACGAGGTACTTTTTGACTTTTCAGAAAAAAGTACGAGGAGAATGTTTTTTTAAATTATAAAGAATGAAAGGATTTTTATGGTTTTATAAAGCCTCATTTTCATAAAGATTCCTCCAAAATATTTCATGACTATTTTAAACAAAATCTTTTTCTTTTAAAATTTCATTAATTTTTTTGAAAAGAAATTGATTTTGAAGGAGAAAGGATATTTACTTCAAGAATTCATTTCAAGTGTTTTATCAAAACCATTTTCCATCTAAGATGACATTATTTCATGTGTGTATTTTTCAAGTATAATTTCTCTATGATTTACATGGTTTAACTTTTCTTATGATGAAATGATATCCATTTAGATATATATATATATGTGGATTATGTTATGATGGGATGATGTTTAGGAAACCCATTTTTATTCTTTGGGTTATGATGAATGATTTATGTTTACGTTGTGGCACAAGTAAGAATGATTTCATTATGAGATGAGTGGGAGCTATATCTACCTCCAATGCATTGGGTCATGATTTATATCTCATGAGATAAACATGGATGGAATGGTAAGTTAATCCGGTTCAGTGTTGCAGGACTGGAATGAGGAGTGAACTTGATTCAGAAAGGGACTTTGTCCACTAAGATGGTCTTAGCAGAAATTCATTGGCTACTATGGAAATAATATCATGTGCTTAATGTTTTTCCACAATTACAAGTTTTATTTACAAGATATTTTATCATGATTGATGTTCAATATTGATCTATGCCTTACGTACCCCCATGTTTTATGTCATTGCTCAAGATTTCAATGATAAAACACTATTTTCAAGTATTTATGTTGAAATGTATATGGATCGTTTTATTTTCTCCATGCTTACCCTTACTGAGCATTTGAGCTCACCCTTTTTATGTTTTATTTTCCCCAGGATATAAAGAAAGGTTTTAGGTAAGAAAGAAAGGGGAAGATCTTTATGAGAGATGTTGAAGATCTTTCACCATGATTAGAAAATTACGTTCCATGTTTCCAAAGACACTAAACTATTACGATCATTGTGTGTCTGATTATGTTATGTACTAAGAATTACGCAAAAGTAATTTAATGTCCATGTACGTCAAGCATCGGGTCTCTACAGCAACACTATTTCCTTTTCCATGAATATAGGCTGACTCAAAGTCAAATGATTTCGTATAATAAACCCATATTTGATGTTGTATGTTCAATTACCATTGAGAAAATATGTATATTAGAATTTTAAGGTTAGTGTACCCAATAAACCTTTCCCCCAATAGCTAATGTCACCAAAAATTTAAAACATAAACCGAAATATCCAACTTGAGGTCATACGTAGTGTAATTTCACTCATTTTACCTTAAATGTTGACACCCATATACTTTGAATTGATCTCCCTACATCAACACTGCTCCATGTATGATCTCGTACCCATCACAAAACAAGGTATACTCGTTACCCAGCATAGGTAGGATAAAAATTGGGATGGTAGTTAAACTTGTCTTTAGCTCTTGGAAGGCATTATCCCATTATCTTGACCATTATAACATCACACCCTTCTTTTTCAAGAGAAAAAGTGGTGGTGGTAAATGAGAAAACCCCTTGATGAACCTTCGATAAGAGCCTTCCAAACCTATAAAACTTCTTATTTAAAAAACATTATGGGGATTATCCCAAGATAAAAATTCTTTCACCTTTTCTGGGTCCAATAGTACTCCTTCCTTGGAGATTATTTGACCCAATAAATATACATTGTCAATCTTGAAGAAAAACTTGGATAGCTTTCCATATAACTAATGATCACTTAGTGTACTCATGATGATGTCATATGGTAGAAATGATTTTCATGGCTCTTATTGTACACAAATATTTGGTCCATAAAAACAATTATAAAGTTCTATAGGTACATGTGGAATATTCAATTCATCAATGATATAAACAATACTAGAGAATTTTTCACCCAAATGGAATCACAAAAAACTCATATAGACCATACCGGTTCCTGATGGCATCTCATAGTATATTAGAAGTTCCCACCCTCATTTAATTATAAAATTACCTCAAATAAATTTCTTAGAACACTGATGAAAATCTCAATAGGTAAAAATATTTTCAATATAAGGGAGAGGATATCGGTTCTCGATTATGATCCAATTCATCTTTTTTTTAATCGATGCAAAAATGTAGAGACCAATCATATTTATTGTAAAAAAATTCAAGTGAACCCAAGGTGACATGATTGGGAAGATAAATCCCTTACCATCAAATTCCTCTAGTTAATTCTTGAGCTCTTATAGCTCTACAAGTTCTATTATATAAGGTGGAATGGAATATAGCTTGGCTATAGGTACTGAATCAATTGTTAACTCCACATCTCACTCGAGTGGAAACCATAAGAAATCTTTAAGAAACACTTCTATAAATCAATCCACTACATGAGTAAATATACCATGATCTCTTCCCCATTTTCAAGAACACGAAATTCCACTTAGGTTTTGAGATCTCCTAAACACTAAATAATTTCCCTTATACAACCTTCCTAGATATCCCATTCTCCACAATGAATATAAGTGTCACCATCAAGGGATGTGAACATTACCCTCTGGTGGTATCATTCAATATAGTAACGATAAAATAACAGTCAATCCATCCCCAATACCTAGTCAAACCCTAACATCTCTAGCCAAAACAAGCCCCAAAGTAAGTTGTACCGACCGACCATGATAGAACACTCCTTAAATTTCCATATATTTTTTACTTGTTATCCCATTGGTGTGTAAATTTACAAAACCCCACACACATGTTCCACAACTATACCCAAATAATATAAAAAAAGTGGATATAAAAGAATTTCAGTCCCATATATAAAATAAAGAACTAGAAAGTATAGAAGCTATAAGAATCGTAACTTGAATAGTTGATGGCCTAACCTTGCCTCCACCAGGTGCATATTTAACTACATGATACTGACCTGCACCTTTACCATAGTCTCTAGCTTGAGTTCCCAGTGTTTCACTACCCTATTTAAAGGAATTATATTATCTTAAATTAACACATCCCCACCTCCACTGGTACAGTTTATGGAACTCTAACTTCATAACTATTACGGTGTAGCAAACCCCCTTCCAGTTATTTGTATTGACCTAGATCATCCACCATGGCATGCCTGTTGTGGGTTCATGAAGAATGTCTATATGTGACCCATTATTCTACATGACCAACACTCTACTAGTTTTTTAGGACACTAACAATGAATGTGTCCTAGGCTACCACAATGATAGTAGATGACTAAGCTATTCCATTAGGAGAAAATTCATCTTCCCTGATTACTCTTAATGCCACTACTCTAGTAGAAACTCTCAAAATGATGCTTCCTACTATGAGAATACATACCAACATATCCCCCAACCACAATGATATTACTATTTTCAGAGGCTTCATTTATGTTCCCCTTATAAATTAGATATTAAGCGACCACCTCATCAGACCTCTTCAAATGGAAGATTTTCAATTGGAACCTGATCTCATATCTAATCCCATCTTGAATGTTTTTGTCCATAATCACCTTATTTTCTTCCAACGTCAAAGGAAAATGGTACACATCTATAAAGCATCAACATAATCCATCATGTTCAGGTTTCCCTAAGTCAAGAGCATAAAATCCTCAGTCATCCTCTTCCTCATGGTCGCTAGGAAAAAAATTCATGGACCTTATCTTGTAAGTCCTTTCATTCCATTCACTACATATTCTCATCCTGAGCTCGTATACCTAATGAACTATTTTCTAGTCCCTACAAAAAATAAGCTACCAGCATAACTCCCTTTTCAGCTGGTGTCTCCAAGTTATCGAGAATCATCTATATGGACTCAATAAAAAACTATTTCACCTCAAGTGATCCATCACAAAAAAATGTTGATTTGTGATTCACCTAGGACTCTCATGTAAAATCAAACATACTTGGTGAATCCCTCCATGTATCTCCATAAATAAACTAAATAAAATAGAAAAGGTTCATAGGGAACTTATCCTCCCGTGTGTTACCTAGAACCAACTATGTTTCCTTCTCTGCTAATGTAAGAGCGTTCTCAAGGGTACCCTTTTTTTACCCAACTGGTAGATGTCATCTTGGTGGAATCTCTCTATAATGCCAAACACATATCTAAAAACACATAAAATAAGTTTTACATAGTTTAAACATAATAGGGATCACTAATATCCATAAAAAAATTCTAAATAAAATATCCCAATAGGGATAACCACAGAAACAACATCATTCTCAACCACACCTAACATAGGCTATTTCCACAAGGGGTAAACCAGCTCCCAATATTTCACTTCATATTAAATGCCTTTTTAACCACCCCATAACCATATATAAATTTATTTATAATTAAATAAACTTGTTGGCACATTTTTTATAATAATAATATATTCAAAATGAATTTTCAATTCTCTTGCCTAAACGCATCCCATTTTTAAAATGTGTGCCTTTCCTGATGCATGTCACGTGTATTCATAGGTTCCCTAAATATTGAATTCATATATGACCTTATGACATGATGGGTCAAAGATGAAATATAAAAAATTAGTAAAATCACACTATAAGTGCACCACTCAATGTTAAATAACATCCATATATAACAGAAAACATCAAGAACATCAATCTCGCCTTGGGTACTTAGGTTTTCCCCCATACATGGGTATGCTACTCGCATGAACGAGATCATTTACAAGACCTAAAACCTCCTGATATCCTGTGTAACTTTCCCAAATAAAATAAATAATAGAAAAGAACCACTCTAATACCACTTTGTAACATCTCATCCTAGTTCTAACTAATCAGTTCCCAATACAGTTTTTATATAACCTCAGGTGTGCCTCCCCGTATGCTAGAGGATGCTGAGTAGTACTGAGGGTATAATGGAACACATGGGGAGACTATACCCTCTTTATCAAAGAAAGACACAATGGAATAATATAAGAAAAAATATATTAACATAATATATAATCATGCAATTCCATAATAATTCCCCAAAATTGGGTACATACCCACAACCAAAATAGTAAATATGGCATTTCATGTCATATAGTTCCAATTGTAATGGGAAACAAAAAATTAATCCATGCTGAGGATTCCCCAAAATAGATCTCGACACCATGTTTGGTTCTCGCATCCATGAGAGTCCATAATACTCATATCAAACATCTAGCATATGGACTTTTTTCTTTGTCATGACCTACAACCATGAAGTCTTCTCATGTACCCAATGGTGGCATGAGAAAGGTGTGAGTACAAATAAGTGGGCCACTACAAACAATGTCTACAAATTATATAGTCAAATACACTATATGTATAAGTAAAAGTTATATTGAAAAAGAAAAATGAAACTGGTTACATTGCTTAACATTTATTAGATAAATTACTTTCATTCCCTTATTTCATGTTTTGTCCATTTTCATTAAGCATTCTTCAGCTTGTGTCGGTCATCTAATCCATGTGTAAACAAAGGTTACTTGTTGGAAAACATAGAGCCTCAGTCCATGAATCTAAAAAGTATTTATAACACCATGTTTAACCATCCTAACAAAATATCAATAAGGTCATTGATTTTAAAACCTGGATCCATAGACCATGAATACGATCAGGATTCAGAACACCAAGTTCAACCAACCAAAAAAATGATATGACACTCCATGTCCATACCCTTGGGTTTGGGATATTTAATCTAATCCCCTAATAACTACTATTCAAAAGGTGCCTAAAGCATTAGTTTGGCCCACTCATGAGAGTGGATCATCAATCCAACACCCCACTACCATATATCACATTCATATAGGTTCATCATCATAAACCATTTAATTTAAAAAAAAAGGGTGTGCCATTTTTATTTAATAACATTTACCCACATCTATAAACCAATCACGTTCTTGATTCCAAACACAATTGAATTTTACAATTTAACACATTACAACTATTAATTCCATATTTCCAGGACATTTAACTGTGAGGCCAAGCCCCGTTTACCAATCATTAATTAGTTAGCTCTTCAGGTTAATCTAGGCATCCCAATTTTCCATGTTATCGAGTTAATCATATTTACCATTTTTTTGATATTAAAAACACAACATTTTATAATTTAATAACCAAATATTTCTTGTTTAAGGGTTTTTTTCACCAAATGGGTGTCCATAAGCCTGGTCAACTCATCCTCATATGATCCCATGGGGATTATGAGGATTTAAATTTGAATTTGAATTATCTAAATTACCATTTCCAAAGAAGGAAACTAAATGGACAGCAAGAATATAGCACCATAAAACCACATAGACATTAAAATAGGGAATCATGATTATGGGATATAACTTATAGACAAAATACATTAAATTAGTTGATGAACTCTTTCTTAACCGTGACCTTTGATTCAGACTCAAACACCCTTTCAATCCCCAACTTAGAAATATATTAAAAAATATAGTTTTATGGATTCATAAGGATAAGAAAAACTACACAATACCCTAACTAGAAAATAGTTGGAAGAAGAGTTTTAGATTCACCTACATCTTAAATTTTCACCTAAGGGTACCCCAAATGACTTATAATTAAGGTAGAACCAACTCTTGAAAGTTTGGGAGGGTTTGGTTTGTCATCAAGGGTGTTATAGAATGAATGGGGATAAATTCCATTAAGAACCATTAAATACCAAGGGGTAAATTGGAAATTCACCCCATTCAATGAGGGTAATGGTTTGGACAAATTGTTTCCCAAACCATGCACCAACCATGTGCCACCCATATTCAAATGGGGGATTGGGTCGCATGGTCTTCTAGAAGACCTCAAGGTTTGGAAAACCGTGTGGTGGTCATGTAAAATGGATCTATTCAAATTTTCATGGTTTGCTGGTTCCCTTGTGAAAGTTTTTTCAACCATGCACCCTCCCCCTATAGGTCTCACTATTAAGGGTCATAGTTACTACTAAGAATGTGAAAACCATGCACCCTTCCGAAAGAATCCCCTTCTCTTTCTTTTTTGTGTCTCGAACCGCCAGAACTCCCATGAGAAAACTTATATAACCCGAACCATATCATTAAACAAAACAAAAGTATTCTAAAATAATAAACAATAACATACCTCCTTTGAATTTTAGGAAATTATAGAATAACACATTAGTCCTTGGGTAACTATCCATGATAATTTATATTATAAATTTAATTATTTAATTCAGTTTGTTTTTAAGCAATGAATGAGAGTAGGAATCGATTTGGATCACTAGGTGGCCCCAAGAATAATATTAAGGGTTTGTACACTATTCTTTGTCCCTTTATCTTGTCTCTACAACTCACATAATTAATTTCAATACTTTTGAATATTTCAAAATAGATGGAATTTCATAACAAGATATTGTCAATTCTTAGAGAAGGGGTTTCCTTAAATATTTGTCGGGTTTTTCCTTAGTTATTCATTGGTTGTGAGATCCAAAAATAATTTTTAATCTTTATTATATTATAAATCCATTAATATGTATTGGAAAATCCTAATATCAATTAAAATATAATTATTTCTAATATAGAATTCGTAAAATATCTAATTACTGTTCTTCATGGAATCTAATTTTATATTTTAACAATATCCTCATTTTATTTTTCATTATTATAATTTACTAGAGGTTTTTTTATAACAATAATTCATGTTTCATAAATTTTGTGCACTCATGTAGATTATTCAATGAATATTCATGTCGCTTGAGGTTATAAAATTATAAATTAATTTTTTTATATGATTATAAATTCGGGTTCTAAATATGTGTGTTACGAAAATTTATTTATAACCATACTTTATAATTTATTTTTTTCATGTTATTAGAAAATTTATTTGAGGTCCTGTGGTTAAAAAATAAAATGGTCAACAAATGGATAAATGTGGGTTTTAAAATTTTTATATCTAATATTTATTTTTATAAACTTTTTTATAATTAATAAGTTTGTAGGGTGATTAATTTTATTTTCTAGATATATTTAAACAAAGAAAACAATTATATAATGAGTGATAATTATATTTTTGAGATGAAAACATATGTATCTTAATAAAATTACAATTTCAATGAATGAAAATCACTTTAGGTAATTCTTGAAAATTAATTATTATGAAAGTGGGAATAGATGATATCTTCATTAATAAATTATTTTATAAATTGTTTAATGTAGGTGTTTTAATATGATTGATTTGTACCATCAAATGTTAGGTTTCGTGTTCATCGTTTCAAAGAATAAAATTTGTAACGGTGAGAAACCTGGGTTGGTAAATGATTAGAGGCAATAAACTTGTCTATTGAAGTGTTTGAGATTATTAATTCATTGAGTTGATATAATTTAGAAGAAAAAATAACTTGTTTTAAATTTATGGGGTTATATTTGATCTTTATAGAAAAAAATGAATTAATAGGAAACCCTTATATTTTCTATTATTTTCTAATTAAACTTTATTTTATATGTAATATGGCCTGGAAAGAGGTTTATGTTGGATTTATTATTTTGGAATTGGTTATATGTTGATTTATGAAATATAGTTATAGATATAGTATTATTATTATATTAATAACATAGAAGTGTATTTTTGTTTGGTTAATGGACCAATAGGGGTGTAATTGGGCATAATGATACGTAGTTTTCTAGGTTTACATTGGATTTATTCCACACTATATTTGAGTAGAATTTTTAGAGTTTAATGTGATTATTCTCACATATATGGGGGTCTAGGGGGTGATGATATTTCTAATGATTATCTTAGGGGACAATGATCATGAAAACATATTTGGGACTTTTTGTGGTGTACATTTTTTTATTCCTATAGGATGGAATGTAAGCTATATCTTATGTAAAAAACCATGAGTTCCAATAGAGTTTTTTTCCATTATGTTGTTTCTAATGGGATGCACCTTTATTATCAATATATTCATGTAGAGATATCTGGGATATAGTGGACTGGTTTTTCATCATCAATAAACAAGTCATGTGATGGATATTTATGGGTTTGCATTAAAATTTGTGTCATGGTAGTAAACTAACACCATAAAAATTTTAGAAGATTCCTACTAAATTTAATAATAGAATTTTATTTTGGAGATAACACATGGGATATAGTAGGATGAATATTTTCATTAATTATGTGACTCAGATCTTTTTAGATGATATTATAAAAGGTATTCTAAAAATTATTTTATTTTTTAGGATCTTTGGGAATCAAACCATGGGATATGTGGCCTATATTTCCTTTTGGTATTGACACTTATATATAATTTACTTGATTAGAATATGTCTATTTAGATTTGTGATGATTATTATGAAAGAAAGTAATTATATATATATAATGATCAGGTATTCGATAGAGCTAATTCAGGTCAAATCTTAGGCATGTTGAATGTTTTTTTATCCTAAGGAGTTATCGGTGGCACTAGAATAGGATATGATTTGAGTTTTAGAGAGTTATCTTGGGATCAAGGTGGAGAAAATATAAAATTATATAACATGTTGGGAACCAAATTGTAACATATGGTTTCATGGTGTGGTGAGATGTTTTATTTTATTAGGAGTTTTTTATGGGACTGTATTACACAATAATATATGTATTACAACATGATGGGATTTTTTATGAGATTAAAATTTTTCTAGGTTAGGATTAATATATCTAGGCTATTAGTAAATCATGCCATAACATGAGTTGTTTCACAAAGATGAGGATTTCTAAATGATTTGTTTTTTTCATTGTCAAGATTACACCATAAAGAGTGGAGCCAGGTTTTCTTGTTCTACATGGGTGAGGTGAATTATCTTATAGTGGGGAGGACTATGATTTAGTGGGAAAAGGACCAGAAAATTATTGTATGAGCCCTATGGTTCATGTTGTAATGGTATTTTTGTTTTATTTTTTAGAAGTTTTGATAAATTTATTTAATGAATGTTTTAAAAATGAGGAAACCCCTCATTTGAAGAAATTTTAACTAGGGGCTTTCCTTGGTCTCACTCTTTATTCTATTTTCATCCAATTGAGGGATATTTCTTGATTCTTATCCATTCTTAATTTGACCTATTCCAACTAGTCATTGTGGGAAAGAATTTATGTCCCAAATTATCTATTTTAGGATTAGTTTTTTTTGTGGTGATTTAAAATATATATATATTTGGTATATTTCTCTAGTTTTATGATTTATTTTAGTGAGAGTATAATAGTCCATATATTATCTATAAGTTGAGTTCTGTTAAGTCTAGGTAGCTAGTTCATATATCTTTCTTATGATATATGTGTGTTCATGTTCCATATGATAATAGGGAATAGATAGAAACCAATGTGAAATGTAAAAAAACCACTTTGGGCTTCCTATTTTCATGTATGGTTTTGAATTGTTGCCCTATGTGGGATATGAAAAGTTTATCAAGGTGTTTCTTGTATATCATTCTTATGTGGAATGGGATATTGATTATAATGATGCCACATGGTGTTAATGATATTATTTAGGATGATTTGGTTGATCTGGTTCCTTGTAAATGTGATGGGTATAACCCATGATTATATGAGTGAGGTTAATCACTAGTGATACGGTGATATAGTTCACTAGTGATATGGTGATGTGGGTGTTGATGGAGTTTTTTATATATAGCAGTAAGTTTTAGATAATTCAGTTCACTTTGGGTCTGAGGCCATTGGGGTAATGGGAACACAAGATAGATCCCATGAGGTGGTTTAAACCAATGGTTCATAACAATGTCTCTAGAGATTGAGTAGCTTTGAGAAACATTTTTGACTATCAATTCAGGGGAGGTATGTGTCATTGGTGTCCCTAGTATCCTGGGGCTGATTGAGATCAACAGTTTTGAATTATATTCTCTCTATTTATTTGGGATATTTTTAGGCTAATGGTTTGTACCTAGTAAAGGTTATGTTTTCATCATGACTCCAATTTAATCAGGTTGTTGAGATGGAAATTGGAATGGGAATTGGTTATCATGTAATGATATGTTGCAAAGTATTGGTTGGAATTCCAAAGTCCCATCCAATTTGAAGAACATATGTTTCTTATCTCACTCTAGCACCGGTAGGAGAAGGTATTGTCTCACTTATGGTGGGTTGAGAATGGGAGAAACGGGTTAAGTGTTGTACTTTGGTTTCCATTTTGTTAACATTTTATACACTCATATAAATATGGATAGTATCTAGGGGTACCATTGGTGGTGGCCAATTGAGTTCATAATCAAACCATAAATCGTCCCTCTAGGATGCATGCATATTTTATAGTTCATTGAATATGTTATGGTAAGCGATTTTCATCATGATTATAGTGGATATGGTGGTATTGATGGTGAATAAGCTAAAATTTTGGTTTTATAGAAAGAATGTTTAGATACTTAGTGTCTTGATGAGGGTTCTTTTGGTAAAATTTGAGAATGTATGTATGTTATTAGCTTATGAGTGATCCTATTTAATTTTTTATAACTAGTATGATGTTTAAAAAAAATTAGCATTTGACATAAGGTCATTTTTTGCCTCCTCTTTTATTCCCTAGTTTTTCCTTTAGGATTATGTTTTCTCCATTTTAGTTGGTATTATATTTAATGGAATAGTCACTCTTGAGTCACCTATTATACCCCCATTGTTATTTAGTAGATTATGTCTTACTGGAAGGCTTGTAAGAGATCAGTGGGTCTCTCTCTTGAGTGTTTATGGAGAAATATAGGTTAGATATTTTATAATATATATAAATATATATATGCATGAGTGTTTTAATTTTATGTGTGTGTGATCATATAAGTATAGTTGATTGATTTAGACTATGAGGGACAGTTTGTGTATTACATTTCATTTCATCATGGTATTTAATGAAACTAAGGTGTATGATTAGTCCAATTAATGTAATTTGAGGATATAAATATGAAATTTAGGGTGATGTGTATGTAGAGTAATTTCATAGTGATCAAAGTGGGTTTTATCAGGCCTAGATTATTGATACATGAAATTATTTGGATCAAGAATCCATTTATTGAACCATTCCAATTTTCCTCATGATATCAGGTATGCCTCCCCATATGCTATAGGTGGATGACTAGTTGCTAGAGTTTGTGATAAATGTAGGGAGACTATACAATTATTATCATATCTATAAATTTTTAAAATAACCAAAAAACTCATGTACAACCACATATCGAAGTGTATATATGAAACTACATCTTAAATAAAACTATAACGGAATAAATAAACTCCCAATCTATTACAAATTAATATTAAATTAATAATTTCATAAAATCCAACAAAATCTCCCACTAGGTTAATTATACATGACAGAAAAGAAGAACATAAATAAAACTGATGCACTACCATAGACCTTGTGTCGTTCCACAATCCCATTTCCAATCACCATTAAGAAACTATAGTCTGATTTTTGGTATAACCTATTATAAAACCTTCATATCTGTTAGAAAGTCTAAAAAAATTCAAGTTTCATGTAAAATGTGTGAGAAATATATATAGTTAGGGAACCACCATGGGGACTCTATTATATTCCCTGATATATCAGTGTATGAATAGTAAAAATAAATAAAATTGGAACACACACTACACAAAACCATACATGTTGGATAATCCTATACTAACCAGGACATCAAGACACTTGAATATGTAAAGTCATTCATATCTGGTGAACCCCATGCAGTATACCACTAAATACCTAGAAAAATGTACTATGGAATACCAAATTGATTTTTGGTCTCGATATAGATGGTAATGATTGTCAAATAGCGTCTTAGATTCATTGTTAATCTTCTTATTGATGATAACATATTCAAGATTGTGTCTCTAGATCTCAATCGATTTAACCATGGTCGATACAATACCAACTGGAATAAATGTCTCTTGGATGGTATGACCATATTTGATATAATTATATATGGAATTTTTTGTTTTTAGTCATTCTAATCATAGGATATACAATTTCATATGGAATCCTTGGCTCTTGATTGGTTTGCCCATGGGTGATACAATTCCATATGGTTTCTTAATCCGTTGGACGGTCTGGCCATATGTGATACAATTTCAGATGGAATCCCTTGCTCTCATCCGATCAGGGAACAAGTTATATAATTCTATACAGAATTTAGGGATATCTACCTACTGATCAAGGGAAATACAAAAGTTATAGGGTGGAATGAATTTCATCAAGTATATCCATAGGTGATATAGATTATAAATAGAATATAAGCTCACGGATGGCCTCACCATGGGTGATAAATGATTTCATGTGTAATATTATCTCTTAGTAAGTCTAACTATAGTTAATAGCAATCAGATGGAATCCTAGGATCTTGGTAGATCCGACCATGGGTAATAGAAAAATAAAATTATTTCAAGGATATAAACACCTGAGTTGTGTATGTATACACCTCGATTTCAACAATCTCACGATTAAATTTTCATAATAAGTGATTCAATAGTGTTATTGTGAACCAAATAAATGAACAAATATCCCCATACCCTATACATAATTTATAAACTTGTACATAACACATGGTTCACACCCTAACTCATATCCTAGGTGCTAGTCTTCATTATAGGGATCCATTATACACATCGCAACTCATATACTACCTATCCCAATACTTAACCCTTTAAAAATATTCCTTATCACAAAATTAATGACAAGATAAACTAAATATAATCTCATCTTAACCAATTAAGGTAGCCAAATATTCCCTTAACCAATCACGGTCCTTACCCATTGATAGTGACCAATATCTAGCATCTCACTGGTGGTCAACCAACCAGTGGTCCTTTTAATACCTCATGATACAATTTAATTATTTATTTAATAATAATTCAAGTAAATTTATGCTTTTTAATGTGTAAGGTTACTTTTTAGAAAATTTAGTTGTTTTTATCTATGAATAGTTTTTGCATAGTCACTGTAAGGTTTTGAAAATCATATAGATTCCATTTAAATATGGGACTCTTATCTTCCTGAATGAGAATTCACAATTTAGATTAAAAAATGTGGGAACCTTTAGGTATAAGGTTATTAAATTCATTATTCAATGTGTATGGTTTGTTTAGATAGGTAAAACATTGGTAGTCTATATCCTTGGGGAAAATATGAAACTTACTTCTCTATGGTAGTGTGAATAATAGTGTTAGTGCATGGTCTCTTCATGGTTATTAGGAATAGAGTGAGGAAACTAGGCACTATATCATATCTTGTAAAGTTTCATCCACATGGTTGGAATATAAAGTATGGAAAACCATGTTGTCTACCCTTATTTCATTTAAATTTGAAATTACCCATTTTTCTCTTAATTTTACTTCTCCTATTTTCCTTACTTCTCCCTCCCATTTTTAAAATCCCCATAGAGAATAGTGATGATATCCCTGTCTTACCCCCCTTTGATTTTAATTGTCTTTACCTAAGATTTCAGGTGTTTTATAAGGTTATTAATCACATTTTTCTTTTTTTATCTTCTCCCCTCTCCCATATTCTCTTAACCCTTTGATTTTACTTCTCCCTTAGAACTGAAATAACTATATAGGTGTTATTAGTTTTTTGGATTCTGTATTTATTAAGAAACAATGTCCATCGGAAATTTGGCTCATGAAATTGGAAAACTATAAGATCATCACACTTTAAAACCTATGGAGATTATCATAATTCTTATCTGTTCAGTTGTGGTTCTATATAGGGGATTTTTATTACATGGTTTCTTATATCACTTTGTTATTTTTTCTAACAGTGCCATCCAGGATTATTGATTTTTTTATTCTATCTTTATGGTGAACTTCTACATTTTTCTTCTCTACTTTTTGGTCTAGTGGGTCATTTTAAAATTGTCAAGGTGATATTGAGAAGTTTATTGTAAAGTTAAAAATGTTTTTTTTCTTTTTGGATAATAATTCATAATAAATTTTGAAAAAAATAATAATAGTAATTTTTAAGATTTTTATGAAATTATAAGAGGGTTTGTTTGGGCGTTCAAATCTTACCAAACTAATTTATATAAAAAGTTAGGTTTTCATTTTCATGAAAAAGGGAATGATGTTGGGTATTGCATAAATTTAATTAATATTTGAAATATTTATTTCCAATTTAATTTTAAAAATATAATTTATGGATGGTTTTATACAATGAACTACGTGATATATTATTAGTCTTTTTATCCCAAACCCTGCATGTGCACACATGTATGTGATTATACATCAATTACGTATTATACAGGTTCAATGATTCTATTTGGTTTTTGTATCATTCTATTGTGTTGATAATGGTGTGTTGGGATGTGATGGGAAATTGTGAGTATCATGAATGTACTCTGGCAGTTTGGTTTGATTTTTGTTTTTATTTTGGTTATCTATGTATCAACCACAAAAGTATTTCTTTATTTGTCTTCATTTTATTTTATTTTTTCTCATTCTGTATTTGTTTATCACTGTTGTGATGTTTTGAAACATTTGGATTAGTGATTTATTCTGTTTTAACTTAATTATGTTGTGTGGATGTAAATGTATGGATGGTCCATTCTATAATTTTAGTAAAATATATATTATTTATTAACTCTAATTTTAGATAAAAGTCATTACCAATGGTGTTTATATATATTCTTATGTACTGTCTACCATCACATAGGGATTCAGAATTCCAGTTGGTTCAGGTGAGGAGCTAGGTTAGGTGACTTGTCCGATCATCCCAATATTATTCCTTACAAATGTTATTAGATCCTAGGATCATGGTAAGGATAATGATTCTTGAGGAATATATATTTTAATTTATATTATGGAATGGTGTTATGTAAATATGGATTATAGAGCTCTAGTGGTAGCTACAGGGAGAGTCTCACAAACTATTTCCTTTTCAGAACCTCAAGCTTCCATGTGTAGTTGGGATTAAGTATTTTATTTTTATGTAGTTATTTATTAATGGATGATTTTTGATATAAAATGATGATATTTGTATTCTATATGGGTTTAATAGTTTATTTTAAGAGTCTCGTTTAAATTTGGTAGATAGGGATGTTGAAATAGCATCACATGGATAGTAGGCATGGTTTTTAAAACCATATGATTCCCATGAATATGTTTTTGAAATCATCACAGATTATATCGCATGATTGAAACACATATTTAAAAACCTCATTCCCAAGCCTTTTATATCTCTACATCAATCATCGAGTTTTTTTCTTTGATCCCTTTAGATTCTTGACTACCTCTATAGTGATTTCTACATTTTAGTGATAGAAACATGAGGATTTTTATAATATTTTGAGTTCTTGGTGGAGGTTTTTTCTTTATTTCAGTATTATATTTTTATATTCCATACATGTGTTCGATTTTTCGATTTCCCAATTGAGTAAAAATGGGAATTTAATAAATCACTGATTTTAAAAAACTAGTTTTAGAGTGTTGTTATGAAAAGGATCTCAACATATTTTATAAGTTTTTTTATAAAAAGGATAATCTTATTATGGTAATTAAATATAAAATTAAATGAAATTTTATTTTATTTTATCTTTTTTAAATTTAATAATGGGACAATTGGAATTTAAAATAATAATGGAGTTTTAAAATGAATTCAAAATGTTAATAAATTTATGAAATGGTTTTGTTAAGTTTTAATTTTATGGGGTTAGTTTTACCAAGGTTCATTTTTAATGATTAAATTGGTTTTATCAATCATGTAACTTGGTGAAAATGGGTTATAATTCCTTTATTAGGATGTAAATGATTTTAAAAATAATAATTTTTGGGGTGGTAATTCATTTTTCTATTTTGAAAATATTATATCTTTGGATTTTTCTCTTTAGTATTGTTGGGACTATTATTTATTTATCTTGAATAACCCTTATGAGTTCATGTCTTTTCATATTTTATTATTCCTCCAAGAATTTTAAAGAAGGAAAGTGTCTTTTATTTGAGTTAAAATAATATGATAAACACCGCATTGCTTGTTTAAGTTCCTATATTGTTTCTTGTTGAGGACTAGTTGTGGTTGTTTTGAATGAATTATTTGGGTTGTTAAGGTTTTGGTGGATTATTTTATGGTCCTAATGTGATCGTTTTATTTTGGGCTTTTTTAGATGGTCTTGGGGTGTCTCCTTCAGATTTTACATGCATCATCCTTATAATGGTTGGTTGTGGAAAGTGGACGAGGTTATACTTTTTTGTGGTTCCTTTAAATTATATTTTTTTATTTTCACCACTTTATAAGAATTATAATCAAATGTTATACTCTAATGGGCCTCCATACTTTAGGGTATCCATACTTTTTGAGCTACAAATTCCAATGATGCTATGTGGTTTGAGTTTTAGGGTTTTGATTCTATTGTTTAAGGATTTTGAGATATATGTTTTGGGATGGTGGGTAATGATATATTGTTTCTATAATAAACCACACAAGTGACCATAAAATTTCATGACCTAAATAATATATTTCATGAAAATACATTCTCATTATATTTTAGGTCTGCAGTTTTAGAGAATTAGGACACAATATTAATTAAAAAAGCTTATGTCTTTTTAACTAATTTATTTTTTACACTATATAAGAAACTTATTAATCCATAAAAATTATTAAACATATCCCCTAAATTATTCACATAATATATTATTCTATACATTATATAATTTTCTTATATTAATTACCATGGTAAGACACAAACAAAAGAAAGGGTGAGCTCATATTCTCATTAAGGGTAAACTTAAAAAAGAACAATGAAATATCATAATTAAATATAATATGACCATATGGGTATAATCAAGATACATAATAAAATTCATACCCAAAAAATAATAGATAATAAATAATGAAATAAGGTTTGGAATAATATAATAAATGAATCAAAAGATTGTGGAAACATGAGCCAATAATCATGATCCATAAGATATTAATACCATAATGATAATAAGCATAAAATTGTGTAACATATTTAATCCATGTTAAAAAAAATAAAAAGGGAAAACCTTAATTTCTCGAGTTATACCAATAGTTACCACACTTTCAAGAAAATAAAATTTACTTGATAATATTTTTTCTCATGAGATATCCACTTTTAAAAAATAAATCTTCTTTTGATATAAGACACCACCCATCATTCATCCATATATACTTATGCTATAAGAAATAAATCATTCATAATATCATAAAGAATCCATGGAAGGAAAATGTTTTTTCATATCAAAATAATAGGGAAACCATTAAAAGAATATGGGTTTCATTCATCACATGAAAATTACCCATGGATGAAAATGGATTAAATATCCCTTTCATATGGATTCACATAATTAAATAATCAACATGATAATCCAAATAAAAATAAATGTGTATCCAAATATATTTAGTAAAATTCTAGGTAAGTACCCTTAAATCAAACTAATTCTTGGGATATTGACACTATATAGATTAATGGTATATGGTTAAGTCAATAATAACTCCAATAAAATGATGAATGGCATCTTGGTTAACAATCTTCAATAAAATAAAGGAAATGTAGATTGTTCACAATGGAGAGGTATTTGAATAAATGTTATGCATTTTAACTATAGATTATTATAAAGGAAATGGAATTTATAGAAGATATCATTGATAGAAAATATAATTGAATAATAAATCTATAGAGAGAAGGTGGATGGTAATGTTTGAAGAATATAATTGATAAAATAAATAACGACATAGATGAAGAACACCATTTAGTATTTTTAGTCAAAGCATTTTTGAAATAAGAAATATCTTTCATATTTCTAAAGTAATTTAAAAAATATATATTATAACAAAAAGAGAAAATAATTTATTTTATAAAACATTAACATGTGGGGAGAAAGTTTCATAAAAAATTAAATTTTTAATGAAATATTGGTTAACCCATAATAAAAAAAATTATATTTTAGAAAATATTTTTGAAATTATCACAAAAATATGAAGTTATAGATCCTTTCAAAAGTGATCTTCAAAAAGTATAAGTGAAATATTTAGAAAAAATTTACTTTTTAAGAAATAAATATCAATAATTGGCCCTTGAAAATACATAAATGTTATCAAAATAAATTTTTTGTGGAAGATAAAACATTTGATTTGAAAGCACTGAAAACGTTATAAAATATTTTGAAATATATTTGTTTGAAACCCACATTATAATAAGAGTAAAAACATCCCTTTAATAAGAGGATAATTTAAATATAGAGGTTATATAATATGACCCGTAATTATGTTCCCAATTATAAAGGATAAAATTAGTGGTAAAGGAAAATATAGACAAGGAGAGAAAATTTCATTAAAGGGGATGAGATTTATTCTACAAAATTATATACATTTAAAAAATAACTATTATCAAGATAAAGTATTTGAATTATAAGATAATTTACCACTATATAAAAATATAAGGTTACATTAAATAATATATTAGTGTGGATGAAACCAATATTGTGAGAAAAAAGTTTTAGAAGAAATATTTCAACTCGATGAATGGAGTTGAGTTAAAAAAAATTCAAGAAAATGGAAACATAAGAATAAAAAAACAATAGGAATACCCTGAAATTGGCATTAAAATATCCTGAAATTAAATATATTAATTATAACTAAAGTCTTTTTGGAATTTCATTCATCATATAAATAAAATTATGGTGTGAAATATCCCACATGTCTCATAGATATGAAAATGAGACTAAGAAACCATTACAACCATAGAAACAATCGAGTTAAAAACCCTTAAAGTATTTGATTTAAAATAAAACAACTAATACCACTAACAATGAGAGGATAATGATACAAAATATTATAAATTCAATATATAAACCATTACAAACAAAAAAAAATGTTGTACAAAATGAAATATGTCTAAAGGAGTAAAAATTGGAGACATGAAACCCATACAACTTTGGTGTCCACTAAATCAAAATCCATTACAGAAAGAACATGATATCGATATTCATAACCCATGAATTACATGAATATTGTAAAAAAAATTAGTCATTAGTTGTTAAAAACACCATAATAACAATATCATGGCACACAAAATTAAAAAGGTCTCCAGAAATTAAATTTGAGATAAAGAACCCCTTACCTTGATCTTTCCATTCATGAACGTGCTCTAAAATCCTATATAATAAACATAACCATCTCACTAACAATAATTTATAAATATATTCATACCTAACACTATTTATAATTTTTAATTATATTCCTTATTTACATGTATATTTATTATTTTTTACCTATTTTCACATATTAGGTGTTTATAATTTCCACCGTTTGTAGTAGCTTTATAGGAGTGATGTCAGTTTTCATTATTCCTCCAAATTTCATCTTTAAAAGTTAATAAAAGTTACTATAAGATATTAAATATAATGATTTATGAATTTATAATTTCCTTTTATGAAATTTTCTCTCTTTTTTTAGTGATGAATTAGACAATAAGTGTAATTTTTTGATTTCTATAACATACAAAATGTATTTTCTTAATTGCTGAGGTAAATATTGATGTATCCTTTGGAGAACGAAAAATAATTATTTGAATATTTCTTTTAAATTATAACATTAATTGGGTTTTCATTTTCATTTATGATATAATTTCATAGTATTATTCAAGTAGATGGACAAACCAATGCAAACATGAATATGCCTTGATTAATGGATGATTATGAGGTGAATCTGTTGAAGTATAATTATACTAGTATAAAAAAATTAAATTTAGTTTTAATTAGTTAGATATAATATAATTATAAATAATTATGTTATTAAGTTATGGATATGAAATAGTAACATAGTATGAATAATTTTTTTCCCTTCTTTGTTCACTTTTTTAAGATGGTTAGTTTTATAAGGATTTGTTTTCTTTCATATAATTAATAGGTAGTTAAATTTGTTTAAATTGAAACTTATTCAAATATTTAAAATTTTATTTATACTTTAAAATTTTTCATTTAAAACCCATTAAATTAGGTAAGGAAAATAATATTGATCAATGGAGGTGATAGTCCCAACAAACACATCAATGATGATTGGTTTTCATAGAACACAAGAGAGGATTAATATGTTTTATCATATTAGATTATTAAATAAGTTATAAATATTATAATTATAAATTAAATCTTTTTTTTAATATCCATGTTAGGTGGTGACGGAAAATGAACATGTTACATCATGGAGGCAGCAGTCTGCACAAACACATATTTCACATTTTTGTTTTTCATAATATAAAAGGGGAAAGATAGTTAAAGAACATAAAATAATTTTAATAAAATATTAGTAAAATGATGATAATTATTTTAAAATTTTTATATGGTGTAATGTACTTTTTTTAATAATAAGTACACATAACGAAATAAAAACCCAAAAATGAGTGGTTGTAAATTTATACCTCACTACTTGGTTAATCTTTTTTTTGAAACTGTTTATAACTTTGAGGAGAGGTATTTTGAGAATAAAATAACCTATTTGATTTCTATATGAGTTTTAATGAGATGTTTATGTAAATTTTGGGACCAACATCGTGGGATATGGTGTGAGGGGGTGTGAATATAGTAGATTCCCTTTTAAATGTGAAAAGGATGACATTGTTATGAATTCCCATAACTTTTTATTAAGGAGAAGTCACTCTCAAGGAAATTTGATCAAAAATTGAGCAATAATGGATAGTGTAAAATATAATTTCTATAAAGGATTCAACCACCCATTCTAAAAATATTTTTAAATCATTTTTTAGGTTATTTAATCTTCGATGTCAACATTTACCATTTTAACATTTATAGTCATAACTAGTTTTTCCCTAAGTAAATTATCTTTTATGTCTAAAAATAAAAGTCCTTCTTTTATAATTTGAGCGAAATTATTCAGAATTTAAAATATATTTTATTTCAATCAATTTCTAATACTGATTAAAATTAATATTAAAATAATATGTTTATAATGTATTAGAAATAATTTAATGATAAATATATTACTTAATTTCAATAACATTAAATATAGGTTTGTAAAATCGAATCAATTTTTAAATATTTATAATATATCTCATAAAATGAATATTTTTTCATCACATGGGTTTTATAATTTTACATATCTTTATTATAAACAAAAAATTCGATAAAGGGTGTGCTATTTGTAAAAACAATTTATTAGACTATTCAGGTAAAAATCAATTTTTTAGAAAAATATATATAATTAATCTTAATATAATATTAAATTATAAATCCAAAAAAGAAGTAATTTTTTCAAATTAAAATCCAAAAATTTAGAAATGATCTTTTAATTTTAAATATAATCAAATTTTAATTCATAAAAAAATAATGTTTTTATAATTCAGGTGTTTTTAATCTTAGTTCATTTAGATTTAAAAAAAATACTAATACATTAGATAATAAATATGTATATTACCTATTATAAAAAACTTTTAACTCTGAACAATTTAATTCATTAAGGTATTAGGTTCCTAAGAATGTGTAGACCACTGTTAAAGGGGATGAATCGGTGATGATATTTTATATTTACATTTATATTGAAATTAACCCAGGTAACTTGTCAAGGTTTTAATACATTAAAATTTAAAATTCAAAATCACTTGTATAGAAAGTTAAATAAATAAATCAGTGCAAATAAGTTTTTATTCAGTTCCAATGTGGGTACCTAATCCTTGTTGTTTCGACTCAATCGAACCATTGATATCCACTATATAATGAAGTGAATGAAAAAATCCAACTCTCGTTACGCTCCTTCTATGTATTGATAGAAAATTTTATTTGATCCCATGAGTTAAAATGTTTTCATATAATTTTAGCCAATTAAATATTACAACTTGAAAGGTTCTCACAAAAATTGTTCCCAAATTTTCAATTTGTGGGTAACTCTATATCTAGTATGCCTATTCCCAGTGTTCCTCGTTTTCATTCAAGTATACCTCCCTCTAATAAACCTAATTTCATTGCACTATATGTAATGCACATCAGCCTAGTTTTTATGTGCGGTATGAGCTGCTTGATATTCTATGTCTAGAACCTCTTATTTAACAAAGATAATTATTAGTCAGTAACTCACATTATAAAACTATAATAAATTCCACTCTCTATAAATAGAAGAAAACATTGTTCAACAAGCCTACAACGCTTTATATAGTCTTACTTCCTATAAAATCAATGATCAATATTGGGTTCTAATTTCAAATTCCAATCTCAACTCAAACTTTGTTTAACTACCTTAAATGCCTCTAAAGATTCGGAGTTATTATTCTTCATCAATGATTCATCAAATCTCAATTTCAATAACATCTTTAAATATTACTTAAATTTTCACAAGATTTATGGATTTGGAAATAAAATATTAACATCATCACCATAATTTAATTTACAAATTTTATTTAAAGTTACTCAAGTTTTTGATGATTTAAAAACTCTCATGATTCTTTGTTTGATATTATTGACAATATTTCCTCCATCATGAACTTCTTCACCACTTCTATATTTGATTTTATTCATCATACAATCATTTCATTGTAAAATAATTATTTATTCATATGATTGATTTTGAATTTATTAATACTATAACTTCAAAACTCTCTATCTCATGAAATATCATTTCCCAGTCTAATACTTGTCTATTTGAGGATCCCTTGGAAGTCTGTATGGTCAAAATTCTATAATCGTTTTTCTGATATAAATGGATTTCACTATTAGATAATTGTCTTCCCTATGATCCCTTGTAATTCTATCCAATGAAACTTCATAAAATGTTCTTAGAAAATAAATTTATTAATCTATTTGGTATAATATTGATATTTACTTCATATTACCGTCTTTCTCTGATCATCTTTATTTGTTAGACTCACTTAGGAGACTTCCTCAAAACATCTGGTAGAATTTATATTTCTTTATCTGTTATAACTTTGCAAAAGTATATCCAATAAAATTCAGAGTCTTATTATTCTTTTCGATTAACAAATTATGTGTTTGATAATTTAATAAAAATTGTAAACTTTTTTTCCAACAATATTTATATAATTCACCATTATATGATCACATTAGAGAACATACTTTATACAACTACAACTTCATGACTTTATAACTTCAAAAAAATTCATGTTTGTAACTACATCAGTTCATAACATCAATTGTGTAAATACTATATCTTTTTGAAAACATGATCTTAAACCATGTAAACCTTGGAGTAATCATGATGTTATAATTGTTGTGGAAAAAATAAGCACCATATGACATAGTAATATATGTAACTCAAAATCATTCTGATAAGTAGAAACCCAAATTAATCTAAAACACAAAAAAAATCACAAGAAATATATTGATAATAAATATAATAATCATATTTAAATAAACCAATAGTATCTTCAATCTCCACCTTTTTAATTACTAGTAACATTATCAAAAACTATTTTCTCAAATCTCATAAAACTACATCCTTTCTCATAGAATGTCCCACAACTACACCACTATAAATAGTATTTCTGAATGAAATTATATTTTCCATTTAAACCAATTTTTTTAGGTAATTTTGTAAAATTTATATACCCCTAAGAATCCTCTGAAATCTATATTGAATTTTAATATTTCAAGATTAATTATTTATGAACATAAATAACTTCTATATAACGAATGGTATTATTTTATTTAGGTCATTAATTGTCCTTATAATTTACAAGAAACCACTCCTATTTTGCATAAACCATGGGAAAACCAATGGAATGTTTTTTGTTTTTTATTATTTTATCAAATAGTTTCAAGAACCTATGTTTAGAAATTTATAATGAATTCTTTTCTCTTTTTCTATAAAATACCCTACCAACCCCCCCCCCCCCCGTTCCACTTCAATAAAAACATTTTGATCATCAATTTATTCTACATTTCCAACATTAAAGTCCTCCCAATGTGTTCCCAAGGTCTCAATCTGCTCCTCCAAATCATTCTTAAGTTCCATCTCAAGGTAAGGGATCCTCTCCTCTACCTTATTATATTCAGTACTCAATTTTTACAAAACATTTTGATTTCATATTTTTCATGTTATAAATGTGATTTTATAAATTTATTTAATGATACTTATGATCCCCCTCTAATTTTAGAACACATTTCACTATCATTAACCCCTTTTATGAACCTCTTTGTACACCCTATATTGTGCCAAAATTATCCCATTACTTTACATACCAAAATTTTAAATGTTGAATACCTATCCCCATTTCCACTAATGGTTATTCAAATAGATATAAATATTCTAAATTCATCAAGGAGTTAAATGTATTTATCCCAAACTCCATATTTATGGGATTAAAATTGATGAAATACATTCTAATGTTGTTTGATCAATGAGACACACAAATGAATGTACATGATATGTATGTGATGGGTTGGCCCAGAATTATATAACCCTCTAATTCATTGGGTGATGTTTTTATATCATGATATAACATGTATGGTGAATGGGTGGTTTTCTTAATCACATTATTTTATAATTTATTGGTGGTTATCCTTGAAATATTCTTATCATGACATGTTTTTATGGAGATTTAATATTATTATTTTGACTTCATGTGATCATCTTATATCATGATTCGATGTTCATATTTATGATTATCACCCCATTTATGTCACCATGATAGGCGTCTTGACTAACATGTATTACTTTTATCATATTTATTATTACATTACTGGGCTTTATTGCTCATCCCTTTCTTATGTATGTCCCCAGGCCATCAGAGGTAGTATTAAATGATCAATGGATATTAAGGGTATATTGTTCGGTTTTTTAATAATTTTTGTAAACCCAAGTCTTAGGTTATTATACTATTTTTCAATTTTCTAAAAGAAACGATGGCTCTTAATCATCTGGTATTTTATTTTTGTACATTTATGCATTAAATTTTGAATTGAGGTGTATTAAAAGATGGGTTTTCATAGATGGTATTAAAGGAATATTTAGTTAATTTTAGTTATTACGATTAAAAAGAATTATTGAAAGCCTTATTGATAAGACTAAACATAGGATAACATACCCAAATTATGGTAAAGTATCGATTAATTGGTTTACAAGTAAAAAATACCTCTCTGGATACTAAAAGTGGATGTGGATCTAGTACAGTGGTATCAAGGGTAATAACCCCAGAAGGGCGCATTGGACATTGAATTAATCGTCTCCTAGTACACAAAAAAAATCCCTCTCTTTACACTTGGTTTGAAACTCTCAAGGGATATACTTTGTTAAATTAACAATATTCATATAATACATTATGAAATTAACAGAAATGAACATTATATTTAATGTTAAGAAACATATCATGGATAATCTATATTGAAACCTATAACTTCATAGGTTAAGGACTAAATTTCATTATGAATTATCCTTTTAATTTTCATAGTTTCCCTTTTATATATTTAATAGTTTAAAAACTCTCATTCCTAATTTTTACATTATTCTAGTCAATGGATGTAAATAAGAGTAATCAAGTCAACAACCAATATGAGTAGAAATGTGATGACTTCCAAAATGTGATTTCTAGCACAATGGGAGTTGAAATTAAGAACATCATAATTATAGTTTCAAAATTATCTTATGTTTTGAATAGAAACATGAATCATAGGGGAAAACCTCACCCCCTTGAGAAAAATAAAGTTTTAATTAAGACCGTTATAAAACAAAGGCCTCCAATATTTAGTGGATATTCTGATCCCATAATCATGGAATAATGGATTAACTCCCTTTAAAAGTATTTCTCCATCCTTCATTAATTTAATAAAAATAAGTTCATAATGGATGTTTATTATATGTAAAGGGAAGCTGGACAATAGTATATGTTGACCAAAAATATGAATCCCAATAAATATATCAATGTGATTGAGTGGAATGAAATCTAGAAAAAAACTGATACATGTTTCCCCGAAACTCTTCGTATTAAAATTTACAGGGATTTCCTTGGCCTCAAGAAAATTGATGATGAATTCATCAGGGCCTATGAAAAAAACAATAAAATAAATTCATGGTATACCTTAGGATTTTTCATCACTCTGATAAGAAAATTTGATTTCTTATTTGTTGGATAAATCATATTTTATAAAAATATTTGAATATTCCGGACTTTGAGAGCTATAAAGAAATTATCTGATGTTCCCTCAAAGTCAAAATGGAGATCAATGAATCTCAAGGGTCTCATGGGTCTAGACATAGGAAACTGAGAATATATTTTTATTATGGTGGTGTGAAGGATAAATATAATTAGTGGGAATAAATTTTAATTCCCTACTTATCAAGAGTGTGGTAAGAAGCATCCCATTAATGTATAAGAGGGTATAAGAAAATGATCTAGCTATGGGAATGAAGGTTACCTAGATAATTAGTGTCAATGGGAGAAACCAACCAATTTATGGAAGAAATAAATTATCTAGTCAACCCTAATCTTATTTTACAATGATTCAACATCAAGGAATAATGAAATATGGTAATCAATTTTCTAAGACAAGGGTTTTCTATGATAATAGATTAAGATAACCTCTATTCCCTAGAGATAAAGGCTGAGTTTATTCCATCACAATTGCTAAGGTGGATCCAAACAATTATGTAGTGATAGGTATACAAGTTTTTTCATTTAGGGATAGTGAACAAACTATTTGATTATGGTTCTATGCATTTTTTCATATCACAAAATCTTAGTATAACTATTCAAACACCGCCTAAAAACATGGAACTTGAATTATTTATGGTGAAGTAAAATATGTCAATTATTTCATAGAAATCATATAACTCATCCCCTATACAAAAATTATCCTTAATTTCCAAGAAAACCATATGATTTCCCATTATAATAATTTGATACTATTATGGGCAAGAATTGGCTTTCCTTGTTTAAATCTAACATAAATTTATGAGGGAAGGAAATAAACCTCTCCATCAAAAATTATTCTATGATTATACAAATTCAAGGAAGATGGTGAATCTTGTTTTGTATCATCATCTCCATCGCGGATATTATTTCCTCATGATAAAATTTATCTTTCTCAATGATTGAGAATACTAAAAATATATCCCTTGATGATGTTTTCATTATAAGGGAATTAACTTATATGATTCCCAAATAATTTCCTTATATTCCTTCTAGCCAGAGTTTCAGTTCTCAATCGAGCTAATACCTAGGGATTTATCAATGATACAATACATCATATAGAATGGACACTACTGAACTTGATGTTCTGAAGATGAAACTATAATAAAATATAGATAAAGGGTTTATACACCCAAGTGTTTCATAATGGGGTTCACTGGTCCTCTTTTTTTTTAAAAAGATAGTCAATGTTCCTTTTCATTTATTATCATCATCTCAACAAGGTCACAATAAATAAATAGTATCCACTACCATTGATATATGACTTGTTCTATTAACTATTTAGAGTCCCATACTTTTAAAATGTGGATCTTCAGTTGATATATTATCAAGTAAAGGGGAAGAATGAGAATATCCCCAAGAATAATTTTCTAACAATGTATGGGAACTACTAATTTATAGTGATGCCATTTGGACTCATCAATGCTCTAACTATATTTATTTACATGATGAATAGAGTCTTTGAGGACTACTTGGAAAAACAAATTGGTAGTACTTATAGATTATATTCTTATATACTCTAAAAGAAAGGGGTAACATGAGGAGAATTTGAACGATGTATTAATGAATTGAAAAAAAATATTATAGAAAAATTATAGAAAATAAGATTTTTATGGGGAATTTAAAATTATTGGGGTATGTTATCACTAAATAAGGTAAATATATGGATCCTTAAAAATTGAGGTAATTAAATCATGCACTGGAGCAGTATATTTGATATAAATCCTTAGTTTCCATGGATTAACTGGGTGTTATCACTGATTTGTGTGAAACTTCCCATGATTTTCAATACCACTAACCAAGATAACTCAAAAGGGATTCAACTTTTATGGAATGATTTTTGTGAGTAGATATTTTAATATTTAAATTAGAGTCTAATTAATAAAACTATGATCACATTACCCACTAGTAGGTAAGGGATTTTTATCCAATGAGATGCATATAAAAAGTTCTTGGTTTGTGTACTCATTCATGATGACAAAGTGATATCCTATGCCTCCAACAAATTAAAGATCCATGAGTAGAACTACTCAACTCTTGACCTGTAATTGGCTATAGTGGTCATCACATTAAATATTCAGTGGTGTTAGATTATACATGCACCTCGTTATTTTAATGATCCCAAATCATGTTTACAATATTATTAATGAACGTCATGTTCTCTATTATTAAATTTGTTTATGTACCAACTTTAAAAATTGGCTAAGTATGGAGCTTTCCCTGGATACCTACCATATGATTACAATCTAATGACTATGAAGGTCAAGTGACCATGTTTTATTGATAGTCGGAACAAACTACCTACCATGTTCCAATTTTGTCTATCTAGAATATATTTTGCATTTATATTCAAGTAACCACAAGTGTAATGATCCTACCACATGAATAAAACAATATTTCATGTGATCTAGTGAAGTGACAACATGAAAAAATATAATTACCATGAAAAGGAAAGAATTTTTTTTAAGTAATATGCTGACTGCATGGGTTATTATAGTAACATCAAGGAGAGTAATACATACTTCAAGAAAAATTCTAGTGACCCTGAGATGGAAGTACCTACCATTAGAAGAAAATTACTGACTGGATGAAGCAATGTACCTACCACATGAAGAAGATGACTTATCAAATGACGATATGTACTAACACTATGAAGGAATGAATATTTTGTGCATAGTTATCATTAAAACTGAACATGCGTAGTTTTCTTGCCCAATTTTTATGCCTAGTTGGTGGGCCAAAGTAACCATTACTAGGTAAAGAACAACATACCATTTCTATCTTATGCAGTAAAGGATTTTCAAATATCCAATGACGATGTTTTAGAGCGCATTAATTATGGATCCACCACATTCTAGAATGTAAAGTACAAGGTTTAAAGAATACATATCCAAAATTTTCTAGTTTAATAAAAATACATTTTTAATGATTGATGATCTCTCACATGATAATAGATGGTTATAACATCTTGATATATTCTGTTTTGTTGGATAGAAAAAACACAATGCTTCCACAATACTCTTTTTTTCATCACATCCAATGTAATGTTAGTTGTATCTTTTCAAAGATAAATTCATAGACTTATAAACAAGCAAAGATGATCATGTTTAGTTGTACCTAATATCAACATATCTCATCTCTTAATATTTTTGGTTTAAGATTAAATCTTTAGTTTTGTTTTATTATACTCTGTTTATCTATAAAATAGACTTCTGTAGGAAACTAGATAGTTCTTAACATTCTCTTCCAATTTATTTACATCCTTAATCCCACTTATAACAATACAATTTGTCATGTATTACCTTGACCACTTATCCTCCCATGTATAATTGTGGAATAGTCTCAATTCCTAGATAGACTTCTGAGTAATTGTGTAAAACCCAATCCAAGTTCTATAACATTTTAATTAACAAGAAATTTATTGGAAGCTATTGATTTTAAAGTAGAGGAGATTAGATCTTGGCTTAAGGTTGAACCCCTTTATTTATTCCACTATGTTATTTATTGTTTTTTTAATCATTTAAAAAAACTAAATTATAACTATTTTAAAACTAAAATTAAAAAAATGTTCTTTGATAGTTGGATTTCAGATGTGTTTTATATACAATGTCTGATTCAAGTAAATTAGTTTCAAAATTCAATGTATTTTCATAAATAATTTGACTGAGGTATGATCATTATTTTGAGACCCTTTTTTAAAAGATCAAATTTCATAACTCTACTATTTTAGTTAGATATTCATTCTTTTAAATTGGTGGACTTAAGTTTAAATTTTTTAATGAAAATTTTAATTTGAAACCGAATTCACCCTATCCCCCTATTGAGTTTTCTAGTAAGACTAATATTTGGTATCATATATTCTATAAAATATATTTTCACGGTGATATAGTTTTATCAAAATATTTCAATTTCTATTAGTTATAAATTAATACCTTTATGGGTAGTAATAATCTTGAAGAATATTACCTTAACTAGCATCTTTATATTAATGGACCAATTGTTATCAATAGATGTTCATGATGAAAATCTATATAGAGATCCAGAGATTTTATATTTGGACTGAAATAGTAGACAAATATGAAATACCTAACACTCAAAAAAAGACATCGGATGCTATTGTAAAAAAATTAATTTGATACAAACTATAAAGAAATAAATTCTTTATATTGTTATATAGGAAATATGAATTTAATAAAATATCATAGTGTTCTACTACTTTTCAAATATGGTATAAACTGGTTGTTTCTCATAATAGAACCTCAAATATTATAGAAACTTTCTTAAATAATTGTACTATTAAAAATGATACATTTAGGATGAATCTTGAAGAATCCATTATGAATATGTATAATATATTTAATAAAATATTTAACACCAGGAATTTACATGGAGTATTAATTGAAAATAATGATCATGTGATGTGACATCTGAGATGACTACCTAATAAATAGAGAGAGACCTTAGTTTCCATCAAATAATCCTATGATATCAATAATTTAATAGTAAAATAGCTTATTGTAAGTCTTAAGATATGTGAGGGGGAATAATGAGTAAATAAATTATAGTATTATAATCTTATTAGGAAGTCAGTATCCTTCAATATTTCTTAGCCAAATCTAAAAAAAGACCATAGATGATAGTTCCAGGCATGATGAATCATTCTCAAATATTGATAAGAAAATGGCTCACCAAGATAGATGTTTAAAAGGTATTACAAGAATAATATACTCTTAAAGAAATAAAATTATATAGGTAAGTATGAAAATATAGTAAATTGTGGGATATAGTTGAAAAAGGGATGATTCTACCAACAATGTAACCTTTTATGAGTGTAATAGGAAAGTAAATGTCAAGGATGACTATATCAAGACTAAATATAAGAAACTATATATGTAAAAAAGATGAAAAAAAATATTTAAAATGATATTAAATCCACTTAGATTTTCTACGAGTGTAGTTCAAATGGAATTGACTTGGGTAGCTAATGAAAAAAATGATAGGTTTAACATGTGTTTCATGAAAAACTCATCTGAGGTATCAATTATTTTTCCAGTACCTCTTAAACATACTTATAATATTTCTTTGAATTAAAAAAAGATGAATAAAATGAGTCTTCTAAGGATATAGTTTTAATACTATAACATTTAGGAATAGATATTTAATGAACTGAATGATAAATACAAAAGTGTAAATAAGAAACATGATTTAACTATTCATTTTAAATAAAAAATTTCTATAGAAAAACAAAATAATTCTCAATTATTAAATTAAGAAAATAAAACTAAAAATTATAAAGAGAAAATAAAATATGATATTGAAAAATTTGATAATGGTATAAAAACTCTAACATATATTATTGGTAAAAAACACTCCTAAATTCACAACTAGAACTGGTTATCATCATGGACAGAGGAAGATATATAAGAACAAATTTATTCCTAGTTATAGTTATGATAGTTTTTAAAATAATTCATATTATTATATATACCTAAAAATGTTTTTATTTCTAAAATCATAACATATAATTATGTAAAACTAGTAAAAATTTGCAGATTCATAAATCTCTTTTTACTAATATTTCTAGATCCAAAGAAATATTGGAAGCAAAATAATTTATTATAGGATTTTTTTTGTTGGAAACCTACTTGGAGAGTATTGATCATCATATATGTCATCGGTATAGTGTTTTTTCTAAACACATGACTGGGTGCTACTCATGTTTAAATAACCTTATCAAATTTTATAGTGGAAATTTCACTTTGGGTGATAATTCCAAAAGAAAATAAATTGGACTTAGTGAAATCGGTAACTCTAGTAATGTTTTAATTTCTAAATTTTTATCTATATATGGTTGGAAATATAAAATTCTTATATTCCAATAGTTATTTGATGATGTATCTCATGTTATGTTTGAAAATAATGATTGTAAAATTCGTGATTTCAATCATGATTTAGTTTTTACACCTTTGAAAATGACATTATTTATCTTTTTTATCAAAATTCAATATTTTATCAAAAGTCTTCTTTTTTAAGTGACTTTGACAAACAATATTAGATTAGGAATAGGATAATAGTCCATTTTAATATACATTCAATTATAAATATTACTAGGAATGGATTTGTTAAGGATATACCTAAACTATAATTCTCAATAGACAAAGTCTATAATCCCTATCAAAAGGAAAAGAAAGATAAAATATCCTTCAAACCAAAGCAATAAGTATTAAATTATCATCCCCAATAGTTAGTTAACATGGATTTGTATAGAACTTATGTAGTTTCAAGTTTCATGTGGAAATGTTTTGTTTATGTTATATTTGATGGTTATTCATGATACGAATGGGTTTTTTTCTTGATCATAAAATTGAAGATTCATCCTACTTATCAAAATATGATGAATCCATAGAGAAACATTGTGGGCTTAAAATAGAAACCCTAAGAAGTGACCTTGTTTGTGAGTTTGTAAATCCAAAATTTTAATCACTTTGTTCACAACAAGGATATAGTCACAAATTTTCTACTCCTAAGACTCCACAATAGAATATAGTAGTTGAAATAAGAAACCAAACTCTTCAAGAAATTTCTCTGACCATGATCAATGATTATAATTTACCTTTTATCATTTCAATAGAGGCTATGAAGATAAAATTTTATATTATAATTAAAGTTTTAATTATACCTCTTTTAAATAAAACCTCATATGAGTTATGAAATGGTAGAAAAAAAGTTAATTAATTTAGATTTTTTTATTATAATGTCTTCATAGTCAATAAAATGGATGATTTATACATGTTTGTATCCAACATTAATAAAGGAATTTTCTTTGGATATTCAACATATAGTAAATCATTATGGTAATTTAATATAAGGACCAATATTATAGAAGAATTTTTACTTCTAAAATTTGATGAAATAGGTCCACATGAACATATTACTCCCATAAAAATAATGAGGATGGCCTTCCCTACTTGGATATTAATTCCAAACCAATTCATATTTCTATTGAACATGCTATAGAAAATCACCTAGTTTTGAGGAAATATTTGAACCTAAACCAATAGAAGAAAATGAACTATCAAATACTTAAATCCCAAGAATTATTAGGACTCATAGACCACATACCTTAGATTTTTTTTGGGAGGCCTAGATAAGGTAGCTCAGACTAGATCTTAACTTAGAAACAAATTTCAACAATAATCCTTCTTGTAACATATTTAACCTAAGAACATCACAGAATAATTAGATTATGAATTTTGGGTAATAAAAATGAAAGACAAACTTAACCAGTTTGAATAGAATATAGCTTTGGAACTTATAGATACACTCAAGGAATTCCTAGACCTTTCTACTAATTGGGTATTTAAAAACAAGGTTGTTGAATTTGGAACTATAATTAGAAATAAATATATATTATTTCACAAGGTTATAATCTAGAAGAAGTTACAGACAATAAGTAAATATTAGTACCAATGTCTAGAATCGAAGATATCAGATTGATTCTTTCCTATGCAGCACATTTGAATTTCAAATTTTATAAATTGGATTCTAGGAGTGTATTCATAAATGGTTATATAATTGAGTATGTTTTTGTTGAATAACCCCAAGATTTAAAACCAAAATTTTCCAAATGATTTATTTAAATAAACTTACGATTTATATGGTATAGGATAGGAACCCAGAGTTTAGTATGATAGGATCGCCTATTTTTTATTGTTAAAGGATTTACTAATAGAACAGTTGATCCTAATTTATTTATTAAAATTATTTCATAGGTTATATTACTTGTAAAATTAATTTCTTATGATATTATCTTGAATTATTCAAGAAATTATTTTTATATTATATTTTTAAAAAATGATGAAAATTGAATTTTAAATGGGTTTGATGGGAGAGTTAAAACTCTTCCTTGATTTTGTTTTCAAAATAAGGAAGGAATTATTTTAAATTGATGTATGTTATTTAAGGATATTTTAAAATTCTTTTTTATGGGTATTAGTAAATAAAGGGATTCTCCTATGAGTACAAATTGTGAATTACATCCTCTTGAAACTGTGAAATGTGTTTATCAAACCACTTATATGGGTGTTATTGGAATTTTACTATAGTAAAATTCTATCTAACTCCATATTATGTTTAGTGTGTTCTTATGTACACATTTTCAATCAAATAAAAAATAATCACATTTTCCTTCTATAAAAATAATATTCAAATACCTCAAAAATACAATTAATCTATGAATACATTATTATTGAAGAAATAATTTTTGATTTATTCAGTTATTTAGATATATATTTTGGTGGCTGTAATTTAGATTGAAAAATAAATTTTGGAATATCACTTTTCTGGATAGTCTCTAGATTATTAGTGTTCTAAGAAATAGAATTACAATGCATTATATACTGCTAATGTTGATTTTATATCCATAGTTAGTTGGTGTTGATAAATTATGTGGATTAAACATACATTACTAGACTATGGGTATCAATTTCAACATGTCCCTAAAAACTATGTCAATAAGAGTGAAATAATTATCTTTTAAAACATGGCATCAAATTCACGAAAAATGAATAATGATATAAGACATCAATTTTTAGATACTATTTTTAAAACATGATATAACTCTTGAATTTATTAGCACTGGGTATTAGCTTTCTAATATATTTAAAAATCCTATGGATATTGAGTGAATCTATTATATTAGACATTAATTGGGTATGATAAACTATGTATAATTTTTGTCAATTTATTTTTATCCCTTATAGTTATTTAAATTCTTGTTATAATTTCTTAACTTCTCTTTATTGAGTTTTTCAAAAACCATTAAGTATAGTTCACAAATTCAGTATACCGAACATGGTTTTTTGATCATACAATTATTCTACCTTCCATTAACATTCGGTCATTTGATTAGTATACCTAAAAAAACACTTACTCACAAGGTCACTATACCTACCATGAAAACTTTAATCACACTATCACTTCTTACCTACTTTGAATGTTTTATTCATGTGGTTAATATCCATACTATAATTTCAAGGTCAGTATACTTACCATAACTTTGTTATCACAGATCCATGGTTTGTATACCAACATTGTCTATTTCATAATTATAATGTTTCATGACATTTTTTTGGTTCCATTTAACTTAGGTTTATTATTTTTTATCCCTAAATGGTTAATTTTAAAATTCAAATAAGAATTAAAATCAACCCACATCTATATCTAATAACCCATTTTCTTTTTTTATTCCTCATGTTCTACCTAAATCCTCCACCGTGAAACCTCTCTTCAAACATAAACATTATGGTTTCATTATTCTCTAATGAATATGAACCGTATATTTTCAAATTGAAACATAGAATGTTAAGAATAAAACCCATCATCAATGTTGTACCTCCTATCGAATATCCTCTTGTAAAGAAATCAAAGAAAATAAAATCTTTCATAAGTACTATATCTAAGATAAGAAGTCTACATCAAGTCAATTGAACTATCTATAATGAAAAATAATTCATTTTCAATGGATTAAATTGAGAAAGTTTCTATTCTATATTGTGATTCATAATTAGAGTTCATTAGATTGTGTTAAAGAGAATAGTATGCCATTTTACATAAGGTTTGTCAAATATTTTTAAGCACATTTAGAATTTATCCCTAGAGAGAAATGAGATTTCATAAGGATAGTGATAAATGGGTAACTACAGGAGTTTTATTAAAAAATTTGGGTGAAAATTTTGAAAGTCCCATATAAATTTGAATTCGAGGACTACCAAAGATATAATCAAATTAGTCATTATCATTTTTGAGTTTCAATGAGAAATGAAGAGATGACTGGGAATAGAACCCCATAAAGGACAACTGATATAGAGGTAAACAGTTAATTCATGATGTTAATAAGGTTTATACATTACATTAACTCTCTTAGAAAAGGTGACTTCAGTATCCCAAGTCATTATGATATTTTCTTCTTATATTTGATGAGAATGGGTTCAAGATAAATTTGTAATTTTATTTGAGGATGAATATAAATAAGTTGTATAAGAAATCCTCAAAATTTAATTATTTACCTTATCCCAAATTTACCTCAACCTTAATTGAATATAATGGTGTAGTACTTCAGGAGGATAAAATAATAACATCTTCAGGTGGTTTGAGCCTTTCCTAATGGATTTGGGAAAATGAAATTTAATTGAAATCCATGAAAAATAAAATTGGTGAATGATCAAGAAAAAATGTATGAGAGGTTTGATCTAGTTAAAATTCAAGTTAGTCCAAGTGATATAGGGGACCAAGTAATATACCATGTTTTTAAATAACATTAGCTTCGATAGAATATATAAAATGCAATACCGCGTCTAAAAAAAGCACAAAATATTATTATTCAAATATGACCATTATAACCTTGCCATTGAATTGGAGGGTATGAAAAGAAATAACCACAATATGAAATATATATGAATTTCATACTTAATAGAAATTTATTTATTAACTATTAAAAAATAAAAGTTCAATCATTTAGTAAAATCATTTTATTCTTCAATTATATGCTTGCATCAAAAATTATTTTTATTTCATTCTGCCATCAAATAATATTATTAATTTAGTCCATTTTGAGAAAATTTATTAATATAAATAAACATTCTTTTTGGAAATTAGAATATGAAAATATACATTGGGTTATTTTTTGGTATTTTTTTAAAAATTTTGGTTTTCCAATGAATATGATAAATATTCCTTTTTATTAAAATTTCTATTTTTTGTTTCAAGCATTTACAAAGATCCATTTTTTTTAAATGGATACAAGGTAAAATTAATTTTATTATATTTTTAATAATATCATTATATTTTTGTAATTAATTTTATAATTTAATTTTATATATAAACAATTTTTTACATAAAAATTCATTTTTCTAAAAAACTATTTTCTATCGCATTTTTTGTGTTTAAATTTAAATTAAATTCTTCTAAATCATTATTTCAAATCAAGAAAAATGGATTTCATATATTAAACCAGTGGGTCAATTTTTTTAATATTTTCCTTTTATTTTTGGACTATATAAATAGTAACCTTTTTAATTTTTGTTGTCATAGAAAAAGTTAAATTGCATATTAAGGGTTAAAAATAATATGATAAGAACTAGAAAATAATACTATTACTTGCCTTTAATTTATTGGATGATTATATTTCATCCATATTCAAAAAATATTCAATTTTATGACTTATGTTCTATTTTTATGTAGTTATGAAACTAATAATATATAATTTAAATAAAATTCAAAAAATTTGCACTCTTATATAAAATAAGTATAATATATTTAATATTAGAATAAAAAAGATATGTCTGTTTATAAATATTAATTTAAAAATAAAATTATATATATTCTTTAGGGTAATTAATATTTAAATTTTAGTGAATAAATAGTTAATTGAAATTATTACACAATGATGAAACATTAATAATTCTATTAATAGAGAAATAAAATAAATGTCTTTAAAAATATTAAAAGTGATATAATTTTAAAGTATTAATGAATCCAAACAAATTTATAGATATATATTACTTATCAGGGTAGTGTTAAAGGATTATATTTTAATAACCACTTTTTATTAATTCATTTAGATTCATATTAAATGAATAGTGTCAAAATGGTATTAATAAGTCTTTATAATAAATAATATTTTATTAAATGATTTAAATTTATTAAAACTATTAAGTTCATACAAAAGAATTTACATGGTTTAAAATATAAACCATGGCCCATTTTTTGGTTTTGTTATTTTATAGTAACATTATTAACCCTTAAACGGTAGAAGAATTTTGTATTATCATAATTGTTAAAATGATTGATAGGGGTTAAAACCAAATGATAATAGGTAAAAAACAGTATAAAATTGTTCAAATTTTATTTGGATAGATTATTTAAACTTATAATTGTACTATTTTCAAATTATAGAAATTTTTATTTTTTTAAAGATGAAATATAATTCATAATAATTTAATACTTTGAGAAATTCAAAGAACGCCCCTCCCCTCCCATGACACCTCTTCTCTTAATTCTTTACAGCAATTTGAATGATTTAGATCAAAAAAACACCTAAAAATATCTTACAAAAATTATTATATATCTTCAAGAGATTTTCATCATTCTAAAATACCTAATATAGGTCCGTTAAGAAGATATCTAAAGGAATTATACTGAAGAAGAGGTCATCCTCTTTACTGAATCATTCATGTCTATTTCTTCATCTACTTCCTATTAAAGTATTTTAACCATAATAAGAAAATAAATTCAGTATCATAAATATATTTATATGATATTATTATTATTTTAAAACCATATTATATCTCTTTTTCATCCTATGAAAATCAAAAACATCGCCCGTGCATATGTACGACTTAACGTCTCCACATAGTAGTGTAATCCACTTGTCATCATCACTTTATCGGGATGGTTATAAAGATGTAAATAATTTGAATAGATGATATTTATGAAAAATAAATGATTTCAAACTTTAATATCATATATACCATATTACCTTCTAATCTATTGTAAAATGATAATGTTGTGTGTGCCTATGTGTTAACTACCACCTCCATGATGCAATGTGATCTATTTTTCATTTATTATTTATGAGGGTGGTAATAAGGATAAAATAAATTAATTTATAATATATATATATATATATATGATATTATAACTATTTTGGAAATATATATTTTTATTCACTAATCCTTCTTTCCATCCATCCAAAATTCAAAACAGCGTTCATACGTACGTACGGCCTACCGTCTCCTTGAAAAGTGTAATTCATTTTTCTATCTTTATATTTTATGGATGAGTATAAATGTATATATATATATATATATATTGACTATATATAATAATTTTACCATGAATAATTTTTTTTAGATTATTTAACCATAATAAAACTATAAGGATCGAAACTACCAAATCAAAAGATACATGAAAAATGAAGCAATTAACACCCGAAATTATAATAGTAACAAAATATTGTTAAAGAAGGGTGATAAAATGTTATAAATGGATAATATATTATATTATCCATATGAATATTATTATTTTATTTTATTATAATAAATCAAAATTGATTATACATAAGGGTAAAACATGTTCAACTAAAGGGAAATGTGAGGTATTGGATTTCATCTAAATTTCCACTCTATTGAAACTTATTTAGAAATATACACCTATTTATTTTTATGATGTGTATAAAATTCTCATTTTAGATACTTAACATGAATATACATCTATTCATGATTATTTATGATTCAATTCAAGTCATACTTTCATTAGGTGCATTTAAAATAAAATTTGATCTTATTTCCCTTATTAATTAGGTATATTTTTCTTCGACATCCATTTTTTAAAAATTATTCTCTGAGAATAATTTTTATATAAAAAAATAATTTATAACGGAGATTTTATGTTATACTTAATTTTTTACATAGTATGATAGTAATCCTTCTAATTTATTTCTTAAAAGGATTTATTTTCTAAAAAATCCAAAAGGATGGTTTGTTAACTAATGTGGTGTTAACAAACTTTCCGACCACCATAAAAAAATTATACATTTTAGGTTTTTCTATAAGATTTTAATGGTTTTTGAACGGAAAATAGTGATGAAAAATTATTTTATAATTTTAATTTCTATTTTATTCTATTCTTTTAAATAATTCAATACTACTAATTAATATAATTTTCTGATAGCCATCTCTTGTCTCTTGATTAATCTATTAAACATTAACATTCTTTTGAAAAATTCACTATACTATGATAATTGGTCATTATATTTCCCTTAAATATCTATATTCTTTGTATCATGGATATTCTGATTTCCTGATCAATATACTATTTCTATATGCGGTTTTTTAATTTGAAGGTTATTTGAATGACTAAGGAATTAATCATAATCTATATTCAATACCCAATATATAAATTTTTGATATTTTGTATTATTCACTAATTAAAAAAATCATTTAATATATGATTAATTCATTAATAAAGAAGTGATAGGTGTGGCCAATATTTATATAGCCCCATAGTGCATCGATAGGTCTCATAAAGAAAAATTGGTTTTCCAAATTAAATATATCTTTACACATAGTTATAAACTGTATTGATGCAAGGTATTGATGATAAATATATCACGATGAATGGAATAATCAAGTCAAAAATAATGCATTAAATTTATTTAAAATTTAGTTATTATTATCCATGAGATTTATATTTTATCCATAGATGCTTTTCATAATCAAGTTATTGTTCAAATAGAATGTTTTTTCAGTTATGTTTTTACCATATAGATTATTATTTATTTATTTATTATAAATTTTGTTTTAAATAACTCTTACTGATCATTTGAGCTCACATTTACCTTTTTTTTGTTTCTACAGCTTATGAAAAATAAATCTTTGAATGAGTTTTATATATTTTGAATGTTTAATTTTATTATGTTTATATTTTATTCCCAATGTAAAATAGGTATCTTATATGTATATAGTTTTTTAATACTACTAAATTTATTTATCCTTTAGGATTATACTCTTTGAATATTTTCAAATGTAATAAATTAGACCCCAACTCTGGGTTACTGTAGTTGGGTTATTACAGTTGGTATTAAAGGAAATCTAGTAGAAACCTTGGGAAATATATTTTAAATGAACATATATAACATGAGAACTATGATTATCCATTATAGTATATGTGAAATTTTATAGGTTTTTTTCTTTTATGGATCAATATTCATGATTATTATGATCTAACTTTGTGTTTTTCATTATTTATTAATGGCGCATAATTGATGAAAATGAATCAATACCCATGGTCAATGTTGGGATTTCCCCTTTGAGTAAGCTAGTACAGCTGGTGTCAAAGATGAATAGATTATTACCATATTAGGGTAGATGATATACATTTTTTCTAATAACCATTCATATATAGAAGAACATGATTTTTCAATGTCAGGATACACCTATATTGGAATGTTTCATATCATGAAATCCATTATATTTTAGTGTAACTACTAATCTACTTGTAGTTGAGAAATGGATCAAGTCTCTTGAATAGATATTTTTCTCTCTAGGATGCAATGAAATAGAAAGGGTTATAATAACAGGGTATTTTCTTGGGGGTGATAATGATTACTGGTGTTCATTTATCTAAAATACTAATGAGGAAGAAGAAATATAACTTATAGAGTATAGAGATTAAAAATTAATATTCATTAATAAATATTTCCCTTATGGGAAATGTTCTAAAATGAAGATAATGTTACTCAACTTAAAGGAAAATGATAAAGAAATTATTAGAGAGTATGAGGATACCTTTACAGGACTATCCTGGTATTCTATGGATTATTTATGTAATCTAAAGAATAAGGTTGTCCATTTCATTAAATTCATTAAGACAAATCTCTAATGGGAATTATGTAACAAACCAAAGGTTTATCTATAGAAATTCCCATATTATAATTATTTTATATAGTATAAAAACATATAGAACACAATACAAGACTTATAGATGAATAAGTAATGAAATAATAAGTGTTTCTAGAAGGTAAATAACCTAAACCAACGGAATAGTAACATGACCTTTGTAACAGTAATGTGACACTTAAGAATAGTAAACTGAAAATTGAATAGTAAACTCACCAATGAAAGTATAAATAAAATGTATCCATCTTATAAGGGGAAATATGATATAATTATATCATAGTATAACTAAAGAAATATTCTAAAAATTATTAATTTAATGATGGTATTTTTGTAAGTCAAAAATATTTAATTACATTTTTTATTAATTTAATAATTTTTAGGAAAATTTATTTTCGTAACTTTTTTTCATAAATTAGTATTTTTATGTCTTAATATTATGAGACAATTTTATGAGACCATAGTAAAATTTTTAAAGTGTTATAAAAGCATTTATAGTTTTAAAATATGTATTTTTTGAGTAAATTATGATTTTAATAAAAAAAATTAAATTTACAGTATTTAGAATATTATTTTCAAAAAATTGATTTCATTTTTGAATTCTACACATAGAAAAATGGTTATGGTGAATATTTTGGATTTTTCTGAAATACTTTATTTTTTTTGAATAGTAAAATATAGTAATTTATGGTATATATACATTATAAGTTAAATATGCTATTAAATGAGTTGTGTCTAATGTAAGCAGAAATTTTTAGAACTCAAATGGTCTAATAACTATATTTAGCCTCAATAATCAACACTATCTATTTTCTAGAGGAAAATAATAAACTAATGAATTAAATAATGAGAAAACTCTCCCTCCCCCACAATAAATACAACCCCACACCACCTATTCTTCTCACACACCTCAAGCCTTGAGAGTTGTCTAAATATTACCCAATACTCTTCCCAAACGTCTTCCCCATTTCCATGAGATTTTGGTCTTAACAAAAAACAACAACTAAATTTCAAAGGAGGTTCTCAAAGAGAAGAAATCAAGAGGTAATACCCTCTTCCATTTTCATTCAATTTCTTTTCTAGTTAATTTATTTTATTATCTTCTCCCCACTTCCGCTTTTTTAAGTGGAATTAAATCTAAATTATCTAATAAATAAAATAAATTTATAATGGTTATGGAATAATTCTTCTTCAAATATCTTATCCTCTCCCTTTTATTTTTTGAATGATAACATCCTCTATGAGGTTTCGATCTACCACCATCATGGATGACATGATTTTGTCATTCAATTCCACCTTCAAATCTATTAATGATACCATTTTTATAGTTTAACTATATTATAGTATATTTATTGTATCTTATTTATTTTTTTGGAATAATTTTTTACACATTATATTAATTTATAAAACAAAATGTGATAGTTTTGATCAAAAAATGCTAAATTAATCTAAATTATTATCATTAATGATTTCTCTAATGAATCATCATAAATTGTGGAAAAAATGTATTTTAATATTATATATTTTAATTAATAACATATATTTCAATTTTTATTAACTATTTTCATTCTATATGTTTTCTCATACACAAATATAAGTAAACCGATCACGAAAACCAAGGAAACTCACACTTCCAAGCAATGAAATTGAATTTCATAACCCACCAAAAAGGGACCCAAACGAACTTAATAAAATTATACCAAATAAAATTCATGTATAAATTCATTTTTTTATTACTAATTAATCATTCTAACATGATTCTTTAGGATATTAATATCAAGTGCAGAATCATTTGGGATATAAGGTATGAGATTCTACCCAAACCTCCATTATTTTTTTGTTCACATTTTCTCTCATTTTAGCCAAATTAGATTAAATTTTATTTTTTTGTACATCTAATAAATTATTTTTATATGTCATGAACTCATTTATCAAGATCCATTCATCTTTCTTTTTAATGGATATACATTTTCTTAGAAGTATCCCAACTCAATTCTTCCCAATAAGCAAGCCTGATTTAAGGGAACTTCCCAAATTCTTACCCAATTTCTTGTGAACTATATGATATGTTTTAATACACTATTAATGTTATAAAATCACTCATTTTTTATCATAAAGTCTAACATCATTCATTTCTGGTTTTATAAATACAAATATTCCTTTTTCTATATTAAAGAATCTTCAATGGTTTCCCTTAAACCGAACTAAAATGTGTTTTTGCTAATGACTCTTAAATATTCTTTTTTTACTTCATTTTGACATAATTTATCTTAATATATTCCTATTTTGCCTTATGAATGTCTATGTATGATTTAAATACATCGTTTCATGGATACACTATAATATTCCCTTTTGATATGCTTTTTGACATAATTATGATACCCCATTCTTTCCATGGGTAACCCTTATGATACGTTTTTATTACTTACGTATGATTATTTATGTGGAAATAATATACATAAAAATGTTAAGATGGGTGTGATTAGATACTACTCCAATTCATTAGGTAAATTTTAGTTTCATAAGACTTTATGTCCAACAGTCTGGGTGGTAGCCTTGACTCGTGCTCCTCTATGAGAAATGAGCATTGACTCTTCCTCCACTATGTGAAACATGCCCTGACACATGCTAAATTAATGATTTATATTGCTTCCACATTAGAATTAATCCATTATTATGTGATCCCATATATGATTCCTTATTTTTTTTAGTCATTTTTCATTCATTTATATGTCATTATGTCATGTCTTCTAACTCATTTTCTAAGATTAAAATTATTGTTTATTCCCTTATTGGTATTTTTAACTCATCCTTTTGTTCATGTTATCCCCAGGTTATCCTATATATATGTAACATATTTAATGGAATTTGGAGATCATAATGGATGTTAAATAATGAAATGTTTTATTTATACCCATGTTTTTAGTTTCATGTACCCAGTCATCCAAGACACTAGACTTTAAAATCCTCATCTTGTAATTTGTTGCTTAATTATGTTTAAAGTTATGTAGTATTATGTGTAAAATCCTAGTTTTCATATAGTTGGTGTCACTGTAAATGTTTAATTATTTTAAGACACTGGGAATTTAGCACTTTACCAAAAACCATAGGTATTAGACAATGTCTAAGAAAACATACCTAAATTTTGTCATGTATAGATTAATTGTTTTATTAAGAAAATACATCCATGTCTAGATACATCAAGTGGATTTGTTTCTGGATCAGATGTACCGAAGATTAAAAATTCTAACAAGGTGTTCTAGGCCTAACTCACAGTAACCTGGTATATGACAATGAGCCCTACTCTAGACCAGGTTTGACACTCTAAGAGGATATGATTTACTAAATTTATAAGGTCATTAAAAGACATTATTAAGGGAACAATGAAAATTTCCATAATAATTTATTTTATGAAAAAGATTATAGATAACCTAGATTTAAACCTAGGGAATCACAATTTAGGATATACATTTCCTTTAAGAATTTATCGTTTTATATTTAATGTTTTCCTTTTTATTCTTATTAGCTAAGTATTCAATCCCCCTAATTGCATTTTATTTTTCTTAGTTAAAGGAGGGAAATAGAATAACACATTCCAATAATGAATGTAATAGGAAATGTGTTTATTTCTCTAATGATATTCCAAATATTATGGAAATAGGTGCTCAAAACATCATGATAGTATGTTCCCAACTAGATCAAGATATGAATAACAATTTGAATCACGTGTAACTCCATTATTCTATAAGGAAAGATAAAGTTGTCATCGAGTCCTTCTTATAGAAAAGTCCTCTGATGTTTAGCATATTTACTAATTCCCTCCGTGTGAAATAGTGGATTACCTCTATTTAAAAGATATTCTTTTTTACTCTTGTGAAAATAAGGATAGAAAGTTGTTCTAGAATTTTATTGTTTTTATGGGGAAGTTGGTTAGTGGTGGACATTGATCAATATCACGAATTCCAAGGAGGAAATTGATTACATGGAATGGGAATATTTCAAAAAAATATTTTTCAATAAAACATTTCCCCAAACAATCCATCTCAAGATGGAATGAGAGTTCCTCAAATATAAGCATAATGAAGATAAGCCTATTGAGGCGTATGAAGAAAAATTTAATACGATCATAAGAAACACCTCCAAATTTTTCATGAACACTAAAATAAATGAGGATTTCTTCTTTAGAAGAATAGAGATGAGTCTACAAAAAGCATTAGAGATTAGAGACTTGGACATTAACAAGTAGATTTTATGTTGTTCCCTCAAGTTTGAGAATGTAACATCTCATAATTGACATTATTATTTTTATATATTATATGGAATTATTATGAGACTAGGAGCTAAGACGGTGTGTGATTCTGAGGCTCAGTGTGCCCAGAAAAATTGATTAAAATATATTAAGATATTAAATAGAACACGCATGCATGTTTCCTAAAAAAAGTAGAATAACTTCTAAATGGGGCCCCATATCAGAAATCTGAGGGAACCATTGCATTCATAGTAGTGAATTTACCTTAGTCATGTCTGAACATCGAATGAGGATGGTCGACATTGAAAAGTAATTTTTTTGGACATTTAAATAAATAAATAAAATAATGTATTATTTTATTCAACATTACGCGATGACACAGCAAAAGTTTTATTTTCAATAAACATTTTCAGAGAATTCAGGGTTATCTTCATAACCCTGAAATTACTCTCAATGGGAGAGAAGGAGATCTCTCCAATGAAGGTCCATGGATCAAGGATTGATGATGATGCAACTTTCGTTCTTCTCCAACAAATGATCCAACCTTCTAGTAAGGCAGTTGTATCTTTTTGATATCACTGTTCAATATCTCTATGAATAACATGAACTAGACCACAAAGATATTATCCCACTGATCAATCATATATTGCGAGAGGTATTTATTAAGGAATAGTTAAATTTGATTTAATCTTATTTCTAACCAAAATCCCCAAGCTCTTGATCGTTGGCCATGAATACTTAGCCAAATATGTTAAAAAATTTCTATGTACATCTATACCTCCATTCTTATTTTTTCCACTGTTGGAACCTTATGGTTCCTTTTTTGACATTTCTAGGTGGTTTCATGCTGAACAAGACCCACAGAAATGATGCAAACGACAACAGAGCCCACAGCAGAATAGAACGGGTCACAAGGAACCCAGATCTATGATCGCACCAAATTTCAGGCACTGGAGGAGCCCTGATGTTCTCTAGAACAAACCACCAGAACATGTTCGGTTTGGAAATTCTGCAAGGCACGGTGACAACACTGGAAATTTGTGTTGGTGAAAGCTAGAGTGGTGTGCAGTGTCAGTGAGGCGGTGACAGATGGAGTGGTGGTGGCCGAAGGCTATGGCTAGAGTGGCGTGTGAAAGCTAGACCGGAGTGAGTCTTCTGGGAGCTACGGGCCAGCAGGGTGCCAAATAATGCAGAGTGCTAGCAGTATTGTGAGGGGGACATGACGAGGAGGCTTTGTATACAGTGGGGTAGCCCCATAGTTCCCGCGATGGATGTGGTGAGGCCGGGGGAAATTAGACACTATGGGATGACCATGTTGGATGTGGTGTGGAACCACATAGAGTAGAGTGTCACATGGTCATGTTGGATTGTGTGTAGTAATTCAGCTGACCCGCATTCTAGAGGGTCAGACTGGAGGAGTTGGGCTACTCTGATGGCCTAGTGGGTTGTGGTCCAGTAGGCCTAATGGGTAGGGTCGGGTCAGACAGATCGGGTCGGGTCAGCCAACGAGTCGGGCTAGGTCTGGAAGGTCAGAACGGACCTCAGTCAATCCTTTTTTACGAAAATAACCATAACATTCAAACTGTGTGTCTTTTTGATGGGCCTTTTTTAAGTGTTGGGACCCTTGCGATGAGATTATATTTTTAATACACTCTAAGTGAAGTTTTTTGGAATTGTGCATATGGCCTATGGCTTGGGGAATAGGTTCTCCTGGAACGATCATGCTATAAGTGGGATCCTATGGCTGGTTCTAACCTCGAGACTATGTGACTTTGAGACTACATGACTTCGAGACTACGTGACTTTCTGAGACTACGTGACTTTTCAGGAATATGTTCCATACCATGACTATATTTTTTATTAGGAATATGTGTATTATTGGGATTGAGTGTCTCATTAGGACTACATTTCATATCGATATTGGGTGTTTTTTGGATTATGTCAGATAATCCAATTTTTTTACAGTATCCCTATACCTGTGTGATCTGACTATGTATCTTCTTAGTGGTATACATCCTATATTTCATTGTGTTATACTTCGTGTATTTATTTGTTGTATAATTAGTGTATTTTTTTCTGGTACACTTCATGTATTTATTTTTGGTGTACTTTATTTATTTCTTAGTGGTATTCCTTTTCGGTTTTGGGATGTCGTAATGAGTATTGTTTTACTCACCCCTGCATGAGCTTCACCCTCACGTGTAGTGTCTTGTGCAGACAATTGATGCTTTGATAGATTTCAAGGTGGACCAAGACCAAGTGATTCTTAGAGATACTAGACTGTCGAGGTGTTCTCATACGACTTTATATAGTTGTCCATGTACCTATCCTTCAGGTAGGTTTTTCTATGGAAGAGTTCTAGGAACTTTTAATTTCAGTTTTCTAGACTCCCTTTTTGGGTGAGCTTGTATGCTTCTCCCATTTACATTCTAGTTTTCTACTGTTGTACTCATTTTTTGATATATTAGTCGTTTGAATTCTTGTTTACATAGTGTTTTTACATTTGATCATTTTGGTCTTGGAGATGTGTGTGTGTACAGGTACTAAGGAAAATTCATCCCATTTGTGGGATTTGGCTACTCAGTTCTAGTCGCCAGCCCCTAGCCTATTGGACGCGGGCTTGGGGTAGTCATGGAACAGGCCCCTCTAGGATGGGTTGTGACAGAAATGGCGATCAAAGACTCTCAATGGTCTCATGCTCCTAGTGAATAAAATCATAAAATGGAGTCTAATATGGGTGGATAAAAAATAATTCACTGATGGAAGAAAGGCCGAATATCCCATGTGTCAAAATTGTGGGAAGAATCATCCTATGAACTATCTAAAGGGAACCAATAAATGATTCAAATGTGGAAGAATGAGTCATCTGGATAGGAAATGCCGAAGGTATATGAATAATTCCATTAATTAGGAAGAAGAAAAGAAGGTTCATATCAATACTCAGCTAGTAGTGTAGTGTTTCAACTATAAGGAACATGGCCATTTTGAAAATCAATTCCATAAGCCCTGTGTTTTTGAAGGCAATAAACAACAGACTTCAGGGAAATAGGGAATGTATTATGCTACCACTAATACTAATATGGGGCCAAACAATGATATGGTGAAGGTACTCTAGTAATTCATTCCAGAATATAGAACATACTATTTTATTCTAGTTCTATTCTTCCTTTCATATCTTTTAAGTTCAGTAGAACTATTGAAACACCACCTCAAAAAGTGGAGATTTAGTTATCTATTTGAACATATAATGGGGAAACTATTATGTCCAAAGTACATAACTTCTCCCCAGTTAATGTTTGTGGATTGAAACTCACATAAAATCTTGTCTTACTTTTTTTGGAGGAGTTTGATTATATTTTGGGCATGGATTTGCTATCTTTATTTAAATCAAACATCAACTATCAGAAAAGGGAGATCACTCTTTACATCATGAAGCATCCTCCAATTCTTTACACAAGTAATGAGGAAGATGAATATTTTTCAGAATCATAAACAAAAATGTAGATATTACTACCTTATAAGTAAGCATATCTCACACAAATGATTGAGACAAGCGAGATGATCATTCTTGAAGACCTGACCATTGTGTGAGAATACATTAATGTATTCCCTAAATAATTTTATGCTCTTCCTCATGATTCATCAGTTGATTTCTCAATAGAACTTATTCTTGGATCTCTACCTATATCAAAGACACCTTATAAAATGGAAACCATTGAGCAAGAAAAACTAAATAAGTAGTTTAAAGATAATCTATATAAGGGTTTTCTACACCCAAGTGCATTACCATGTGGTTTTCCTTTTCTCTTCATCAAGAAGAAGGATGGATCAATGAGCCTTTAAATTGATTCATGTGATCTCAAAAAATTTATGATAAAGAAAAAGTATCTCTAACCATGGATATATGACATGTTCGATCAGTAATTTGGGGCTAGTTATTTTTCTATGTTGGACATTTGGTCGGGATATCACTGATTTAAGGTGAGTAATGAAGATATTCCCAATATTTCCTTTCAAATGAGGTATGGAAACTATGAGTTCAAAGTGATTGCATTTGAACTCACTAATTCATCAACAATTTTCATGGATTTAATGAATAGATTCTTCAAAGAATACCTCTAAAAATTTGTGGTAGTTTTTATCAATGATATTCTGATATACTATAAGAGCTAGGTGGGGTATGATGAGAATTTTAATATTATGCTAAAAACATTATTAAGGGATAAACTATATGAAAATTATAGTAATTTTGAGTTTTTGATGAAGGAAGTATCATTATTGGGGCATTTTATCACAAGAAAATGGATATTTGTAGACCCATTGATGACAAGGGAAATAAAAGAGTGGCCTAGGAAAACATCTTTAATATAGATCCTTAGCTTTCATATTATATATAGGTATTAACGATGATTTTTGAAAAACTTCTCATGATTTTCAAACACAATAACCAAGCTGATATGGAAGGGAGTGAAGTTTTTATAGACTCAAGAATGTGAGGAAAGCATTAAAAAGCTCAAAAAGATGCTTTTCACTATGCTAGTACACACACTCCCGATAAGTGGATAACACTTTCTGGAGTATAGTGGTGAATCAAAAAAGGTCTTAGGTTGTGTACTATTACAAAATGAAAAAGTGATATCATGTGCCTGAAGTCAGTTAAAAATCCATGAGAAAAACTATAATACTCATGATATTGAGTTGGCAGTTGTGATGTTTGTAATGAATATTTGGTGGCATTAACTCTATGGGGAGAAGTGTGAGATATATAGTAATAAAAAGACTCTCAAATATACTTTCATAAATAAGGAGATTAATATGCACCGGTGAAGAAGGTTATATCTCATTAAAGATTATAACTATTCAATCCACTACCATCCTAGAATAGAAAATAAGTTGGTATATACTCTATGTAAAAAGGATCATGTATCTTTATCAATGATGAGAATTGATAATTATACAATATTCCTATATTTACAAAGTAAGTACATTGGAATCATTAAGGGGGAACATCATCAATACTTTCTTAAATGATTGCTTAAACGTCTCTTTTAAGGAAAATAAAGGATGCTTAAAGAAATGATATCGAAATTCAGAAAAGGTTGAAAGCAATACAAAATGGTAAATCCTCTGTGTTAGAGATTTGTGAGGAAGGATTCATAATATTTGGGACACAACTATGTGTACCATATAATACAGAGATAAATAAAGAGCTTCTGAATGTCACACATAGCTCAAACTCCAATATTCACCAAGGTAGAACAAATATATATCGATATCTTTGGGAGAACATTTGATGGGAAAATATGAAAAAAGTAGATCATTGAATATACATAAAAGTCCCTAGTATGTCATCACGCGAAGGCTTAAAGAAAAATATCTAAAGGGATGATGCAACATTTACCCATACCAACATGTAAATGGAAAAAACATCACTATGGACTTTGTCACTGGACTTCCAAATACATCTAGAGGAAACAATTATATATGGGTTATTTTCGATCATCTTACAAAGACACTTCAATTTATCATAATTTGAGAGGACTTATCAATGGATCAACATAGAAATATATACATTAAAGAGGTGGTAAGGATACATAGAGTGCTACTATCGATAGTATCTGATAGAGATATAAGACTAACTTCAATGTTTTGGAAAATTCTTCATCAGGCTTTAAGAACTGAGTGGAACTTTAGCATGGCATATCACCCTCAAAATGATGTCCAATCTGATCAGACTATTCACACACTGGAATTCAAGTTCAGAGAATGTTATACGGACTTCAAAAGAGGATGGTAAAAACATCTTCCTCTGATCAAATTCTTGTACAATAATAGTTTCTACTCAACTATCCAAATGGATCCATATAAATCCCTTTGTAGGAAAATGTGCATAATATTGACATGTTGGGATGAGGTTGCTAAACGTAAGCTGGTAAGACCTGAAATGGTCTAAGAAATGGTTTAGAAGGTTATAACTATTCAATAGCACATCAAGACAAGACAATTTAGGCAGAAGAATCATGAAAACAATTATTTATAGGACCTTAAGTTTATGCTCATAGAAATGGTATTCCTCCAAATATCTCTTCGGAAGAGGTTCAGAGATTTGGGAAGAAATGGATGTTGAGTCCCAGGTACATCGGCCCATTCAAGTTCTTTGATCATGTCAGAGCTCTGACATATCGACTAGCACTTCCACCGACCATGTCTCAAGTACATGTTGTATACCAAATATCCCTCTTGAGGAAGTACATACTAGATCATTTACATGTACTGACTTTAGAGGTGGTACAGTTGGAGAATGATATTTCTTATGAGGAGTACCCAATGAAGATCTGGGATCCTAGAGATAAACTTTCAAACACCAAGACTACTCACCTGGTCAAAGAACTTTGGAGGAACCACAATAATGAAGAGGAAACATGGGAAATAGAGAAAGTGATGAAAGAGAAGTACATTCTCCTGTTTTCAACATAGAATGTAAAAAAAATTCAAAGGAAAAATTTCATAAGGGGTGAAGAATGTAATGACCCAAATTTTAATCTATAGAAATTCTATAAGGCCCCGGACATAAACCTTACTTAATATTGAATTAAATGAATAATTCACATTGAGTATCTTTTCAGGTTTAGAGTTTTAGAGAATTAGGACATAAATATTACATCTCAAAAGATTATAAAGTAGACACTTCTACAAAGTTTCCATAGAATAAAAACTCTTAAAAAGAAACGTGTCTAGTTCTATGTTTTATATATCATAACTTTCCCTTGATCCCATACATGACCCTATTCCACATTAAGTCCTGTGAAAAACATTTCAAAAAACATGGGGTGAGCATAAGAAGGTCAGTAAGGGATACACAAAGAATGAAAAATGTTAGTTTATCAAAACAAAAAGTAAACCATGTATACTTTATCAAAGTAATACTTTTCATCTTTATGAAGAAGTAAAAACTCCTCACTGAATAAAAGATCATTACTTACCCTTCTATAACCAAAATATTACCATAAAACCCATATAAATATCACATAACATATAAAGGTAACATGGGACATAATCATACTTAAATGGAATAACCATACGGTCAACTACCACACATATCACTTAATAGGGTAGCCATACGGCCAACTTCCATACCCAATTCATTGGAGGTTATAACGTAACCACCCATCCTGGTATTCATGGCACCACCCATCATATGGTTTATCACGTAACCACCCCTCAAATGTCCAAGTACCATTATAAAATCATAAGACATAAAACAAATATAATGGAAATAAAACATTTCCACACTTTGATCACAATATATCACATAAATATATTTACATAAAAATACATTACAAAACCCATTTTCAATACCAAAATACATAAAATATTATATGGTATTAATTTCATTTTAAAAACATTACAGCTTGTTGAGGAAGCCAAAGACCAAATAATACTCACGACGGCGAAAAAGGTCGTTGTCACTGCGTATGATAAAAGAAACATTCCTTTTTTCATTTAGTAAAATGCTTCGTAGAAAAATTGTCCTTTTGTATAAAAGTAAAAGTAAAAGGGGTTGATACACCGTATAAAAGAAAGTTGTGTATAAAACGAAATATGCCTCAATGAAAGGAGATTGAGACGAAGTCCCTTACCTCAGGTCCGACTTGACTCGATCGTTCTTTAACGTCCTGAATAATAAACATGAGTTAATTTATACTTGCTTAAGAACCTTTTTCAAGTTCATTATTACTTTAATATCACTTATTACCATGTTATAAAAATTATGTAATCAATTAAGTTAATAATGGTTGTTTTGTCGATATTTGGTTCTTAAGTCAAAAGTGGACTTCTTACAATTACATGTTGTTCGTGTGGTCAAAGGTTCTTTATATCTAGAATGATATTCATGATTTGGATATCATATATATCATATATATACAGAATATACATGTATTTATAATATTACATAATCATTTAGAGGTAAGAAATGAAATGCACCGTTCATGGAGACGGTAAGCCTTACGTACGCATGAACGCTACTTTCATTTCTATGTCATATTAATGGAATTAAAACTAAATGAGAGGTATGTATATTCTAATTCCAGAATTATATTCATCAATTATATGTAACATAAATAATATATAATAACTTTAAATCCATCCTTATAACATCCCGTCTTTTTATAACATAAACTTTCATTACATTACACAAAACCGAGGATCTTTAAGGTTTAGTGTCTTGGAAACCAGGAACATAATACATGAAAACAACATAAAGAATTCTTCTTAAACACTTGAAAGGCTTCTAATTAAGTTCATCCTAGGTTCAATACTACATCTCATAACCTGGGGACATACATCAAAAGAAAGGGTGAGCAGAAGGCCCAGTAAGGGAAACAAGAGGAACATTTTACGTGTGAACTTTATATACTTCAATAAGGACATGAAAAGAACTTTAAGTTATGAGAAAGAAATCATGAGGAATTTCATAATAAAAATAACATTTTTAATAACTTGAAGATGTGGCTACATAATTTAACATAGACAATCATGAACATATCACCAAGGTCCATCCCCAAGGTGTCATTTTAAAATTACCAAGGTTATTCACCAAGGTATCGTGAAAATTGTAATCTCTACTGGTTACATCATTACCCAATGCATTGGAGCGCTATCAGGGCGCACCCTTAAATTTTCCTTTATTATCATGTGAGCCACATATATCATCATCAAACATTTCATAAATAACCCATATAGCATAAAATAAATGGGTTTCATTTCATAATCATAACGTTTAAAAAAACTGCTTTAAAGACATGATCCTTACATCACTTTAAACCCATGGAAAGGGAAAGCGGGTCTCATGTATGTAAATCCCAGAATTTAAAATAGAATATTTTGATATATATGTGAATACCCTTGTAGAAATAAGAGCTTTGAGTATTCACTTTATAACATAAAATAATTTTGAGAAAAGAGAGAGGCATTTTGAGACGAAAATTCTGCAGTATAACGGCTATGTTACAAGGTTTTAGAAAACATTGAAAAGAGAGGGGACATGGGTCACCCACTGATAAATGATCCATAAAACAGTAGGGGGACAGAATATAAGGTATTTAAGAACATGGTAATGAAATTTAAAAGATATACCATATGAAATTCTAAACATGGAAGTGAGACAAAAAATAAGATTTCTCTTATGAAAATTCGGCAGCCTAACGGCGTCACTTAACTTCAATAAAAAAATGATTTGACAAGATCAAATAGGGTCTCTCATAATATGATCATAAGAGATAAGTATGATAGATATAGAGATCATACCCCAACATAATAAAAAGGAACTTGAAAGATTTGACATGAAAATCAAACTTGAAAAAAAAGAAGTGTGAAAGAATCACTTAAAAATTCGGTAGCCTAACGGCGTCACTTAAAAATTCATAAAACGAAATGATGAGAGTAAGAGGGGATCTCTCATCATATAAACATGAAAAGGTCAGTAAGAGGAATATAAATGAACATCCTCTCACGTAGGAACATGGAGCATAAAATGAATGACATAAAAGAGATTACATGAAAAAAAGAGAGAGGTCGGATCCCTTACCTTAAAACGTAACTCTTAAAACTCAATGGTTTGGACCTTGAGGCTTGGGGGCACCTTGGGAGGACTCCTTGGAAGGTAAGGAGACCCGAACTTCGTTGGGGGAGATTTGGGAGTGAAAACTAAAGGAGGAAAGGGTGGGTATTTATAGGGAAAGTGAGGGGACAAGGCATTAATGGCCAAGGGACACCTCACAAGTTCTTTTCTCAAACCCATGTGCTCTCTCATGATATTTTCCAAAAAGTTAGGCCACATGGGGCCCAAAAAACAATAATTCATCACCCTTGTCTGGCCAACCCTTAAAAAAACTCATGACATCATCATGACACAGTAATGATGTCAATAAACATACTGAAGCCCTAAAACTGTATTTTTACTATTCACTGAAAATTCATCTTACTCAGAAAAATCCCAAAATTTCACCTTAATCAAATATCGATGCTCTAAATAAATTTATGAACTCCATTTTATGAAAATAATTTTCTAAATAATTTTAAATTAATTTTTAAATAAAAACACTATTCATCAAAAATTCGTTTTTTCAGAAAAATCCCCAAAAATTACCATAACATAATATCGATGCTCTGAGTTCAAAAATAAAGTCTTATTTATAAAAATAATTTTCTAATCATTTTTAATTAAATTTTTAATTAAAAAACACTATTCACCTAAAAAAACTAATACCTAATTAATCATTTATGAAACTGTTATTTACCCATTTTATTGAATCACATTACTTAATCTAGGTGTCTAAATTATATTAAAACATTCTTTGAGTGAAATTACTAATCCATTTGGTCACATTACTATTCCTAAGCGTAAAATCACTATTCATAATTTACTATTCATCAAAAATTAAGTTGATCTTATTAGACTCCAAATTCCTTACTGAACACTTTTGTAGAAGACCATTTTCTGAAAATCATTACACATCATTAGTTATTTAGGGTTTACATAAATATTTTAAAATATCCTTTTTTCAAAAGTCATCAATAAAATACATCCTAAAATTATCCATACATTTGAAGTTTCACAAACATCACTAAAGGAAGAAATCTTAATTCATTCATCCCAAAGGATTACACAAAGAATCTAGGGTCTCGTCACATAGACCCTTATAACACCGGCATATGACCTAAGTGTAAGGTGTCCTATGGTGAGAGAATTCGAGGGAGGCTCAGATAACATTTCCCTAGTAGTAATCTCTACTAACTTGAACTTCTCCCGCAGGCGTTTCTGTTGAAGCTTGACACGCTGGAGTTCGGCTTGGGCTTGGTCCAAAGCAAAGCCCAAAGATGCCACCTCCTTCCCATGCTCTGATAAGTGGGCCTCATAAGGTTCGAGTCTACTGGATGAAGCCATTGACTCCTCTTTCTGCATTAACCATTAACATCTCTATTAAATCATTAAGAGTAAGTTAATATACTATTTAAAAAGTTTGGGTCGTTACATTCTTCCCCCTTAAGAAATTTCTTCCCTAAAATTTATACTTGAGGCCTAGTCGAAAAGGTGAGGGTACTTTTGCTTCATTGTTTCCTCAGGCTCCCAAGTCGCTTCTTCATACTTATGATTCCTCCACAAAACTTTCACAAGGTGGGTAGTCTTTTTTCATAGAACCTTGTCTCTATGGTCCATGATCTCCACTGGCTACTCCTCATAAGAGAGGTCATGTTCCAGTTGTACCACCTCTGGGTTCAGTACATGCGAAGGGTCGGGTATGTACTTCCTCAAGAGAGATACATGGAAGACATTATGAACTTGATCTAGGTTCGGTGGAAGTGCTAGATGATAGGCCACTGCTCCTATGTGATCAAAGATTTCATAGGGGCCAATGTTCCTAGGGCTGAGCTTCCCTTTCTTCCCAAACCGCATGACTCTCTTCCATGGAGAGATTCGAAGGAAGACTTTCTCACCAACACCAAACTCCAAGTCCCTTCGACAATTGTCAGCATAACTCTTCTGCTGACTTGGAGCTGCCTTTATGTGTTGTTGGATGGAATGAACCTGTTCTGTCATCTCTTGCACGAGATCAGTCCCAAGAAGCTTCCTCTCACCAGTTTCATCCCAACAAGTAGGAGTTCTACACTGCTTTCCATACAGAGCTTCATAGGGAGCCATCTGAATACTCACATGGAAGCTGTTGTTATAGGAGAACTCCACTAATGGGAGGTGTTGATCCCATCCACCTTTAAATTCCATTGAGCATAATCTCAACATGTCTTCGAGTATCTGAGTAGTCCTTTCAGATTGGCCATCAGTTTGAGGATGATAGGCCGTACTAAAATTCAATTCAGTATTCAGAGCATGTTGAAGACTTCTCCAGAATTTTGATGTGAATCTTGGGTCATGATCAGATACGATGGATAGTGGTACCCCATGCAGCCTTACCACTTCCTTCACGTATATCTTGGTAAGCGGATCCAGAGAGAAATCTTCCCGAATAGAGATAAAATGGGTTGTCTTGGTGAGACGGTCCACAATAACCCATATCGCATTGTTTCCTTTGGATGTTTTTGGGAGACCAGTTACAAAGTCCATAGTGATATTATCCCACTTCCATACTAGTATGGGCAGCGGTTGTAATACCCCCTTAGGAAGTTGTCGTTCTTCCTTTACTTGCTAACACACCAGGCACCTTGTAGTGTAATCAGCAATCTCCCTCTTCATGTTATCCCACCAATAATGATCACAAAGGTCTCTATACATCTTAGTGCTTCACGGATGTATAGAGAGAGTAGAGCTATGAGGTTCATCCATCAGTTCTTTCTTTATCTCCGGAATAGATGGAACATATAGTCTTGTATGAAATTTCAATACACCTTCTTGATCAATATTGAAATCAGGGAACTTCCCATCCTTTACAGCCTCAAACTTCTCCTGCAGCAAAGGATCTTCTTTTTGAGCCTTCTTGATCTTATCTAGTAATGAAGGTTGAGAAATCATTTGGGATAGGTTTGATGATGTCCCTTTCCTTATAATTCCCATGTCCAGTTTTACTAGATCTTTAATCAAGGGATATCCTAAGATCCTCATTGTTTCCAGAACAATGAGATATTTCCTGCTTGATGCATCTGTGACTTTGTTTGCTCTTGTAGGGTGATAATGTATTGAACAATAATAGTCTTTAATAAGCTCCAACCATCTCCTTTGTCTCATGTTCAATTCTTTCTGTGTGAAAATATACTTTATACTTTGGTGGTCAGTGTATATATCACATTTCTCCCCATAAAGATAGTGCCTCCATATCTTTAGAGCAAAAACAACTGTCGCCAGCTCTAGATCATGCGTAGGATAATTCTGGTCATGAATATTCAACTGTCGATATGCATAAGCAATTACCTTGTCATTTTGCATGAGGAAGCACCCAAGCCCTTTCAGAGATGCATCGCTAAAAATAACGAATCCTTCTCCGATAGAGGGTAGTGTTAACACAGGTGCAGTAACCAATCTCTTCTTCATCTCTTGGAAACTTTCCTCGCATTCCTATGTCCAGATGAACTTAACCCCTTTTCGAGTCAACTTGGTTAGTGGATTAGAAATCCGTGAAAGGTTTTTCACAAACATCCAATTATATCCCGCTAATCCAAGGAAACTACGAATCTCAGTTAATGTTGTGGGTTGAGGCCACTCCTCCACAACCATTCTCTTTGTAGGGTCAACTGAGATTCCTTCATTGGTTACGATGTGCCCCAGGAAAGCCACCTGTTGTAACCAAAACTCACACTTGCTGAACTTTCCAAAGAGCCTCTCCTTCCGTAGAGTTTTCAAAATAACCCTCAGATGATCTTCATGCTCCTCACCACTTTTTGAATATATCAAAATATCATCAATAAAAACTACCACAAAGTTATCAAGTTAGTCCTTAAAGACTCTATTCATAAAATCCATGAAAATAGCAGGAGCATTAGTCAAGTCGAAAGGCATAACAGTAAACTCATAATGCCCATATCTTGATCGGAAGGCAGTCTTTGGAATATCTTCCTTCTTCACCCTCAGTTGATGATAACCAGATCGAAGGTCAATCTTAGAGAAGAATTGAGCCCCACGAAGTTGGTCAAATAAATCATCAATACTTGGAAGAGGGTATCTGTTCTTCACTGTGATCCTGTTCAATTCTCTATAATCAATGCATAGCCGCATTGATCCATCCTTCTTCTTCACAAAGAGAACTGGTGCTCCCCAAGGAGACACACTTGGTCGGATAAACCCCTTCTCCAACAAGTCTTGGAGTTGTTTCTTTAACTCTTCTAGCTCCACATTTTCCATTCTATACGGAGTCTTTGATATCGGTTGAGACCCAGGTACGAGTTCAATGGAGAAATCTACCTCTCTTTCTGGGGGAGGTCTAGGTAACTCCTCAGGAAATACATCCATGTATTCTTGAACAATCCGAACATCTTCTATTTGAATTCTCCCTTTTCCTTCTTCATCATCACCGATTAACTCCATAAAGAAAGATATAGGAGGTGATTCTAGATAGGGATCAGTTCGGGATATCTCTCCTTGGAAGATAACTGTAGGTCGTTCATTCAAGACTACTGAGATTTCCTTACTTCTGCATTTGATCTTAGCATTATACTTTGAGAGCCAGTACATCCCTAGTATAATGTCAAATTCCATCATGGGAATGACTACTAGATTTGCGATAATATTGTGCTCACCAAAGTAAACACTAGAGTCTCTAAATATTGTTGATGCAAGGATAATCCCACTTGGAGTCTTGACTGACAACTCTACCTCTAGAAGTTCAGGGATTGATTCTATATTCCTTGTAAACTTGGAAGAAATAAAGGAATGCATGGAACCAGAATCAAATAAAGTACTTGCTAGTTTTGAGAGGATGATAAGAGTACCTGCTACCACATCATTTGGAACTTCAACTTCAGTTGTTGTGATGGCGAAAGCACGACTCTGCTCCCTTGGCCTCTGTTGAGGTTGATGGTGATTCCCCTCCACCGCCCTCGGATTTGGACATTGATTAGAAAAGTGCCCAAGATGTCCACACTTGAAGCATGTGAATTAGGGTAGGGCCAGAACCATCTTTCCTCTGTCGTTAGTGTTGGGAAGTTGAGTCTTTACATCAATACGACAATTCCGAAAATATGGACTTCTCTTCCACATATGTAGCACATACTACTTCCGATCAAGCAGTTCCCCGAATGATTCTTCCCACACTAATTTCATGTGGCATGTTGCATATGCTTTCCACCTCTTTCCTGATCAAAACTTCTTCCCAGAATTGGTTCTAGAGTTCTCTTCTTTTCATTAGATTTGCGAGACCACTGTGTCTCCCCAAACTCTAGTTCAACTTTCATAGCACTTCGAACTATTTCTTCATAGCTATCGTAGTCTCTATTGGCTAGATTCTTCCGCAGATGAGGTCGTAGTCCACCAAATAATCTATCAACCTTCCCATTAGGGTCCATGACAAAGCTTGAGGTATAATGGGAAAGCCTTGTGAAGTTCATCTCATAGCTTCCGACAGATTTGTTCTCCTTCTGCTTCAGGTTGAGAAACTATTTCTCCATTCTCGTTCTCATGGAATGAGGGAAAAACTTGTTAAAGAATATTCCCCGGAATTCTTCCCATTCCATAGCTTCCATCTCTCCTCGTGGCTTCGTGTTTTTGATCAGTGACCACCACTGGTCAGATTCTCCCTCTAGGCGGTAAACAGCAAGGGTGACTTTTTCTTGTTCCGAACAATGAAGTACAGAAAAGATCTTTTCAATGGATATTATCCATTGTTCCGCAACCAATGGTTCAGTAGATCCACTGAATGTTGGCGGTCATTGATGCATAAAGGACTCAACAGAAAGTTTCTCCCTTCATGGTGAGATCGGCCTCTCAGCTTGATTCAAGTTATTACTCATAACTTGAGTCAGTTGGTTCATCATTCGCATGAATGTTTCCATTCCAGCTTCCATCAGAGGGCCGTCAGCACATGGTGCATTGCAGTCACCATCGGCACGGTTTCTCCTATTGCCCGCCATTTTCTAAAAGAATAAAAACTTAGTGAGAAACTTATTTCATTTATGAATCTTTTAACTAAGACTTCAGGCTTAGACAATTATACTTCTCTGTAATTCCTTCATAATGATTCATAAAAAGTTTTTGATTAACCAAACATATCCCCCGGGAGTGTCGTAACCAAGAGTGAAGCAAGGCCCGTTATCGTGCACCAGTTACTGTTCGAGTCTAGCTCAAAGCGGTGTTTTTGGGTTTTACCCCTATGTACATATGTTCCAGAGCCGCCTCTACCTGCTCGTATCCAGATAGGGATGTATTTGTTTGATAAACCACTTACTCAATACTTACCAAAATACCAGGAAGTTTTCCGATATTTAAACTTTTCTATAGGGTTCTTACTAAAGTTTTTATATCCTAATTTCCACAAATAACTAAACCATCCATTGATACCAACTATAACATCCCGTCTTTTTATAACAAAAACTTTCATTACATTACACAAAACCAAGTATCTTTAAGGTTTAGTGTCTTGGAAACCAGGAAAATAATACATGAAAACAACATAAAGCATTCTTCTTAAACACTTTAAAGGCTTATCCTTAAGTTCATATTAGGTTCATTACTGCATCTCATAACCTGGGGACATACATCAAAAGAAAGGGTGAGCAGAAGGCCCAGTAAGGGAAACAAGAGGAACATTTTACATGTGAACTTTATATACTTCAATAAGGACATGAAAAGAACTTTAAGGCATGAGAAAGAAATCATGAGGCATTTCATAATAAAAATAACATTTTTAACAACTTGAATATGTGGCTACATCATTTAACATAGAAAATCATGAACATATCACCAAGGTCCATCCCCAAGGTTTCATTTGAAAATTACCAAGGTTATTCACCAAGGTATCGTGAAAATTGTAATCTCTAGTTGTTACATCATTACCCAATTCATTGGAGCGCTATCAGGGAACACCCTTAAATTTTCCATTATTATCATGTGAGCCACATATATCATCATCAAACATTTAATAAATAACCCATATAGCATAAAATAAATGGGTTTCATTTCATAATCATAACGTTTAAAAAAACTGCATTAAAGACATGATCCTTACGGCACTTTAAACCCACGGCAAGGGAAAGTGGGTCTCACGTATGTAAATACCAGAATTTAAAATATAAAATTTTGATATATATGTGAATACCCTTGTATAAATAAGAGCTTTGAGTATTCACTTTATAACATAACATAATTTTGAGAAAAGAGAGAGGCATTTTGAGATGAAAATTCTGCAGCATAACGGCTATGTTACAAGGTTTTAGAAAACATTGAAAAGAGAGGGGACATGGGTCACCCACTCATAAATGATACATAAAATAGCAGGGGGACAGAATATAAGGTATTTAAGAACATGGTAATTAAATTTGAAAGATATTCCATATGAAATGAAAAACATGGAAGTGAGACCAAAAATAAGATTTCACTTATGAAAATTCGGCAGCCTAACGACGTCACTTAACTTCAATAAAAAAATGATTTGACAAGATCAAATAGGGTCTCTCATAATATGATCATAATATATCAGTATGATAGATATAGAGATCATACCCCAACATAATAAAAAGGAACTTGAAAGATTTGACATGAAAATCGAACTTGAAAAAAAAGAAGTGTGAAAGAATTACTTAAAAATTCGGCAGCCTAACGGCGTCACTTAAAATTTCATAAAACGAAATGATGAGAGTAAGAGAGGATCTCTCATCATATAAACATTAAAAGGGAAGTAAGAGGAATATAAAATCACATCCTATCACATAAGAACATGGAGCCTAAAAGGAATGACATAAAAGAGATTACATGAAAAGAAAGAGAGAGGTCGGATCCCTTACCTTAAAACATAACTCTTAAAACTCAAAGTATTGGACCTTGAGGGCTTGGGGGCACCTTTGGAGGACTCCTTGGAAGGTAAGGAGACCCGAAGATCGTTGGGGGAGAGTTGAGAGTGAAAACTAAAGGAGGAAAGTGTGGGTATTTATAGGGAAAGTGAGGGGACAATGCATTAATGGCCAAGGGACACCTCACAAGTGCTTTTCTCAAACCCATGTGCTCTCTCATGATATTTTCCATAAAGTTAGGCAACATGGGGCCCCCAAAACAATAATTCATCACCCTTGGCCGGCCAACCCTTAAAAAAACTCATGACATAATAATGACACAGTTATGATGTCATTAAACATACCGAAACCCTAAAACTGTATTTTTACTATTCACTGAAAATTCATCTTACTCAGCAAAATCCCAAAATTTCACCTTAACCAAATATCGAGGCTCTAAATACATTTATGAACTCCATTTTATAAAAATAATTTGATAAATAATTTTAATTTAATTTTTAAATAAAAACACTATTCATCGAAAATTCGTTTTTTTCAAAAAAATCCCCAAAAATTACCATAACATAATATCGATGCTCTGAGTTCAAAAATGTAGTCATTTTTATAAAAATAATTTTCTAATCATTTTTAATTAAATTTTTAATTAAAAAACACTATTCATCTGAAAGAAACTAATACTTCATTAATCATTTATGAAACCGTTATTTACCCATTTTATTGAATCACATTACTTAATTTAGGTGTCTAAATTATATTAAAACTTTCTTTGAGTGAAATTACTAATCCATTTGGTCACATTACTAATCCTAAGCGTAAAATCACTATTCATAATTTACTATTCATCAAAAATTAAGTTGATCTTATTAGACTCCAAATTCCTTATTGAACACTTTTGTAGAAGACCATTTTTTGAAAATCATTACACATCATTAGTTATTTAGGGTTTACGTAAATATTTTAAAATATCCTTTTTTCAAAATTCATCAATAAAATACATCCTAAAATTATCCGTAAATTTGATGTTTCACAAACATCACTAAAGGAATAAATCTTAATTCATTCATCCCAAAGGATTACACAAAGAAGCTAGGGTCTCGTCACATAGCCCCTTATAACACCGGCATATGACCTAAGTGTAAGGTGTGCTATGGTGAGAGAATCCGAGGGAGGCTCAGATAACATTGCCCTAGTTGTAATCTCTACTAACATGAACTTCTCCCGCAGGCGTTTCCGTTCAAGCTTGACATGCTGGAGTTCGGCTTGGGCTTCGTCCAAAGCGAAGCCCAAAGATGCCACCTCCTTCCCAAGCTCTGATAAGTGGGCTTCATAAGGTTCGAGTCTACTGGATGAAGCCATCGACTCCACTTTATGAATTAACCATTAACATCTCTATTAAATAATTAAGAGTAAGTTAATATACTATTTAAAAAGTTTGGGTCGTTACAATCCTTTATACGTCCCACATATGGCATTAATGTATCAAATCACTTTGAAGGGGCGGTAGTCCGCACTTCCTAAAATGAAATTATCGTGTTTACCCACAATGGAAACCATAAAGGTGTGCCATAAATGAAATAATACATAATCATAAATAAAACATAAACATATTATATATCATATATAAATATTGTGACATCTTAATGGCCACATTTGAAGGTGTTAGAATAATATTGAACAATCATCGTTTCCTGAGGCAGAAATTCGCCATCCTCAGAAATAGTATGATCTTTAACCATTAGATGAAGGTGTGTGTATGTGTAGATCTAATTATTCTTATAAAAACATCCTAGTATATTTAATATACTGTAGTTGGTACAAAAGAAAAGAATAAAAAGAGTTTAGCGGGTTGGAGAAGCAAAATAAAACATAAGAACACAAGAGAAAACACTACCTTTCAAACGGGTAACTCTTTTTTATTTGAGCTCAATGGCTTCCTTGGGAAGACTTCTGCCCAAATTGAGGCTTCTAGAAGTAAGATAGGGATGTGGAGAGAAAAAATGAGCTGGGTTAGGCCGATCCAAAGGCTTTAGAGGCGTGGGTAAGGAGGTAGAGGTGTGAGCCTTTTATAAGAGGAGAGGAGGGGCACTCTTAGAAAGTTAAGAAACGATACATTATTATAAAATGAGTTTCGGTTTTTAAAGGTCCCAAAATTATATATTTAGAGTATAAGGTGATAGGAGTTCTAAATAGACATATCCAATATGTTTTTGACAAGTGTAGGTCTTAGATTTTACATTATATTTTTATTTTATTTAAATCGTTAAATGATGACGTAATCACTACATCATCATGGTGTCATAAATAATTTAATTTATTTAATGGCTAAAAATTATAAAAAAGATATCATGATGTGGGAAATCTTTTTATCTTTCTAATGAATCTTTATAGTCAAATATCTGACTTGTATAACCCCATTTAAAAATTGTTTTACTAAAACAACTCATGTTTGTGACATTTTTATTTTAACATTAAATAAAAAGTTATTAATGTCATTTTCCTACCAAAGTAGCTCCATGGGGTCCCCAAGTTGACCCATGGATTTTCTTGGTCGGCCATGACACATCCAATAAGGGTAAGACATGTGTCAAGTTCATTTCATATTAATAAAACATTATTTTTACCTTAAACTACATTAATTACCTCTAACCACGATTAAAAACATAAAAGTTACTATTCACCAAAAAATTATTTTAATCTTATTGAACCACATTTTACTTCTTAATGACAACCATGTATGTCGGATTTTTGAAATTAAAAACACAGAGGTGGTAAAATTTCATTTAAATAAAAAATCTGTTTTTTTAAGTACCACTTAGTGGTTTCACTATTCATCAAAAATTGAATTTTTTCAGAAAAATACCAAAACTTCACCCTAAGCTATATTTGATATTCCGAATTCAAAAATGATGTCTATTTTAAAAAATTAAAAACATATAATTTTCATTAATTAATTCAATAATTAATTCCCGCTGTCAGAGCAAATAGCGTGTTTTTATAAAACAATAAGTATCAAAAGATTGACACTAGTTTAAGTCCAATTTCAAAGTGAAATTAATTCCAATGACCACTATTGAATTAAATGGTAAAAATATATTTTAATTGCACTTTAAAACCAATTCAAACAATTATATAATTGTATAAATAAATTATATTAAAAAGACGTTTTGAATTAAAATATAACATTTTTCACTATTCATTAAAAATTGAACTTTATCGGAAAAATAACAAAAATTTACACAAAGTAAATTTTGATGTTCCAATTCTAAAGAAGAATTTTATTTGGTCCAATATAATGTATAATAGTTACCAAAACTATATTTATAGACGGTTCTCCATCAAAAGGTGATAAGTCGACCTTTTGTGAATGTTAGAGTACATATGCCTAAAATTGAATTCTTTTCATATTTTAAGCCATTATCTTTTATTGGATAAATGTAAAACCATTTAACAAACATATATAATCATATTTTAGTTGTTTCTTTTCATTCCCTCCAATACAACGGCAACATATTACCTGCCATTCAAAATAATATTATTTTATTTCTAGTGTGGGCATCGCTTTCACCTCCCAAAGTGACTGGTTTTTCCCCGTCCCTGCGCTCCTTCCCTCTCCGGCCGCCGTATCCCGAGTCTTCTTCCTCGGGTTCACCTCGGTGGCTGGGTGATGGCGCTTCGCAGCTGATCTCAAGTGTCGGTGTCCCTTTGAAGTTTGACGACGGAGCTGCTCTGATCCGGGGAGGGGAGGTCTTCGCTTCCTGCTTTTCTATGTTGTTCTTAATGGTTTGAAGGGTCCCTCTCTGTGGTCTTTGGTTGAATGCTTGATGTGAAGGATGCGCTAGGGTTTTTCCCTCTAGTGGTGGTTTTTTTTTCATGAATCCCTCTGTCCTCCCTGCAGTGGTTCTGTGGCTTCCTCTCCTGCTGTAGATTCTCGCTATGGGCTTCTGTGGTTGCTGATTCAGAGCTATGGGTGTAAGACCGAGTTTTCGCCGGCATACTCTACGGAGCGCTCCAGTTTTTTTCTCGGCAGCTCGTTGGCCCTATGGTGAGTGTCTCAGCTTTTGATGGTCATCTTTGGCCCACTGTGGTGAGTGGTTTGAGGGTCTTATTTGGCGGCTTTGGATTTTTGGTTCTTTCATGGTGGTTCTGCGATGTTTGTGAATCGCTGCAGTTTATTCTTTCCTGGTTGATTTGGTTCGTGATGCGCACCCGTTGCGTTTGATTTTCTGGTTCTGTGATTATCTGTGGTGCGGGGGATGTTCTCGTGGTTTCTTGGTCTGTGTCTACGATGACGGGTTCCCGATGGCGGTGATGGTGAAGATGACGGGTTCTCGATGGCGGTGATGGTGAAGACGAAGATTGACGCCGGTGAAGCTCGCCGGCGATCTGGTGTTGATACAATCATGGCGCGTCAGTCAGTGCAGGCTCGCGGCTCGTGGTGTCAGGCGTGCGGCTCGAGGAAATGATGGAAGTCGAGGTGTGGAACACGACTTTTTATGGAAAGTTGGGTTTGTATTTGAATTTTGAAATCTTCTTGTTGGGTCCGTCTGTACGGGTACTGGGAACCCCAAAACCGGCTTCTGAAAATGAAAAAAAATGTTTCAGCGTATTTTATTTCTAGTGTGCAACGTAAGATTTCAAAAAAACTCTTTGTTGTGTATCGGGTATGCTATCGAACATAGAAACCCCTTTAAAGTAAAATTAATATTTAATTCATTAATATTAATAAATATGAAAATGTATTATTCTTTATTTACCTGGATGTTACATCCTTCCCCCCTTTTGGTAATTGCGTCCTCGCAATTTTATTCACTTATCAAAATAACTGGGGGTATTTATCCCCCATAGCATTTTCAGATTCCCATGTTGCCTCTTCAACCATATGGGTTTTCCACAAAACCTTTACCTGGTGAATTACCTTATTTCGCAACACTTGCTCTCTTCCGTCAAGAATATGGACTGGTTGTTCTTTATAAGAGAGATTATTTTCCAATTGAACTACCTCTGGGCTCAAAACATGATATGGATCTCGCATATACTTTCTCAACATCGAAACATGAAAAAAATTGTGTACCTGAGATAAACTCGGAGGAAATTCCACTCTGTATGCAACTGATCAAACTCTCTCCAGAATTTCATATGGTCCAATGAACCTTGGACTCAACTTTACTTTCTTACCAAATTGCATCACACTTTTCCATAGAGAAACCTTGAGAAAAACATGATCACCTACCTTGAAAGATAGATCCTTCCTCCGGTTATCCGCATAACTTTTCTGTCTGCTCTGAGCTGTTTTCATGTGTTTCTGAATCAACTGAACATTTTCTTTCATCTCTTCTACCAATTATGGTCCCATCAGCTTCTTTTCACCTACTTCATCCCAAAAAGATGGAGTTCGACACTTTTTACCATATAATGATTCAAATGGAGCCATCTGTATACTGGAATGAAAACATTTATTATATGAAAACTCAACCAAAGAAATATGTTGGTCCCAACTTCCCTAATAAACCATAGATCAAGATCGTAGAATATCCTCCAACGTCTGAATTGTTCGTTCTGACTACCCATCTGATTGAGGATGAAAATTTGTACTTAAATTTAATTCAGTACCCAATGAATTCTAAAGGCCTTTTCAAAAGTTATAAGTACACCTGGGATCACGATCAGATACAATAGAGAGGGGAACTCCATGCAACCTGACTATCTCTTTGAGATACAACCGAGCAAGTTGATCTAGAGACAAAGTATCTCGAATAGGAAGGAAATGAGAAGATTTAGTCAATCGATCAACAATAACCCAGATTGCATTATTACCTTGAGATGTCCTCGGTAATCCCACAAAAAAGTCCATGGATATATTTTCTCATTTCCACTATGGCACTGGTAATGGATGTAGCATCCCTTTCGGTAACCACCACTCTGCTTTAACCTACTGACAAGTCAAACACTTCATAGTAAAATCAGCAATATCTCTTCTCATTCCATCCCACCAGTAATACTCCCGTAGATCTCTGTACATCTTAGTACTTTCAGGATGAACTGAAAATGGGGAACTATGAGCCTCACATAACAACTCATTCTTCAACTGTGAATCACTAGGCACACATAATCTCTTCCCAAACCTCAAAACACAATCATTATCAATGTTAAATTCAGGAAACTTACCCTTCTCAACCAGCTCTACCTTTTTCTGCAACACACTGTCTTGCTTCTATGCTTGCTTGATTCTGTCTGATAGAGAAGATTTCACTAATACCTGAAACAAAACATAAGGACTTCCTTCAAAAACAACTTCTATTCCAATGTTCATCAAATCTTTAACCAAAGGATCACGTTCCAAACGCAACATTGTTAATGAAGCATTACTTTTTCGACTCAAAGCATCAGCCACTTTATTTTCTTTTCCCAGATGTTAATGAATTGTACAATCATAATCCATGATTAATTCTAGCCATCTCCTATGTCTCATGTTCAATTCTTTCTGAGTGAATATATACTTTAAACTTTTGTGATCAGTATATATTTCAAACTTTACTCCATACAAATGATGCCTCCAAACTTTTAAATCGAAAACAACAGCAGCTAATTCCAAATCATGTGTAGGGTAATTTACCTCATGAGTTTTCAACTGACGTGAAGAATAAGCAATTACCTGATCATTCTGCATAAAGACACAGCCAAGTCCCTTCCAAGAAGCATCACTATAGATAACAAACTCACCTTTCATGGAGGGAAGTGCCAAAACTGGAGCATTCACCATTCTTCTTTTCAACTCCTGAAAACAATCATCCCATTCTTTTGTCCAGATAAACTTAAAACCCTTCTGAGTTAGCTTAGTCATTGGACTAGATAATCGTGAAAACTTTTCAACAAACCTTCGGTAGTAACCTTCCAAACTAGGAATACTACGGATCTCGGTTATATTTGTGGGTCTTGGCCATTCTTCAACAACTTTTGTTTTAGAAGGATCAACAGTTATTCCATCTTTTGAAACAATGTGACCCAGGAATGAAATTTGTTGTAACCAAAACTCACACTCTCTGAACTTTCCATACATTTTCTTTTCTTTTAAGGTTTTCAAGATAACCCTTAAATGACTTTCATGCTCCTCTGTACTTTTAGAAAACACCAAAATATCATCAATGAAACAACCACAAACTAATCCAAGAACTCATGGAAAATTCTATTCATAAGGTCCATGAATATATCAGGTGTATTGGTTAACCCAAAAGGCATAACTACAAATTTATAATGGTCATATCTAGTATGGAACGCAGTCTTCGAAACTTCTGCTTCTTTTACTTTCAACTGATGGTACCCCGACCTCAAGTCAATCTTCGAAAAATACTGAGCTCCCTGGAGCTGAACAAACAAATCATCGATATGAGGCAAAGGATACATGTTCTTAACAGTAATGTTATTTAAGGCTCTATAATCAATTAAAAGTCTCATTGATCCATCTTTCTTTTTAACAAACAAGACAAAAGCCCCCCATGGTGATGCGCTCGGTTGAATGAAACCTTTATCTAATAACTCCTACAATTGCTTCTTTAACTCTAAAAGTTCAACTTGAGCCATTCGATAAGGGGGTTTTGAAATTGGCTTAGAATCAGAAACTACATCAACAGTAAATTCGACTTCCCGATCATGAATAATACCAGGAAACTCATAAAGAAAAACATCCAGATACTCATTTACCACTGGCACATCATTAATCTGAACAGTTCCTTTATTTTCAAAAATATGTGCAAGGTAAAACTCACTTCCATCTTTTACTACTTTCTCAACTTCCTGATATGTTATCAAAATCAAGGGTTCATTCTTGTACACAAACTGAAAATCTTTCTGAAAAGAAACCATTTTAGCTCTGCAGTCAATCTTAGCATGATAAACAGAAAGCCAATCCATGCCCAAAATAACATCAAACTCTACTAGAGGCAAAACAATAAGGTTTGCAGGTAGATTCTTTCCGCACACAAGGATAGGAAGGTTCTTATAATTTCTTTTTGTCTCAACGTTCCCGCCGGGTGTTTTTACCATAAGTTTAGGATTCATATCTTGAGATGGAATTTACAATTTACTATAAATCTTCTCAAAAATGAATGAATGTGTAGACCCTGAATCAAACAACACATTGGCATAATCTGAACAAACAAACAGTGTACCTGATACTACTTCATTCGATGGCCCAACATCTGCTGAAGTAGTTGCAAAGGATTTCACCACACCTTTCTGCTTGTATTTTGGCTGCTTTTCCCTATTTGAGTTCTTCGTTAGACACTCACTTTCATAATGACCCATTTCATTACACGTAAAACATCTTACTGCTGGGTTTTCATTGCCTTCTTGATCATCTTCCTTACAGTTATGAGCAATATGACCAGACTTACTGTAACATCCCAGGTAATTAAAGAATAAAGAATTTTCATATTTATTAATATTTATGAATTAAATATTAATTTTAATTAAATGGGGTTTCTACGTTCGATAGCGTACCCGATACGCAACGATGAGTTTCTTTGAAAACTTACGTTGCACACAAGTAATAAAATAATATTATTTTAAATGTTAGTTAACAAGTAGCTGTTGTACTGGATAGAATGGATAGAAATAACTAAAATATGATTATATATGTTTTTTAATGTTTTTACATTTACCCAATAAATGATAAAGGCTTAAAATACTGAAAGAGTTCAATTTTAGGCATTTATACCCTAATTTTCACTAAGGGTTCACTTATCACCTTTTGACGGAGAACTGTCATTAAATATAGTTTTGATCAATCTTATAAATTCTATTGGACCAAAAATAACTCTTCTTTAGAATCAGAACATCAAAATTTACTTTGTGTAAATTTTTGGTACCTTTCCGATAAAGTTCATTTTTTAATGAATAGTGTAAAATGTTGTATTTTAATTCAAAACCGCTTTTTAATGTAATTTATTTATATGATTAGATTATTTTTTGAATTGGTTTTAAAGTGAAATTAGAAAATATTTTTACCATTAAATTCAATAGTGGTCTTTGGAATTAATTTCACTTTGAATTCGGACTTAAACAACTGTCAATCTTTTGATACTTATTGTTTCATAAAAACACGCTATTTGATCTGACAGCGGGAATTAATTATTAAATTAATTAATGTGACTTATATATTTTTAATTTTGTAAAATAGACTTCATTTTTGAATTCGTAATATCAAATATAGCTTAGGGTGAATTTTTGGTAATTTTCTGAAAAACATCAATTTTTGATGAATAGTGAAACCACTAGGTGGTACTTATAAAAACTGATTTTTCCGTTTAAATGAAATTTTTCCATCATTGTGTTCTGATTTTCAAAAATCCGACATACATGGTTGTCATTAAGAAGTAAAATGTGGTTCAATGAGATTAAAATAATTTTTTGGTGAATAGTAACTTATTATGTTTTTAATCGCGATTAGTGGTAATTAGTGTGGTTTAAGGTAAAAATAATGCTTTAATAATATGAGATGAGCTTGACACATGTCCTACCCTCATTGGTTGTGTCATGGCCGACCAAGACAAGCCATGGGTCAACTTGGGGATCCCATGGAGCCACTTTGTTTGGGAAATGACATAAATACCTTTTATTTAATGTTAATGTAAAAAATGGCACAAACATGATATGTTTTACTAAAACAATTTTTAAATGGGGTTATACAAGTAAGATTTTTTATTATAAATAGTAATTGGAAAGATAGAAAGATTTCCTACATCATAGTATTTTTTTAAAAATTTTAGACATTAAATAAATTCAATTATATATTACATAATAATGATGCAGCGATGACATCATTATTTGACGATTTAAATAAAATGGAAAGATAATGTAAAATATATGAACTACACATGTCCAAAACTTATTGGATGGGTGGATTTAGAACCCTTATCACCTTATCCAAGAATTATATCAATGTGTTACCTTTTAAAACCGAAAAACAGTTTCAAATAAAGTAATATTTCTTTACTTTCCAAAAGTGCCACTCCTCTCCTCTTATAAAAGGCCCCCACCTCTACCATCTTACACACACTCCTCAAGACTTTGGCTCGGCCAACCCCTGCCCATTTACTCTCTACACATCCCTCTCCTAATCCTAGAGGATTCCCTTTGGGCATAATCATTTCAAAGGAAGCCTTTAGGCTCAAATCAAAAGGAGTTACACTTTTAAAGGTAATTCATTCTCTCATGTTCATTTGTTTTGTTTTGCTTCTCCAACCCCCTAAACTCTTTTTATTTACTTCTTTTGTAACAAAACCAGTATATTCAATATACTAGAATGTTGTTATAAGATTTATTAGCACTACACTCTCACACAAGTACATCAAAATGGTTAAATAACATATGGTTTCCGTGGATGGCGAAATTCTGCCTCCCGAAACGATGATTGTTCAATACTCATCTAACACCTTCAATGGTGGCCATTAAGATGTAACTATATTTATATATGATATATAATATGTTTATGTTTTCTTTAAGCTTCTGTATTTTTCATTTTGGTCATACCTTTATGGTTTCCATTATGGGTAAACACGATATCTTCATTTAAGGAAGTGCGGACTACCGCCCCCTCAAAGTGATGTGATTCATTAATGCCATATGTGGGACGTGTAAAGGATGGATTTAAAGTTATTATATATGATTTTATACTGGAATTATAATATACCTATATATCATTATTATTTCTTTCCATTAAAGTATGAGATTGAAATGAAAGTAGCGTTCATGCGTACGTACGGCTTACCGTCTCCATGAACGGTGCATTTCATTTCTTATCCCCAAATGTAATGTACTATTAAAAGTACATGTATATAATGGATATATATAATGAATGATATATCTAAATGATGAATATAATTCTGGAATTAAAATATACATACCTCTCATTTAGTTTTAATTCCACTAATATGACAAAGAAATGAAAGTAGCGTTCATGCGTACGTATGGCTTACCGTCTCCATGAACGGTGCATTTCATTTCTTACCTCTAAATGATTATGTAATATTATAAATACATGTATATGATGGATATATATGATATATATGATATCCAAAATCAGGAATGTCATTCCGTATATAAAGAACCTTTGACCACACGAACAACATGTAATTGTAAGAAGTCCACTTTCGACTTAAGAACCAAATATTGACAAAACAAACATTATTAACTTAAATGGTTACATAATGTTTATAACATGGAAATAAGTGATATAAAGGGAATAATGAACTTTAAAAAGGTTCATAATCAAGAATAAATTAACTCAAGTTTATTATTCAGGATGTTAAAGAACGATCGAGTCAAGTCGAACCCAAGGTAAGAGACTTCGTCTCAATCTCCTTTCATTGAGGCATATTTCATTTTATACACAAAATTCTTTTATACGGTGTATAAACCCCTTTGAATTTTACTTTTATACAAAAAGAATCTTTTTCTACGAATCATTTTACTAAACGACAAAAAGGAATGTTTTTTTAACGTACGCAGTGACAACGACCTTTTCCGCCGCCGTGAGTATTATTTGGTCTTTGGATTCCTCAAGAAGCCGTAATGTTTTTAAAATGAAATAAATACCATATACACTTTTATGTATTTTGGTATTGAAAGTGGTTTTGATAAAGGATTCTATTATGATATATTGTGATGTGGAAATGTGGAAATGTTATCATTCCTTTATATTGGTTTTATGTTTTATGATTTTATATTGGTACTTGGACATTTGACGGGTGGTTACGTGATAAACCATATGACGGGTGGTGTCGTGAATACCAGGATGGGTGGTTACGTTATAACCTCCAATGCATTGGGTATGGAAGTCGGCCGTATGGCTATTCCGTTAAGTATGTATGGAAATTGGTCGTATGGCTATTCCATTAAGTGATATGTGGGGAAGTCGACCGTATGGTTATTCCACTTAAGTATTTTTATGTCCCAAGTTACCTTTATATATGCTATGTGTTCTTTATATGGGTATTATGGTAATCCTTTGGTTACAAAAAGGTAAGTAATGATACTTTATTCAGTGAAGAGTTTTTACTACTTCATGATGGTGAAGGTATTACTTTGTTAGAGTATACATGGTTTACTTGATGTTTGAAAAAGTAACAGTTTTCATTCTTTGTGTATCCCTTATTGAGCTTTTTATGCTCACCCCATGTTTTTTTGAAATGTTTTTCACAGGACTTAATGTGGAATAACGTCAAGGATGGGATCAAGGGAATGTCATGCTATATAAAACATGGAACTAGACATGTTTTATTTAAGAGTTTTTTTTATTATGGAAACTTAGTAGAAGTGACTACTTTGTAATCTTTTGAAATGTAATAGTTATGTTCTAATTCTCTAAAACTCTAAACCTGAAAAGATCCTCAACATGAATTATTCATTTAATTCAATATTAATTAAGGTTTAAGGCCAGGGCCTTATAGTTGGTATCAAAGGTCGGTTTAGATAACTTTAGGAGTTAGAAAAGTGTTAAATTATAATATGATTGAAATGATATAGAATTTACGGATTACCATGTAGCTTCACCTAAGGTATTTCTGTGATAAGAATGGTTTTCCATAGAGGAAACAGAACAACTTTTCTGGGAAGGCATATAGAGGGAAATGACCTTTCAAATCAGTATCCAAAGATGGTCAGAATCAGAACTAAACATTTTGTTGCAGTGATGGCTTAGTTCACTCAGGTGAAAAATTTTGGTTTTTTTTATTGATGATATTTTTGTGTTTTCTAAAAGTAAATAGAAGCATGAAAGACATTTAAGGGTTATCTTGAAAACCTTAAAAGAAAAGAAACTGTATGGAAAATTCAGCAAGTGTGAGTTTTGGTTGCAAAAAATTTCTTTCCTTGGTCACATTGTTTCAAAAGATAGCATAATTGTTGATCTTACTAAAACAAAAGTTGTTGAAGAATGGCCAAGACCCACAAATGTAACCGAGATCCTTAGTTTTCTTGGTTTGGCAGGTTACTACTGAAGGTTTGTTGAAAATTTTTCACGGTTATCTAGTCTAATGACTAAGCTAACTCGTAAGGGTGTTAAGTTCATCTGGACAAAAGAATGTGATGATTGTTTTCAGGAGTTGAAGAGAAGATTGGTGAATGCTCCAGTTTTGGAAATACCTTCCAGGAATGGTGAGTTTGTTATATACAGTGATGCTTTGTTGAAGGTACTTGGCTATGTCCTTATGCAGAATGATCAGGTAATTGCTTATGCTTCATGACAATTGAAAACTCGTGAGGTAAATTACCCTACACATGATTTGGAATTAACTGTTGTTGTCTTTGCTTTAAAAATTTGGAGGCATCATTTGTATGGAGTAAAGTGTGAAATATATACTTATCACAAAAGTTTAAAGTATATATTCACTCAGAAAGAATTGAACATTAGACAGAGGAGATGGCTGGAATTAATCAAGGATTATGATTTTACAATTCATTACCATCCCGGAAAAGAAAATAAAGTGGCTGATTCTTTGAGTCGAAAAAGTAATGCTTCATTAGAAATGTTGCATTTGGAACGTGATCCTTTGGTTAAAGATTTGATGAACTTTGGCATAGAAGTTGTTGGTATAGGATGTTCTTCTGTTTTGTTTCAGGTATCAGTGAAATCTTCTCTATCAGACAGAATCAAGAAAGCACAGAAGTGAGATAGTGAGTTGAAGAAAAAGGTAGAGCTGGTTCATAAAGGTAAGTTGCCTGAATTCAACATTGATAATGATTGTGTTTTGAGGTTTGGGAAGAGATTATGTGTGTCTTGTGATTCACTATTGAAGAATGAGTTGTTATGTGAGGCTCATAGTTCCCCGTTTTCAGTTCATCCTGGCAGTACTAAGATGTACAGAGATCTGTGGGAGTATTACTGGTGGGATGGAATGAAAAGAGATATTTCTGATTTTACTGTGAAGTGTCTGACTTGTCAGCAGGTTAAAGCAGAGCGGCAGTTACCAAAAGGGATGCTTCAGCCTTTACCAGTGCCAGAGTGGAAATGGGAAAACATATCCATGGACTTTGTTGTGGGATTACCGAGGATATCTCGAGGTAATAATGCAATCTGGGTTATTGTTGATCGCTTGACTAAATCTGCTCATTTCCTTTCTATACGAGATACTTTTTCCCTAGATCAACTTTCCTGTTTGTATCTTAAAGAGATAGTCAGGTTACATGGAGTTCCCCTCTCCATTTTATCTGATCGTGATCCCAGGTTTACATCTATCTTTTGGAAAGTCCTTCAGAAGTCGTTGGGTACTGAATTAAATTTTAGTACAGCTTTTCATCCTCAATCAGATGGGCAGTCAGAACGAACAATTCAGACCTTGGAGGATATGCTATGAGCTTGTTCGATGGATTATCTGGGAATTTGGGACCAACATCTTTCTTTGGTTGAGTTTTCTTATAATAACAGCTTTCATTCCAGTATACATATGGAACCATTTGAGGCATTATATTGGAAGCGGTGTCGAACTCCAGCATTTTGGGATAAAGTGGTTGAAAGGAAGCATATGGGACCAGAATTGGTAGAAGAGATGGCAGAAAAAGTTCAGTTGATTCATAAGCACGTGAGAATAGCTCAGAGCAGGCTGAAGAGTTATGCGGATAAACGGAGGAAGGATCTATCTTTCGAGGTAGGTGATCATGTTTTTCTCAAGGTTTCTCATTGGAAAAGTGTGATGAGATTTGGTAAGAAAGGAAAGTTGAGTCCAAGGTTTATTGGACCATATGAAATTATGTAGAAAGTTGGATCAGTTGCTTACCGAGTGTCTTTACCTCCGAGTTTATCTCAGGTACACAATGTTTTTCATGTTTCAGTGTTGAGGAAGTATATGCCAGATCCATCTCATCTTTTGAGTCCAGAGGTAGTTCAGCTGGAGGAGAACCTATCTTATGAAGAACAACCAGTCCAGATTCTTCACCATAGGGAGTAGGTGTTACGGAATAAGGTGATTCATCAGGTAAAGGTTTTGTGGAAAAACCATGTGATTGAAGAGGCAACGTGGGAATCTGAAAATTCTATGAGGGATAAATACCCCCACTTATTTTGATAAGTGAATAAAATTGCGAGGACGCAATTCCCAAAAGAGGGGAAGGATGTAACATCCCAGGTAATTAAAGAATAAATAATTTTCATATTTATTAATATTTACGAATTAAATATTAATTTTAATTAAAAGGGTTTTCTACATTTGATAGCGTACTCGTTACGCAACGATGAGTTTCTTTGAAAACTTACGTTGCATACAAGTAATAAAATAATATTATTTTAAATGTTAGTTAACAAGTAGCCGTTGTACTGGCGGGAATGGATAGAAATAACGAAAATATGATTATATATGTTTTTAAATGTTTTTACATTTACCCAATAAAAGATAAAGGCTTAAAATACGGAAAGAGTTAAATTTTAGGCATTTATACCCTAATTTTCACTAAGGGTTCACTTATCACCTTTTGACGGCGAACCGTCATTAAATATAGTTTTGATCAATCTTATAAACTCTATTGGACTAAAAATAACTCTTATTTAGAATCGGGACATCAAAATTTACTTTGTGTAAATTTTTGGTACCTTTCTGATAAAGTTCATTTTTTAATGAATAGTGTAAAATGTTGTATTTTAATTCAAAACCTCTTTTTAATCTAATTTATTTATATGATTAGATTATCTTTTGAATTGGTTTTAAAGTAAAATTATAAAATATTTTTACCATTAAATCCAATAGTGGTCGTTGGAATTAATTTCACTTTGAAATCGGACATAAACTAGTGTCAATCTTTTGATACTTATTGTTTCATAAAAACACGCTATTTGCTCTGACAGCCGGAATTAATTATTAAATTAATTAATGTGACTTATATATTTTGAATTTTTTAAAATAGACTTCATTTTTTAATTCGTAATATCAAATATTGCTTAGGGTGAATTTTTGGTAATTTTCTGAAAAACTTCAATTTTTGATGAATAGTGAAACCACTATGTGGTACTTATAAAAACTGATTTTTCCGTTTAAATGAAATTTTTCCATCATTGTGTTTTGATTTTAAAAAATCCGACATACATGGTTGTCATTAATAATTAAAATGTTGTTCAATGAGATTAAAATAACTTTTTGGTGAATAGTAACTTATTAAGTTTTTAATCGCGATTAGTGGTAATTAGTGTGGTTTAAGGTAAAAATAATGCATTATTAATATGAGATGAGCTTGACACATGTACTACCCACATTTTTTGTGTAATGTCCGACCAAGACAAGCCATGGGTCAACTTGGGGTCCCCATGGAGCCACTTTGGTTGAGAAATGACATAAATACCTTTTATTTAATGTTAATGTAAAAAATGGCACAAACATGATATGTTTTACTAAAACAATTTCTAAATGGGGTTATACAAGTAAGATTTTTTATTATAAATATTAATTGGAAAGATAAAAAGATTTAATACATAATAGTATTTTGTTTATAATTTTTAGACATTAAATAAATTAAATTATTTTTGACATAATAATGATGCAGCGATGACATCATTATTTGACGATTTAAATAAAATGGAAAGATAATGTAAAATATATAAACTACACATGTCCAAAACTTATTGGATGGGTGTATTTAGAACCCTTATCACCTTATACACGAATTATATCAATTTGGGACCTTTTAAAACCGAAACACATTTTCAAATAAAGTAATATTTCTTTACTTTCCAAAAGTGCCCCTCCTCTCCTCTTATAAAAGGCCCCCACCTCTACCACCTTACACACACTCCTCAAGCCTTTGGCTCGGCCAACCCCTGACCATTAACACTCTCCACATCCCTCTCCTCATCCTAGAGGATTCCCTTTGGGCATAATCCTTTCAAAGAAATCCTTTTAGGCTCAAATCAAAAGGAGTTACACTTTTAAAGATAATTCATTCTCTCATGTTCATTTGTTTTACTTCGCTTCTCCAACCCCCTAAACTATTTTTATTTACTTCTTTTGTAACAACACCTGTATCTCCAATATACTAGGATGTTGTTATAATATTTATTCGAACTACACTCTCACACAAGAACATCAAAATGGTTAAAGAACATACGGTTTCCGTGGATGGCGAAATTCTGCCTCCCGAAACGACGATTGTTCAATACTCATCTAACACCTTCAAAGGTGTCCATTAAGATGTCATTATATTTATATATGATATATAATATGTTTATGATTTCATTAAGCTTATGTATTTTTCATTTTGGGCATACCTTTATGGTTTCCATTATGGGTAAACACGATATCTTCATTTAAGGAAGTGCGGACTACCGCCCCCTCAAAGTGATGTGATTCGTTAATGCCATATGTGGGACGTGTAAAGTATGGATTTAAAGTTATTATATATGATGTTATACTGGAATTATAATATACCTCTATATCATTATTATTTCTTTCCATTAAAGTATGAGATAGAAATGAAAGTAGCATTCATGCGTACGTACGGCTTACCGTCTCCATGAACGGTGCATTTCATTTCTTATCCCCAAATGTAATGTACTATTAAAAGTACATGTATATAATGGATATATATAATGAATGATATATCTAAATGATGAATATAATTCTGGAATTAAAATATACATACCTCTCATTTAGTTTAATTCCATTAATATGACAAATAAATGAAAGTTGTGTTCTTGCGTACGTACGGCTTACCGTCTCCATGAACGGTGCATTTAATTTCTTACCTCTAAATGATTATGTAATATTATAAATACATGTATATGCTGGATATATATGATATATATGATATCCAAAATCAGGAATGTCATTCTGGATATAAAGAACCTTTGACCACACGAACAACATGTAATTGTGAGAAGTCCACTTTCGACTTAAGAACCAAATATTGACAAAACAAACATTATTAACTTAAATGGTTACATAATGTTTATAACATGGAAATAAGTGATATAAAATGAATAATGAACTTTAAAAATGTCCATAATCAAGTATAAATTAACTCAAGTTTATTATTCAGGACGTTAAAGAACGATCGAGTCAAGTCGGACCCGAGGTAAGGGACTTCGTCTCAATCTCCTTTCATTGAGGCATATTTTGTTTTATACACAACATTCTTTTATATGGTGTATAAACCCCTTTGACTTTTACTTTTATACAAATGGAATCTTTTTCTACGAAGCGTTTTACTAAACGACAAAAAGGAATGTTTTATTAACGTAGGCGGTGACAATGACCTTTTCCGCCAACGCGAGTATTATTTGGTCTTTGGCTTCCTCAACAAGCCGTAATGTTTTTAAAATGAAATAAATACCATATAATCTTTTATGTATTTTTGTATTGAAAATGGTTTTGATAAAAGATTCTATTATGATATATTGTGATGTGGAAATGTGGAAATGTTATCATTCCTTTATATTGGTTTTATGTTTTATGATTTTATATTGGTACTTGGACATTTGACGGGTGGTTACGTGATAAACCATATGACGGGTGGTGCTGTGAATACCAGGATGGGTGGTTACGTTATAACCTCCAATGCATTGGGTATGGAAGTCGGCCGTATTGCTATTATGTTAAGTATGTATGGAAATTGGTCGTATGGCTATTCCATTAAGTGATATGTGGGGAAGTCGACCGTATGGTTATTCCACTTAAGTATTTTTATGTCCCAAGTTACATTTATATATGCTATGTGTTCTTTATATGGGTATTATGGTAATCCTTTGGTTACAAAAAGGTAAGTAATGATACTTTATTCAGTGAAGAGTTTTTACTACTTCATGATGGTGAAGGTATTACTTTGTTAGAGTATACATGGTTTACTTGATGTTTGAAAAAGTAACAGTTTTCATTCTTTGTGTATCCATTACTAAGCTTTTTATGCTCACCCCAAGTTTTTTTGAATTGTTTTTCACAGGAATTAATGTGGAATAAGGTCAAGGATGGGATCAAGGGAATGTCATGCTATATAAAACATGGAACTAGACATGTTTCATTTAAGAGTTTTTTTATTATGGAAACTTAGTAGAAGTGACTACTTTGTAATCTTTTGAGATGTAATAGTTATGTTCTAATTCTCTAAAACTCTAAACCTGAAAAGTTTCTCAACGTGAATTATTCATTTAATTCAATATTAAGTAAGGTTTAAGGTCGGGGCCTTATACTTACCACACCGAAAGGACTTTCCAGACTTGGATAAGCATTATCCAGGATGCATTTTACCACACTTTTCACAGTATGGATATTTGGTTTTATTACCTCCTTGCTTCTTTGATGAATTCTTCGTCTTTTCCTGCCAACTGGACCTCTTATTCGGTTGCTTGTCAAAAAACACCTGATCATTGGCAAACTCAATGTCCACCTTCTCCGCACATCGAACAAGCTTTTAATAACTTTTGAACTCACGAGAAGCTAAAGCCCTTCGATACCTTGGCTTTAACCCTGAGTAAAAATTCTTCATTTTACTATCAATATCTCGTATGAAGTTTGGAGCATACCTTTCCAGTCGAGTGAACTTTGCTTCATAAGCAGCCACTAAGTCATCCTCCTGCCGTAATTCTAGAAATTGCTTTTCCATCCAAAGACGAACCACCTTAGGAAAATATTTCTCAAGAAACATACCTTTGAATTCGTCCTAGTGAAGATCATCAATCTCATCACTATCCCTCATATTTTTCACCATCGACCACCTCTGATCAGCTTCACCTTCAAAATGGTAAACAATAAGACTAACCTTTTGACGTTCTGAACACCCAATGAGATCAAAAATCCTCTCCAGTGATTTAATCCAGCCTTCAGCATGCACGGGGTCAGATGATCCTCTAAATGATGGGGGATGTTGCCTCATGAAATGTTCCACCAATGACATGTTCCACTACGGTTGATCTGGCTGATCTCGTGCATGGATACCACCACCATTTATAGCCTGAGTAAACTATTCCATCCCTGCAACAAACAGTTCAGTTCCAATTCCGACCATCTCAGGTTTCTGATTTGGAAGGTTGTCTTCCTCCTGATTGCGTCCCAACATAGCTGCCTTGTTTCCTCTGCGAAAAACCATTATGAACACAGAAATATCTTAGGCTAAGCAACATAGTAATCTATAAATGCTATATCATTTCAGTCATACCATAAATTAATTTATAATTTAACAACTTTTTAATTCCTAATGTTGTCTAAAACGACCTCTGATACCAACTATAAGGCCCTGACCATAAACCTTACTTAATATTGAATTGAATGAATAATTTACATTGAGGATCTTTTCAGGTTTAGGGTTTTAGAGAATTAGGACATAACTATTACATATCAAAAGATTACAAAGTAGACACTTATACTATGTTTCCAGAGAATAAAAACTCTTAAAAAGAAACATGTCTAGTTCCATGATTTATATATAATGACTTTTCCTTGATCCCATCATTGACCCTATTCCACATTAAGTCCTGTGAAAGACATTTCAAAAAACTTGGGGTGAGCATACGAAGCTCAGAAAGGGATACACATAGAATGAAAATTGTTAGTTTATCAAAACAACAAGTAAACCATGTATACTCTATCAAAGTAATACTTTTCACCTTTATGAAGAACTAAAAACTTTTCACTGAATAAAAGATCATTACTTACCATTTTGTGACCAAAAGATTACTATAAAACCCATATAAAGATCACATAACATATAAAGGTAACTTGGGATATAATCATACTTAAATGGAATAATCATACGGTCGACTTCCACATATATCACTTAATGGAATAACCATACGGCCGACTTCCATACCCAATTCATTGGAGGTTATAACGTAACCACCCATCCTGGTATTCACGACACCACCCATCATATGCTTTATCACGTAACCACCCATCAATTGTCCAAGTACCATTATAAAATCATAAGACATAAAACAAATATAAAGGAAAGAAAACATTTCCACACTTTGATCACAATATATCACATAAATATATTGACATAAAAAATCCAATATAAAAACCCTTTTCAATACCAAAATAAATAAAAGAGTATATTTTATTTATTTCATTTCAAAAACATTACGGCTTGTTGAGGAATCCAAAGACCAAATAATACTCGCGGCGGTGAAAAAGGTCGTTTTCACCGCGTACGTTAAAAGAAACATTCATTTTTGTCGTTTAGTAAAACGCATCGTAGAAAAATATTCCTTTTCTATAAAAGTAAAATTAAAAGGGTTTTATACACCTTATAAAAGAAAGTTGTGTATAAAACGAAATATGCCTCAATGAAAGGATATTGAGACGAAGTCCCTTACCTCGGGTCCGACTTGACTCAATCGTTCTTTAACTTCCTAAATAATCAACTTGAGTTAATTTCTACTTGCTTAAGAACCTTTTTAAAGTTCATTATTACTTTAATATCATCTATTACAATGTTATAAACATTATGTAATCATTTACGTTAATAATGTTTGTTTTGTCGATATTTGGTTCTTAAGTCGAAAGTGGACTTCTTACAATTACATGTTGTTTGTGTGGTCATAGTTTCTTTATATCCAGAATGATATTCATGATTTGGATATCATATATATCATATATATCCATCATATACATGTATTTATAATATTACATTATCATTTCGAGGAAAGAAATGAAATGCACCGTTCATGGAGACGGTAAGTCGTACGTACGCATGAACGCTACTTTCATTTCTATGTCATATTAATGGAATTAAAACTAAATGAGAGGTATGTATATTTTAATTCCAGAATTATATTAATCATTTTGAAGTAACATACATCATATATAATAACTTTAAATCCATCCTTTATATGACCCACATAAGGCATTAACGAATCAAATCACTTTGATGGGGCGGTAGTCTGCACTTCCTAAAATGAAATTATCATGTTTACCCACAATAGAAACCATAAAGGTGTGTCATAAATGAAAAAATACAGAATCTTAATGAAAACATAAACATATTATATATTATATATAAATATAGAGACATCTTAATGGCCACCTTTGAAGGTCTTAGAAGAATATTGAACAATCATCGTTTTGTGAGGCAGAAATTCGCCATCCACGGAAACAGTATGCTCTTTAACCATTAGATGAAGGTGTGTGCAAGTGTAGCTATAATTATTCTTATAAAAACACCCTATTATATTTAATATACTATATTTGTTACAAAAGAAATTAATAAAAAGAGTTTAGGGGGTTGGATAAGCAAAATAAAACATAAGAACACAAGAGAAAACACTACCTTTAAAACGGGTAACTCTTTTTGATTTGAGCTCAAAGGCTTACTTGGGAAGAATTCTGCCCATTGTGCGGCTTCTAGGAGTAATAGAGGGATGTGGAGAGACAAAATTATCAGGGTTTGGCCGAGCCAAAGGATTTAGAGGTGGGGGTATGGAGGTAGAGGTGGGGGCCTTTTATAAGAGGAGAGAAGGGGCACTCTTGGAAAGTTAAGAAAAGATACTTTATTATAAAATGGGATTCGGTTTTAAAAGGTCACACAATTATATATTTAGAGGATAAGGTTATATGAGTTCGAAATCCACAAATACAATAGGTTTTTGACAAGTTTAGGTCTTATAGTTTACATTATCTTTTCATTATATTTAAATCGTTATATAATTAGGTAATCGCTGAATCATCATGGTATCATAAATAATTTAATTTATTTAATGTCTAAAAATTATAGAAAAAATATCATGATATAGGAAATCTTTTAATCTTTCTAATTATTATCTATAGTCAAAAATATGACTTGTATAACCCCATTTAAAAATTGTTTTAGTAAAACAACTCATGTTTGTGACATTTTTATTTTAACATTAAATAAAAAGTTAATAATATCATTTTCCTACCAAAGTGGCTCCTTGGGGTCCCCAAGATGACCCATGGATTGTCTTGGTCGGCCATGACACATCCAATAAGTGTAGAAAATGTTTCATGTTCATTTCATATTATTAAAACATTATTTTTACCTTAAACTACACTAATTACCTCTAATCGCGATTAAAAACATAAAAGTTACTATTCACCAAAAAATTATTTTAATCCCATTGAACCACATTTTACTTATTAATGACAACCATGTATGTCGAATTTTTGAAATTCAAAGCACAGAGGTGGTAAAATTTCAATTAAATGAAAAATCTGTTTTTTTAAGTACCACTTAGTGGTTTCACTATTCATCAAAATTGAAGTTTTTCAGAAAAATACCAAAACTTCACCCTAAGCTATATTTAATATTCTGAATTCAAAAATGATGTCTATTTTAAAAAATTCAAAACATATAAGTTGCATTAATTAATTCAATAATTAATTTCCGCTGTCAGAGCAAATAGCGTGTTTTTATTGAACAATAAGTATCAAAAGATTGACACTAGTTTAAGTCCAATTTCAAAGTGAAATTAATTCCAACGACCACTCTTGGATTAAATAGTAAAAAAATATTCTAATTGCACTTTAAAACCAATTCAAACTATAATCTAATCATATAAATAAATTATATTAAAAAGTGGTTTTGAATTAGAATACAACATTTTTAACTATTCATTAAAAAATGAACTTTATCAAAAAAATACCAAAAATTTACACAAAGTAAATTTTGATGTCCCGATTCTAAAGAAGAATTTTATTTGGTCGAATAGAATTTATAAGAGTGACCAAAACTATTTTTATAGACGATTCTCCATCAAAAGGCGATAAGTCGACCTTTTTTGAATGTTAGAGTATATATGCCTAAAATTGAATTCTTTTCGTATTTTAAGCCTTTATCTTTTATTGGATAAATGTAAAACCATTTAACGAACATATATAATCATATTTTAGTTGTTTCTATTCATTCCCGCCAATACAACGGCTACGTGTTAACTACCATTCAAAATAATATTACTTTATTACTAGTGTGCAACGTAAGATTTCAAAGAAACTCTTTGTTGCATATCGGGTATGCTATCGAACATAGAAACCCCTTTAAAGTAAAATTAATATTTAATTCGTAAATATTAATAAATATGAAAATGTATTATTCTTTATTTACCTAGGATGTTACAAATTCCCTTCTTAAAATTATTTTATAAGGTTTAATCACGTAGGGAAAAAAATACAAGCTTTATAAATGATTAATGAATGAAAGAAGAAGTGTTTCTATAAGTTATGGAACCTATACCGATTAAATAGTAACTTGACCTTTGGAATAGTGATGTGACCCTTATGAATAGTAAACCAGATAATTGAATAGTAACCTCACTGATGAATGTATAGATAAAATTTATCCATCTTATAAGTGTCAACATCATATAATTATATCATAATATAAGTAAATAAATATTTTAAAAATTATTAATTAAGTTTTTGTATTTTTATAAGTCATACATATTGAATTATATTTTTTTGATTGACTTAAAAACATAAAAGAAAATGTATTTTCATAAAATATATTCATAGATTAATATTTTTCTGTCTTAGGATTATGAGATAATTTTATGATACCTTAGTTAATTTTTCAATGTGTTATAAAAGCAGTTATAGTTTTAAAGTCTATATTTTTTGAGTAAATTATGATTTTAATTAAAAATTAAATTTCTCATATTTAGAAAATTATTATCAAAAAATGGAGGTCATTTTGTAAATCTACATTTTGAAAAATGTTTATAGTGAATTTTTGGGATTTTTCTAAAATACATTAATTTTTTGCGAATAGTAAAATACCGTAATTCACAGTGTATATACAATATAAGTTAAACATGCTATTCATTGATTTATGGATGATGTAAGAACATTTGGTTCAAACTAACCATATCTAATTACTTTATTTTGTCCCAATAATCACCACTATTTCTTTTCTTGAGTAAATTAATGATCTAATGAATTTAAAAGTGAGAACCCCCCCCTCCACTATAAATACCACCTCTTCTCCTCACACCTATCATGCCTTGATCCCTATATAAACTTTTCCTGAATATATCTCCTACATATTTTAGCTTTTTCTTATAACAAAATACAAAAACCAATCCCCTATAGAGGTTCTCAAGGAGAATGAATCAAGAGGTAAAACCCTCTTCCGTTTTCGTTCAAATTCTTTTCAAGTTCTTTTCTTTTCTTATATTCTCCACACTTCTACTTGTCCAAGTGGCATGAAAATTCAAGTATCTAATATATACAATAAAATTATCATTTTTATGGAATATTTATTCATTAAATAAATTCTCCTCTCTTTTATTTTAAGAATGAATAAATCCTCAGTGAGGTATCGTTCTACCTCCTTCGTGGACAATGTGATTTTATCTTCAAATTCCACCTTCCAGGATGGTCAGGAAACCATTTTTATTATTGAACAAGAGTATAATATATTTATTATATCTTATTTTATGTTCTAGAATCATTTTTTTACATATTATATTAATTTATAAAACAAAACGAGTTCATTTTGATTCAAAAATGCTAAATTTATCTAAATGATTATCATTAATGATTTATCAATGAATCATCCTAATCTATGGGAAAAATGGTATTTTAATATTATATAGGTTAATTAATAACATATAAGTTCATATTTGGACAACTATCCTCATTCTACATGTTTTTTCATAAACATAAAAAAGTAAAATGATTAGAAAAACCAAGGAAACTCACGCTTTCTAGTGATGAAATTGAATTTCATAACCCCCCAAAAGGGACATAAATTAAATTAATAAAATTATAAAAAATAAAATAAGTGTATAAATATTTTTATAATTATTAATTAATTAATCTAACTTTATTATTCAAGACATTAAGATCAAGTGGAGAATCATTTTGTACATAATGTAATGGATTCTACCTGAACATCTATTATTCCTTTAGGTTACTATTTATCTCTTTTTATCGAAATTAAATTATCTTTTATTTTCATGTACATATAATAAATGATGTTTTTATGTTACCAAATCATGTATCAAGATCCATTAATCTTTATTTTTTGTGTATTTACATGTTTTTAAAAGGTTCTCTACTCAATTATTCCTGATAAACATGACCCATTTAAGGGAAATTCTCAAATTCATACCCAATTTAAAGTAAACTATATAAAAAGTTTTAATAAACCATTATTTTTTCAAAATAGCTCATTTTTTATTATTAAAAACTTCCTTGTTTCAATTCTGATTTTATACATAAAAATCTTCATTTTCCATTTAAATGAATCTTGAATGTTTTCTCTTAAATCGTATTAAAATGAATTATTTCTAAAGTTTCTTAAACACTCTGTTAAATTAAGTTTGAAATAACTTATCATGATATATTCCTATATTATAATATTAATTTACACATATTATTTAATTCCATATTTTCTTAGACACACTATGATATCCCCTTTTGATATTCATTTTGACATAATTATGATACCCAATTCTTTCCATGGGTAACCCTTATGATTATGTTTCATTACATATGTATGATTCTATATAGGGAAATTATATTCATGAACGTGTTAAGATAGGTGAGTCCATATATCAGTCTAATGCATTGGGTAATTTTTATTCTCATGATATGTCATGTCTAATGGTTTGGGTGTATTCCTTGACTTGTTCTCCTCTTTGTGCAATGAGTTTTGACTCGTGCTCCTCTATGTGAAACGACCCTTGAATCATGTTAATTTCGTGTGGCTTGTTTCTACCACATTACTATTAATCTATTATTATATGATCCCATGTTATGATTCCTTATGTTTAATCATGTTTTATTATTTTATATATCATTATGTTATGTATTTTAACCCATGTTTTATGTTTTATTTTTTTTATTCCCTTATTAGGATTTTTAGCTCATCACTTTCTTCGTGTTAACCTCAGTTTGTCCTATGAAAATGAAAAGGATCAAATGGATTGAAGATATCATTATTGATTTTAAATAATGAAATTTTTTATTTAGTCCCATGTTTTCAATTATATGTACCAATTATTTCAAGACACCAGACTATATGATCCTCATCTATTAATTTGATATTTAATTATGCTTCAAATCATATAATATTATGTGTAAAATACTAGGGTTGAAATGCAGTGGTTTCTCAAATATTTTCTTCATATGATGATATAGTATTATGTTCCATTAGAATCAAGAAATAATTTTCAAGATCTTATATGTTTAAATAAAATATAGAGAAGTAGGGGTTAGTTGAGAAAAATTAAAAAGGTAAAACATCAAAGAAGAAGAAGGGGGAAAAGAAATTATCATCATGTGAAAAATATGGAAATAAACATACTGGAAAATGATATAAGGGCATTGGAGTTTATTACAATTGTGGACATAAAAGACATATGGTTAATTAATTAAAGGGGAAGAAACAAATCATTGATTTCTAGTATATTAACTGTAGATAAAAGGGGCCCTATTTACATTAATTCTATAAGAATTAAAGGAACACACTACATAATAGGACGAGGGGAGAAGGTCAAGAATATGTAATCACTATAACTAAATTTTAAGGTCCCAAAGATATGGTGGTGGGTACTTCAATCATTTCCTCAAATTTATATAATGATTTTTCAGATTCTAGATCATCTCACTATTTTTTATCTACCCAATTTTCCATGAAAATTTTATATTTCAATAATACCTTACGAAGGGAGTTCTCAATCAAAAATCTTAGTAGAAATCTCACTGAAACAAAGATGTGTCAATAAGTTCCCATTATGATATATAAACATTCCCATTTTTAGACATTATTATTATACCTATAATTGATTTTCATATAATACTAGGTATGTATTAGCTTCAAAAAAATAGTGGATAAATTTATTAGGTAGAAAATAAAATTGTGATTTTTTATTACGTTTTTTAATTCATTATCTTTAGAGGGGAGAATTCACCACTTGATTCATGAAAATATCCACCTCCTCTAGCTCTTTTGAATGAGATTATTTGGGAGGAATATAAGACATAATCTATAGATTAAAATTATAATAATATAATATCATATGTAACTATTCTATTTGAATACATTTATGTATTTATAGTGCAATAACCTAGGCATCCACCTGAACATTAAGTTTAGTTTCCCATTGATTTCATCCCTAATGTAAGAACCATATTAAAGACTCCCTAAATAATGAATGTTGTGTGATTAGTGGAATTGAATAAACAAATACAAGAGTTATGTGAAAAGGTATTTATACTACCTAGTGTTTTACCTTGGGGATACCCTATTGTATTTCTTAAATACAAGGATGATTATAAGGAAATAAATTCTATTATGGTAGAGAAGAATTATCTTCCGCATTGCATTGATGACTTATTTTATCGGCATCATGGATCTCAATATCTTTTAAAAGATGACCTTTTTTTGGGTATAATCAATTGTGAGTAAACAAATAATATATTCAGAAAACAACATTATAAATGATGTATGGACATTATGATTTTATAGTAATTTCAATTGGATTGAATAATATACCCTCTATTTTTTTGGATATAATTAATAGAGTATTTAGGGAATATCATAATGATTTTTTGTGGCATTAATATATGATATATTATTGTACTATATTATATATGATGATCATTGAATTACATACAAATCATTCTTGGGACTCTTAAAGGAAAATATTTATATAAGGAAATTTTGGATCTATGAATTTTTTACTTATAAAGTATCTTTTCTTGGCCATATTGTCTCGAAATATGGAATCTCAATTGATCTTATAAATAAAAAATCATTCAAATAATTTCCTACTCCAATAATCATAAATGAGGTATGTTGTTTCATTAGTTTGATAGGTTACTATCGTATAATTTTTCAAAAATTGGTGTGATTGGATATCCTATTAACCAAGCTTGAACATAAAGTACTTAAATTATTATAGAAAAATTAATGTGATTACTATTTTGAAAAGTTGAAGAGGGTATTGGTCAATGATCTGATTTTGACTCTACCATTTTGAAAGGATGAAGGGAGTTGGTAGTATCCGTATTATAGAGGATAAAAATATTGAATCTAAATCAATCCAGTTAAAGACCCATGAATAGAACAATCAAACACTTATTCTTGAGATATAATCCATCGTCTTCTCTTTAAAGATATAGAGACATTATCTCTATGGAGAAATATGTGAGATATAAATAGATCAAAATAGTTGTAAATATAAATTTTTATAGAACGCCATCAATAAGAGGAAAAGTACAAGGCATGATCTACTTAAGTATTATGATTTATAAATACACTACCATATGGGGAATATAAAAAAGGTAGTTGATGCATTGAGTATGAAAGAATATTTATTCATAGAAAAACTCATATTTATAGGGATCCTATATTCATGGATTTAGTGAAGATGGATATGAGAATAATTATTGATGGATAAGGATCTAAACCATTTCAGATGATTTTCAAACCATATTTATTATAGAAGATAATAAGTGATTAGCCAAGTGATGAGAATTTACAAAATTAAATTAAATTCTTGAATGGTAGGAAATTCACAGACTTCATATATGATGATAGTGTTCTAAAATTTTGAAAGAGGTTCTGTTTTCCTTCTATAAATAAGATAAAAACTGTATTATTAATTGATTCTCATAGATTAAATTTATCTTTCCACCCTAGAATCACTAAGATATATAGATATTTGGAGGAACATGTTTTATGTTAAAATATGAATTAGGAAATTACTAATTATATGTCAAGATGTTTGTATTTTCAATAGGTGAAGGTTGGGAAACAAAATCCTAGAGGACTCATGAAACCACTTCCCATTATTATATGAAAATGGTATGACATCACATTGAAAATTGTAACTAGATAAAAATATACTACTATAAAGAATGACACAATATGGGTAATTGTTGATCAGCTCACTAAATCTGTCCATTTCATCTCTATAAGGGAATATTTACCTTTGGATCACCTTTTATGATTATATATTAATGAATTTATAATAATTAATGGTGCACCTATTTTAATAGTTTTAAATTGTGATCCATTATTTATATCAAAGTTATAGAAAATTCATCTGAAATCTCTGGATATTAAGCTTTATTGGAGCACCGCCTATCGTCCTTCAACTGATGTGTAGTCTAAAATGATTATCCAAACATTAGAATATATTTTGACTTTATGATCAATATTTGGGATCATTAATTACCTTCGGTACATTTTTCCTATAAAAATTGCTTCCATTAAAGTATTCAAATGGTTTCATACAAAGCATTATATGGAAAGAGATGTCATACACCCACTAGTTGGGAAAAAGTTTCTGAAATAAAAAACATTGGTTCTAGATCTTGCTAAGGAGACAAAAAAAGATTAAATTCTATTTAGAATAATATTGAAGCATCTCGATGCATATAAAAGTGTAATGTCATTAAACAAAGGAAGGATTTGGAGTTTTAAGTTTAATATCACATTTTCTTGAATGTATATACATAAAATGATTTTATAATATTCTGTGTGAAGGTAAAATTTATCCCTAAGTACATCAGACCTTAAATTCTAGAAGTAAGTGGACTTCTGGATTACCATTTTGAAATACCACCAAACCTCTCAAATGTACATTTTTTATTTCATATCTCTATTTTACGGAAGTATATTTGAAACCCAATGCATGTTCTCACCACTGAAGAAATAGAACTGGAACCTGATCTATCATACTATGAAGAGCCTATCTAGATTACTGACACTAGAGAGAAAGTGTTGAGAAATCGGACAACTTGACTGGTAAAGGTACTTCAGACAAATTATACAATAAAGGAAGCAATGTGGGAACCTGGTAATATTATGAAGAAAAACCACACACATCTATTTAGAAGGTAATATCCATGAAAATTCCAAATAATAATGTTTTATAGGAGGTAATAATATAATATCTAGCGTTTTTAAAAAAATATTATGTTCAATGGTGTATACAACACGAAACACTGACCCCAAATGAACCACAAAATATTATTATTTTAATATGATCATTACAACTTTGAAATTAAATTGGTGGGTATAAATAGAAATAACCAAATTTCAAAATATATATTAAATTTATACTGAACTAACATTTATTTATTAATTCATATGAAATAAACACTCAATTATTTAGTAAAATAATCTTATTCTTCAAAAACTGTTTTCTTAAAAAATGATTCTTATTTATTTATATGAGAAAAAAATATAAATAATTTTTAAAACATTTATAAAATATATTTGATTAAATGAACATAATTATTGAAATTAGAGTATAAAAATTATCATTGGATGAATTTTTTATTTTTATTTTTTGAAAATTTTATTATTTTAATGAAAAGTGAGAAATATTGCTTTTATTGAAAAATGTATTTTTGTTTCAAGTACATAAAAATTTCTATTATATTTTAAAATGGTTTAAAATTAAAATTTGTTCTATTATATTATTAATATTTTCATTTTAATCTTTTGAATGAAATTTATACTTGAATATAGTACAATTTTTTTTGGAATTAGTGGGTCCAAATTTTAAATTAAATCGTGAAACTTATATTCCTTCAATCTTGAATGTTGGGTTCCATATTTGGAATTAGTGGGTACAAATTTTGTAAATATTTCCATTTTATTTTTCAACAATATTAATAGTAAACTTAGTAATTATTGTTTCTATAATATATTATTTAAAGAAAAGTAAACAATTTTAAATTCCTGTTTTACATATCAATAATATTTTTAATATAAGGATAAAAATATTATAAATTTGGTTATAAATAGTCATTTTAATTATAAATGATTTATTTTTATCATGTCAATTCATTTTTAATTTTTAGTGAAAAATTAATTACCATAAATTCTTACACAACGCTAACATAATAATTATTTAATGAATAGAAAAATAAAATAAATATTTTAAAAATTATTAATGTGATATAATTTTAAATATTTATTGTTTCCTATGAATTTTATAGAAAAATATTACTTGTTAAAGAGATATGAAAAGAATATATTATAATTTACTCTTTGTCTTGATACATTTAAATTATTATCTAATGAATAGTTTTAAAAATGAAATTAATAATATTTAATAATAAATAATATTCTGTTAAATTATTTATTATTAATTAATATCTTAGTTTCATCAAAATGAATATTATATGGTTTCAAAATAAACTATATTCCATTAATTGGTCATTTACCGTTTTATAATATCATTATTAACCCTTGAGGGTAGAAAACATTAATATTACAATAATTTTCAAAAGGTTTAATGGGGTTAGAACCAAAAGATAAGGGTAAAAGCAAAGTCAAGACTTGTCCAAATTTTTTATGAGAGTGTTTAGACTTATACTTATCTGATATTGAAATTATAGTAATTTTGAGCCATTTGGGTATAAAATATAATTTAAATTAATAGAATACTTTTTGAAATTGTAAGAGTGCCCCTCCCCTCTCTTATAAAATGAAAAATTTTCTCTCAACTTTTTACACCACTTTGAACCATATAGATCAACCAAACCATAACCTATTCTATTGAAATCATCCTTATTTTCATTCTATATGTTCTTTTCATTCCAAAAAATCTACCATAGGTCCATTAATAAGAGATCTAAAGGAAGTCTACTAGACAAGAGGTAATCATCTTTAATGAGTCCTTCAAAAATATTTCTTTTTATAATTCCACTTAAATTGTTGTAACCATAATTAAATAGTAAATAGAATATCTTAAATATACGGTGATTTTATTATTGTTATGATACAACTATATTCCATCTCTTTTCCATCCTATGAAAAGCTAAAACATCGCTCATGCATACGTACAACGTATCGTCACCACATAGTGGGGTAATTAATTTTTCATCGCCACTTTAATTGGTTGTTTATAAATATTAAATTAATGAATATTTTTATGGAAAAAATATGATTCCGTTAAAAATTAATGTATAGATCATTTTACCTTTCAATCCATTTGAAAATGATCATGTCGCTCATGTGTACGGGTGGACTACCACCTCTACGAAGCGATCTGATATGTTTTTAATTAAATATTAAGAGGATTTTAATAATGATGGATTTAATTATTATATATGATATTATAATTATTCTATAAATATTAATTAATATTCACCTTTCTGTTGTTCCATTATTCAAAAAGTGAAAACAATGTTAATGCGTATATACGGTTTATCATCTCCATGAACAGTGTAATTAAGCTTCCTATCTCAATATTTTATTAATGACTATAAATATATATTGAATATATATGATAATTATACATTGAATAACATTATTTATATGATGGAACAATAATAAAAGAACAATGAGAATAACTACCTAATCAAAACATACATGAAAGATGAAGTAGTTAACACCCAAAATAATAATAATAATAGATTGTTAACAAATTGATGATATTATTTAATAAATTCGTCATATATGATATTATATATAGTCAAATGATCCTATTATTTAATTATAATAAATATATATTTATTATATATGAGGTTTAATTGCATTCAACTAAAGGGAAATATGACGTAAGGAGTTTCGTCTCAATGTCCACTCTACTGAGACATATTTGGTAACATATGCCTATTTAATTTTATGTGGTATATATACTTCCCATTTGAGGTTTTTAACATTAATGTAAATTTATTCATGATTATTTATGATTCAATCCATGTTAATGTTTCAATTGGTATGTTTAAAATAAAATTCAATATCATTTATCTTCTTTATCGGTAATATTTTTCATCCATTTCCATATTTTTGAATTATTTTACTAACATAATTTTAATTTAAAAAAATAATTATAAAGGATATTTTAAGTTATCATTTACTTTTTTACATACTATGAAAGGAATATTTCTAATGTTTTCCTGAGATGGGTCATTTTCAGTAAAATATCAAAAGTCTTGTTTTATAACATATATGGCGTTAACTGACTTTCCCACAACCATAACTGTTTTATTCCCTTTTTCTTCTTATGAAATATTAAAATTAATTTTCAAAGGAAACAATTCATGAAAACATATTCAAAAAAAATTAATTTTTTTAATTCTATAAAATAATTTATTTCACTCAAAATCATACTTTTCAGATAATCATCTCTCATATCTTGGTTAATCTCTAAGAAATTAACAATATTTTGAAACATTTAATTTCTTATGATTATTAGACATTAAATTTGCCTTAAATTTCTACCATCTTAGGATGCTGATTCGGAAGGTTATTTCCTTCTGTATGCCTTCCTAGCACTGCTTCCCTGTTTCTTCTACGGAAAACCATTCTGAACAAACATGTCTTAGATGAAGTAACATGGTAATCTTCAAATACTATATCACTTCAATTTGACCATAAAAAAAATATTTTTGGATAATCATTTAATAGAATTATAACTACTAAAGTTATCTAAACCGACCTCTGATACCAAATATAAGGCCCCAGCCTTAAACCTTACTTAATCTTGAGTTATTACAAGATTACACATTGAGGATCCTTTCGGGTTTATAGTTTTAGAGAATTAGATCATAAAACTTGAATTACATTCTACATATAAACAAAGTGGTTACATAAAGATAGTATTCTTCTTTCCCATCAATGGAAACATATTTAAAATAAAACATGTATTCTTTCTTGACACTTCCTTGACACTATCATAATATCATGTACCTTTCCCTTGACCTATGAAAAACATTTCAAAAAAACTTAGGATGAGCCTAAAAAGCTCAGTAAGGGATTTAAATTATGGAAAGGAAACATGGGTACATATATACATAAGAATGAAATCATACTTTACCCATAAAACATAAGCACTTTAACATACATCATCAAATCATGAATAAATCATAGAAATCATAAGACATAAAGGTAACTTGAGGCATTCATAATATTCTTACTTAGGGAGTAACCCTCTTGGTTACATTTGGAATACCCATCACAGTATATTCCCTAAATCTCTTTGGAGAAACCTTAACGTTTCACTCCTTCGCGTTACCCAATGTATTGGAGAGCTATATCGGGCTCACCCGCCCTTAGTCTATCACGGAACCACCCGTCTTCATAATAATTCCCAAGAACCTCAACATAATCGTATCACATAAAACATGCATAAAGGAAACATAAAATTTCCACCTTTCAATCAAAAGATATCAATACAACACATCGATATAAAAACATTATGGAAACAATTTTCAATACCAAAATAAAAGAAAAGTAAAACATGGTATTTATTTTTCTTTTTAATAAAAGGTATGGCTTGTAGAGGAAGCCGAAACTCAAATAATGGTCACGGCGGCGGAGAAGTCATTGTCACCACATACTTACGACAAAAACATTCCCTTTTGTCGTTTAGTAAATGCTTCGTATAAAAAAGATTCCATTTGAATAAACGTAAAAGTCAATGGGGTTTATACACCATATAAAAGAAGGTTGTGTATAAAACAAAATATGCCTCAATGAAAGGAGATTGAGACGAAGTCCCATACCTCGGGTCTGACTTGACTCGGTCGTTCTTTAATCTCCTGAATAATAAACTTGAGTTAATTTCTAATTGTTTAAGAACGTTTTTCATGTTCATTAATCCTTTTATATCACTTATTTCCATGTCATGAACACTATGTAATTATTTAATTTAATAACGGTCGTTTTAACGATCATTGGTACTTTAGTCAAAAATAAGCCCTTTATAATTACAAGTTGTTCATATATCTATTATATCCATAATGGTATTCATGATGTAGATATCATATATGTCATTTATATCCAGTACATGCATGCATTTATAATATTACATAATCATTTAGAGGTAAGAAATGAAATGCACCGTTCATGGAGACGGTAAGCCGTACGTACGCATGAACGCTACTTTCATTTCTATTTCGTATTTTATAGAATGGAATAATAATGATATAAAGTTATATTATAATTTCAGTATAATATCATATATAATATCATAGTTCCATCCTTTATACGTCCCATATATGGTATTTAACGAATCAAATCACTTTGAGGGGGTGGTAGTCTGCACTTCCTTAAATGAAGATATCGCGTTTACCCATAATGGAAACCATAAAGGTATTCCCAAAATAATAAATACATAAGCTTAAGGAAAACATAAACATATTATATATCATATATAAATATAGTTACATCTTAATTTCCAGCTTTGAAGGTGTTAAAAGAATGTTGAACAATCATCGTTTCGTGAGGCATAAATTCACCATCCACGGAAACAGTATGTCCTTTAACCATTAGATGTAGGTGTGTGTAAGTGTAGCTAGAATACTTCTTATAAAAACATCCTAGTATATTGAAGATACTGTATTTGTTACAAATGAAATGAATAAAAAGAGTTTAGGGGGTTGGAGAAGCAAAATAAAACAAAAGGACTCAAGTAAAGACATTACCTTAAAATCGGGTAACTCCCTTTGGTTTGAGCTCAAAGGCTTCCTTGGGAAGACTTCTGCCCAAAGTGAGGCTTCAAGGAGTAAGAGAGGGATTTGGAGAGACAAAATGGACAGGGGTTGGCCAAGCCAAAGGCTTTGGGAGTGTGGGTAAGGAGGTAGAGGTGGGGGCCTTTTATAAGAGGAGAGGAGGGGCACTCTTGGAAAGTCAAGAAATGTTACTTTATTTTAAAATTATTTTCAGATTCAAAAGGTCCCACATTGATATAATTCTCGGGTAAGGTGACAAGGGTTCTCAATCCACCCATAAAATAGGTTTTGGACATGTGTAGTTCATAGATTCTATATTATCATTTCATTTTATTTAAATCCTTTATTAATGAGGTAATTGTTGCATCATCATGATGTCATAAATAATTTAATTTATTTAAAGTCTAAAAATAATAAAACAAAATACTATGATGTAGGAAATTCTTTTAGATTTCCAATTAATATTTATAATCAAAAATCTGACTTGTATAACCCCATGTAAAAATTGTTTTAGTAAAACATCTCTTGTTTGTGTCATTTTTACTTTAACATTAAATAAAAAGTTATTTATGTCATTTTCCAAAACAAGTGGCTCAATGGGGTCCCCAAGTTGACCCATGGATTGTCTTGGTCGGACATGACACATACAATGAGGGTAGGACATATTTCAAGCTCATCTCATATTATTAAAACATTATTTTTACCTTAAACTACACTAATTACCACTAATCGCGATTAAGAACTTAAAAGTTACTATTCACCAAAAAATTATTTTAATCTCATGGAACCACATTTTAATTCTTAATTAAAACCATGTATGTCGGATTTTTGAAAATAACATCACAAAAGTGGAAAAGTTTTATTTAAACGAAAAATCATTTTCTTTAACTACCACTTAGTGGTTTCATTATTCATCAAAAATTGAAGTTTTTCAAAAAGATACCAAAACTTCACCCTAAGCTATATTTGATATTCTGAATCCAAAAATGATGTATATTTTACAAAATTCAAAACATGTAAGTTTCATTAATTAATTTAATAACTAATTCCCGCTGTCATGACAAATAGCGTGTTTTTATGAAATAATAAGTATCAAAAGATTGACACTAGTTTAAGACCAATTTCAAAGTGAAATTGATTCCAATGACCACCATTGGATAAAATGGTAGAAATATATTCTAATTTCACATCAAAACCAATTCAAAAGATAATCTAATCATATAAATAAATTAGATTAAAAAGAGGTATTGAATTAAAATACAACATTTTTCACTATTCATTAAAAAATGAACTATATCGGAAAAATACCAAAAATTCACACAATGTAAATTTTGATGTCCCAATCATAAATAATAAGTTTATTTTGAAAAACATAGCTTATAAAATTTTCAAAAGATAGATTTAAAAAGGGTTTTCCATCAAAAGGCAGTAAAACAATCTTTTAAGAATATTAGTGTATTCCATGCATAAGATTGTATTTATTTTCATTTTAAGCCTCTAAAACACAATCTTAATAATTAATAGACATAGATAAAAATATCTATTATTCATTACTTACTTGGGATGTTATAATAAAAATATTATGATATTGTATTTTGTGTAATGTTATGTAATAAATCATGAATTAAGGTGTATTAAAATATGGATTGTCATATTCTACCAAGAAGAAAGTTACTCCCAATGTTTATTTTAAATCATTGAAATTTCTAGCCCAATCATCATTGGTGAAACTGGAAAAGGATTACTTATTACATCATAGATACATCCGAACATAGTTTGATGTTCCTTTAATAAACATGGGGACTATATTTCCCAGTAGGTGTGATTCCTTATGATCACTTTGATATCTTTCATACAATGTTATAGCATATTCAATATATTGTCTTAAAGCTGTAAGATAAATTAAAATTTCAAACAACTTTAGAAAGTCTTCTGATTTAAACTTTGGACATCTTCATTTTACTCATCTTTATTCTAGTAGATATATGTGTTGAAACCTCCTTTTAATATCTCACTCCATTATGATATTCAAAATCCTTGGCATACATTTACTAAGAGAGTATGATTTATCATTCTTTCTAATGAAGTTGTAGTCCAAAAGATAATTTAAACTCCCCAATAATTGACTTCTCTAACTAATTTTTCATTTTTTTACTATATTATTCAAAATTATTCATACCTGCCTCTATTAAAAATTATATTTTCAAAATAAAAAATATCTATTGGGATATTTCGACTTATCTTTTTCATATAAAATTTGTTATCATGTTTTCATTTATAAAATGTTAACTAATTTAGGAGTCGATAGATTTTTGTATACCTAGAATAAGGGGCATGTTTCAACCCGTATAAATATTTTTTCTATTTACACATCATGGTTCCATAATTATCATATATTAACCACCTGGTTTTCTAAATAAAAACATCTTATTCAATTTATCTATTCAAGAATGATGACTTAACATCCATCTGATATACATTGTAATTTTGATGATATGTTGTATCCAAAAACAATGTTATATCCTAATCCTTGTAAATAAAAAAACATTTCATCAAATTCAATGCCTTTTACCTATGAATAACTTTTGAAAACTGGTTGTTACTTATTTATTCAAAAAAATTCTTATATAGTGAGATTACTTTTAAACATTTATTTTGTTCCAATAACATTATCTCCTTTCAATAATTTAACAATATCACATGTATCATTTTTCTCAATTAGATCCAACTCTTCATTCGTTACATTTATCCATACTTTATGATCATCATATTTTGAAAAATATTTTGGTTTCACCTATGAGATAAGTTATGTATAATTATAAAACCTCATTTTCAATATCATCTAAAATACCTCTTCTTGATCCATGATAATACTATTGGATTCTATATGTTTTTTAAAATTAAAAAAAGATTATTTTCTTATAGTGTTAATTTACTCATTATTGAACTGATCAAAATCAACCTATATAATATTAGGCTTATATCCATTTTACTTCTAATAAAATTATGTAGAAGTAATTTTTTATCTTCCATTACACCATCCCCTTCATATTAAACAACTTTATTTAAAGTGGATATCTTTTTAATTACTTTTACGGAAAATTATTTTACCACTATATATTTTCATTTATTCCATCACTTGTAATTTTTTTTGTTTTATAAATATCCCATGAAAACACCTTCTTTCTATTTTCCATCAAACTTTCCTAAATATATATTTTTAATATTTAGGGTAACACCCTGACCCTAGTTACCTATACTCGGTGCACTATTACATAAAATCATCATGATCAGAAAAGATCAAGTCTCGAAAGACTGATTAGTTTAGTAGCCATGGAAATACTAGATACATTCATAAGTTTTACATTACATTAAAAAATGAAAAACTACAACAACATAGTCTCCATATGCCACACTAATATCCCTTAGACTATCCCTGAAGGTCAGTCATAATATACTTCTCTGCATCCTCAGAAAAATAAAACATAGAAAGGGGTGAGCTCTGATTCTCAGTAAGGATAACAATATAGCGGAAACATTCATAAATAAGCATAAACATTTAAGGAAATGTATAAGAATAAAACAAAATCATTTTAAACATGAAATTCAGAATAATATGGAAAAGAAAAAATTAAATAATGCCATTAAATTATTCACATGTATATTCTACTAGTCGAATAATCACATTCAATATCCATAGCCACTTTTATAATGATGGAATGCATAATGCCAGATTTCATAACCACATAGTCAAGGAATTGTTCCAAGATGATAAATAAGATTTTATTAAGGCCTTGAGCCAAGACACTAGTTTGTCTCATGACACCTACCGATGCATCGAGGAGCTATAGTGGGCTCCACCTATAGCTTACTAAGTCCAATGCATTCCTCATATGAAAAGGTTTAAACAAAACATAAACATTTGTATTAAAACTAGAATACGAAATGTCAATAATTTATCCATAAACCATGAATGGTGTCAAAATAACACATACACAGTTAAACATATCACAAAACCTTAAATACCATATGGATGTTTTGTATCATAACAAATCAACTTCAAATAATCTTAAAATCCAACAAAGGATGTTAACATAGATGAAATCAAAACTTTTCATAGAGAAATATCTCTTTATATTTATAAATCATTTAAAAGTCATATAATTATAAAAGAAAAATATTATTTTGAAAATATTCTTATCAGCTTGTAAGGGAAGATTTGATGATGTTATAATGATGGAAAATAGTGGCACCCGCTGTATAAGTTACAAAAATTCTTACCTTAATTTTTTTGAAAAGGTCATAAAGTACCTTGTTTGGAAAATGAATGAATGATTCCTTTCAAAAACATATTACGTAAAATAAGTATATAAATAAATTTAACCCATTTTCTACTAAAAAGTAAATATGTTTTGAAATATATTTTTATGAAACATGGATGTGGATGATAAAGAGGTCCCAATAGATACTCACGTATAAAACAACCTCAGATAATAAAGAGATTGTGAAATTAATGCTTACCATGTACTTTTCCTTGGTTAAGGGTAGTTTAAAATCCTATATAATGGTTAAATCATTGTTATTAAATTATACAAGAACCATATACATTAATATGATATCATATATGATATTCTAATATTGCTTTTAATGAGATTTCCGTAGTATCATTATTTCAGGTGTTAACTGACCCGTCTTCCTTTATATGTTTTGTTATGTAAGTAATGTATTTTATATATAGGATGTATATTATTCATATTAAGAATTATATTAAGTCTTTAAAAATTATTTTTAATTATCAAATGAAAATTAGTCTTGAATGGATACGATGGGGAATGAATCTCATCGCATTCTTGGAGACGGTAATTCATACGTACGCACAAGCGAATAATGATCATGTTATATTTATTATTTAATTCATTTATACTCGTTTTTATACCCATCCAAATTATGAAGTGTTTGAATAACAAACTACACCACGACGTGGAGATGGTAATCCGTACGTATGCACGTATGGTGACTTTGTCATTTATAGGATGGGTAGAATAAATAATATTGTTGTGCCATTTTTATAATAACATCATAGTATATAAAAGATAATAGATTTATTATTTTATAATGGAAACAACATAGAAAGTGGAAGTGGAAGAAAAAAAGAACTTAAAAGGTGATGAAATATTTACCTCTTCTTTGCATTCTTCTTTTTGATTTCATCAAAAGGGATACTTAGGTTGGATTTTGGACTAAAGTAAGGCCTCTGGTATTAAGGTAGAATTTTGAGAGAATATTTGGGTAGGGTTGGAAAAGCCAAATATATTTGAAGGTGTGAATTTGAGAGAAGGGGAAGTGCCCTTTTAAAAGAGGGGTGAGGAGCACCTTAGGAAAAGATTGAAATATTATTTTATAATAAAATCATTTTCGATTTTTAATGGCTCCAAAATGATTTATTTCAAGGATAAGGTGGGTATGTGTCCAAAACCAGTAAAACTAAAGGTTTTAGACAGTTTTGAGTCACTATATTAACCTTATCTTTTTTATTTAACTCTTAGATAAATTGTTTGACATTTACCATGTCTCTTTGTATTTTTATATTAAATGGTTAATAAATTTACTATAGACTTCCAATAGAACCTCAAGTGGTTCATTAATGACATATAAAGTATTATTTAAGCCCTCTGGATGAACCATAAATTTTGAGGAATAGAATATAAATTAATAATATAATATTTGTTTTAAAAACGTTTTTTTGTCAATTTTGACACAATTTGGTATTTTGTTTATTTTAATTCATAACAGCATTATTACTTCGAAAAAAATTCATTTTATCAACCCTAACATGTAATATTAACCTTGAAAAATAGTTTAATTCATTAAAAGTCTCAAATTAGATTTATTTGTATATTTATAATTTCAATTATTTTAATCTTTCATTAATAATGTAATTATTGCATCATCATTGTGTCATATATAGATTTAAATATTTAATGTCTAAAAATTATAAATAAAATATGATTATTTAGGAAATAATTTTATCTTTCTAATAAATACGCAAATTCTAATTTATCTAATGTATAACCCTATATTAAAAATGTTTTAATTATTAAACATTGATTTTAACTCTTTTAACTCTTCTTTAAATAAAATAATAATAAATTTCCTAATCTAATTCATGTGGACCAAAGGGGGTCATATTTTATTCCTAAGGTTGATTTTGGTAGAATTATACTTATATAATAGAATTAGGACATGTGTTAGGTATGATATCATTTTTACCCTTAATTACCTCATTTACTTTTAACCGTGGTAAATAAAAGTCAAAAGTTACTATTCACCAAATATTATTCTCATCTTATTGAACCAAATTTTACTTACTGATATTAACCATGTCTCTCATAGTTTTTAAATTAAACTCATATAATCAGTAAAATTATGTTTTATACAAATTTCCAAATGCTCAAAGGAGGTGGGTAAAAGACGGTAAAAGTTCGATAAAATTTTATATATTTAAACTTATTATAAAATTACTACAATGAATTACGTTAAAAATATATACGTATTATATATCTATTTTTACCTAAAAGAAATTAAAATAAAATAACTAATTATTTAAATAAAACTCAAGTTATTGCATTATTCAAAGGGAAACGTACTATGGAAGCTTGGGGTGTTACATTTAGTAATAAAGGGATCTCAAAAAATATAAAGTATTCCATAGTAGTATTTTTCTTATAACACACCTCAAAGGGAGTAGTTTTTTATTTTACTCAAATAAAACATCTATTTTGAACATATATAGGTTTTCTTAAATCTTCTCTTCATAAAAATTTTGAAAGATTATTTTTCAGCGAGCATTCTTTTCCCATTTCAACTAAAATTATATTTTTCCTTTCCACTACTCCATTTTGTTAATGAGTTTTCATAGCACTATATTGGTGTTTGATTCTAGGTTTCTTTATATAATGCATGAAAGTGTAACTTGTGTACTTGTTTCCATTGTATTTACTCAACTTTTATATATATAAACCCAACCCTTTCAAAAATTCCCATCTGAATTTTCTTTTATTTTTCACAAACATTATGTGGTCATCTATGTGAAATCACAAATAAAAGTAATAAATTACAAATAACACTTTATTTATTGAAGTCTTATTATAACAAATAGAACAAAGTTTATGATCTCAAGTGTTCTAGGTTATGGTATTTAAATTATCATATATATTCAACAAACCTTCCTAAATTTTGTATAGTTATACAAATGGAATAATATTTCCTCTTTAATTTTAGTAAGACTCATATTGAAAGATCTTTTGAAATAGTTATCATACTCTTTTAGACAAGATTAAAAAGCCTCTAGATCTATAACTTGTTTTTATTTTAAAAATATAAATAGAAATAATTACTAGGATCTCCAATCAAGAATATATTTTTATTGGTTCATTCTCATTTGGTGAAAAAATTTCCATTCTTCAAACATCATATTAAATATGAATCTTTTATAAAGATAAATTCCATACCATCATTATAAAATTAGATAAAAATCAGTAAGTTTTTCTTTATCCCATAAACAATCAAAACATCCTTTTACTTTAGAATATGAGCTTCAAACTTAAATGTACCAATTCTAAGTATTTTAAAGGCACTCTCATTTATGAAAATGATTTCTCATTCCCATTGTTCTTCAATATTTTTCAATAATATTAAATAAACTATCATATATGAGGAACAAACACTATAAAAAATCCATGGTTTATTACTTTTTAATATTTTAAATAATTCTAAATAATAAAATCTTTTTCTACATTTTCCCTTTCCCTTCTTTTTTTTTTTGGTATCATTTATTTTCTTTAGAAGATTTGTCATAAAATTTTCAACATAGTGACCTGATTGGTCACACATTCTACAAATTTTATCTATGTATTAAAATAAATTTTTCATAGGGATATATTAAACGTCTGATGAATTTTATTTTATTTCTTCTTTTATCATTATAAAGTTTTCTTTCTTTTCATGCATTGTTTCTCCCCCTCGGTTCGACTTACTCTTATGGAGATACATATTGTTCCAAAAATTATATTCCATTAAATTTTTTATCCCATAACAACCAAAATATTGTTAGAACCTAGATCTTTTGTATAAGTATAGTTTCCAACTGGGATAATGTTTTTGAGATTCAGCATACATGACAACACCTAATTCCCATTGGAATGGGGAATCATTCTTATTAATATTAATTTTAACTTATGTTGAGGTGATGTGTTTATCACATACTTTATAAACCCAATCACTACCATTATTGACTCTTAAACCTACATGGATAGTATAACTAGTTGAAATTTTAGGTTTCATGGGTGTATATTTCACTTAATTCTCAGGATGAGTTCTTTAACATGCTTGAGATGTTTATACCAGTACCTCTGATATTTTTTTGAAATTCTATTTCATTTTATTCAAGATATTTTTATCCTCAATATATATTGATTGAGTGTTAAATGTATATTATTTCTAATTAGTGAGTTTTTTCATCATGATATTTAACTATTTTCCCCCATTCCATAAATATCATATTTATATTCTTAATTTATTCTATATAAACATCACCCTTTTAAAAAAATTATTATTTTCCTTTTTTATTATTATCACTTGCATTATTTAAAATTATTTATTATTTTCTAAATTTTTTAATTTTCTCAAGTCATTCCACAATTTTTTGATCTTAACTGATAATACCTATAATCATTTTCAATTTCCACTTCTTTGTTATTCAAAGTATTTTTCTTTGTTTCACATGATCTATATATGTTATGAACTTTTTTGAATTTTCATATTTTGATAAAATACTATAATAGGAGTTGTACTCTTCTCATTTACTCTTTGTAAATAGTTTTATCATTTTGATCAACCTTTTATTATTCTTGGTGTATTTATTAACATATAAATTTTTCACAAATTCTTTATCGGTGTTTTTTTAGAATCATCATAATTTTATTCTCCATCAGTCTTCATAGGATAGTTCATTAAAAAAAATTGTATGCCTCCACACTCAAGTGGGAGTTTAATTATATACTTTAGTTTATGTTACTGGTAATTTATATAGATAAGGGACGTAATTAAATCATTCATTTCAATATCATATTCCTTATATTGCAATTCACTAAGGCCCATTACCTCAAGTTCATGTTCATGGATTTCTGTCTTCCTTGTATCTTTAAAAGATATATAATCTTTAAAATTTCATTTTAATTAGTAAGATTTAATCATTTGTTATATAATAAAAAATTTGTGTGACTCACCAATGGATAAATCATATTTATCTTATAAAGCATAGAATTTAGGATAAAAAAAATATAAAAAGTTCCTCTTCAATTTTCCACCAATAGTTGAATCTTATAAGACTTCCTTGAATAATCTAATATTGCTAAAAAATATATTAACATTATTTATGTATTCATGAATATTTGTCTCTTCCTTCATCCTGAAATATTCAATCTTTCTTCTCCATATTTTAATATTTTATTTCTTCACTTTTATATTTCTCCTAATTGTACTTTCAAGGATAATCATTTTATAAACTATATAAACGTCATTATCTGATGATCTTTGTAAAAGTATCCCTATGATGATCAATTGAGGGACCCAACTTCATAAAGCCACAATTTCATGAATTCATAACTTTGAACACTATCTGGTTTTCAACTTCATTAGTTTATAACTTCAATTGTGTAAAAAGTGTCTCTATCTAGAAACTTCATCTTGAACATTGATAATCCTAGAGTAATCATGATTTTAGAGACATTTAATATCTTAAAAGAATAGTATGACATAATAATATAAGTAACTAAAACTCATTATGATAATAAACAACTCAATTTTACCCGAAACCCAAAAACATTCATATGTAAGTTGTTGAAAACAAATACAACAATCATTACAAAACCAACCCAAAGGATATTAAAGGTGAAATACAATATACAATTTTTAGATGGTTATTTGAATGGAATCCTCTTAAAAATATTAATCAAAGGAAATAATAATATATAATTATTTTAATTGATTATTATATTTTTTCAACTAATTATTTTTTTTAAAATGGTCGAAGCCGCTTTTTATTATTAAATCAAATTCCTCTTTCAATATGGATAGAGGGAGATGCATAACATAGCTCGTAGGCCCAAGTCTAAGTAGAAAAATAACATTTATCGAATTCCATCAGGTTTGAAATCCATAATACAAGGCTTGAAGTCCTATTTTTTCCAAAGACCCTTCTAGTGAATAGTTCTTCTATAGTCCAGAGATTGTTATAATACCAAAACCACTAAAGTACTTGTTACAGTACCCATCGTAACTATAGTTTGTCCACTGCTATAGTTCCATATAACATTTCTGATATAGTAACTCAGAAAATCACCCATGCCTGGTTTTGAACCTAGCTCTTTTAGATGTAGAATTATAGGCTTTACAAATCAAGAAATAACCCAACTGTAACTTATGATAATATTATTCATGTAATTTCAATATGTTGTAGTTTAGTTTGATCTAGTGTTTTGTTAGTTAATTATTGTTAATAACTTAATCTATAAAAGATAATATTAATTTAAATGGTCTAAACAACTAGGTTATTACATTTTATCCCCTCAAATAAATTTTTTCCTTGCAATTTCAATTATTCCCACTGATGAAATTAGGTGAGTGTAATTTTAATATATCCATCGTTTTGGATATAACTTCCAATATGGAATCTTCCTTACTCTCTAAGTACATATCAATTTAGTTATCTTTCATTAAACAACATTAATCATTCAAAATTCATGTACCCCAATTGGTATATACCCTAATAATATATTCGGTATTACATAGATTTTCCAAAACAATTTAAGACTCTTTGACATTAAACCATAGTGAAATAATATACTCTATCAAAAATAAACACATATATTTAACCACTAGTTCATAAAGTCACACATTAGTCTATATATGTCGTGATCCAAAAACTGAGACAAGTTTCACAAAAAATATCATGTGTTACATTTTCATTATATCAATAATCAATTTCAATTCTATCAATACTATCTAACACACTTTTATAAAAATTAATCAAACCTATATTACCTGAACATCAAGAACATATTATACCATATATTTTTGAACTAATCAATCACTTGTTCTCTAATATTTATCCCTATATATAATGTTTTCATAGAATCAAATTTCAAGGTAATTAATACCATTTAATATATGTTTATAATCCATTAAATAAAATTAATTTGAGAAAAAACCTTTGATGTTTCACATAATTCCCATAACTTTTAGAATACACTGTTATATCATTGGTAAATAGAACTCGCCAACTAAAATAACTAATAGTATGAAGAATTAATATTTTTTATGATATCAACCTCACTATCATAGGTAAGACTATGAAACTAACCACTTTTAAAAGATTAATAATATACCAAGATTGTCAGCCATTTTATTATTCTACATTATTTGGTTATAAGGCATAGTAGTTTATATATACATACCTTTTTCAATATAATTTTTTTGATTCTATAAAAATACTAAACTATAATGGTTACAAATAAAATTAGATTAAATGATCATATGAATATAAAAACTCAATCATGATACTTAATTTTTAATATCACCTTCATTTCATCTATTGATACTTTAAGTTCAATCTGTTTTTCTTTGAGTTATACACTCTCATACTTCTTAAAATAGTCTCATAATGTATTTAAGAAATAAACCCTTATAATTATTCATAAATAAGATATGATAGGCCAATGAATATCCTGTGGGAGTTTCATTCTAAGTGTACTGTCATAGTCCCACTCATCATTCACCATAGTAAATTTCAATTCTATACTCAATTATCCTTATTCAAGGTGATTACCCTAAGGTTCATATTTTCAACAGCCGTATCCACATTCCAATATTTAGATATGGTTGAAATTTCAAATAGAACCACACAAAATCTACCTTAAAAATACTTTGGGATTTTAAAAAAACTTAAAACTATCCCAAATATTTATCTATAGGGTTTACACTAAATTGCCAAATTATTTAATATTACCTCAAATAACATAGATCGTTTTATTTAACATTGAAATTTTTATAAACCCTAATTAATAAAAACATTAAAAAAGATTCTAACTCTCAAATTATCATTAATCGATAATATCTTAATCTCTATAATTTTATAAACCTGACACTTACACCAACATTAATTTCTTATAAATTCCACCAATTAATTACCTGATATAAATAAAATATTTCATTATAATACATTCCCATAATCTTTTAGGATTATTGTTTTAGATAATTATGAAAATACATTAAACAAAGAAACTCATGACTTGTAAACTAATGTAATTTTTGCTACAATATAATTAATTTTTTAATCTATACAATGTGTTGGATGTCTCTAAAAACTATGTACATAAGATAACATTCTAGAAATTTGATAATTTTCATATCTTTATAACCTGGGAAAATTGAAACATTAGAAAAGGGTGAGCTCAGATGCTCAATGAGGGTAGACTTAAGCAATAAAAGTCAAATTCATAAGTGAAAATATTATGAGTATATTGGTAAAATCAAGATAAAAAAGAAAATGTATACCCAAAATAAGTATAGATCATAAATCATGGCATAAGGCTGTGTATAAAATAATATTTTAATCAAAAGACTCAGAAACTATGATTCAAAAAACATGAACCATGATATCTTAACAAAGTCATGTTAATAAGAATAAAACTATGAAACATCTTTAAAATATGGTATAAAATTTGTCATAGGATAATATTACTTTCATGTGTTAAGAAATCAGTTCACATGATTATAAGAAACTAAAACATAATATTGAATAATTTTTCACCATGATATATCAAATTTTATCTTATGTACTGGATGGTGATATATGACCCAACCCATCATTAATTGGTACTTATACGTAGCATAATAAGTAAATAATTTATCATGTCATAAAGAACCCATTATAGTAAACTGTGTTTCATTCAAAAATTATTACAGATCCCATAGAAATAAAATGGGTTTCATTCATCGCATAAAAAATATCCTAAGGAAGAAAATGGGTTTCACTTTATTTTCAAATTAATTTACATAAGGAAATCATAAATTTGATAAAAACATGGAAAATAAATGGGTATACAAACATATTAAGTATCTTTCTAGGTAAAACCCTTCAATAAAGATAAGTAATTTTTTATTTAAAACATATAGATAATGGGTATATGGTTATGTAAATAACTTCTACAATTAATCGATGAATAGAATCTAGGTGAAAACCCTTCAATCAAAGGAAGGAAATATAGAGTATTCATAAAGCAAAGTAATTGGAATAAAAGTAATGCATATTCATGTAGGATGGTTTGCAAGATAAAACATTGCGGGATTATATCTTAGATAGATATATACATAACATAGGATATCTGGAAAAACAAGGTGGATGGAAATATTTTATGAATATAAATTATCAAAGGAAAATTTATTAAATTAAAAACACTTTTTAAGAGTTTTAGAAAAATAATTTTTGAAACAAGAAATATCCTTGATCTTTTGAAAGAATTTTAAAATAAATATTTTATAAAACTACAAGAAAAATAATTTATTTTAGATACCTTGAACATATGGCGTGAAAGGTTCATTTAAAAGTTTAATGGTTTTGTAAATATGTGTCTATATAGAAGATAACATAAATGAATATTTAAGAAAACAATTTTAATAGTATTATAAAAATACAAAGTTATGTTTACTTTTAAAAGTTATTATCAAAAATTTGAAGTGAAATATTTTTAAAAAATTGACTTTTTTTAAAGAATAATAAATAATAATCCCTAGAAAACACATAAAGGTTATCAAATGAAAATTTTTGTGGGAGTTAAAAAAATTATTTGAAAGGATAGAAAACATTTTTAAATATTTTGAAATATATTTATTGAAAACCCACACCATGAAAATAGTATCAAAACATTATTTTCAAAAGTAGAGAAAATAAATAGAGAGGTTACAAGATATTAACCCTAATTAGGTTTCTAATTAAAAAGTAGATCAATAGTGGGAAATGAAAATACAGAAAATTAGAGGAAACTATCATTAAAGGGGACGATAATTATTCCCAATAATGATATATTTTTTAGAAAATATCTAATCAAGGAAAAATATTTGAATGAAAATGTAATTTTAAACCATAGGTGAAGATAAATCAAAATTAAATAAAATCTTATGATGATATAATCCAATCTTGGAAGAAATAAGTTTGAGAAGAATCATTTTAACTCAATGAAGGGATTTGAGTTAACAAAAACCCGGATGGTAAAGGTAATGTAAGAATAAAATAACATAAGCAGGATACCATGAAATAGATATTAAAATATCATGAAATTAAAGATATTGATTATAATTACAGGAATCCAGTATGTTAATAAACTATATAAATGAAATAATGGTTCTCAATATCAAATATATATCTTGGATTTGAAAATGAGACAATGGAACTCTTACAACCATAGAAACTTTCTAGTAAAATGATCTTGAAGAATATGATTTCAAATGAAACGTTTAATATCATGAAAAAATTGGAGGATCATGATACAAAATATTATTTGGATATTAGATACACCATTCAAAAGAAATCATAGTGTATAATAAGAAATATGTCTCAATGAGTGAAAATATGAGACAAGAAAACCTTACAATCTTGGAATCCATTAAATCAAGATCCATTTAAAGAGCATGATTTGGCTCTAAAGACCCCCTTAAATATATTAATATGAAAACCCAAATTATTAGCTAGTAAAAACATCATATCAAATATATCATGGTGCAAAAAATGAAATATGTATCCAGAAATTAAATTTTAGACAATGAACCCCTTACTTTTATCATTTCACCAAGAATGCACTCTAACACTATATATAAAAACACAAATAACTTATTTCCATATTTAAAAACCATATTAATTACTCAAATTATTTTTAATTTTAATTTATAATCGTCATCTACTGGTACAATAATTAATTTTAACATATATTCACACATAGGTTGTTTATTGTTTTGACCACTTTTACTAGTTTTGTGGGAGAGATATTAGTATTCTCTCTTCTTAAAATGTTAATAATTCTAGTATCATTAAATATTTTGTAATGTATTACTTATACTAATTTATGAATTTTTACTTTTATTTTATTAGTGTTCCATTCTTTATCTTTGAAGATAAAATTCACCACAAGCACACTTCGATTATTTTCTTAAATTAATAAAGATGTTTTATGAATTGTTAAGTTAAATATAAATGTATCATTTCTAAAAGTATTAATTATTTAAATATGTATATCATATTATACCATTACTTATGTTTATATGGCCTTTCCAGATATAATTTTAAAGCATTGTTCAAGTAATTGGTCAAACTGATTCGAACATGAAAAAACATTGATTAATGGATGATTATGGGGTGATTTAATTGAAATATGATTATATTAGTAGCATAATTAAATCAGTTACTATTAATTAGTGGGATATATCATAATTATAAACAATTATGAGAATAATTTATAGATATGATACTATAATTAAAATTATTTTTTTCCTTCTTAGTTCCCTTGTTTATGAAGATTACTTTTATAATGATTTTTTTATCTTTTGCATCATTAAAAGGTTAATAAATTTATAGTATCATAGGCTTATTTATAAAATGAAAATAATATTTAACCTTTATAACCATTATTATAATCATCCATGAATGGTAGTAATGAAAAATAAAATGCATTCATCCATGAAGGCAGTAGTCTCCACATATGCATGGATAATGTTTTTATTTTCGTAGAATGGGAGAGAGAAGTTATGCTATTTAAAATTTTAGAATATTAAATAATTTATATATTTTATAATTATATATTAAATTACATTTTTTACTATCCATTTTAGATGGTGTAGGAAAATGAACATGTTATTTCGTGGAGATGATTGTCCTCACATACTCATGTTTCATGTTTTCATTTTTCTAAATGGAAAAAGGAAAAGGGTGGTTATTTTTTGTTACATAATTATAAAAGAATATTTTCATTATTATGATTATTATTATATTATTTAAAAATAGTTTAATGGAAATTTAGGAATAATAAGTGCACATAAATAAATATAAATTAGAAAGGGGTGATTAGATATTCAAACCTCACTACCTTGATTATCTCATTTGAAAAGGGGGTTAAAAATTTAAGGAATGGTATTTTGAGAATATCAGAACTTATTTGAAGTTCCTATGAGTTTTTAGGAGAGTTTTTGACTTATTTATAACAAAATATATAGGGTTTTTAGGGAGGTTAAATGCGGATAGTAGATTCCATTTTATAAGTGAAAAGTGATTACATATTTTTTTAAATACCCATAACTTTTTAATAATGAGAAGTCACTCTAAAGGTAACTGGATTCAAAATTAAGAAATAATGGATATGAGAGGTTATAAGGTATATTTAGAACTCAAAAACACATTCAAACATATTTTTTTAAACATGTTTGAAGTCATTTACTCATAGATTTTACATTTTCCATTTTAGATTTTATGGTGGTAACAAGTTTTTACCTATGTAACTTAAACTTTAGGATTAAAAATAAAGTATTCTTTATTATATAATTTATACCTTCCAAATAATTTTTTTAAATCCTTTTAATTTCATATAATTTTAAAAAGTGATAATAATTAATATTAAAATACTAAATATATAATATATTAAAAACAATTTTTTGATAAAAATATTACTTAATCTCTAAAACAATAAATTTAGGTTTCTAAACTATAATAATGTTTTTTAAAATGTATAAGAAAACTCATAAAATTAATATTTTTTATAGAAAATAGTTTCATAAATTTCCAAGTCATTCTTCTAAACTAATATTATCAAAAAAGGTATGATATTTTTAAATATAGTATATTGCATTGCGGTATTCACCTAAAACTAATTTTTCTATAAAAATATAAAAAATTCATTTTATAGTAATATTAAAATGATAAATCAACAATTTATGTTATTTTGGTCAAATTAATATTCTAAAATTTATAAATTATATTTTAAATAAAAATATATGAAAAGTTACCATTATTAAAAATTGACTTTTTAAAACTTCATGTTTTTTAATATTATTTCATGTTGATTTATAAATAATTGAATATTGATATATTAGTTTATAAATATAAGTATTAATTATTATAATAAACTTTTAACTATGATAAATTTAATTTATTAACATAAAATAAATCACCCATTTTTTAGATGGTTATTCAAAAAGAATCATTTTTTAAATATTAATCAATGAAAATAGAATTATTAAATTAATTTGACTAATTATTATACTTTTATCTACTAATGATTATACTATTAATGTAATTTGAATATGTCATAGTTCAATTTATTATAGTGTTGTTTTAGTTCTGTGTTTCATTTAACACAAGATGTAAAATATAGTATTAATTTAAAGGGTATAAAATCTTTTCTCGTTATAGTTTCCTTATTATTTGATGGTTTTCGTCTTATCTCATCCTTTTGATATCTCTATCATACCTATACAGTCTTGGGTTATTGTGTGGAGTTATTTTTTTCATCACCTTTTATTCTTGATCAATGGATTTTTTTAGGCCATAAAGCATCATGGTGTGGATATTATAACACCCTCGGTTGCTGTTAATTTATTTATTTAATGTTATTTTGTGTTGTTTTAGAATTATTTGGGTTATATATTTAAATTTTAATGATGTTTTTCCATTTTTTATAGCTTATTAAAGATCAGTGCATAGTTTGGAGAACTGTGCAGTTAATCCTTACATAAGGGAATCTTATCCACATGGGTGATTATGCGTAGTTCAGTCTGAACCATGAGAGTTCCCTTAGCCCATAGGGTCCTTAATTCATTTTTCAAAATGATAGGTATGTGTGCATGGGTAACAAAAGGACAGAATGAGTATGGGTGTAAACCGTGCAACATACCTATTCATGTGAGTGTGTGTTACGGTGTTGGAACATAGACTCAACATGATTAGTAAGAATAATTTGATTCAACCATGAATTATGGCACAACATCTATAATTCCATCCACATGGCTAGTGCACAGTTTGGAAAATCATGTGTCCAACCTTGTGGTCTACCCAGATTTCATTTAATGTTAAAATTACTAATTTTACCCTCGTAATGTTACTTCTCCACTCCTTTTATCCTCTTCTTATCTGCTGGTAAAACCTCATATATCCCTATGGAGATATCCCTCTCTACCCCCTTCTATTTTGGGAGTCCTTCCCTTAGATTTCAAGTGTTCTTCAAGGTAATTACTCCCTTTCTCTCTTTTGGTCTTCGGAACACTTCCCTATTCCATTACTGCTTCAAGTTTCCTTCTCCATTATAACTCAAATCACTTTTTATGTGGTATTGGGGGTTTTTTTGTTTATTCTTGGTTTTTTAGTCATTTAGGCTTATAGAGGGTGATTCTTGACTAGTTTGGATGTTCATTATGGAAGGTGATTCATTATGAAATAATTTTTATTTCTTTACGGTAGGTGTTTCACCACTTCACCTTTATTTTTCAAATCATAAAAATCTTGTTTTTTATAAATTCATTTTTAATTAAAGTATAAATGTGTATGCTGTTTTAAATGGAAATGAAAATTGTTTCTTTAAAAAAATTCTTGATATAAAGGGGTTTTCCTATGGATTTTTTATATTAATATTAAATCTAAAATTTAAAATTTCCATGTGTTTATAAAATTTACCAATGGGATCCTTTAAATGGTTTTGATGGAAGATATGGGCCTTAACCCTTATTTTATATTCTAATGGAAAGTGTTATGTTTTTAATGAATTATTTTGGATTTAAAAAGGCATGTGATTTCTAGATCTTTAAAAATATATTTAAATAATTTAATTTTAAATAAAAGTAAATCACTCAGTATCCCAGTTTATTTTTCACATAACTAACCATTTTTCATCTTAAAAGTGAATCATTTATCATGAGACTATCCTTGATATTCCTTATACTTGATATTCCCACTATGGGGGTTGTGTATAATTACTATGTGATGGATATATGATGTGAAAGGGGGGTTTTTTAGGTGAGGGTGACATATATAGTGACCCTAGATTAACATATATGGATATTAAATCATTTTAGATGAATATTTTGTGCATTATAAAAATGAATTCCTAGGGACCATAATTGATTAGTGTCTTTGGATACATAAAAATGAAATCTCATATCCTGGTGAAAAATCTTTAATATTTACCATAAAGATATTTACCTTTAGTAATTCTACATAAAACCTTTATTCATAACATGAGGAAAAGAAACATAAGAAATGGGAAAGCTTAGATGCTCAGTAAGGGTAAATAAAAAAAATTTGTAAGCATAACATGAAAAAAAATATATAGAACTTCAGTATTACATTTGAATATTACACCCTGCATTTTAGAGGTCATAAAAAATATTGGCAGTTCATATGAAATGAAAGATAATTAAGAGCATAAGTCGTGAAAGCATAACATAGGAATAGGTCATGGAATTTGTGGCATGTACATTGGTTTATAACGTTTTAACCATGTATAAATAGAAACAGGTTCCCTCATTAAATTAAAGGCATGAAATCAAGGCCCAGCATCAACTTATGGACATGCAACCAGGTCCATATATAACATTTTGAAAGTGTAATCAGGTTATTACATAACCTTATTTATATGAAACCAGGTCTATGCATAATATTGTGAACATGTAATCAGGTCCATTAATAAAATTGTGAACATGTAATCAGGTTCATGCAGAAAAATATGGATATGAAACAAGGTCTATGCATAACATGAATACATAATAAGGTTCACTTATAAAATTTTTAACATATCATCATGTTCATGTATAAACTTATGGACATCCAACTAGGAACATGCAAAACATTCTCAACATGTAATAAGGTTCACTCATAACATTGTGAACATGCAATCTTGTTCATACATAAAATTATGAACACGAAACCAAGTCCACACATTACATTTTGAACAATTAATCAGGTCCACGCATAACATTTATACTCAATATTCATCCATCATTAACCAATGAATTGGAGGGAGATATAGGTCCCACCCATCCCATAATAAAATCATTCATACATGTGCCACAATATAATAAAAAATTCATCATATCATGACCCATGAAAAGACATAATTTTTATAAACATCGAATCATAACCCATGAAATTAAATGTGTATCATTAATATTTCATCAAATCATAACCTATGGAAGAGATATAGTTTTGATAACCATTTCATCGAAGCATAACCCATGAAAAGAAGCTGTTTCAAAATTGTATAACCTGTGGAAGGGAAACATGTGTCATAAGAATTATTCCTTTAAAACAAAAACGATTCAATAAATAATATTAATGGAACCTTTGGTTCATTTCCAAGAATGGATTAATTAACATCAACGAATTCCATCTTATATGGAAAAAACATGGAAATATATTTCAAAAACATTTCTTTATGAAAATATACTTTCTTCATTGAATAATTATTTTTAAATCATAAACCCTTTTTGAAATCCATTTTATTTGAAAATATTTTAAAACTTAAAAATAGGGCTTTAAATCATTTTGAAAACCTTTTTCCTTGAAAAATTATAAAATAAGTTTCAAACAACATTAAAAAAATTATTATTGAAAACACATTGAAAACTTATAAAGGAATCTTGAAAAAGATATTTAAACCATTTATTTTAAATTACTTTTAAAAAATGGTTTTCTTAAAAATTATCATTTTAAAATGCCAAGGAAATTTCAATAAATGATGATAGGTAAATCATTACATGTTGTACGAGGTGAAAGAATATACCCTTTTCATTGTAGAAAGGTTAGAAAAATTAATTGTTCATAAAGAGACAAGAATATTCCTTCGAATATATTGTTAAAATAATAAAGGGTAAAAATGTCTTTTAAATATTATAGGATAATGGTATAATATTCTTAAAACCCTTTTTAGAAAACATAGATGTTCGACAGAAGAGAGGCTAAAGTTGGGATTTCTTAAAAACAATTTCTTAACTATATTATGTATCAAAGAGTATAAATATGGCACCAATACATGAATATATCATGATTTACCATAGGGTAATAAAATTTATGAATATATAGAGAGATGGGTAATAATATTTCATCAAAGTAAGCATAAACATAAACAATCTTAAAAAGTGATAAGATTGTTTCAATAAACTCTTACCACTTGGTATCTTGTGATAAATCTCCTTATATAAGAAAAGGAAATTACATAAATCTTATAATATCATTAAAATATATAAATTCATGATATGTATTGTAAAATGGAAGTATACACACCTCAATACAAATTTAGGTGCATAACAACACATGAGTCTCACAAAATTAAAACTTAGACAAAACTATTTAACCGATTTGTTAGGATTTGAAACTTAAAACTCATGACATAAAGGTTATATAATGGATATGTAAATACCCAAAAATTTAACTATAATAATCATTTATTACATTCCTGGGTAGTATACACACCACATAAAATGAATGGGTGGTGAATAAAGCATGTAACTCACGAAAGTAAAAGTGAGATGAAATCATCTTACCTTTTGTCTTGACTCTCATCGTACTCATTCACTACAAAATTATAATAAACATAAATTTTTTATAAATATTTTCAAGAACCATATTATTATATATAATACCATATATGGTTTAATTGTAACCTTATATTACACTCTTGTTAACCATCCTATGTTATGGTTTCACTTCGGATAATATTTTATTTATTCTTTGCATGTGTCTTAACTTGTTATATCACTAGTCCTTATAATTATATCATGATTACATAATTTTAAACATGATATAAATATAATTTATATATATTATATGTGTATTATAATAATCTTTATAATATAGATGTGTTAAATGGAATACACTACTCACAGAGATAGTAAGTCCTACGTACTCATGAATATAGTTTCCATTTTTATAATCATTTTGAAAGAAATAAATAAAATGAAATATTTGTATATATCTATATAATATTATTAAATTAGTAATATAATTATATATATCATATAATTTAACTAAACCCATCCTTAATACATCCCATGTAGTGTGTGAATGAATCTCATCGCTTTGAGGGGGAGTTAGTCCACATTTCCTCAAGAGAAATTATTATATTTACACCAAATGGAAAGTAAAAAAGGTCTGTTTTTTAAAAGGAATAAATTAGATTAAATAAATAATATAAATAATATATAATATATATAAATATATTTTCCATTATAATTTCCACCATGAGAGGCGCTATGAAAAATTGAACAATCATCATTTTGTGAGGCTGAAGTTTTTTGTACACATAAAAAGTATGGTCATTACCAATTAGATGGAGGTGTGCATAAGTGTAGGTTTAACCCTTAGATTAAAATCATACTATTATATTTATGATACTATTTTTTTTTTAAATCATCTAAGAAAGAGAGTGTAGTGGTGGAAAAAGAAAATAAAATATAGGAGCTTGAGAGAAGGTTTTACCTCTTAATTGGGTAACTCCTTTTGGTTTGTGCCAAAAGTATTCCATAGAAGACATTGTGCTTAAGGATATTCTTCTAGAAGTAATTCAGGTATGTTGGGAGATTATTTTCGTATATTTTTTGAAATGAAATTTGTTTGATAGGTGTAAGGAAGTGGGAGGAGATCAGGCCTTTTATAGTGGAGGAGGAGTGGGAGTCGTGTACATATTTGAAAAGATAATTCCACCCATTTTTTCATGTTGTAAGTGGATACAATAATTTAGAAACATCAAAAAAATGGATTATAGGGTCTAAATATCGACATAAAATGGATCTTTGAAAACTTTATAGGTCATTTCAAGTCTTAAATTTAATGTTTAGTCTTTAATTAAGCTTAATTTTAACTTAATTGATGTAATTAATTATAATTACATTCACAAAGATTTTTTATAAAAATATAATTTAACCTTATAAGACATTATAAATTATTATTCCTCCAAATATGGAATCCATTTTTCCAAATTTAAATCAGAGAAGTGGAATAAATTTTTAAAAATTAATCCCGCTGATAGGATGATAGTGCGGGTTTTAAAATTACAGATGATCAAAAGTTTGCTAAGTTTTTATATCAAATTTCAATTTGAAATTGTTTAAAACGACCTAAATTGGATTAATTGATAAAATTATTATCTAATTATACTTTTAAAACAATTTAAAATATAATTTAAATTTATAAATAAATTAAATGAAAACGCATTTCTGAATTAAAATCCATTATTTTTAACTATTCATTAAAAATGAACCCTTATAGAAAAATTCCAAAAACAAATATTCTAACCTGATTTTTATGATTATATTACAAATGTAAAGTTTATTCTGATATATTAAATCTATAAAGGTTCCAAAAATTTTATTTAAAATATGATCTCTATAAAAGGTGGTAAAATTACCTTTTAAAAAAAGGTTTTTACGCATAAAATTTGATTTGTTTATATCTTATTTCCATAGAGTCTATTGGATGAATATAAAAAATATTTGATTGAATATATAACATATATATTACTTTAACATTACTCAGTAATTTTTATAATATTAATTTAATAGGTTAAAACGTTTTTGTGACTATAAAAATAATAATATTTTCCTTTATATTCAATCGGTTTTCATATTTATTTAGAATTTATTGGTAACCTATGAATTTATCATATATTTGTGTAAACCATATATTTTCAAAATTTAGCTAATAAAATTCATAACCACAAATTTAATGTCTAGGTTATATCTTAATATTTTAATAATAAGATTGTAATCATATATTATTTTTTGAAATAATCGGACACGTGTGTTGCGTAAGCCACTGAGGAAAGTCAATATTTCATGTAATGAATGATAACCTCAGTGTTCCGTATTGAAAAATCTAAAATTTATGTTTTTTAGTGCATAATTAACTTGGTGTTGTGTATATCCCAATCCAAACATACTATTTTAATATAAAATAAAATATTTTTATTGTTACATGAAATAAAAAATATCAAAAAGACTATTTAAATCAAATAATAATAATTCACAAAATCTTAGGGTGTTACATTATACCCCAATTAAAATCAATTTTTTTCCTTGAGATTTATCTAGAATTAGATTATTTTAATACTTGAATGTTTTATTAATATAATCCTACATCTTAAAAATGAATACTAAAACATCCTTTTAAAACTGGAATGTTGGAAACATATTGGTTACCCGAATTAACATATAAATGGGTTTACACAAATGAGAACATAGGTGTGAAGTGAAAACATGGACATGGAAGAAAAATATTACTCTCAGGTTCTGGTGGAGAGTGATAGAGAACAAGGACAAGAGGAAGTTAATAATCAAAAATTCCATAAATCTACAATGAACTAAAGGACCATATGATTAATCCGAAATTGATGAAATAGTATAAGATTTTTGGATTCAAGATTATTTTTCCTAAAGTTAAATAATTTTCATGAAAATATATACTTTCGTGATTTCATTAAAACTTCACCCTTTTTTGTTCCTTGATCCACTTCACTTTTTTCTCCAAAAAGGATGGTGAATTTTTTATTTCATGAAGCACTAACAGATCACAAGATCCATGATATTCCATCCCATATGTCATCAGTTATCAACATTACCATGTTTTTACACCAATTTGTCCTGTATGATTAAATCCACACATGGTATGGTAATTCGTTATTCTCACAAACTTAATCTAATGTTTAACTCAATCTCTTAATAAATGGTTAACTTTATAACCAATCCCAAAGAAGAAAATAAGAATCTTTAGAAAGAATTAATAGAATCAGCATAATATTGATCCCCCCATATATCACAATATATTTATCGGTATAAAAAATCCAAACATATGAATACAATCATCATATATTCACTTGAAACATGGTACTAACCCGAATTACTATTGATACTTTAGGAAAATTTGCATTATTTTTTATTAAAAATGTTACATGATATATTACGTAAATCTAATTAGGTTTAAAAATCATCCATGATGACATAAAAACTATTTAAACAAATAAAAAATCAATTTCTGGGTAATCAGTGATTCCCTATTTACTATATCCAAATAAATCATCTCTTTAACAATGTAAACCATAATTTTCTCAACATTATAATCATATTAAGGGCTTTCTTCCCTTAATAAAAATATCACATTCCTCTATCTTCATCACCATTAAGAATATCCTTTTCAACAATTAAAGAAAACTCATAAATAAAATAATTAAATATTTTAGGATTCATAGAACATAATCTTTAAATTCTAAAACATAAATACTTAATTCATATAACATTAATCTTAAACCATTACTTATGATTCAAAATATTATTCCTTAAAACCTATTTCCTAGAATATGAAATATGAATCATGTCTTAAGTTTCCTCAACCATAATCTGATCAAACTTCCTATATTTAATTTAAAAGATATTGGAAGAATGTTACATAGCTTTCACATGTCATTTTTGGCATCATTATCTTTAGAATCATAACCAATACTCATACCAACTTTTATATTCTATTTATAAAATTTATAATTGGGTAATTGATTCGCATAGTTCCCATGCTTTCCACATCTAAAAAATAAAATGTTTACCATTTTTCTTCTAGTTCTCTCCATTGAATAAAACACGAAATAAGAGTGTGAAAAACATTTATCATATTAGGATACCATATAATCATAAAAATTTACTTATAGGGTGCCTAAATCATGGATCATACTTCTTTAATCGATGAAACCTTAGGTTTTTCCTAGGTTATCCATAGCCATCCTCTATTTAAATCCTTCATTATGGGTTAAGATGAGTTTTGTAAATTCTCCAAGCATATCCCCTGGGAGTGTAAAATCAGGTGTGCAGTAAGGCCTGTTGTCATATACAATTTTACTTTAATTTAGGATCGTCATATGTTGTTGGATTTGTTACCCCAAGTTACATTTGTGCTAGATCCAAAACCACTTGTAGTGTCTAAATAGGGATGTACTGCTAGGAAACCACTCACTCTATCATTTAACAAATTTTCTCAACATTCTCCTATGCGTTAATTCATCATTATACTCATCCCTAGTGATATCCTTATACATATCCCTATAAATATACCATTGTATCACACTAATGTTTTATCATCCTAGTTTCTAAAGGTTAACTAAACCCTCCATTTTGATTCCAACTATAGTAAACCAGGCTTAACATACATGGATATTACATCATTTTATATGAATGTTCATAACATTACAAAAATACAATCCTAGGGATCGTAATATTTTAGTGTCATTGGATACTTGGAAACATAATATTATATCCTTGTGAATGATCTCAAATATCTCCCAAAAAAATATACACATTTAATACTTCTACCTAATATATTTCTTTATAACTTCTGGAAAGGAAACATAAGAAAGGGGTAAACTCAGATGCTCAGTAAGGGTAAATAAAGGAAATGTGTAAGCATATCATGAACAATAGGGTATAGAACTTGAGCATAACATTTGACGATCATACCCTGAATATTAGATATCATAGTAAATATTTTCAATTCATAGGACATGTAAGATAATTAAGGTCATAATTCATGAAATTATAACATAGGAATAAGACATAGAATTTGGGGTATGCACATTGGTTTTTAACTTTATGAACATGTGTAAGTAGAAACAAGTTCCAAATTTAAGTTAAGGACATGAAATTATGTCCATGCATTAAATTATGGACATAAAACCAGGTCCATTCATAATATTATGAACATTTAATTAGGTTCATGAATAACTTTTTGGACATGAAACCAGGTCTATGCATAACATTGTGAATATGTAATCAGGTTTGTGTATAACAATGTGAACATTTAATCGGGTTCACGCATAAATTTATGGACATGCAACCAGGTCCATGCATAGCATTTTGAAAACGTAATAAGGTTCACTCATGACATTTTGAACATTTAATCTGGTTCACGTATAAACTTATGGACATGCAACCAGGTTCAGGCATAGAATTGTGAACATGTAATAAGGTTCACTCATAACATTTTGAACATGTAATCAGGTTCACATATAAACTTATGGACATTCAACCATAGCCATGAATATAATTGTGGACATGTAATGAGGTTCACACATAACATTTATAATCATGATTCATCCATCATTACCTAATGCATTGGAAGGATATGTAAGTCTCACCCATCTCATAATAAAATCATTCCTCCATATGCCACAAGATAATAATACATTCATCATATCATGACCCATAAAAATACAAATTTTTAAAAAAAAAATCATAACCCATTAAATGAAATGGGTATCATTAACATTTCATCACATCATAACCTATTTAAAAGAGATAGGTTTCATAACCATTTCATCAAAGCATAACTAAGGAAAACAAGCATGTTTCAAAATTATATAACTTGTGGAAGAGAAAAAGGTGTCATAATATTTATTCATTCAAAACATAAACCGTTGACAAAATAATATGAATGTAAACTTCGGTCCATTTCTTAGAAGGGATTTATTAATATATATAGATGTCATTTTTGATGGAAAATAACTTAGAAGGATATTTTGAAAACATTTCTTAAGAAAAATATCATTTATTCTTTGAAGATGTCTTTTTAAATCATAAAACCTTTTTTTAAATCCATTTCCATTTAAAATACTTTAGAAACATAGAAATAATTATTGAAATCACTTTGAAAACCTTTTTTCTTTTAAAATATATAAAATAATATTCAAAAAAATTTAAAAAACGTTTTAATTAAAAATACTTTGAAAATATATAAGGACATATTGTAATTTTTTTGAAAACTATTTCTTTGAAAATACTTTTTTAAAAAATCTTAAAAATTAACCTTTTAAAAATTCCAAGTAATCTATAAAGAAATAATGACAGGTAAATCCATACATGTTGTATGAGATAAAATAACATTCCTTTTGCATATTAGAAAGTTATAAATATTTCTTGTTCAGAAATTGACAATAATATTTTTTTGAAGAGATTGGTAAAAGACAAAAAAAGGTAAAATGAATTTTAAAGATTATAGGACAATGTTACAATATTTTTGGAACTATTTTTAGAAAACATATATTTTCAACCGAAGATGGGGTAAATTTTGGATTCTTTAAAACACTTTCTTAAATATCTTATGTGCCAAATAGTATAAATATGGAACCATTACATTAATATAACATAAATAACCAGAGTGGAATAAAATTAATTAATGTCTTGAGAGATGTTTTATAAGATTTCATCAAATTAAGCATAAATATAAACAATCTTGAAAGGCAGTGAGATTGTTTCAATAAACTCTTATCACTTCATAACAAGGGATCATGATTTCCGTGTAAGAAAATAAAATTAAATGAATCTTATAATATCATTAAGAGATTTTTATTCATGATATGTCATGTAGAATTGAAGTATACACACCTAAAAATGAATTTAGGTTTATAACCAAACATGAGTGTCAAATAAAAGAAAATTTGAGACAAAAAAAGTTTACAGGTTTGGTAATTTTGAAACTTAAAACCCATAAAATAATGGTCATAGAATGGATATTTAAATACCCATAAATTTAGTTATAATAATAATTTATTAAATTTATGATCAGTATACACACCACATAAATGGAATGGATGGTGAATAAAGTAGGTTCTCATAAAAATAAAAAAATGAGATAAAATACCCTTACATTGTGTCTTGATTCTCATCATAGTCATTAGAAAAAACGATATGATGTATATTAATTTATTAAAAATCTTTTATAGAACCATATTATTATATCTAATACCATATATGGTTTTATTACGACCTTATATTACCCACTTGTTAACCATCCTATTTTAAGGTTTCACTTTGGATAATATTTTCTTTGTTCTACGTATGTGTCTTAATTTGTTATATCATTGGTCCTTATACTTAAATCATGATTCCATAATGAAAACCATTATATAAATATAACTTATATCGAGTATATTTTTGTTATAATAATCTATAATATAGAAGTATGAAATTGAATGCACCGTTCATGGAGACAGTAAGCCGTAAGTACGCATGAACGTTGTTTCCATTTTTATTATCATATTAAAAAAAGAATGAAAATTGGATATATGTATATATGTATATAATATCATTAAATTAGAATTAGAATTTTATATATCATATAATTTCACTAAAACTATCCTTAATACATTCCATGTTGTGTGTAAATTAATCGCATCGCTTTGAGGGGGCGGTGGTCCACACTTCCATATATAAAATAATCATATTTATACCAAATGGAAATTAAAAAAGATTTGTGTTGTAAAAGGAATGAATAATATTATATAAATATATATATATATAATATATAATATATATATATATATATATATAAAGAATTTCCATCATAATTTCCACCCTGAGAGGTGGTTAGGAAAATTCAACAATCTTTGTTTTGCGAGGAGGAAGTTCATTGTACACATAAACACTATGTTCATTACCCATTATATGGAGGTGAGTGTGAGTGTAGGTAAAAATATATTCTTAATGAAATAATATTATATTTAGTATATTTTAGTTGTTATAAAATCATGGAATAAAGAGAGTATAAGGGGTGGAGAGGGAAAATAAAAGAAAGGAGCTGGAGAGAAGGTGTTACCTCTTAATCGGGTTACTCCTTTTGTTTTGTGCCAATATGCTTCCTTGACAGACTATATTGTTAAGGATATGATTCTAGGATTAAGGGAGGGATGTTGGGAGAATATTTAATTAGAGTTTAGGTGAGACAAGGGTCTTGATAGTTGTGAGGAAGTGGGAGGAGAGGAGGCCCTTTTATAGTGGTGGAGTCGCACACTTGTAAATATTTGAAGAGAGAATTCCACCCACGTTTCTCATGTTTCAAGTGGATCCAATAATAGACAAGATTCTAGAAAAGGGAGTATAGGTTTAATATATTACCATAAAATGGATCTTTGAAATTTTTATAAGTTGTCTAGAGTCTTAAATTTAAGGTTTGGTCCTCAGTTTTTCTTAATCTTACCTTTATTGATGTAATTATTTTTAATTACCTTAAACTATATATTTGGGAAAAAATAATTTGACCTTATTATTAATTATAAATTATGATTATTCCAAATATGGAATCAACGTTTCAAAATTAAAATCACATAATTGGTATAAAATAATTTAAAATTATCCCACTCTTGGGATGGCACTGTGGGTTTTTAAAGTAAAAATGATCAAAAGTTTACTATATTTTGTTATCCAATTTCAATGTGAAATTGGTTAAAATGACCTAAATTGGATTAAATAATAAATTTATTATCTAATTAAACTTTTAAAAAAATATTAAAAGTTAATTTAATCTTACAAATAAATTAAATGAAAAACGAGTTTAGAATTAAAATCCAGTATTTTTAACTATTCAATAAAAATAAACCCTTAAAGGAAAATAAAAAAACAATATAATAACCTATTTTTTATGATTTTAATCCAAATATGAAGGTAATTTATACATATTAAATCTATAAAACTGCCAAAAATGGTTTTAAAATAAGTTCTCCATTAAAATGTGGTAAAACTAACTTTATAAAAAATAGGTTGTTATGCATAAAATTTGGTTTGTTTTATTTTATGTTCATTAAATAAATTGTATGAATATGAAATATATTTTATTGAATATATAACATATATATTACATTAATATCACCAGCTAACTATAATTAATTTAATTTATTAGGTTAAACCATCTTTGTGACTATAAAAATAATAATATTTTTCTTTATATTCAATCAGTTTTTGTATTCATTTGTAATTAATTAGTAACCTATGAATTTATCATATATTTGTGTAAACCATATATTTTATTAAATAATTTAATATTGTTCATAAATTCTAATTTAATTTCTAGGTTATATCTTATTATTTTAAATACTAACATTTTAATTATATAGTATTATATAATAAAAATTGGGCATTCATGTTACGTAAGCCAATGAGGGAAGTCATTTTTGTGTATAATGTAAGAAAACCTCAATGTTTTGTGAAGATAAATATAAAATTTATGTTGATTTTAGTGCATGATTAACTTTGTTTTTTTTTTATCGCAATCCAAACAAAGTGATCTAAAATATAATAAATGATTTTTATTGTTGCATGAAATTCAAAATATCAAATAGACTAAATTAAATCGAAAAAAATAATTCCTTGAATCTCAGGGTGTTACAATGGAGGTGGGGGTCATTTCTTATACCTATTATATTGGTCATTTCTTTCTTGTTTTCTCATTTCCACTCTGGATTAGTAATGGGAACCCAAGAACTAAGTAGTAGTTTGAGATTTATATTATCCTAGTTAGTACATGCACCACTAGGGTACCCACAATCCTGAGATAGTTCTAGGTGGAGATTTTGGTCATGATGATGTTGGTGTGGGCAAGTAAGGTAGATTTTGTATTGTTTAAGACACAATTTATTCTATTAATTTTTTCTATGAAATTCTTATTGGATAATATCACTTAAGGACCTAGGGAGTATCCCATGACACTTATTCATTTATCGGTGGTTCTATGTAAGATATTTTCATTCCATGATTTCTTGTATCCACATTTTCTTAATTAGATATTATAACCATTTATACTCATTATTTTTTATCCTGGTACTTGTAGTGAACTTCTTCATTTTCCATCTCTACTTTATGGTTTGATGGTTTGTTTTAAAATGATTTCAAAAGTTATTTTGGAAACTTTGTTTTTAAATGAAAAAAGAAGTGTTTGGTTTATGAAAAAATATTTCATAATAAATTTATAAATGAATTAAAAGAGGGATTTTCATGATTATGATGAATGTAAAAGAGGGTGTGTTTTAGATTTCAAATAATATCAAATTTATTTATATAAAAAGGGAGGTGTTTTATTTTTACACAAACAATATTGATAACCACTTTTACTTGAATGTTATTAATGTAAGAAAATCATATTTTATATTATGTTTCAAACTAGAATTCATTACCTATTTTATTAAAGGAACTATATAGACTCCACAGTGAGACACTACTGGGCATGTTACGCCTTTCTTGACCCTAAAATCAATGGGTTACTCTAATTCACCTTAAAATTTCACATAATATCATCCTTTTCACAATACCCAAGGACAATACCAAGCCAAAAATGCTTCATGCCACTTGGAAAAACATTTATAGTCTATAAGAACACATCCAGTCATCCCATACTTATTTACCCATAAAATTTCTCTCAAAATTGAGATCACCAACCAATCTTTTAGAGAAACCCTCAACATCATGCTTTACCACACCTTAAGGGACATAACACTACGGTTTTCAATTCATCTCATGTTGAGTTGACTTGTTTAATATTGATGTAAAGATTATCAAAACCAAACCCAAGTCATTTATGAAATTTTTTATCAATCCATTTAATAATGTCACATATTATTTATATTTTAAATAAAAATTATTAATTAATATATTTTTAATAAAAGTAAGATATTTTTATGATCTAAAACTATATATAGAATAATAATAATTACTAATAAAATAATATATTCTAATATATGCACTATATCACATGTAATTAAAATGTTTTTTAATTTATATAATTTAACTATTTAAATTTTCATACCATTTATCATGAAAATCATGTTATGCACTCTAAACCCAAAACCAATCCATTTATTTAATCATGTATCCATTGTGTGTCATGTTTTTGAGATGTTCACATGTCATGAAACCAACCAATACCACCTCCTAAAAATATCACCAAAATGACCAATAACATTACTCACCCTTAAGAGGGTACATTAGACCATTTAAGTTAGGTACAACTACCTCACATATCACCTATAGGTATAATTCCACCATGACTACCATAATAAACATAAGAAACCCAATATATGTTATAAAAACATAATCCCATGTCCAATGACCTTATCTATCCCATTTTACACTCAATTAAAATTAGTTCACCCCCTGGTAAAGTAGACTTCAAGAATTTCAAAACACTCTATACACATTAAATCACTCTCACTATATTCAAAATAATTTAAAACAGAGAATTTTCTATTTAGGACCCTCCCACTAACTATCCAAATTACCTCAAACCCAAACTTCTATATATGGAGACAAAATAAAATATAACTAATCATATGTTTATGTATCATAGATAACACCTACCTTGACAATGGATTTATACACATAATCGAAGTTATATCCATCCTCATCCATGACCATGCTAAATTATCTCCATACCAGGGCCCCAATATCATAAATTTACACTCAAACAATTAATGAAAACATTTATAATTAATTAAAACCTTTAAGCAAAATATATTTAACTGATAAAAAATCATCATGTTATCATGTATTATCAAATCCATGACCAATAAGATGTGAAAGATCCACGACATACCCTAAATACCCCTTTGAACAAATTCAACATTATTCATCATCTAATCAACCATAAATTAATAAAATTTTATTAAATAAATTATATAAATGAATTTCCTCATATGAAAAAGAAAACAATAGTGAACATTCATCACTTATAAATTTCTTTTAATTTCTACACAAAAAAATCTCCTTGGTTCGAGATGATTCCACCATTTTATAGTTGAATTATCATCAAATATATAGTCTAAAACCACAATAAATCAAGGATAACTATAATAAATAACAATTAAGCGGTATGGGTTATCATAACAAAGAAATATAGTTTCATCACTAAAATCACCCCTTCTTAATGGTGGAATATTTTTGTAGAGAATAGGCGAGGATCCAACTGATTAGCTTTCCTCATGCCCCACTTCCCATTTATTTCTTATATGGGATGACTTAGAAAATATGGGGCTTCCCTATATAAAAATATCATGTTATGGTATGACCATAGGTAACATATCACCACATCCCAAACATGGGGTCAGATTTTTAGGTGACCAAGAGGGTTGCAGAGCAATGTTGTTTTCTATATCTATACACACAAAAAACACCACTTTATGTTTCTATAACACACTGTAACATAATCAACCCATAATTATATGATTAATAACTAGTGTTTCTCTATACTAAATTTTCAGAATATTTTCAATTTATATGTTTAGATAACTTGGAAAAACATTACATAATAATGTTAACACTTTCACAAAATTTACATTTGTTCCACAAAAATAAGATTTATGTTTACACCCATGTTTCATTTAAGGAACTTTTGTTTGACATGGGTCGCCATACTAGAAATATTTACATTGATAAAATTTATACGCATCCTTATATATTTTAAAACACTTGAAAATATGGATTGAGAAAAAAATAATAAGGCATATAAAAATAAATTAATATCATTATTACTGTAAAAAAATTAAAATCCAAGAATAAATTTACCTTTTGAAAAATAAATCATTGAGAAATGAAATAAAACATTTCCACATATGAAAATAAATATTTTACCAAATAAATCCTTTGAAACCTATTATTTAGAATAGGTAAATCCATTTTGTCTTTTTGAGGCATGTGAGATCTCATAAAAATATTTCTTTCAAATATAATCCTTTAACCTTTAAAATTTCATAAATATTCCTTAACTCATGAAATCAAAATATATCTATAAAAAAAATTTCTCTCTAAAATACTATATGTATCTTGGAGAATTCTATTCATAAATTTTGTCCAATCATGTTTAAACCATGCCATAATAACTAAATCCCATTTAATTATATAGGAGTAAAAAACCATTTTATCTTCATCATTTTCACCTTTGAAGACTACATCACTACCGACTGCATAAAATATCTATATTGGGATCCCCAATCACCATTATCCATAATTGGATCATACATCATCACCTATAATGGTCAATTATTTCATTATGAACAAAAAAATTCAAACTTTCATTTTCTTCATCATAAAACTGTTGAAAAACTCAATTTAACCCATAATCCAAACACTTTACATTTTTTTATTATCATATGGAGAAATATCCTATTTCATTGAAAAATCATAAAAATGAAAAATTCTCCTAATATCAATGTTGATCCCTAGTGTTTAATTTTTTATCAAAGATGTTTTAAAATGTGTTTGGAGAATTGAAGATAAAATTGTGATGTTTGAAAATTTTTATTGATTCATTTAATTGAATTGTATTTCATTCTTTGAAAATTACCCATGTAAAATTTAATGATTTTTGGACCGATTTTCAATTTTAACGACATGTGATAAGGAGTTCACATTTTTGAAATAAGTTTTTCTCCCTTATTTGGGTGAAGATGAATAGGATAATACCATTAAAATATTAGTTTGTATAATGAATTTATTTTGGAATAATATTTGATGGTTTCCAGGAAAAAAACATGTAATTACGTAATGAAAGAAGAATAATTTCAAGAAATAATATAAATATATATTATATAAGCACGGAGATTATTTTAATGAAGCTTGATTTCTATTTGGGATTGGTATTATATTCCATACATATAATATAAATAAGAATATGAATGGGTATTTACCGAAACATTATAAAACTCTTTGTCCAACCAAGGAGTCCCTTAACCATATATCTGGGACCCGAGGGGTCAACCACATGGGAGAGATTTTATCTATCCATCCCACAAGGGCTTGTATAGTGGTAAAAGAGCGAGTGGGCCACATTAGGCCTGTATTAGTGAACCTATATAGAGTAGGAAGGTGTGTGCACATGGAGACACATGGGTGAGTGATTGTTTCGCACGGAATCCGGGGATGATCTCCTGGACGGGAGATTCAAACGTTCTGATCGGTTTCTAACGGGTTTGTTCATAGAACTGGAAACATCCAATGATTCCACATCCATTTGGACCTGCTTTCCAAAGGCAGGCTCTCATTAGCTTGTGGACTAATGAGGCTTAGGAATTTCCATTGGTCGAGAGGATGGGAGGTCGGACTCATCACACCTTTTTGAGGGGAATTATTGTCTACTTCGGGACTCTCTTTATAGATTTAAGTTATGTTCGTGAATCCTTATTACAATACCAAGTAAAAAAATGATCTTTCCTTTAGTTTTAACAATCAATGATTAAATATGCAAGAAATTTAGAGAATCTTTTATATGTATTCGAGGTTCTTCATCTATAGAGAATCATCTATATCTGTTTAGAGATTCTTGGTCAATGGTATCCTTCAAAACATTTATATAAAAGTCTCTTGGTCATTTATGATGACCAGGATGGTTTTAAAGCCACTCAGTGGGGCACTTGAAGTTTATCGTCATTCAGAAGGACAGAGATTATTTCAAAGTTGGGATCGAACCCATAAATGGGCAACCTACGTATCCTTTGTTTTGGAAAAGGAATCAGAACCCACGTAGTTCGAGTAATGGAGTATGATGTTTATGTTTGATGGCTCAAAGATGAATGTCATAATTACTTTTACACTCTAAGCTCACGTGAGTCTTGCTCGGTGTGAGAAACAAGAGGTATTGGTAAAATTTAGACAATTGTGCCCTGAAAGATGCAATCATAAGAATTTGTTTAGGGCTTATGTATGTATGACTGCCCAAAATAGATGAAGGTTTAGGATTTACTTTTAGGGAGAAAATCCAGGAACATGGTCCATAAAGGTATATGTGCTTTATGGAGATTTGAATACTCTAATCTTGGGGCTTACTCCTAAGGAGGATGCCCAAGTTAGGAGGGGACTTATGATTGGGTTTTACTCCAGAAAAGGAAACCCAAATCAAAGGTAATTTATGACTGGTTAAGAGAATTTTAAGGGGGCTAGAGGTTTACTCCTAAAAAGGAAACTCAATATTATGACTGGGACTTATTCCTAGAAAAGGAGGCCCAGGTTATGACTGGGTCTTATTCCTAAAAAGGAGACCCATGTTAGGGGACTTGGGGCTTACTCATGAAAAGGAAGCCCAAGATTATGACTGAGTCTTATTCCTGAAAAGGAGACCCAGGTTAGGGATTAAGGTTTGGGGCTTACTCTTGAGGAGGATGCCCAAAATTAGAGGACTTAATTGGGGCTTACTCCTGAGGAGGATGCCCAAGTAATGGAATTATGGTTTGGGGCTTACTCCTGAGGAGGATGCCCAAGTTTGGGAATTTTAAGAATTTGGGGCTTACTCCTGAGGAAGATGCCCAGATTAAAGGATTTAGAACTGGGGATTATTCCTGAAAAGGAGACCCAGGTTTGGATTATCTCATCTTAAAGGATGAGGTTGAATGAATGAATTCTCCATATTTAGTGACATAAGGATATTTAAATCACTAGACTTTGAGAGATATTCCAAAGAATTCCTTTCAGATTAGGAAGTCAAATCAAGATATCATGCCATAAATGGCTTTGAAGAGTGTCTTGAAGACTGAATCTTGAAAAAGGAAAGGTGTGATGGCTTAAGATGGGTAAAAATGGTCAAGATGGGCACCCAAAAATATAGGGGCGCGCAAGTCTTGCAAGGCGTGCAAGTCTTCCATGGGCGCGCAAATATTGGTCGCGTAGGTATACCTGCGCGGCACATGGTGTACTTGCACGATTTTCAACCAGCATTTGAAATACATGAGCGACTCTTTTTTAAACCCTTTAGAATTTTCTTGAGGTTCTTCCAGAAAAGGGATGCGCAAGTTATATTGAAGGAAATAAGTCGGCGCGCAAGTGTTTGATAAGTTTCAACACTTATGCCTTCCTTCTTCTCTTTAGATATTCCGTTCTAGGTAAGAAATTACCTTAGAAGTGTTCCGGAAGCTTTGAGAAGAGACTTGGGCGTCGGGAGCTTCAATCCGAGTTTCTGGAAAAAGATCCTTTCAAATGGGGGGCCCACAGGGTCTATTTATAGGCAAAAGAAGGCCTTGGGTGGTTACCGGGCGGTTACCACTTAGGTCGCGCAAGCCACCTGCGCGACCAAGGGTGTCGCGCATGTGTACATGCGCGACAGTGATAAAACATGCGCGGTGGAGTTGTTGTCGATCCTTTGTTCATGCCTTTGTCGATTTTTGATGTTTTTTTCAAAGGATGAATCACTTTGAGCTCGGATATTCCCTTTTCCGATCTTTAGATTTTGTGACGAAAGGAGCGTCAACAAAAGTCCCCCCTCAGAGTTGGATCTGGAAAAAAAATGAGGATTTGACTCTGAGGAAATCGAATCCCTCCAAAGGAAAAGGGAGGCGCGCAAGTCTTCAGGGCACAGAGGGCAGCGCGCAAGTTTGCGTCGCGCAGGCCTTAAGCGCTCTGGGTGCGGCGCGCAGATAGGCTTCCTGGCCTATAAATACACGGCCTCACCTCCGTACGAGTATCCGGATTTCCGGACTTCGTTCCTTCTCGAGCTCTTGCCGCGCAGGTCACCTAAGCCGCATAAGTCTCTTTTCCACTGTTCCCTTACTGTCGCGCTCCTGTAAAGGTATTCGTACTTGCGCGATTTATACTTTCGCATCAAAAACTAGCGCTGCACACGAAATACTTGCGCGCCATTGTTTAGACTTACCCAACTTAATGCCTTAGCAATTTTCTTCGAATTCTTTCACAAATTTTATGAAAAATAAACCCATTTAAGAGTTAAATTTGTTCAAATTTTTGTGCAGATTCAATGGCTCCTAAGGGAATTGGAACGGCTGATGAAATGGCTAGCAAGAGGATTGATGACATAATGAACATTATTGTCCATGATTACTATGATATCTGTGACAGCACTTTCCCAGATTTGGATAAGTACTTGAAGAAATATCATCTTAATTTCCCACAGAGCATCTACCTGTCTCTGTGTGGTCAAGGTCATCTGCAAGGAGTCAATGTTCCAAATGCAAACAATTATACACCTGAGATGCAGCTGCACTGCTACTTCTCTATTTTGGTTATGTTGTGCATTAAGAGTAACAAAAATGGTGTGAACATTCAAATTCTTCCTCCATGTAATTTCCTTGCAGATATGAAAATGGCAAACCCATGGGCTGAAATGTTTTCCACTAATGGTTGGTGGAGAGAAGACAAACATGGTATTAGAGCAATATCTGAAAAGAGTACTCTCTCCAAATGGATCTTTACTTCCAATGCTCTATTCTCAAATCCATGTATCCATCTTCCAACTCTCTAGGACAGAAACAGAGTCACTGTTTGATCAGCAGAAAATTTTCTCAAACCGCACTCAAGAACATCCTTTTACAATTGTTCCAAGAAGAGCTGGTATCACTACATCTCTTATTGTATCCAGTTGAATGAATGAATTCCAGGTGGTTGCAGATGAAGCTCGGGATGCCGTAAATCAAATGAAGTGTTATGTTGAAAGCCTCTTGTAATTCTCGAAAAAGAGAAGAGACTCTAGTCTGTGGATGTCCTTCTAACTCTTGTGTATCAATGAAAAATACTTTCGTCTTCAATCATTTGTACCTACATTCTTTCATTACCTGCTTCAAATTTACTTAAGCCAATGGGCCTAGTAAGCATTGTTTGATTTTTACTAGGATTATTAAAATAATCCTACAAACTTTGAACCTTTTAATTTCTCAATATTACTTAAATCATACAAAAAATGTATATTTAGTGAGCTGGAACTTGACTTTTATTCAGAGTTCCTTTGTCTTTTGTGTGGGCAGTTTAAAGTCATGCACGCCGGACATAAAGGGGCTAATGTTTAAGGTCGAAATAGCTTTGACCAAAATGGATTAAAATGGATTCAATTCCTTGACAATTTATCTGAAAACATATTACCATACTCAAGTATGAGGGAAAAAATGTAAACTATGGCTTAAGAATATTTGAATCTGAGGAATGATATGAAAAAGAGCTAAAAGGCAATAGAAGAAGTAGTTTCCAAGAATGAAGATATTATTATTTAACAAAACCCGTTAGGGAGTTGAAATATGCAGGGCCACCTATGGGCATTGGCTGCATGGTCAAATAAATAGCATCTTTTGGCTGACAAGTCTGTTATGTGGACTGTTTATGCAAGGCCACCTATGGGCACGTGCTGCATAGTCAGGAAAAAGAACTCCCAGAAATTTACTTTCCTAGTGCTAAAAGCCAGTGAAAGTTTGTGGAGATTCAAATTTTCTAAAGTATAGAGTTTGTTGTATGGAAAGAGGTACTTGAATAATGAGAAGATATTTCCGAACAAGAATATCGAAGAACTGGATGAATATTACTCCTACGAAGGTCTGACCCAAACGTAGGGAAGAAGAATAAACCATAGACTTGAATACTTTCAGATCATGAAAAAGGATATTGGACCAATATGTTAAGGATGGCTATTTTTTGCGGATCCCTACATACTTTCGTTTAAGACAAATAAGGACAAAAGAGGCATTCTTCCCAAGAATGAAGTTACTATTATTTAACAAAACCCGTTAGGGGGTTGAAATATGCAGGGCCACCTAAGGGCATTGGCTGCATGGTCAAATAAATAGCATCTTTTGGCTGACAAGTCTGTTATGTGGACTGTTTATGCAAGGCCACCTATAGGCACGTGCTGCATAGTCAGGCCAAAAGAATTCTCAGAAGTTTGACATTTTTGTGATTTAGAAGTCATGAAAAGGGTTATGAAGATCTGAAAATATTTAAGGTTAGGATTATAACACATAAAGATGGGTATTGTCCAATGTATATAGAGATACATAGGTCAATGATAACCATAATCATGTTGTGGCTGGGTCTTGAATTGAAACTTGGACTTCACTACGTATCTCATAAGAATGAGAATCAAGCCATACGTAGTTCTTGAAATGCAGTTTAACGTCGTGCAAGAAGAAAGTATGAGTGATCTTAGTTTAGGGTCATAGAATTCGGACCATAATAATGAATACACAGTGTGTGTTTTCATAAGGACCTTTCAGCCAAGGGACTGAAAGTGAAATTTGGGGTTAGGCCCAAAATACTTGGGACTGGATTCGAGGGACACTCGAATGTTCCTATGTATCCTATAAGGATGGGAATCAAGTCCACGTAGTTCTAGAACTACCCTTTGTACAAATTTGGTTCGTACATGTGAAGGGTGAAAGGGGACTTTAGAGCAATGATGGTTTAACCTAAGATAAAAAGTTTAGGCATTACCATGCATGCATGTAGTCTTTTGAAAATGAAAACCATGATTGAAAAATCAATGTCAATAATAGTTCTCTCTCAAGTGAGTAAATCAAAGAATATTGTAGTTTATTGTCGTACCGGACAAAAGTGTTGTATAGTTTAACGTCATATAACAAGGACGAAAGTGAATCAATGTAAAGATATTGATTCCAGGGGCGGTTTCACGAATCAACATCCTATGAGATGGTGGTGAACCGATGTGAAGAGATTGTTTTTGGGCTTGAACCTTGGGAGGTTGCCTACATACCCAGCCTGGAGGGCAAGGATCAAAGTCCGTGTAGTTCAATTAAAGAATGAATTAATGATCATGTTGTTCTTGTGGACAATGATCTAATAAAAAATGTTGTTGGGACTTACACATGGTTAGTGGCCCAAAGGGAGTGTTATGGTTGATGTTCGCTCTAAGCTCACGTGATTCATACTCGGTGTGAGAAACAAGAGTTAACAATAACCTTAACGATGCACAGTTTAATGTCATGTAGGACATAAAAAAGGGACTATGCAGTTTAAAGTCTTGCAGATAGGAATATTGGTGCTGTACAGTTTAGTGTCATGTAGCAGGGACAAAATAACAGTTTAATAACATGTAGGACATATCAAGGACATTCTGTACAGTTTAGCGTCATGTAGTTAGGACGATGGGGATAAAATATTTTAACGTCATATTGGATGAAAGGGAGATTGTGCAGTTTAATGTCATGCAATAAGGACAAAAGAGTGTACCATTTTAACGTCGTGTCGGACGAAAGTGCGAATAGTTTAAGGTCATATGCAAGGACCGTGAATGGTGCAGTTTAATGTCATACTGGACTTTTGATGATTATATAGTTTAACGTCTTTCCGGACGTGAGGGACTTTTATACAGTTTAGCGTCATGTAGTTAGGCCGTCACAGTTTAACGTCTTGCTGGACCAGGGATGATGCAGTTTAAGGTCATGCTGGACGGTTTAGGAAACTTTTTCATAGTTTAATGTCGTGTGGGACGAAGTTGTAGTTTAAAGTCATATTGGACCATTGCTGTAAAGTTTAAAGTCATGTAGCTAGGACTAAGGTGAACCAATATGAGAATATCAGTTCTGGGGACTTTTTACAGTTTATCGTCATGCTGGACGACGAAAAGTGCCACACAGTTTAATGTCATGTTGCTAGGACACAATATAGTTTAATGTCATTTCGGACAAAATATAGTTTAATGTCATCTCAGACAAAATATGGAACTTCTGTACAGTTTAATGTCATGTAGGTAGGACATAATACAGTTTAGTGTCATGTAGGACAATAATATGAACCAATGTGATTGTTTTTGGATCTGGGAACAATATTTTGTGTTTATACAAAATAATTCTTCAGAAATATGGCATTAGTTGGAGTCGTGATGTGTTCTCCATCCATTGAGATTAGAGAATATGCTCCATTGGAGTAGACCTTATGTATTTAATAAGGTCCTTCCCGTTTTGGTTCAAGCTTGGGAGGCTTCTTTCCTGGTATCATTGGTGCTCTGAGAACCAATACCAATTCTCCCTGAATGAATGAACGAAGACGAACTTTTTTGTTAGAATCTTGTGCTATTCGATTCTGATATATTTCCAAGTGGTGCAAAGTGCACAATCTTTTCTCATCTAACTGTTCCAATTCATTCAACCGCTTTTGGGATTGCTCATCTGTTGATAACTGATCACAAATGGCTATTCTGAGTGAGGGCAATTGAACTTCAATTGGAAAGACTGCTTCTGTTCCATATACCAATGAATATGGAGTTGACCGCGTTGCATTGCGAGTGGTGGTCCGATAAGCCCATAAATCATAAAAGAGTTTATCAGGCCATGACCTCTTATCTTTATCCACCATCTTTTGCAGTATATTTGAAAGAGTCTTGTTGAAGGCCTCTATCTGGCCATTAGCCGCTGCATGATATCGAGATGAATGGTTGGACTTAATGTTGTATTCTTGATACAATTTCTTTACCTCAGAAGAACAGAAGTTGGTGCCGTTGTCCGTCAATATGGTATGAGGGACACCAAATCTAGTAATGATGTTAGACTTGATGAAGCTAACAATGCATTTAGAACTGACTTCTTTGAGAGGTACTGCCTCTGCCCATTTGGAAAAGAAATCAGTAGCAATAAGAATGTACTTAAACTGCTTGGCCGTAGCTGAAGGGTAAGGTCCCACCACATCCATTCCCCATGTGGAAAATGTCCATGAGTATTTAGCTGTATGAAGAAACTCTGGAGGTTTATGAATGAAGTTGGCATATACTTGGCATTAATGACACTTCTTTGTGAAATTAACACAATCTTGTATCATTGAAGGCCAAAACTATCCAAGCCTTCGAATTTGATCAGACAGTCTATGTCCAGACTGGTGGGCACCACAGACTCCTGCATGCACTTCTTTTATGACAGCCATTGTCTCTTCACCATCAATACATCTGAAGAGAACTCCATCAAAACCACGTTTGTAGAGAATTTTCTCGAGGTGGTTTGGGCTATCATAAAGAGTAAAATTGACCACACGTCGCCGAATTTGTTCTTTCTCGGATCTATCAGGTGGAAGTGTTCCATTTTGAAGGTATTCCCTGATAGGTGACATCCATCCTATAGTATGACCATACGGTTCAGGAATGGGACTAATTTCATTAATTTCCTCTGTTCTGACTTGAACATAAGGTGAAATTGAACGACGGTGGGCAATACAGATGTTTGTCTCGTCCCGATTTGGATTTGATAAAGATGTGGCTATATTAGCCAGTGCATCAGCTTGAGCATTTTGTGATCTTGGGACATAAGAAAGCGTCGGTTCTGAAGGGAATTCTGACATTAACTCTCTGATGTAATCATACAAAGGGATTAATTCTTCTTTTCTGATGGCATAATCCCCATTGACTTGTTTGATTACCAGGTCTGAATCACCTTTCACCTTTAAGTGATTCACTTGTGCTTGAAGCGCTAATTCCAAGCTTGTAATGAGAGCTTGGTATTCAGCTTCATTATTGGTACCACCTTCCCACAACAAAAAGGAATAAGGTAACACTGCCTTATCTGGAGAAATGAGAACAATTACTAAACCAACTTTGTTGAATTTAGGTTTTTCCATTTTCTTCCCTATTGGACTTCTAGAAGCACCATCAAAATACATTTCCCATGTTTGAGGACTCTCTTGAATAGAGAAAACTTCCTCATCAGGGAGTTCGATATCTGAATACGTGTCTTCCACTGAAGGATGTTCAGCCAGGAAATCAGCCAGAGCTTGGCCCTTAATTGCCTTTTGAGACACATACTGAATGTCGAACTGCTGTAGAATAACCGCCCACCTTTCCGGACGTCCTGTAAGCATTGGACGACTAAGGATGAATTTGAGCGGATTATTACGAGATACCAATTGGACCTCGTGATGTTGCAGGTAGTTTCTCAGTTTCTGAACTGCAAAGATTAATGCTAGGCAGCACTTTTCAATACTTGAATACCGGGTTTCTGCTTCAAGCATAGTTCTACTGAGATAGTAGAGACTATTTTCATTCCCAGCATCATTCTTTTGAGCGAGAAAGGCACCCAATGATCGCTCTAAAGATGTCACATAGAGGATAAGAGGTCTACCCTCAACAGGTGGCATGAGTACAGGTGGACTCAAGAGGTATTTCTTGAGAACATCAAATGCTTCTTGACATTCTTCAGTCCACTGGTAAGTGACTCCTTTCTTCAATAATTTCGTAAAGGGTAAACTTTTGCCTGCCAAATTGGCGATGAAACGCCGAATATAGGCTAAGTGTCCTTGAAGTCCTCTTAATTCATTCGAATTCTGAGGAGGTGACACACCAAGGATTGATTTGGTCTTCTCAGGATCGACTTCAATACCATGATGGCGTACAACAAAGCTGAGGAATTTTCCTGAGGTTACCCCAAAAGCACATTTTAAGGGGTTCATCTTTAAATTATGTTGTCGAAGCTTGTGGAATATGACTTCCAAATCAGCCAAGTGATTAGTACGTTGTTTGGATTTAACCACCAAATCATATACATATCATTCAACAAACTTCCCTAAAAGAGGTTTGAAGATACGATGCATGGCGCGTTGATATGTTGCACCTGCATTCTTCAAACCAAAGGGCATTACCCGGTAACAAAACACACCTTGAGGAGCTCTGAAGGCTGTATATTACTCATCTTCTAGGGCCATTCGGATCTGATTATATCCAAAATATCCATCCATGAAAGAAAGTACTTCATATCCAGTCGTCGCATCAATTAAGAGTTCTGTAATCGGAACTGGGAAATCATCTTTAGGACAATACCGATTAAGATCTCTGAAATCGATGCAAACCCTAATTTGTCCGTTCTTCTTCTTTACAGGGACAATATTAGCCAACCACTTGGGATATTGAACTTCTCTGATGAAGGTAGCTTTGATAATCTTATCCACTTCAGCCTCAATTTTGGAAGCATAGGTTGGGTGTGTTCTTCTCGCGGCTTGCTTGAATCCTCGATGTTCTTTTGGAAAACCCAAATGATGAGTAGCAACATCAGGATCAAGCCCAAGAATTTCTGTATAATTCCAAGCAAAAATATCATTATTTTGCTTTAGAAAAGTTATATACATCTCTTGCTCTTCAAGGGTCATGGCCACACTAATTAAAGTGGGGCGTGGATCTTTCTCTGTACCCAGATTTACTTCTCTGAGTTCATCCACAGTGGTAGAGATACCCTCTTCAAATGATGGAGGAGCATCTCTAAGATCTTCCTCTTCCTCTTCATCATGTGTTATTTCTTCCATTTCTACTTGCAAAGTAGATGAGAAAACGAAATTCTCTTGATCATAAGAGATGTCGAAATTTTCACATTTTGAAGAAGAAGCTTCCATTTCTGACCCTATTGATGATAAAGGGTTTCATTTGGGAAATAAGGAGGAGATGATGGATTGAGAATCGACATCATTATTCACCTCTGGTGTTGCTATAACTTCTTCTGGCCTGATTAGCGAAATATAGACTTGTTGGATTTCAGCAGACGAAATGAAAACGTCACCACTTATGCTTTCATCACTGCTTGGTAAGTTACCAATTCCTCCCATGTTGTCTGGCTCGATTGCCGTAATTGACATTATGGATCTTTCCATAAGAGTATTTTGATTTGGGCCTATTTTTTCAATTTGACTGATAGGTAACACATAATCTGTACTCACATGTGAAAATGGATTTATTGGAATTTTCTCCAAACCATATGGAGCATTAACTTTGGTAATTTCCTTCATTGTAGATTTTTCTCTTCCCTTCATGTGATAAAATTCCGCCTCAATGTATTGAGACTCACATGTCTTGAACGGGGCTTTATCACCATACAATGTTCCAACTTGACCATCGAAACAGTATTTGAGACATTGATGGTATGATGATGGAATAGCTGCATGCTGATGTAGCCAGGGTCTTCCAAGCAAGATATTGAAAGCTGAGTCTTGATCAACAATCATGAAATCCGAATTGGAAACAAGATCTCCAAACTGAGTTCTGAGTGTAACTTCTCCCAGTGGTTATTGTTCATTTTTATCATATCCTTGCAACATCATGGTAGAAGGAGATAAATCAGATTCCGTGAGGCCCAACCGACGAAGTGTACGAATGGGCATGAGGTTGACTCCTGAACCATTGTCAATGAAAGCTCTTCGAACATCTATACCATTGACTTTGCCAGATAAGTACAAAGGTTTTATGTGCCCATGCACAACATCATCTTCATCTTTATCAGTAATAGATATCACTGCATGGCATTCTGCAGGATTATTCTCTATGTGATAGATTTCACCTGCAGCAATTTCAGCTTCAAACTCCTGAGGACTTGACAAAGCTTCGATGAGTGCTTCCCGAAGATCTTTTGACAGATTCAAAGCATCCAAAATTGATAACTTGGATGGTACTTGGGACAATTGTTTAAATATATCATACTTTTGATCTAGAGGTCTGCGTTTCCCAATAGGAATATGTGGTTTAGCAGGTACCTTGGAAGCAGATGCTTTGGAAGCTGATGCATCTTGTATTGAAGCTGGAAACATCCTTGGTTTTGGCAGATTAGACTGATTAGATCCATTTACTTGCTGAGATAAAGAAGATGGAACTTTTAATCGGTCTTCCAAAATAACTGTGCCGAAACTGAGTTGGCCATTGGCAGAAGAACTTGCTTGTTCTTTTTGAGCTCGCTGAAGGGCTCTACCATGAGTTTCTGCTGCATATAAAGTGCTAGCAGGGGTAGAATTAGAGTAGTGGATTTGGAAAGATCCACGTCTTCCCCTATATCCTGAACCTCTAGAACTTCCTCGGGTTCCCTTATTTGATACAGGGAATTCAGGCTCATCAAGACTGGAATATTGATCTGTTAATTGAATCATATTAACAGAACCAAAGATTAACTCTTCGTCTGATAAAGACTCTGCCTGGTTAGCCTGTTTAGGCTGTGCTGTTTGGTGGGATGGTGCCCGTGGCTTTGAAGTAGATGGCATGAAATCTGCCAGAGTCAAAGACAATTTAGGCTTTGATACATACTCATCTTCTCCTGATTCTTATTTCTTCTTTGAATTGCGCTGCCCTTTTGAGGATTTGTCTTTTGATTGAGGCTTTACTGCAACTTTTGTATGAGACACAATTGGCTTCTTCAATTGTGTTTGCAAAATGGAATGGGTCCGATTGATTGTCTTTCTGACCATCCAATCATCATATTTTTTCGCAGTTTTGCTTTTGACTTCCTGCCACTCGCCTCCTTCCTCTGGATCTGTAGCGGTAATACATGCTACATGAGCTGAAGAACCCTTCAATTTGACTTGTCCCAAGTCGACCATCTTTTGCAGGAGGTCTTTAAAGACAAAACACTCCTGGATGGGATGCCCCAACATTTGATGAAAGGGACAATAATTAGGACGGTCTTCATCTCCTTCCTTGTTTGGCCTCTTGGGCACTGGTAATTGAACCAAATTGTTTTCCAGAGCTGAAATGAAGTAACCAGGAACTTGCTCACTTCGGAAAGAGTATGTTTTACTCTTCATATCCTCAAATTGTTTTCGTCATTGATCTTTTTGATCATTTGGACGAAACAGCCTTTGTTGTTGGCGTTCAGGAAGTGGAGCCCTTCGAGAAGATGAAGGTTTTGAAGTAGAAATAGGTACAGGTGCTTGTTTAAGCATAATTGTAGCAGTTTCCGCTTTACCCATTCTCCTTCCTGGAGCTGATGGAATTATACGAGATTTAACCTTAGCCTGTATAAGGGAATCTTCAATCTTTTGAGCGATTGAAGTAAGGTCTCGAAACCCTCCTGTGTATTTCACAGGGATCAATGGTGTGCGTAATTCGTCACGCAAATTTGCCACACAGATTGGCAACAATTCCTCCTGAGGGAGTGCTAAACTCAAGGAATACGTTAATCCCTTCCAACGAGAAATGAAATCAGAGACTCTTTCATTCTCCCTTTGCTTGCAGTTTGTAATATCAAAAACTTTCGTTTTTGGCAAAGTTGAGCTAAACTGAAGAAGGAATTTTTGACGAAGATCCTCCCATCCGATGACTGACCGGGATTGAAAGCTTGTATACCAGACAAAAGCTGGTCCTTGCAAGGTTCACACGAAGCATCTGAGTTTCACTGCTTCTTGCTGCTCTGGAGTTCCCATCATAGGATCACAATAATATACGTAATGCGTCAAATGTTGTTCAGGGTCGCCTGATCCATTAAAAGTAGGGAAAACAGGGTTTCCAATACTGGATGGAGGAAAAATTGAATCTACCCATTCAGGGTAAACTTTCTTTTCAGGTTGAACTTGCGCCCGTTTCCCTTCCATAGATTCTAACCGAGCTGTTAATGACTCAATAGTAGTTATTAACTTTTGAGAAACGTCCGGTTGAACTTGGTTTTGGGTAGGTGAAATGAATGGAGCTTGGACAGATGTGGTGGTTGGTGCTGCAACTGATGGTAATTCTGCCAACCATTGTTGCGTTTGACCCGTAGGATTAGACCTCTGTGGGTGTACTGATAAAGGAGGATATTCTTGATCCATCTCAGTAGTTACAACAAATTCCTTCGGCTATCGGACTTCATCATTCTTAAGAAGAAGACTACTCTGAAGTAGTTCTGCATTCAACATTCTTAATTCTTTCATTTCTACCTCCTGTTGTGCAAACCTTTGCTCTAATGAGAGAGATTGACCTCCTTCAGTGTAAGGGTGAGAAGTAACCTGATTCTTTCCTTTCCCCTTATTGGATCCTTTTTGGAGAGGGGGAAGTGGGTTACTTGAAGGAATACCCAGATTTTGGGTAAGCCTTTGATTATGTGTGCGCACACCTTCTTCATTTAGGTCTGTGTGTGCAACTTCTTGAGCAGGAACCTCTTCGTCTGATCCCTCTGATTGAGCCTCATCTGGTGAATCAGCAGCAACGGCATTGATGACATTAATGGATGCATATTGCATGGAATCCTTTCTATCAGCATTTATGTGATATTGTCTTCTTCTATGTCCATGATGAGACATGGAATTCCGTTGACATGATCCCTCAGGAACTTCTTGGAGAACCTTCACTTGGAGAGAATCTCCTAATAGCTTGGATCTTCATTCCTCTTGATTCTTATTCCCTAATCGAGAGAATACTGACTTTCTCTGAGGGAGGGATTGAAGATTTGAAAAGGTCCCCAGTCCGGTGGACTGGGGATGTTCCTGCTGCTTCCGCTCAACTCCTTGAATCCCATTTGTTGACTCTGAGGGTTGGGTTAGAGAAGTCCCCAGTCTGGCAAACTGGGGTGTCTCTTGACATGCTATGTCTGAGATCTTCTTAAAATCTCTCTTGATCTTACGAATCTTAGTTCGGAAATTAGCTGGATGCATTAACCTGTATCCACTTTTATCACCTGGTTCAACAGACCGTTGGATGATTTCCGAAACTTCTGTCATTTGATGACGTGTTTGCTCCAGACGAGAGGCTTGTGCAATATTCTCGCCTGCTTGATTTAGGAGAAATTAAACAACTTGTTCCCTATATACTTGATTTTGAGAGAAACTAGTTGAAGCATGTTCTTGAGAAAGCTTTTGATTATGAACAAAGCCCATTGACTGTGGCCGGCCATGGGCAATAACATTGCATGAGACCATTTTCGGTGGGCTTTGCTGACCAGAAAGCACTGTGAAATTTGTGCTTCGTGAACACCCCATCCTCTGATATGAACATCAGATGGAGCATTGGCAATTAACTGACGCAATCTTCTTAGTGCGCCAAGGCATGAATGTTGAAGGGTTCTTTATTGCTTTTCAGCCTTCGGATACCGAGAGACTGATAGAGATGCCAAATCAATCTGACGTTGTAACCCTTCTATTATCTTAATATGATTTTCATAATCACCGTAAGATAATACTTTCTTCTTCAATTGACAAAGAGTCTTCCATATGTTAAGACGAATATCATGGATTCCATCATCCATCAACATCTTTGGAATGCCGTACTGGGAGTCATCCAAAGGCCAAAACATGACTGGTACTTCACCTTTTTCCAGTTTTTCCTCATGTTCAGCATTTCCTCTTTATCATTAAATGAATATTCTTCTACCTGTTTGGACCAGAGCTGGTGTTTCCTTGTTGCTTCATCGGATTCAACAAGATCAGTAGAGAAATCACTATTCATGCTGGAAGATGAATGACCCAGGGATGGTTCGGAGAATAACCTAAACCCCAGGCTATCTTCTGATGGAGAAAGAGTTTCACCTGCCAATAGTAAAGCATCAGAAATGACTGGTTTTACATTTGCAAGTGCCTCGAGATAGGAGGGCTTTCTCGTCACTACATTGCCTTCTGAAGAATTTTCGAGACAACGTGAATCACTCCTGCGGAGAGGACTTTCGCAGCGAAGTTCATCACCATGAGGAGGACCGTCATGATGGGTTACAGCAAAAGATGAAATCTCTTGCTCCTTGGTCTTCTGACCACACAGAGGGTTCCTGTGGCTCTCATCTGAAGAAGAAACTTCAAGATTGACCGAATTTTCATGAAGCAAGTCTTCATGAGGAAGTGTCTGTTGAAGACCTTCAGAATTAATGTTCTTGTTATTGGGAAATGAGGGAGTAGAATCTTGAATTCCGACAGATAAATGTCTGAGGGCTTCAAGAACTCCAGCATCGAGCAAAGCCTTGTTGCAGATTGGCCTTTGATCTCCTGACTGTGTTGGGCGGATCTTTTTCTTAGATGCCTTCTTACTCGCTTTAGAAACCACTTGATGACGAAAGTGATTGCTCTGAGCAGGTGTATGTGCCTGATCAGGAAATATGGTCAGGTTAGGCTGATGATCTCCACTCAAATCAGGTGTATGTACCTGACTTGGTTGTCCGTATGATATGGGGGAGTATGCCCCATAACCCTCTTGGACTGGAACAGATGTGTGTGTCTGTTCCGGAGTGAATCGTTGATGTGTCACTCCATTGCTAGGGATAGATTTATGTTTCTGTCCCTGTGATGATGCTGAAGCTGTTATGATATCCTGGAAAGTATCCAGAATATGAGCAGGAATTTGCTTCTGCTCTTTCACCATTGACAAAATATGTTTGGTGACTTCAGCCGCCGGAACGGGGATATACGTCCATTCCGGGCTTGGAGTAGGTGTATATGCCTGCTCTTGTCCTCCTTTTCCTGTCAGTGAATCCTGAAAGTACTCAAGTGTGGAGGCAGAGAGTTGAGTCTGCCTCCTGTTTGTCGTCGGGACTTTCTGACTGACTTCTCCGTGTGCTACCAAGCGAGACTGTTGGTAGGCTGGATTAGTATTAGCAGGTGTATGTGCCTGCTGATTACATTTCACCAAACGTGGTTGATGAGATCCATCATATGTAGTCAGACGAGCCTGCTGACTAACTGGTGATGTATAAGCAGGTGTATGTTCCTGCCTATGGTACTCCGCCGGAATTGCCTGGCGGGATCGGCTTGATGCTGCCAGATGAGTCTGCTGGACAGTGGAATTAAAACGGGCAGGTGATTGTGCCTGCTCGTTATTTTCCACCAAGTTAGGTTGGTGGACTTCTCCGGAGATGGCAGGGATGAAAACCTGCCTATTGTTAACCGGATTCCATCTCTGGCGGTTCATCTTGCCTGCTCGGGTTCGAGGAACCTGAGCTGAATGCCTGGAGTCGGTACCCTCATCATGTTGAGGGCGCACTACCACACGAGTCTGGCGGCGATTGTTGATGGGAGCCCTCGGGAAGGACTCCTGTCTTTTTGAACTAAGGCCCTGAGGGACCTGCTCATTCACTTCCTCAGAGTAAGGGAGTGAATGGAAATTGCGTTCCGGGGATAACGACTCGAAACGGTTGGAGACGGTAGTCAGCACCGCCTGTTTCTTGATAGCTGGCCGCCATTTTCTGGACGACCAGGTAGAGTTGTTAACTTGGAGGGCTTGACGAGCGGCCTCCAGAGTTGGGATAGTACCATTGCGAAGGTACTCCTTAACCAGTGCATTAGAAACCCAGCGTTGAAGACGCTGAGTTGGTGATGTCATCCTCAGAGCGGACGACGTTCCAGCAGGAGTAGCAGCATTGGTTTTCACAGCAGCAGACCTCACACTAGAGGTGTTCACAGCAGCAGTATTCATAGGGGTGAATTTAAGGAAAGCCATTTTGCAGAAGATCTTGAGAAAAGAGTGCTTGTTCCATATAACAGACATAATCAAGATGAATCCGGCCACTGCATCTTTTGGATGAGCATATGTCAATGATTTCTTTGTTGGCCCAAGGGGCCTAACAAATAAGAAGAACATCACTTTAACTTGGTTAAGGATTCACGTAGGGTTCACCATTTTTTGTTTCGCACGGAATCCGGGGATGACCTCCTGGACGGGAGATTCAAACGTTCCGATCGGTTTCTAATGTGTTTGTTCGTAGAACCGGAAACATCCAATGATTCCACATCCGTTTGGACCTGCTTTCCAAAGGCAGGTGCTCATTATCTTGTGGACTAATGAGGCTTATGAATTTGCATTGGTCGAGAGGATGGGAGGTCGGACTCATCACACCTTTTTGAGGGGAATTATTGTCTACTCCGGGACTCTCTTTATAGATTTAAGTTATGTTCGTGAATCCTTATTAAATTACCAAGTAAAAAATGAGCTTTCCTTTAGTTTTAACAATCAATGATTAAATATGCAATAAATTTAGAGAATCTTTTATATGTATTCGAGGTTATTCATCAATAGAGAATCATCTATATCTGTTTAGAGATTCTTGGTCAATGGTATCCTTCAAAACATTTATATAAAAGTCTCTTGGTCATTTATGATGACCAGGCTGGTTTTAAAGCCACTCAGTGGGGAACTTGAAGTTTATCATCATTCAGAAGGACAGAGATTATTTCAAAGTTGGGATTGAACCCATAAATGGGCTACCTACGTATCCTTTGTTTTGGAAAAGGAATCAGAACCCATGTAGTTCGAGTAATGGAGTATGATGTTTATGATTGATGGCTCAAAGATGAATTTCATAATTACTTTTACACTCTAAGCTCTCGTGAGTCATGCTCGGTGTTAGAAACAAGAGGTATTGGTAAAATTTAGACAATTATGCCATGAAAGATGCAATCATAAGAATTTGTTTGGGGATTATGTATGTATGACTGCCCAAAATAGATGAAGGTTTAGGATTTACTTTTAGGGAGAAAATCCAGGAACAGGGTCCATAAAGGTATATGTGCTTTATGGAGATTTGAATACTCTAATCTTGGGGCTTACTCCTATGGAGGATTCCCAAGTTAGGAGGGGACTTATGATTGGGTTTTACTCCTGAAAAGGAAACCCAAATAATAGGTAAATTATGACTGGTTAAGAGAATTTTAAGGGGGCTTGAGGTTTACTCCTAAAAAGTAAACTCAAGATTATGACTGGGACTTATTCCTAGAAAAGGAGGCCCAGGTTATGACTGGGTCTTATTCCAAAAAAGGAGACCCAGGTTAGGGGACTTGGGGCTTACTCCTGAAAAGGAAGCCCAAGATTATGACTGAGTCTTATTCCTGAAAAGGAGACCCAGGTTAGGGATTAAGGTTTGGGGCTTACTCCTGAGTAGGATGCCCAAAATTAGAGGACTTGATTGGGGCTTACTCCTGAGGAGGATGCCCAAGTTAAGGAATTATGGTTTGGGGCTTACTCCTGAGGAGGATGCCCAAGTTTGGGAATTTTATGAATTTGGGTCTTACTCCTGAGGAAGATGCCCAGATTAAAGGATTTATAACTGGGGATTATTCCTGAAAAGGAGACCCAGGTTAGGATTCTCTCATCTTAAAGGATTAGGTTGAATGAATGAATTCTCCATATTTAGTGACATAATGATATTTAAATCACTAGACTTTGAGAGATATTCCACATAATTCCTTTCAGATAAGGAAGTCAAATCAAGAAATCATGCCATAAATGGCTTTGAAGAGTGTCTTGAAGACTGAATCTTGAAAAAGGAAAGGTGTGATGGCTTAAGAGGGGTAAAAATGGACAATATGGGAACCCAAAAAGATAAGGGTGCGCAAGTCTTGCAAGGCACGCAAGTCTTCCGTGGGCGCGCAAATATTGGTCGCGCAGGTATACCTACGCGGCAAATGGTGTACTTGCGCGATTTTCAACCAGCATTTGAAATACTTGAGTGACTCTTTTTTAAACCCTTTAGAATTTTCTTGAGGTTATTCCAGAAAAGGGACGCGCAAGTTATATTGAAGGAAATAAGTCGGCGCGCAAGTGTTTGATAAGTTTCAACACTTAGGCCTTCCTTCTTCTATTTAGATCTTCCGTTCTAGGTAAGAAATTACCTTAGAAGTGTTCTGGAAGCTTTGAGAAGAGACTTGGGCGTCGGGAGCTTCAATCCGAGTTTCTGGAAAAAGATCCTCCCGAATAGGGGGCCCACAGGGTCTATTTATAGGCAAAAGAAGGCCCTGGGCGGTTACCGGGCGGTTACCACTTAGGTCGTGCAAGTCACCTGCGCGACCAAGGGTGTCGCGCAAGTGTACTTGCGCGACAGTGATTGAACTTGCGCGGTGGAGTTGTTGTCGATCCTTTGTTCATGCCTTTGTCGATTTTTGATGTTTTCATCAAATGATGAATCACTTTGAGCTCGGATATTCCCTTTTCCGATCTTTAGATTTTGTGACGAAAGGAGCGTCAACAGTGATCGAGAACATAAGTCCCATATGGTGCACATGGTGTAACGCATGGGGGGTGAGCATATTGGTCGCACCACAAATAATTTTTGCAAGTGTTCTAAGTGTCGGACTTGGTGTCATGGATTGATGTGGTAACATCAATTTTTTACTTACTAAGTGAACATAGAAAACTCCAAAACCCCACGTGGGACTTGACTAGTTCATGACACTATTTTTTCAGGTTAAAATTATACTAACATAACATTTTCTTCTCTATTGAATTATTTTTTGACATCCGATTATCAATAGACTTCATCTTCAACCATTAACCATCGAAGGCCATCTTCGTTCACTCAAGGGAACCAGTGATCAAGGTTCCCAACCAATTCTATTGATCGTTACTAGAAACTAATTATAGTAAAACCACTATATAAAATTAAATCCATTTGTGGGACTTTGGATTTGAGGCATTCAATTACTAAAAGAGCATGTTTAAGTGAGGATAATCAAAGTTTCACTTGATACAATCACATTAATCCATCACGTGATGATCTATGGATCATGTAATCAAACAAATACAATAAAATTATGCATGTGTACAATCACCATGGATAATGTAATAACATCAAGAATTCATGTGACATCATTTCATGAAAAATAATGTAAAAGTACATCATGTTTTGTTTCTGTTATTTATAGATTTTTCATATTAATTATTTTGTATTATAGAGTGTCTATATTCTAATTATTTTATCATTCATTGTATAATTATAATAATAATCATGGTGTGTCATGATCAATGAAGTGATCATGTAAAAAAATCACATGAATAACATGATTACTCTAGATCACATAATGAAGCTGAGAACTTTGGGGTAGTTTAAAGATTTTGGGCTCACTATTTTTATCAAATACAACATTTTTATTATAGATGAGTCACTGAAAACTACTATATTAGTATAAATTAAATGGGTGAGGTAATTTTTATGATATTTGAGATATCAATAGAGAAAGATATATAGATCTCATTTAAGAAAATAGAGAATATCCTAGAGCTTTTCATGTGAAGGTATATATATATATATATATATGTTAAGTGTAAGGTATTTATCTAACTTGTTCATGCAAAGTATCACCCACGAACAACCATTTTCTTGTGAAGGAACCCATGGATAACCATTGTAATCATGAATGTATGCATGTTCTACCCATGACTCTCAAAGGATATAGAATAGGTTCACATGATTCATTCATGCGAAGCCCATGTGGGATGTTGGAGCAAGAAAAATAATAATCAGTGGAATATGTGAAGTCCTTTAATGAAGAATTATTGATATATTTCCAACCATACATATAAATTACGTGAAGTTTGTAATCTTTAATGAAAATAGATCACTTGAACCCTACCTGGTCATGTGAAGGAGGCATGAAACAATATTTTCACGCAATCTATTCATGCCATGCACCCTATGTACCACCATTGAAAAAATTCAAGAGTTTCTATGGTAAAATTGTGGAAATTTGAAAGGTTCCTTGAGATATTTTAAGATTAAATAATTGAATTGATAAGGAAAATAAAATATTGATAATAATCACTATTTATGTTCAATGTTCAATCACTATGAATTATTACACACATGGATGAATAATGTTAAGAATTCAATAAGGTGGACTAATTTTTCATTGTAAAAGATATATATTGAATAAAATATTAAAGAAATTATGACCAAAAATTGAACATAATTTACTAAAGTTGGGACTTCATTATACAGAAGTAAGAATTGTTTCTCGAGGACATTGATTAACTTATGAAGGAATGATTATCTATTGAAGATCATAAAAACTTGTGATAGAGAAATAGACATGATCACCATTTATAGAGTATCTTGAAGTGGAGACAAGTTGGGTAGTTAATCTTGCAAGCTTTAAGATTAGGATCATCATTTATTAGATCAAGATAAACTATGAACATTGTATATTTATATCAAAGGATAATAGCTAAGAAGAAAATACATATTGTAATTTGGGGGTACAACCATTTGTTAAAGAAGATTGATGAGAACATAAGATGGTTGGGGGTATAACAAACTAAGGTATAAGTGTTGGATTGTTGTGGGGTATAATGAAGATCATATGTGAGAATCGACTAATAGGGTATATAACCAGTTTCATGATAAATTTTGTAATTGATGATGAGATGATAGTTGAGAATATTTATTGGTGGATAACCAACATTGAAAGGAGTGGGGCTTTGTATCGAACCTTTTAAATATTGTGTGTTCTGGTCTCTCTTATTATTTTTTAATACTAAGTGTGATGGTGAGATATCACGGAGTGTATTGTAAACCTTAATAAGTTTAAGAGGTTGAATTAAAAAGAATAAATCTATAAAAAGTAAACCATTGATTCACCCCTCCCTATTAGTGGTTAATCTATCCTAGGGTTCCATAATTGCTATTAGATAACATGTTCCATATTAAAGGGAAAACATGATTTTATAAAGTGAATACTTTAGTAAATGACCGATTTACCTTAGATGGGGAACTATGCAGTTACTAATGAGGATACGAATCTAGATATTTCTACCAAAAACAAAAAAATTTAGAAAAAAATATTAGTATGGAAAAGGTATAATAATATTATAGTAAAGGTTTATAAACCACAGCTGAAGGTAATCAAAGTGGTGTATGTTGCAATAATTATTATTTTTATTATTATACCATTTATGATTTTTTAATTTGTGATGATGATGTATCCCTTAGTGATATTCATTTTAAATTCAAATAGCATCTAAAAAAAATTCTCAAATAAGTTGAAAATATATTTTTGAAGGTGTCAAGTGTCTTCAAGGTGAAAAATAAATCTACAAGAAGAGAATATTTTTATAAGAGATTAATCAGATAAACTTTTTGGCATATCCAAATCTCACACAAATATTGTGAAAGAAAAAAAATGGAACAATATATTTTTTAAATGAAATATATTATTATGTTATCAAATAATTTCTAAGAAATTATTGTGAGAAATATTACTTTAAGATAGTTTTTTATAATATTTACATTCTCTTAAAAAATGCACAATGTTTCTATAGTTTTCAAAACCAATTAACTAGAGGATAAAGTAAGAAGGGAAATGGATCTTAAAAATTCTTTACATGAATCAAGAAAAATTCATGAATAAAATAATAAAAATGATGAAGGAACATTTAGAATACAAGAAAAGGTCAATTGTAGATGAGAATAAGTTCATCAAAATGTTGTGTATAGATATGGAGGTGATATTGAGAAATCAAGAATCACCATAACCAAGATATTTCCATGTTTCTGGAAATATACATTCCTTTACACAAATTTAAATTAAGTATAATTACTCAAAGAATAATATGACATCATCTTGTAATCAAATGAAAGCATCCTCCAGTAAAAAAGTATATCATAAGCCAAAACATATTTTAAATAATAATGATGTTTCAAATGATGGTATAGGTTCTAAATAAAATTCATTTAAAGTATGTATGGTGAAAGTATTGATATATTCACAAAATTAAGGGTGGATTAGAAAATAATTATGAAAATATATTATTTGAGAAGTGTATAAAACAGTGGTGGTTCAACTCATAATCAATAAGTTTATAAATATGTGAAATCTAGATAGATTGAACCAAAAAATAAGATATGAAACTCTTAGACAATTGTTGGTGTTGTTAGCCATTTGGGAATGAGGAATTAAAATGTTGGAATAATCTGAAAATTCATAAAAATAATAGAATTCTTTTATTTATGGGTGATAAGATGGTGATATGAGAAGACCTGCATCAGAGAAAGGAAATCCATAGAAGAAGAATATGTCTACAAAGAATAAATTTTAAGGCCTTGAATATTTCTGTAAGTATTGAAATATATGTGGAAATTATTATGATGAGGTTTGGTATATACCAATCATGAATAAATAATATATTAATGTAAAAATAATACCATAAATAAAATGGGATTAAGAAAGAAAAAAAAAGGATATAATCCAATCTTGAGAAGTGAACAATAGAAGGATGCCGTTAAATAATCTATCAGAAAATAATAATAATGATATATACTTTCCAATATTAAAGGGAGATATAAATTATCTAATAAAATCACCTTCCACTAAGAAAAAGAAGGCCTGGTTTGAATAATTAAAAACAACAAATTTATCAAAATAAAACTTATCAAGGTGGAAACTCTAGGTTTAGTATTTTTTTATGGGTGTTGTTAAATATACAGGCACATATCCTACAATTTCTTGTATAAAATTTTATTTCCAAGAAAGTTTCATGAATTAATGGGGATTCTAGGTTAACAGATTTGAATATTTTATCAAAGAAAGAATTTTGTGACCAAAAACCTATCCAAGTTACTAATTCATGAGAGATATTAATGTTTAAATAAATTTGTGGAAGATATAAGTGAAGGGTCACACAATTGTAAAATATATTAAAATAATTCTATGATATATTTCATATGTTGTTAAAGTGAATTGGATTCAATATAAAAATAGTTATAAGTCATGTGAAGATTCTAAGAAGACTAATAATGCCATGAAATAGTTTAAAGTTATTTTTCCAAATTAATTGAAATTTGTTAAACATTTAGAGGGAGCTAAAAAATTTATAAAGTCAAAGAGAAGAAAGTTTTTTTCAAATTATGAATTAAATACCCTTGAGAATAAATCCAAAACTAGAAATTGTAAAAAAATAGTTTATTTTGTGAAAGGTTCAAGAATTCAAAACATTCAACTAATAAATACTTGGCGTGCCTTCATATATAGTTCGATTTGTTTAAAAATAAAAATAACATGAATAAATCCTCATGTGATCAAATAAAAATATTTGAAAAAGTTATTTCACATAAATAATAAGTTCATGGGAATATGTAATATAATTAATAATATGAGTCTCAAACCAAGATGATGATTCTAAAGAAGTATCCCCATACTATGATTGGGAGAAATAATGTCACTATTTGAGAATAAGTTCTCATCATGAATGTTACTCCTAAATAACAAGAAGTTCCCATTCTTATTCCCTTAGTATTTTATATGAACTAACATATAGTTAATTTAAGGAGAGGAAATTATAATTGTGAAGAACATAAATTTTTATGATGATTTCTGGAGTGAATTCCCTCAAGGGGATAAACACTAATACTAAGTTATTCCAATCACACTCACATCCTTAATACTTAAGTATATTATTCGTGTTCATTGGGGGATTCTTATTTATTAAAAAAATGAGACAAATTGGGTGTTATTTTTGTGCAATTAAACTTTATTTTGTTTTATAAGTTGTGTATTAGATCATGTATTTATAGTCTTTAATGACCCCTATTTTAAGATTTGATTTTTTTTGTCATTATTTAATTTTCATGGTATTTTATGCATTGAATATATAAACATGGTTATATAAATATTCTTTTTTAAAATGTTTCATCCCACATGGACATAGAGTTGGTTAAATAAAATCTATTTACTAAACTAACAATCTGATATCATCCCTCTATCATAAATGTTGAAGAATTGATCTTAAAAGGTAGGATAACATTATTTAGGGTAGAAAGATAAAATGAGAAGACCCCATTTATCCTTTGAATATTATTTTCAATAAGGGTATAAAATTTTTACACATATTTATTTTTATAATATGATTAAATGTTGAATAATATGACAAAGTGGGAGATTATTGATTTTTAGTGTTTCATTTTTTTCAATGGTGTGTCAAAATGTGTTTGGAGAATTGGGGATGAAGTGGTGAGGTCTATAAATTTATTAGGGATTCCTTTAATGAAATTCTGTGTCATGCTTGAAAAACTATACTAATTAAATGTTATGATTTTTAACTGATATTCAATGTTTAAGACATGTTCGGAGGAGTGTATAATGTTGTAACAAGTGTCCAAACATTATTTGGGTGAATAATATTTGATGAAGACCACGAAAATATTCATTTTAATGTTGAATTGTTTTTGGAAGAATGTTTGAATTTCTCAATGAAAAAAAGTAATTAATTTCATGATGTAATAAGTATAATTCCATTCAAGAATATAAATATATATTATATAATATTGAAGAATATTTTGATGAAACATAAGTTTTTGTTTATCTTTGTATTATTTTCCATTCATAGAAATAAAAAATTATATGAATAGGACTTTACTAAAAAATTGGCCAACCCTTAGGCCAACCAAGGAGTCCCTCAACCATATATGTGGGACATGGGGGGTCAAACACATGGGAGAGACTCGTCATGTCCATCCCAAAAGGGATCAAAAAGTATACAAAAGAACAAGTTAGAAATATTAGGTTTGTAAGAATATTCATTTATAGATTAGGTGGGTGTGTGTGCACAAAGGTGAGTAGGACCTACATGGTACACATCGTGGAATTCATGGGTGAGTGTGTCTGTCAAACCCCATATAATTTTATGGTAGTGTTTTGAGTTATGAACCCAGTTTTAGGGCTCAAAGCGATAGCGGTGAAACTTAACTTATCGGGTGAACTATAATAAAGATTAAAAATATTTTGGGGCTAATCCAGGGTATAAAATATTTCCCCCATGTTAAAATAATATAGACATAACATCCTCCTCTCAATCGAGATAATATCACTAATCCAATAATCTACATACTTTATCTTCAACATGTATCCATCAAATGCTATCTGTGTTCCCTAAAGACAACAATATATCAAGGATCTTGACCATTTATATTGATCAAACTAGATGAAAATGAAAATGAGACCACTCGATCGAACCGAATCCATGGATGAAATATTTCCTTTCATGCATTCCATAACATGAAGTGGATTTTCGACGGAACGGAATAAAATCTTTGAGCTAAGACCATCACATAAATACATCATGTAATGATATATGGATTACATGATCAAGTGGTGAAAATAAACTAAGGAATTTAGAAAATCACCATTGTCATCGTAATAATACCAAGATATCATGTGATGTCATCACATAAAAAAGAATAACTTTCCATCACACAAAGGTTATATTATTTATAGATTTCTCACATGAATTTTTTTTCATTTCCAAGTGTCCTTATATTTAGTGCCTCATGATCAGGGGTATTATTATGTGAAGAATATATATGTCTCATGATGAACTAACTAAACATAAAAATCAATCATGAAAATTGAATGATCACTCTAATGTAGCATGAATAAGATAAAAACATCAGTAATGATTAAAGATATTTGGATTTCTATTTTTATCATAAATAAAAAAAATTACCAAAATTGATTTAGTTTACATTACTATATAAATATGAAGGAATGGGATAATGCAAGTTTCTTTTTGTTATTTAAAATATCGAGAGGGAGATAGAGATATATCTCATTTCAAAAAAAAAGGTCATCCACATGAACTATTATTGTGAAGATAGTAACCATTTATACGATATATTCATGTTAAGGTCAAGGTGCTCACATGACATTTTCACCTGAAGAAGTAACCATGGAGAACCCTTATCATGTGAAGGAAGTTGCAAACAACCATTTTTCTTGTGAAGTAACACATGGGATACTTGAGAGTCACAAAGAAGAAATAAGTGGTTAGCATGATTCATTCATGTGAATCCCACATGACAAAGAGGAGAGAGACATATAATAACCACTAGAATATACGAATTCCTTTCATGAATAATTATAGAGATATCATGAAAATTACTCATGGATTATGTAAAGTTAGTAATATTTAAGGAATAAATATCATGGAACACCACTTGGTCACATGAAGGAGAAAAAAATAATATTTTCATGTAATCCTTTCATGTCAGGAATCCTATGTATCACCATTGAAAAGCTTCAGAACTTTTGACGGTAAAATTAAGGATAATTTTAAAGGTTGATTGAGATATTTTGAGATTAACTGATTGAATTTAAAAGTAACCTAAAATATTTATAATTATCATTTGTTTTATGAGATGTTCATGTTCTTTGTGTTATTACAAGCATTGATGAATAAAGATGAAAATTCAAGGAGGAATACTGAGTTTTCATTATGAAATACCTTTCTTTCATAAAATATTATATAATAATTTGTGTGAACTAATTTAATATAATTTATTAAGACCAAGACTTCATTATACGGATGGAAGGATCATTTTATAATAATTTTTTTAACAAAATAAGACCAAATTATATTAGGAAGATTCGATGAAAATGAGATATAATATTTAACCTAATCACTAACTGTATAGGCTCTAAAAGTTTACACAAATTGTATAGTTGATCTAGTAATAAATTGGATGATGATCAAGATATATTGTTGTATAATCAACTATAAGAATAATATATGTCTAACATATGATCAAAAACATGAAGAAGAATGATATTATGATAGGGGGTATGACCAGTTATTGAAGAGGCTTAAGCAGAAGATATGATTGTTGGGGGTATAAACAACTACGGCAGAATAGTTTAATTATAGAGGGTAAACCCAATATAAACTAGTGGATCAACTATTATGGTGTATAACAATTTGATGGGTAAACCATTATAATTGATGACAAGATTATAGAAATACATGAAGGGGGGATAACTAATATGGTAAAGAGTTGGTCTTTCTACCCAACATTATAAATATGGCGTGTTGTGACCACAATTATTATTTTTTCATATGATGTGAGACTATGATATATCACTGAGTGTATTTATAATAATAACAAATTCAAGTGGTTTAATTCTAAAGAAATAATTTTTAAAAAGTAAACCACTATATCCCCCCCCCCACTTCTCTATGGTCAATTTGGTATGGGGCCCCACAAGTAAGAATATGATCTAAGATGAAATATAATGTTAAATTATATATTATTATTTATAATTTATAATTTATATGGTGGTGTGAATTTTTTTAAATCCTTATATGTAAAAAACTTTCTTTTTCACTTTTGTAAAAATATGAAAATAACACATAGGGAAAATTTTGATATGATATTTTTTTTAAACCATATTAATAAAGTTAAATATTATATAATGTGAACTTTAATAACTTTTGAATGAAAATTAATAATATTATATACACATTTAAAATAACCTCAACATGGAATAAAAATATTTGGGAGGAAAACTATAAAACAATATTTTTTTAAAAGTCCCTTGCCTTGAGTCCCAACTCATTTCATTCATATGTCTACCCTCACGATTCATAAAATTATATTAGTTTTCTACTTCATTATGATACTTTTTAATTTTTATTACATTATATTTATTCCATTTATTTCATTTTATACCATGTTTTTTAGTAACTAAAATGGTTAAGTTCACATTGGTTTTTTTGAGGACATTCAGTTTATAACCTGAAAAAAAACATTAGTGCATTGTCTGTGGTCATCAGAGTTATGGTTACATTGCCTTAATAATGTTAAAATATTTATAAATATAATATTTATACATTATATACAAATTTAAAACCAACCATGTAATGCATTCATGAAAAATTAACTACATCATTTAATGGAGAGGGTAGTCCACACGTACGCCTAAACGATGTTTTAATTTTTCTGTTGCATGGGAAAGAAATAAAGTCGATAATATTATAGGTTAAAATACTTATAAATATTTTATATATTCCATTTTTTATTAATTAGTTAAATCTTCATGACCATCCTTGTAAGATGTAAATGAAAAATGAATCGCATCACCTCGTAGAGGTGGTAGTCCACACATACGAACAAGTTATGTTATCTTTTTCCAAAAAATGTTAGGGTCATAAGGTAAGTAATATATTATCTTTAAATGATAGTAATTATATGATAAAAATAATATAAATTAATTTTATATATTATTTTAAAAAATCATATGATATAGTAATGAAAAACAAAACAAACCACTTTTTGGAGGTAGTAGTCAACACATACAGACGAGCAATGTTTTTATTTCCCATATAATGGAAAGGGGGAGGAAAAAGGGTTTCACCAAAATAATAATAACATTTATGTATAATTAATATAATAATTAAATATTTCGTCATGGTTAAATTTGATTCTATGTAGGTAGAAGAATAAATAATCATGAGACACTGTGTTAATAATTATAACTCATCTTTAGAAAATTACCCCTAGATTACACCTGAACCATTATTAAGTTCATATTTTGGATATTATAAGACCTATAGGATGTGGATATGAGATTTAATAAGTGATTTGGACTTGGATTTTCTGATCTAGAATTCTATATGCGTGTTAATAATTGAGGAGAAGATGTTTTCTTTTATAAGTGAGGGGAGTGCCACACTTGTAAATAGTAAAAATGTTTAAATATATTATATGGATTCTGAAAGGAAACTGACACAAAATGGAAATATTACATAGATAAAATGTGGTTTATAATAAATCCACTAATCAAATAAAATTTAAATTAATAATGATATTTTAAACCTCAAATCTTGGTTTTAACCCCCACGTTAACTCTTAAAATCATTACTGTGAGAACAAAGTTTTACCATGGTTATTATTCATAATGACCAAAAATGAAATTGATCATTTGTTATAATATTAATTTAAAATTTAAAAATATTAAATCAATTTTACCATAATCACTTTCTTCAAGTTCTAAAAATTATTTTTTATATACATATGTAAACCTCAATAAAAAAGAGTTATTAGAAAAATACCCTTTTAATAAGAATAATAATTTTATACCAAAATTAAGTATAATGAATGTTAATATGTAATTAATTATACTTTATTCACTAAAATGGGTAAAATTTTACATTAATACCAGACCATAATAAAATAGTTCTTCTTTAATAATTTAAAATAAATTACAGTTTTTATAAAAATCATTATTCTTCATTATTCATCAAAAAAATAAATCATTTCAAAAAAAATCAATAATTTACCCTAAGATAAATTAATTAATATAAATACAAATATTAATTCATTTTATGAAATTTAAATTCTAAAATAAAGAAATTAAACTTTTAAATATAACATTGTTATATATAGAAAGACAATTTAGAAAAATAAAACCATTCTTTTTCCAATAAAATTATTTATAAAACTATGATGAATATAAATTCATAAAATGAATACTTTAAAATTATAAGGTTGATTTATTTTTAAGAAAACATGGGTTCTCATATTATTCCCCATTTAATAAATTTTATCCTCTCAATTTTATTGACTACTAAAATAAGTGAAGGTATTTGTCCCTCATAGCTCTTTCTGATTCCCAAGATACATCTTCTATTATAGGATTATTCTATAAAACCATAACCTAATGAATTACATTATATTATAGTACCATATCTATTTGATCAAAAATATAATCCAAAATTTATTTATAATTGATATTATATAATAACTGTACAAAATTGTGGCTAAAAACATTTGATTTATCAGGTATGCACTTCCTTATAAAACAAACATGACACACAACACATACCAGAGACAACATCATAGGTAAAGTAACACAATAAGAAACTAACCCCACGTTATCCAAAATTTCATAGTTTCCAATGAACCATTGGCTCAACTTTATTTTTTTACTAAAATTTATTTCACTTTTCCTAGGAGAAAATTTAATAAAATAATGATCTATAACGTCACGTGAGATATATTTCCTCTGATTATTTTCACAACTTTTATTCCTTATACCAGGATACCACATATGCTATTGAATCATATTTATCTTCTTATCAATTTATTCTACCATCTTTGATCCTAATAACTTCTTTCCATAAACATATTTACAACATGATGGAGTTCAACACTGCTTTCCAAATAATAATTCAAAATGTTTTATATGTATTCTATAATGAAAACTATTATTATAAGAAAATTAAACCAGTGAAATATGTTTATTAAAACTTCCCTGATAAACCAATCATAAATCTCAAAGAATGTATTCAAAAAAATTAATTATTTACTCCAATTTACCATTAGATTAAGGAGGATAATTTATATATAAATTCAATTTAGTTCCCAATAATTTCTGAAGAGCTTTATAAAAATTAGAGGTAAATAAGGGATCACAATCAAATATAAAAGAGGGATGGACTCTCTAATTTTAATATATCTTTAATATAAATTCTATAATGTTAATATAAATAAATAGTACATTGAATATAAATAAAATGTATAGATATAGTCAAACTATAAACAATAAAAAAATGACATTGTTACTTTGAGAATTATATGGTAATCCCACCATGAAATCAATGGATAAATTTTCTTTTTTTCATTCAGGCATTGGAAAAGGATAAATCATTCCCTTTGGTAGTTGTCATTCGACATTAACCTATAGAAAATTAAAACATTTCATTGTAAAAATAATGATCACCTTTGAGTTAATCCGAAAATTAATTAATACAAGTGGAAAAATACATAAACTTAACAATTATGTTATTTAGTTCTCTACAATCAATGCAATGCCTCATAGAACCATCCTCCATTTTAACAAATAAATAATATAAAAAAGGTGAATTGTTAGGGTGGATGAAACTATTATAATGATACCATTGTAAATTATCTTTAAATTCCAAATGTTCTATTATAGTCATATGATAACGAGGCATTGAATTTGGATTAGCATTCAGCCTTAATTCAATAGTAACTTTAACCTCCCCGTCAAGAATAACAAATGGAAAATCATTAGGAAATGCATCCAGATATTCATTTATAGTTTGTAGATCACTAATTTGAATAGTTCCTTTCTATTCAACAATATTTTAATGATAACTATAACTTCCATTTTTATCAGTGTCTCAACATCTCGATATGTTATGAAAGGTATGAATTCATTATTATATACAAACTGAAACTCATTCTAAAAAATAACTTCTTTAGCTCTAAAATATATCATATAATGATAAACTGAAATAAAATTCATAATTATAATAAAACAAAACTATAAAATAGTAAAGATATTAATATTTATAGGATAATCTATTCTTTAGATTATAATATGAAAATTTATATAAATTATTATTTCCGTTGTACAGTCACCGATAGTTTTTACAATGATGTTTTACTATATTTCAGGAGATGGTATTTATATTTTACTTGAAAATTTCTCTAATATAAAAGAATGTGTAAATATCAAATCAAAAAAGATAGGTGAATAATATGAATGAATAAGAAATTTACTTATCACCACTTCATTTGAGGGTCTTGTATCTTTTATTGTAGCAAAAGACTACGGTTCACCTTTCTATTTTCAATATTGATGATTACCACCATAAGTAACTAACTTTATATATGTTTCAATATAATAACCCAACTAAATGTAATTAAAACATCATAAAACTAACTGATTCTCTATTTTCCCATTTCTTTTCTGATCATAACTATTTTTCACATAGTTATGAGCCAAATGATCAAGATTACCACATTTATAACATTTTACTGATCCAAGAAAAAATTATATAATATTCATTTTAGCACTTTTAGATCATTAAGGGGGATTACCTGTAGATTCCTTGGTTAACTACATCTCTATTTCTTTCCATATTGACCACTACTAACCCATGTTGTCATGAAGTACCTAAGTATTAGAAAATTGTATCTCAATTTTATCAATAAAATGAAAAACCTCGTCATAATATTTAAATTCAATAGAAGACATCACTGTTTATAAACCTGGATTTAGACCTATGTAAAATCTATCAATTTTTCTATCATTTACCAAAACAAAATTCATTACATACCCAGCGAATATAGTAGAATTTTCATTGTAAGCAGCCACTGGGTCTTCTTCCTTTTTCTTCAACTCCAAAAATTGTACTTCAATACCAAATTGAATAAATTTAGGAAAATACTTCTTAGGAAAATTATATTTAAATATTTACCTATTAATGCCATCAATATAATCATTTTCCTCAATATTATTAATCCAATACCATCATTTAATGGATCCACATTCAAAATAATAAATACAAATATTTACATTTTGATATTTCATACAATGTGGAACTTAAAACATCATCTGCAATGAATTTATCCATCCTTCATCTTTCACCAGGTATGAAGAACCACTAAAAACTAGAGGGTGTTGTTTCATGAAACTATCCACTATAGACATGTACCACTATAAAGAATTTATTCATTTTCTTCAATGAGTTCCACCATTAATAACCTTCATCAACTGAGTTAACACGATCAAAAACTTCTTAATTCCAACAATTTTAGGTTTTTTTATAAAAGATTATTATACACTTGATTCCTTCATGATTACTCTATGAAAAAACCATTATGAATAGAGATGTATTATATTATGCAATATGTAAATCCTTGAAATATATATTACAATAATATATCTAAAAATTATAGTCTCTTTATAATGTATTTTAATATTCAAATAACCTTTAAATTTATTAAACCTTCCTTTGATGTTAACTATAATGCAATGTAACTTGATCAAACCATAATTACATTATTTATCACAAGGGATTAACTTTTTCATGTTTTTATAATTTTTCTATTTGTAGTTTTAGATCATTAGAAGAAACATTACATAACAAATTAAATATGTTTATATAGTGTACATTTTTTCCACAAAAATATGGCTTCAAGTTCACACCCCTTATTTCATTCAAGACACTTCCTCTTCATTTGAGATGAGTCAACATAATAGAAATATTGACCTTGACAAAATTTCTATTCATCTTGTATCTTATGAAAAAACCTTGGAGAATTTTAGAAAATTAAAAAAAAATATTTATAGGGGAAATAAAAATAAATAAATCCTATTAGTAAATTAATAAAATAGGAAAAATGATAAAGGAATTTACCTTTTAAACAATAGATATTCAAGCATAAAAATAAATCATTCCCACTTCTAAAAAACAATATTTTTTCAAAGAAACATTTGGAACCCACTAGAAATAATTGGTAAAACCATGAAGGAATCCTGAGGCACATTGGACCTCATGAAAATATTTCTTTCAAAAACAAAACTTTCACCTTTAAAACCTCAAAACCATTCCATACATCATAAAATCAAAACATTTATATAAAAGAACTTTTTTGAAGAATGTTATAAGTATCTTGAAAAATCATATTAATAAACCTTTATCACTCATTTTTAACTCATTTCTTGATAACTAAAGTCCAATTAATCCTATATGGCTATCTAACCAGGTTATCTTTTATATTTTCACCTTTTAAGACTGCATCATTACCCAATGCATTGGATAACTATATCAGTCTCACAAGTCATCATGATTTATATTGGGCTCTCCATTAATCATATATAATTCTCATGTATAAAATCACATATAAGAAATTTTTAATATTAAACTTTTTCAACATTAAACCTTTAAAAATTCATTTAAACTCATGACTAAAACACTTTCCATTTTCACATAATAATAAATAGAAATATCATTTTTCTTTTAAAACTCTTAGAAATGAAAAATTACAAGAATATCATGAATATGATATACATAAAAATTCCATGTTGAATTCTAGAGGATTCTTGATAATGAATAATATCTATGATGGTGGGAAAAGGCGGTCAGGTTGTATATGTTAAAAAATTGTATTTTTCATTTTTTTTAAAAGTAAAATATAACCCATATAGATAAAGTTTAAAAGATTAAATTTAAAACCTTTTTAAATTAATTAAAATATAATAGAAAATTAACTTAATAAACCATTGAAGAATAAATAAAAAGATAACTGAAACATTTAAAAGAAGGTGGGCAAAATAAAAATCATTGGGAGGAAAACATTAAATCAATATTTTTAAAAGGAATACCATTACCTCGAGTCCCAAATCACCTCATTGGATTAATAAAATTATATTTGTTTTATATTTTATTAAGAACTTTTTTCATGTTTATTTCATTATCATTATTCCCATTATTTCAGTTTTTACCATGTTTTATTTAGTTCATAAAATTTTTAAGTTCTCATAAGATTTTTTGAGGATATTTGGATTATATCCCTAAAAAAATATTGTTTTTTACCATGGAAAAAACGTTTATGGTAAAAATACCACCAAAATATTAAAAGTTTATAATTATCATATTTATACATTAGATACGCTTTCAAAATTCACTATATAAGGTTGTTATGAAAAATGAACCACATCATTTCATAGATCTGGTAGCCTATATGTATGATTAAACAAAGTTTTTATTTTTATACGATTTAAAAATAAATAAAGTAAAAAAATAATATTCTATAATCATAAATATTTTATATATGTCATTTTTTTATTAGTTTCATCCTTATGATCGAACTTGATAGGTGAAAATGATAAATAAATTGCATCTCTTCACAAAGGTGGTAGTCTAAATGTATTCATAAGCAATGTTATCATAATCCAATGGATGGTAGGGTAATTAGGTAAGTAATATATTATCTTTGAAGAATCAAAATATTTTTATAAATATAATATATAATTATTTTATACATCATTTTAACTATCCATATTATTTGGTGATGAAAAATGAAACACATCACATCTTAGAGGTGGTAGTCCAAACATACACAAGGAAGATGATTTATTTTTCATAGAATAGTAAAAAATAATTTTAGTATAAATACACAAATAGAAGAAAATATAAAAATTACAATTTATCCATAAAAATAATTTAATACCAAAATCAAGATTAATTCTAATTAATAATTAATTCACTAGATTATGTTTAGATAAAGGGTTATAATTTAATTTTAAAACTAATCGAAAATATAATTTGAATTTTTAAATACTTGAATGGAAATGAAAATTTAAATAAAAAATTTCTTTTCACTATTCACCCAGAAAATAAATCTTCTTATAAAAATTCCAAATATTCATTATAATATAAATTAATTGCATTGAATCCAATAATGAATTACTTATATCAAATTCAAATTCTAAAATAAAAAAAAATAACTTTTAAAGAAAACTGTGTAATATATAGAAAAAAATTAGTTAAATAAAATTATTCCATTTTCAATAAAATTATTTATAAAACTATTATGAATATCAATAAAAAAAATAAATTCATATAAATCATAAGAATGACTTATTTCTTGGACTACCAAGGCTTTAACAGTTTTTATTTGATTGGGTTCTTTAATCATACATACCCTGTATACAATGATGTAAAACCAACTATTGTAGATTTATGGGCTAACTATGGAATAAATATCACTCTAAAATGAGACTAAATCCTCAAAAATTCACACAATTCACCATAAAATCACTAAAAGTCAAGAAAAAAAATCAAAAACACCTCATATAGGTGTTCTAACTCTTAGAATTACAATCCTAAACTCTATTCATAAAACACCTATGAACTAGAGATCAATATTCAAATTTTTCAGAAATTTACTACAATATAATGATGTGGGTCATTAAAAAATACCCACTATAGAATTTTTAATCCATGATAAGTCCTGAAAAACATCTCTTGACTTTTTATTCATCGATTTGAACTGAATATAACTCCTCATTCCCAATTTTAAATTGAATTTTTTTCTGTTCAACTATCCATGAACTGAACCAGATTACATTATCTTCATATGGAAGTCCCTAAAATAATCTTTAAAATATAAAAACCATATTCTGAAATACACATATTATGTTATTTCTAATTCACCACATCCTATTACATATGAAATTGGTTGTTAGTATTCCACTAGATGAAGAATTTAAGAGACCACACAATCTCTTATGTATATGCATCATTGCCTCAACCTAGTCACAATGATTAATACCCTAGAAATATAAAAAAATCACTCAAATAACCACATCTATTTCAAAATCAAACACTTTAATTCAATGGTTGATTCCGAAATATGAACAAATCTACCATCAAGATACCTCAATGAGGACTATCATACCCATGATTTGAGATCCTTTCTATCAGTAAACAAATTTTACCCCAAGTCAGTTGATAATAAAATTAATATATGTGAAAACCCTAGATGAACCCCTAAATACCAAACATAGTGTTTAATTATGAACCATATGGATTAGTTCCTCCATCTCCCTAGTATCTTAAGTGAAAACTCAACAACCCACCTATTATTTTTTCTATACCCATAACCCTTCCAATATAAGGTTCATATTCCAATGACTGATAAGATTCTCCCCACCATAGGAGTATCTTAATCATAGTCATTTTGAAACCAAATTCCATCCTTCTATAACCTTCTTCCTATAATTATATTAATTTAATGTATATATGCATCTAATCCACTCAAACCCAAGTGACAACAAGAATATCGACCACCACCAATCGCAAACCTACTAAGAACATCACCCTCAAAATTATCTAAAACACTCTCAAAACTATAAACACACCCTAAAAAAGTCAATGTTTCACTTCACTGTATAAAAAACTTTATATTACTTCCCACGAACTAATATTTCATAAAAACACCATCATCTAAGAATCACTATAGAAAATCATTCCCAGATGGAATCTTTTTTATTTATGGGCATGCCCCAACTACTAGGCCCAAGATCTGAGAAATTTAACTCATCAGTGTCACTTCATACACGTCAATATTCTACCTATACTCAAGGTTATTGAATTTAAAAATATACTAACAATACCCCAATTGTGATCCTTCCTAAAAACAAAGTTTTTTATAACATGTCACAAAAATGTTGGGAATTAAGAGGAATGAAATAATTTCTAAACCCCATTGCATCTCCTAGGCCCAAATATCCATACGATACTCGAGGAGTCTCCAAGACATCTTATATAAAAATTATTGTATCTAAAAAATGAATTTCAAATTTCCAAAATTCATTATAACTTATACATCCTAGATTTTTCATAAATTGATCATAAAATTCTCAATCACTTTTCTAAGGTGAGAATGATCTCCCTGAAGAACCCTCCCTTTGGTTCTCTCCCTATACCAATCTCAATCTCATCTCTACCAAAAGCTACACTCTCATAACAACTAATTATATAACCATAATATTAACTTTATGAGTCACACCCCCTCATACCTAGGCTCATATACCTAATCAACCATCCATACAAAAATCACATGCCATCATATAATCCTAGAAAATCTTGGTGCCATATTTTCCAAAAACTAAAGACATACCACTTATATTAAAACTAAGCACAAAATAAACTACACTCAATAATTATTATAAAACCACAAAGAATACATTCATAATATACTCACTATAGGCCCTACCATCTAGTTCCACCATCATCATCCCAAGTAAGCCCATTCCTGAAACCAACTAGTTCATGCATCCATTCAATCCTGGATTTTGGAGACAACCATAATTCCATAAGTATAAAAAGTACCATACATATCAGAAGCCCAAGGAATCATGCATGAAATTACCTACCCTACCTAGTTTAAATAACTCATCATTTAAACTTGTTCCGTTCTAAAAAAAATTATAAATTCACTACTTTTTTCCACCATAACTATGGAAACAAACTCCCAAACCCAGCCAGAAAGTGTAACCATGCACCACTTACACGTTATTAATTCATCACAATAATAAAATAAAAACACAAAAAACCAATATTTTTTGTTTTAATTAATCAATATTAAAAAAATAGATTATTTAAGACAACACTGATTATCTTATTATATATGTACTAATTAATTAAATTCCTCCCCAAACACTTTCAAATATAACTTTTTATTTTAAAAACATGTTTTCTGAAACCATTTTATTTTCCCTTTTTAACTAATTTGAAATCACATGAAGTTATATGAGTTCCTAGATTAGTCTATTTTCATATTAAAATGTATGGATATAGGCCTCTTTCCATCTATAGTTAAGTGTAAAACCATAAATATCAACTTCAAATTAGCTCATCATACATGAATAAACATCACAACTATGATAGAAAAAATTAAAAACCACAATATCATAACTCTAATAGCTCAGGATTTCACCATATATCTGATCATAAAGAACAATACCAATTCTTATTACACACTCCAGCACTAATTATCTCAATATACTAAGCTATAAATAGTATAACTACTAAAACATGAATCTAATACCATTTTTTAATTACTTGACCATGGAAACAATTTATCATCCAAGTATAGGTCACCATATGATCATATACAAGCCTCATTGTATTTTAGTTGTTTTTAAATAGGGTAAGAGTCTATGTTAAACATAAGGATACTATAATCTCATTATTATTTTCCAAACTATAAGTAAAACCAAAATATCATCCATAACCATATATCTGACTATGAATATGTAATTATAGAAAATGGAAAACCATAAAAGAATTAACATATAACAATACCATAAAATATTATTATAAAATTCATACAGTAATAAATCCAAACAATATTAATCAATATCCCAATTGAACATGAAATAAATTAATAGTTACTCCACCATGGACATCAATCGTTACCTCAATCCCATCTCCAAAAACCATCAAGGAACTATGATATGATACCCTATATAACCTTGGATCAAACCAAAATATTAGATATAATGTCTAAGAATAAACCATGGTAATAATACAAGGTGTGAGAAATATATCTATATATATTAGTTGGGAACCGCTAATAGGGTCCCCAGTATATTCCAATACATAACAATGTATACATGAGAAATATAAATAAATTAGGAATACCCAATAAACAAAAGCATACATGTTGGGTTATCACGTTCTTATCATGCCCCCATAAAAGTTTTCCATTCATATCCATTAAAATATAGTGAACCACATGTTCCATATAACTGAGGATTATCAAAAATAGCATATGGTATCTAGAATTTACTATTAGCCTTACCATACATGCTAGATAATACTAAATGGAATAAAGAACTCATTATATGTCAAACCATAGGTAATAATAGATTTCAAATGTAAAATAAGTTTATTGATTTTTGTTAACATAGAAGATAAAAATCCATATGTCATATCAAGCTCTTTGTTAGTCTCACTATGTGAAATAAAATTCCCAATGGTGTCTTGGGATCTCAGCTAGTCTGGCCAAAAGAAATAAAATACTAAATGGTGTACTAATATCTCATCTAGTCTTTCCATGGGATGTATGATTCCAAATAGAATATCCGGATCTGATATAGTCTTATTTTATATTTTACAATGATATGTGTATTTCTGGGATCTTAGCCAATCTAACTATAAGTGACTCAATTTTAGATAGTATCATGGGATCTTGATCGGTCTGACCATAGGTGATATAAATTTTATATTATGTATCAACACTCATGCATTCTAACCATGTGTTATATAGATACGGGATAGAGTCTCATAACTCATCTAGCCTGAAGATGGGTGATAACATATTCAAGATGGTAACTTGACTCTTGGGCAATTTAAGAATGGGTGATAACTACGTGATGGTTTATTGGGATCTTAGCATGTATGACCATGGATAATAACAAAAGAAAATGAATCTATGGAGATAAACACTAGGGTAGTTCACCTTTAAACCTTTATTCCTAGTGCACCATACTATTATCACCTCAATAAATTCATTAATATATTTATAGTGAACCAAATATACTTGGACACATTCCCACAACCCCTATCCCTCATCAAGAAACCTAAATATACCACATTAAATGCACACAATATCATATCCAAGATGCCTGTAACCATGAAATTTCTCTATTATACATATAAAAATTCATTTTACATCAATCCACATGGGCTATCCCTATATATTGAACCAAATCATAAAAGGTACGGTAAATAGAATCAATCATCATTCCATCTTTCTCAAAGAAGGAAAACACTCAATTCCAAAACTCATCTAAGTCCATTCCCAATAATTCCAACCTATATCCAATATATTACTAGTGATTTTCTAGCTATTATCCCTTGAATAGCCCAAACATAAATAGTCAAATCAAATCCCCCTTCCAATTTTCTATATAATCATCCAAGTCATGACACCCAAGGACTATCACTAGATAAACACACTCAATGACCCCACAAAAATTATTTCTAGACTATGATAACACATTTCCTCATCCCATGTGTTATTCCCCAAAAAATTCCTCTAAAAATAGTATTCACTAAAAAATTATTTAGAGTAAACCTATATATCACACTACATGAAGCACCAGGGAGCTTAACACGCTCACTATATAGACAATACTCAAGAGTTTATCTCCATCCATTGATAAAATATTGCCCCACCTACACCCACCTATAATTATTTCCCCATTGGATATAGAGTAATCAACCAATTCCAAACAATCGATACATAACAAGGCACTTTAACTATTTATAGGAGTCTCAATGACACTGAATTTTCCACTTATATTCCTCTCATCCCCTATATATTACCTAAAAACAAAACCCCCATGCAAGTATGCATAATCATACATAAATAATAATATGGTTATGTATCATAGATATTACTTAACTCGACAAATGATTTATACTCCCAATATAAGAAATATCCATCCTCGGGTAAGTATAAGACAAATTATATTAATCCCATTAGCCCATACCTCACAGCATAACACTCAAAAAAATAATTATAAACATTTATAATTTTTGAAACACTTTAAACCAAAGTGGCCTAATCAATAAATTCTCTCTAGATGATCCTTTGGTGTTAGATTCATAATAAATTGGATGTGAAAGGCCTATATAATACCCATGGTATCCCTAAAAACTAAATTATTTTTTTCACATGATCAACCACCTATTTAATCCAATTAAAATAATATTCCAAAATAAATACTCTATAAATAACCTCAATCAATATGAAGGAAAATTGTGTGTGTTAATCCCTCCTCAACATCATATATCCACAACACACAAAATACCCTTGTATTGGGATTATTCAACTATGATCTGTTAGAATATTCATAAAATACCAAGTTCAAAACAACCACAAATATGTAGAGACAATAAATAATAATAAAATGGGTAATAGGGGGAATTCATACCAAAACAATTCCTTAGAACTCTCACTAAAATCAACCTTTATCAATAGAGACTAAAGGTAGGAAGGAGATGGGGAGGAGATGGCCTAATAGATCTCCATGAGACCACAATCTTGTCTATTTATATGAGTGAAAGACAAAAAAATATAGGTATTCCATTAATAAAAGAACTAAAAAAGGGAAGATTCTAGTATGTTCATTTTCATCATAGAACAATACCCTATACTCGAGGTCGGGTTGTGGTATGACCAAGAGGATCATGGTGCAATTAACTTCTCCATATCCACACTCAAAAATCGTAGCCTCGTGTTATGACATGATCTAGTGCTTTGTGGAACAACCCATTGGTTGATGTTTCAAATTTCCATCATACCCAAATATTATATTATCCATCATATAAAACACTTGGAAACACTCCCTATTACTATTTGATAGGTCACCTATATAGGTATTCCCATCCCAAACTAAGGTCAACTCTTCTAGCCTTCCCCATATACACTCAAAAAAGAAAACAAATCCCAATCACATGAAATATTCATATTGTAGGTATTTCTTATCTTGTAATTCTAGTTCAAACCCCCATTTTCAACCACCCCAACTCTAAGGCTCAAAATTGAAATTTCCATATATTTTATCAACCTGTAACAACTTTATTCATTAAAAGACATTTGGGAAATGTTTAATTAGGAGGTTATTATTAGTTTTGGTATGGAATTGTAATAATTATTTAGTGTATTGGTACTTAGTATCTTCACTAGTTAGTATATTGGGTCACAGTATATATATTTTTCCTTTATTATAATACCTTGGTTTTTTCTGGATTGGTATGAGTGTATGCATGGTGCATTTTATTTTGGCTTTATGATTATTATTTTGGTACTCTATTGGGATATATTACACATATACCCAATTATTTAAATACACCTTATTATGATACATGATTGGGTGATATAACATGTCAAGAACTATAATTAGCTTCTAGACAAACCCCTGCACATGTACACTTACAGTTATAATGAGTACATTTTTAAAATATTTTTACTTGATTATTTTATTCTTGTATTAGAGTGGGTATTAGGGTTGTATCAGGTTGGTCCAAATGGGTGATATAAACTTTGACACATTGGGTGTCACCTTATAGAATTTAGACTATATAGTCCCTTTTATATATATTTTACCCTTTATTTATATATATACACGAATCCAACTATATTTTAGTTAGGGATTATTAAGTGTATTATTTTTGGAATATCTTCTTTTAGTTTTGATCATTTAATAATATGTTTATTTAACAATGTTTATGGTGTTGGGAAATTACTTTTAAGGTATGGTTTTCTTTTTCCATGAGTTTATTTTGGGTATATTAAATGTATATATGGGTAATATAATATTTTTTGTCAATTAAAATATATATTAAATTTGAAATCTTTTCTCCATCATGTGAAAATTGAGAGTGTATATTATAGGTTAGTGATGCTCTAGATTATTAGAAAGATATCCTTGGGTGGATCATTACATATGAGTATTATAGAGTATGATTTCCAGAAAAGGAGAATTGTGATTAGTATAGAGTTGGTGTTTTGACCTTTAATATAGATTGAAATATTTTTATGACCAATATTATACCCATTAAGACTTAAGCCACATGGGTCGTACTGGATTGAGATTGTTGTCTGATAGGATTTCAAGAATTGTTTAAGTTATTAAATGTGCCTCATGTATTATATAGAAATTTATGAGAGGTATATAAAATCTGTTTGAATTTTTTGATATCCTGATTGGGATTTTATTTATTATTTTTATACTATGTCATCAAACATTTTTTTTATGATTATTATTTTTATATTTTGATATAAAGTTTATTATTTTTATTAACTTAAAATCCTAGAAATTGCCAAGTGGTTTATTTAATTTTTATTTTATTCTTTAAAATATGTGAAAATCTGGGTGTCTATGTGTGTGTGTGTTAGTGTTCAAGTGTGTGTGTGTGATGTGATAATAAATGCTTAATAATTATATAGATTAACTATTTAATGGTTTTTGATTTTATCTTGAATAATAAAAATAATAATAATACTTATTCAATAAAAAGTCAATGATTAAAATATAAATATAAATTATATAATTAATTAAATATAAAGTTAATGGATTTAGATAATCTATTAGCATATGAATTTTTTATGGTTAGATGAATTTTATATTAAAGGTTTTATAGGAAAAGATTAGTTTTTTGAGGATATGTTTTGGGATAAAGAGTAATAATTTGAATGGATATATTTGGGGATCATCTTAAATAGTATATATATTTATATATATATAATAGAGAGTGTGAAATTTAATAATAATTTTATGAATTTGTCAAAATTTTATGATATGAGCAAGGTAGTCATACTAGAAGTTTGTGAGTATCATGGTAATTTTATTATACTCTTAGATCATTATATATTTCATGTGATTTGAAAATTGTTACTTTACCTATGATTTTATCTCTTATGGGTGTGTGATGATCTTTTTCAAGTAGGTAATGATGTTACTATATAATGAAATATGTAATAATTTGGTTAACTACGTAAATTAAAATATATTGAATGGGTGATTATGGTTTCTTCATATATATTTTATACATTTATTTTAGATAAATAATATATATATTCAATTGTGTTAGGATATGAGAGTAATAGAGTGATAAATATATTATATAAATATTTTTTGGAATGATAAAATTTAGAAATTTTCTTTTTAAAATCACCATATTGAGTAATTTTTTGAAACAATAGGTTTGCTCACTTGCATGTTGGAAAAGATTTATAATAATCGATAAATATAAGATATACCATTGAGTAACATATTACATTGGATAACATTTTTAATTAGGACAAGTATTATTATAATAACTATTTTATTTGAGGACTTTAGAATTAGTTCTGGAGCGATCTAAGGAGAGAACAGATAGGGGCGGGATATGAATCGAATAATTTTGTATCCGAGGGTGTTTCCTAGAATCCAATTTAAGGCATGTGATCTAATAAATTACATAAATATTCTTATAGTGTAGAGAACCTAGAATATGTCTAAGAATTCTATGCATATTTTTGTTATGTGGAAGGTGATATTATAGTTATATTTAAATCGGATGGCAATAATATTCATAAGTTTTTTTGATTTATAGATGGTAATGATTTATAGAAGTGTCTATGAATGAACCCTAGAACATTTTAGAGGATGAAAATAATTTATGGCATGGTGGTATTAATGTAATATTTTTATTAAAATAAAAAAATATTAATTTAATAAATAAATAATAATTGTTCTTTGAATGATTATTTTTATTGATTAAGGCCTGAACATGAAATTGAATTTTAAATTCTAGCAGAAATTTAATTGATTAAATGTTTTGATAAATTAATTGATGATGTGAATTATTTGAATAAATATAGAAAAAATATCAATTTTATGAAAAACCTTTTTTTATAGTGTCAAATTCCATGAATTTTTTTAAAGTGAATACATTTTTAAATGTAATGAGATTGTAATGTTATAATTATAATATATATTATAACTTATTATAATTTTTATTATAATATAATTTATTATACATTATAATTATTAAATATTATTAATATTACACTATCATCAATATAATCATTATCTTTAGGTATATATATTAGGGGTCAGGGAAGGGGCTCAAATGATGTGAAAAAAATATCCAAAAAACTCTAGACATTGAGACACCCTTCCCCCGCATTTTAAAAGAGTTTTAAACACTTTTTTAATTGGTTTATACTCTCATATGAGATGAAAATAGTTTACCCTCTTTTAAATATCCCTCCCACTTTTCTCTTCACTGCATATTTTTTATATATTATCCACATTTTTCTATTTATTTGGATTTATATGAAGTAATAATTTCATTACAGACCATTATCAATTTTATGATAAGTGGTTCACATTGATTATTTTTGGGGTTTCACTATGGTTCAATGATATTAATATATCTTATATTATAATAAATAATTTTATATCCTTTTCTTAGCCATTTTAATGGATGAATTTGACTTCAATTACTTCCATGTGTTTCTTAAATTGGTATTGAAATGATAATTTTAATTCACTTAATGTGACATGGAAAAAAATTACGTATCCATTTTAATTGTTTCATAAATAAATGAAACCAATGTGTTGTATTATTTGGAAAAAAATATGTATTCAAAAATTTAAATAATTTTTTCCCTGAAAGAATTTTTACTCCCCATAAAATTAAATATTTTCTGGATGAAGTATTAAAATTATTAATGGTCATATTAGGGAATTTTTTTACTTATATTCTATATGTTATATGGTTATTGAAGGAGAAATGTTATGCTTTCAAGAATAATTTATCATCTGGGATTTGTAATAAAAAAATTATATGGATGAAATTTAAGAAAAATATTTATTTTTTTATTTTTTTGTATTTCAAGGTCTTCTTTGAGGGATTTTGAAATCATGAACATGATTATATTTAATATTATTTACCCATAATTATGTTATTAGTTTCTGATTTACTTTCTTAACATAGCTTTCATATTAAATATATAGTTGGTGTTTTTAATGTAATATAGACTGTTCAATATAACATTTAACAAGGTGTGGTGACAATATTATGCTTGCAATGTAAAATCCAACTGTTAAGTCACTAGTATTTTTTTACATTTGGAAATGAAGGAAATTTTTTATTATATGTGGGTGTTTAGATAAACTCTAGATCTATGAATTTTAAAATGGTCAATTTTTTTAATAATAATCATTGTATAAAGAATATTAGGGGTAAACATGTTTGGATGAAAAATCCATTGGCGCAATTTTTAAGAAATAGTATCAAACAATTCATTAAAATTTTTCATATTTTTTTATAGATTTTTAATAAATAAAATTTTTATTTGTCTATTTTTTTTATTTTTTAAAATAAATATGAATTTTATTCTTTCCTATTTGTTTTAATTTTATAAAAATTAGAAGTTAATTTAATAAAATAAATCCATTAATCCCAAAAATTCAACATCAATGTAGTCTTTTCCTAGAAAATCAATGCGTAACAATGGGGGACCTTGGATATAAAGTGGTTAATACTTTAAAATAACATCAATAACCAAATTCACATCCTAGATATCAAAATTTGAGGATTGAAAATCGTAAAAGACAAAAACATTAATAGTTTCAACACATAATAATTTCATGAAAATCAATATTTATTATGTTTTACAATGAAATATGAACTATGAGCTAAGACAATCATATATTTATTTGGTAGTAATTTTTAATATAATTCCATGGAAATATTCTCTTGGTTTCAATAATTAATTTTATAGTAATGTGAGAAAACATCCTTTTCCATGACATATTGAGGATAAGCTTAGGTTAATCGATTTTTCTTACTATTTGGAAATAATACTAGTAATTTATTTCATAAAATTAAGGAAAATGACTTTTATACTTGAAACGAAATATTTTAAGAAAACAAACCCTATAATCCTGCATCTAAGCCTAGGCACAAGTCCCAACACAATTAATTTTGGGTAGGAATGGCACCTGATTTGGGTTAGCCTTAGTAAAGGCTTAAGTGGGAAGCAGCTCGGTGGTGGTATGTCTCAGTGGTAGCGGGTTGTCAGTCTCCTAAGTGTACAGATGAAAAAGGCGGGTCTAGGTGGGTCCCTTGGAAGTCATCAGTCTCGGTTGTCAGTAGTGCAGTGGTGATGGGTTTAGAAGGATCTTTGGTGGAAATGGGATGTAAAACCATAAATTTCCCTTAGAGGTGTGGTAGTCTTCTCAGGAAGTAAAATATTTGAAGTATGAGGTGGATAAAGTGAATAATGTCTTTAGGGGCGGATTCGATGAATATAGAAAAATAGAAAAAAAATCCGTTCATATTCCCAGGTCAATCCCAGATTAGTTCAAAGCATGAGAAACCACCAGATATGCACTTATATTGTAGGAATGAAAGGGTATGTTTTTTCCATTGGTATTAGGACCCATTCAATCCTTCAAGCGGATTTCTTGCTGGACAGCTTTGGATGTTGGCCACTTTAGATCATGAGAAATTAATCAGATAGGGTTAGGATTTCTATTTGGTTTACAGTCATTAGGCCATCTTCATCCATGTATTGGGTCATATTCCTTTGTCATATGGCACTTTTAAGGTTCCCCCTCAACCAAATTAAAAAAGGGTATTATCTATAAATTAATAAAATTATAATGGAATATAGGATTTCAGAGGGTGATATGTTTCATAAAATATGAGATAGATCAAATGTACAATAGAGAATGTTTCCCTATTAATAGATTCCGTTGTAATTATTAATCATTATTTCCATGATTTTCTAACAACATCATGCCAAAACAATGTGAATCAAGATACTAAAGGGACATATTCTCATATAACTAATGATGATTTTAAAGAAATAAAAATATTCATGTAATAAAATCATACAAAATGTGGTGGAAAATGGATCATCACTAATAATGAATCTTGTTGTTAAGTCACTAATTATTTACTTTTTCCATTTAAAAAAGAAACTAAAAGAATTTTTTCTCCATAAACATTATAAATAATCTACTCTAAATTAAAATTAGTCTCTTACATAGTAGTACTTATATTGTGGTATACATTGGGATAATGAATCATGCTACATTAATTTTGATATACATGTGAAACACATAAGGAATGTGAATTATATTGGGTATGGTGGTAAGTGAAAAAAAACTGTGATTTATTATATAATAAATATAACCATGGTTATTGGAATCATCCTAATATTTGATGAAAGGATCATAGGAAAATTATGAAACTTTCACCACTTGATTTTCAAACTAGTCAAGTAATAAATATAATTATAGGAAAATTCCTTCAAATTCAAATGGAAATGAACCTCATGATAACGAAATTAATTTATAAAATAAACTCCAAATTTTATCAAATGGATCGTGATTGTTTATATAGAAAAAAATAAATATACCATCCTATAAAATCAATATATCATTTATAATATTGAGTAAAAACTAAAAAACCTGCAAATAAAACAAATGGAGTTGATTAGGGAAAATTTTCAAAAAACACCAAGGTAATCCTAGGGATATTATCATGATTTTTAAAACTATTAGTGGACTAGAAACTCAATAAAATAATAATAAAATTGTATAAAAAGGTTAAAATAATAGAGGGAAACATAATTTCCTTGATTAATAAATAATGTATTAAGATTTATATATAATGGAAACCAAATGGGGTGACTTTAATTATCTTCATTGACACCTAAAGAAATTAGATCCTAAATGTGGAATTTAAATTGAACACTAAATTGGAGGAAACGCAATGTTTTTCACGTTATTGTTTTTGTTAGTTTTTTTAATTTATATTATTATATCTTTCATCCATATTGTTTTCATTTATGGTTAAATTTTAATAACTAATAATAGTGTCTAAAGTAGTGAAAAAAAATATGAAATACATAGAAAATTTATTATTTTAACATCCCATGTTTTTAATAAACGAAATACTATATTAGATAGTATACATGATACGGTGCATCAAGATTAAATAAGAAATTAAATATTATTATTTCAATGATACCATTATAACAGAGTCATTACAATCGAGGGAATTAATAGTATTAATTCATTTATGAGAATATTGTTTAAACATGTATATATAATTAATTCTTTGACCAATTAATTATAAATGAGTGTAAACCCCTTTGTAAAATTATATAAAATGTTTTTATGAAAAAGCTATTAAAATGTGTTAAGGGGTGCCTTATTCTAATTAAAAAGAAAATATATATTATTGGATTATATTAATAATATATATATATATATATTAAATATAATGTTAAACATTCATTTTATGTGTTTTTTAGACCTCATATAAGAACAAATCCAAATTTACACATAAAAGAAGTATTTTTTTAAAAGACACTTTTGCACCCTTTTGATGGAAAACCTATTTTAAATCTAGTTTTTAAAAATTTTATAATTTTTATATGAAAAAATAAACTTAATTTCTAAATGATAAATATCATAATTTACTTTGGGAGAATTTTGTTTTCTAAGAACTTTTATATTTTCATTAATAGTGAAAAATAAAAAATATTATTTCAAAGCTACTTTTTCATCCAATTTATTTTTATTGTTAATATTTTTTAATTTAGTCTGAAGTATAATTAAATAACTTTTTTATAATTTAATAAAATTGAGGTCATTGGAATCAATTTTACATTAAAATTGGATATAAAAACTTATTTAACCTTTGGAAATTTTTACTTTAACCCACATTATTGCCATGTCGGTTGGATTAGCATCTAACTTAATTTAACCCCATCCTAGAATTGAATTTTAAAAAATAAAAATAAATGGTTTTTATAAGTATGATATTTATAATCTAATAGGATAAACTTTATTTTTGTAAAATATGTATTTTAACTTTAGTAATTATTTTTATTACAACAAATAAGGGTAAATCGGGTATTTAAGGGTAAAAATAATATTATAAAATACTATAAAATAATGCTAAAAATTGTCCAAATTTCATTTGGATGAGTTTTTTCAACTAAAATCATCTTTGGGCCTATTTTTTCAGCTCTTTGTGCCACTTGAATAATTTCAAGACATTTATAATATTATATTCAAAGAAAGTCAATTTTTTCATTCTTCTATTTTTAACAAGAGAAATATTTTTAATATAGAGTTATATAGGTGATATGTTAAATTATAAATAGTAATTTTAAATGTAAATAATTTATCTAAATCATGGTAATTTATTTATTCTTTTTATTGACAAAATAATTTCCTTAAATGGTGGCATAATGATGATGCCATAATTGCATTATTAATTGAAGAATCAAATAAATGATATTAAAAATATTAAAATTAATATAATTTGATATAATTGATGTCATAAATGGATTTTTTTGGAAGAATTTAACATATTAGGGATGATTTTATATAGTTTTTTTGATGTTCTCATATTTTTCTGATATTTTTAAAAATTCAAATAATGAATAGTGTCAAAATTTATATTAATGATGTTTTAAAATAGATAAAAATTTATTAAATGATATAATATTTAAATATATATATAATTTATCCAAATAATTAGGATAAGTCCCAAAATATCATAAATGACTAATTTATGGGTTTTTTTCATGTTATGGTAATTATATTAACCCTCAAAGTGTAAATTACATGATAACAAAGAAGGAGTTAAAAGGATAAAATATATGTTAAAATAAAAGGATAAAATTTAAAAAAACCAATATAATTTTCATTGGATTAATGGATTTAGACCCATCCTTGTCTTATATTCTACATAACTCAATTTATATCCATTTTTAATTGAAAATAAATTTTTATTAATTTAATACTTAAAAGAATTCTTAGATTTTCCCTTCCCTCTCTTATAAAAGAGCAATACTTCTTATCATTTATTCACCATTAAAAACAAATTTGGTTCATCCATTATCTACCCTAATAACTTCCTAGAATCCCTCTTCATATTATAGAGCTCTTATTTTAGGCAAAACAATTACCTTAGATGTGTTAAGGTTATAATCAAAGGAAATCTATCGAAGAAAAGGTATCATTTTTAATTAAGAGTTTCTAATTTATTTCTTCTTACAATTACTTAAAATATTGTTAAAAATAATGAAATAATAACTCCAATATTATAAATATACTAATATTTTATTATGTTAATATATTCACCTAAATATATGTCCACTTCCATCAAATGGGAAAAGAATTAATCATTTGTGTGTTTGTCTGAACTATCACCCCCATGAACAGATATAATTCATTATCTATTACCATATATCAAGACTATTTGTTATGAAGGAATTAATGTTTATATATTATATTATTGAAATATTTTTCATTATAATATAATTATATATCAACTACATTATTACTTTTCACGTACAAAAAATATGACAACGTCGTTCGTGCGTACGTGTGAACTATCACCCCCACGAATTGATGTGATTTATTTTCTATCTACACATAACATTAATGATATAAATAATAATGTGTACAAAATATTAAATTATTGATATTATTATAATTCTAGAAAGATAAAATGATACTTAACTTTTTTTTAAATGGTCATTGAAAAATGGAAACGTTACTCATGCGTACGTACGACATACCATCTCCATGATTATAACATTGTTCATTTTTTATAATCATACATAAATAGTCTAATTTAGAAGTATAATTTATATATAAAAGTTACTTTATGTCAAAAATATTATTCTGGATATTATGTAATTATTACCAAATGGACTATTGACACCATATCGAGTTCAACTTGGACTCAATTACTGAATATCGACAAAACATCTAGCATGAAATTAAATAATTAAGTAATAGTTATAAAATGATAAAATGTTATATAAATGTAATAAAAAACCTGAAATAGGTTCTAAATAAATTAAACAATTAATATAAGTTTAATATCTTAGAATATAAATATTTGTACGGGATGGTTTAGACTCATGGTAAGGGATTTCATCTCAATCTTCTTTCATTGAGACGTTTCATGATGATATGAACCTTTATTATTTAATAAGGTGTATATAAATCTACTATTACATTTCATATCCATATTGTATTTTTACACTTACTATTTAACATTTTTATAAATGTATTATTTCATGTAAATTATGATTTAAATGTTCAAAGTGGTATGGGACACCTTGAATGTTTAAAGATTTAACTATGAAATCTGTTTCTTCATGTCAATATTCTTGATATTATTTTAGATATTTATTTATATGTATATAAAATTTTATAATGGAAATTTTATTTCTATTTTTAATTTAATATAATGGTTTTAAAAAAGTAATATTTTGATTTTTTATACAAAATGTTTTACTTTCTTTACAAATGATAAATGGAATGTTCTTTTTCTTAACATATATAGTGACAAAAACATCTCTAACACCATGAAAAAAAATTCTAGTTTCCTTATTCTATATACCTTCATGTATTTAAAAATAAAAATAAACCTGTTTTTCCATTTTATAGGTTTTTCAAATGGGTTTTTTATGGTATTTCTTTACTCAATTTTCATTCATTATATTAAACTTATTTTCCATTGATTTTGTGATGGTGATGTTTTTTGTGAAATGACTTTTTATTATCTTATGTTTTATTTCTAGTTTTTTATGTGGATTTACATAGGATACACATAATTTATTCTTCTAATTAATGATATTATCTCTATAAGGGACTTCCTATTAAAACCCATTTTAAGGTTTCTATTTCAACTATTTTTACAATATCCAAATGGAATTTTTTGTTAACATATACATCATGAATAAAAATTATCACTTTCACATTCCTTTAATGTCTTAATTTTTCATTTACAAGTAAAAATTTTTATTTTCAAATAAATTTTCTTTTATGAGTGTGAGACCCTCTAAATATGAAATGTAATTTCAAAGTGGAAATATTATTCTTCCTTTATTCTTTTTTATATGTTATGATTTTATAACAGTTCATGGGAATTATTTATGAGTAAAGGTGAGTCCCTGATAAACCAAGGGTGGGTGAATCTGTTATAGCTCTCTAATGCATTGGGTAATGAGACAGAGTTAATCGGTAAGGTTTCTCCAAATAGATTAAATTAATACATTATAATGGGTATTCCTAATGTAACCATGAATGTTACTCCCTATATTCTTTTGAAATCTACTATAAGAGTTATATGGAATTGATACCAAAAGTTTCATTTATGATTTATGATTGATATAGAATTTAAAGGAATATTATGATTTCATATTGTATGAAAAATATGTTTTGTTTTATGGGTGAAAAGTATAACTTTTTTAAAATGATTTCATAGGTTTAAAGTATTGATGGACTAATAGTTAATATCTTTCTTTTATGTCTCTTACTAAGATTTTCCTGCTCATCCCAAGATTTAAAATTTTTTCACAGGTCTTACCATTTTTTATCTGAAAATAAGAGGTCATGAAAAGTGATTTGAAAATGTGTCTCAAAAAATAAATCATGTTTAGTTTTATAAGGGTTTCCTTTGGATGAAAAAGGGGATACTAAGAATAAGTGTCCACTTGTCAATTATGGGTTTAATTTGTAATAGATTTTCCTAATTCTATAAAAATATAAAATGAAAAAAAATACTTTAATATGAATTCCATTTCAAAAACACTAGAATAATTTTTGTTTATGGTTGTGTCCTTACAATTATATCATTTTTTATGGGCACAAAACATATATCATGGCCTCAATAAAACATTGATTTTATTTTATGTAATAATTGATACAATTTTATTGATATTAAATATTTAATTATGGACTTTAGAAACTTATTTCAACATCACTCTTTGTATATTAAAAACTGTATGTTTCTTAAGCATTAATGTTTAAGCGTAAAGTTTAAACTATTTTTATTATTTTATAATAAATTAAATAAATCAAATAGGATAAATTTTCATGATTATTCTATAAGTTATTTAATGCCTTTCACAGTATAAATTCAAAGTCCAAAATATAATTTCATCAAGGGAGTACTCTTTATATATTTTTATTTTTAATATATCATTTTATAAAAATAATATTAGGTTTTTTATTGGAAAATTCCATGTCCCAACTTGTTGGAAAGTGAAATCTTTGAGATCACATCCAAAAAAGATAATTTCCAGAAACTACCATTGAGGTATCCACATAAAATAATGGGTTGTATTACATCTTATGATAATTTTTCACCTATTGAACATGAAAATGCATCCATTATTTTACAAATAAAATGAAAATCAATAATTCATTATAGATCATAATGATATGATAAATATCTATATAGTGTAATATAAGGTAATATAGCTAAACAATCCTCTACATAAAAACAAATCATCATAAACAAATATAATGAACCATAAAACTTAATATGGATGAAACCAATATAGTCTCTAGGATGAGGTATCTAATTAATCAACCACCATAGCTCTATCTCTACCATCAATATTCATGAACATATTTTAACAACACCTATTGAACTATATTAACACAACATTAGACACACACTAGTTCACATTAAAGGGTGATTAAAAAAATTAATTATAGTTTTCCCATTCAGTGAGTTGACTCACATGAACCACTAAGTTCAAAAATATTATTTAATATATTAATTAAAAACAAATAAATAAACTTCATATATATTATTATGAAGATAAAATTAATATCCATGATTCATTTAATATTAGTGATACCCATATATCAACACAATTATGATCACAAAATAACTATGTATTTATATAAATATATAACCCACACTTTATAATATAAAAATAAGATTGATCCCAAAAAACTATATTATTCTAGATAACACCAAGAACCTACGCCCTTATCACATACCTCAATCTAGCCCTCAGTTACCTAGAGAAGGAGAATGGTTGTAACTTTCTATCCATCTATATATTTTTCACATCAGCACCACCTCAATAAATATTGGTACTCAACCACCTCGCATACAAATTTTAGTCAAGTAAAATATGAGTATTACTCTTAAATAACATAACACTAAATATCAATATTATTGGATGTACACTAAAATGAGAAGCAACATGACTTATTGGTGAAAGTGGATTCCATGTTATCTATACTCAACTTCATAATTTTGTATTTATTGGATTAATGTGACTACCATGTACCTCCCTACAAGGTTTACATCAATCATAATCCATCATGAATGGATTTATCATGGCATGAATACTCATTGAATGGGTTAAATGAATAATTCTTATAGGATGTAATATATGTCAATACATTTTTATGGACAATGCATTTAATTTTATAAAAACATCATGAATGGCCATATAAGGGTAATAATATTTCTTTTTTGGGTGTGTTGATTGCATACGAGATAGAAAAATCTATCTTCTCCATAAAACATTGTTTATCACTCTCTATGAAGGTGCTAGTAGCCCTTCTATGTTTGGGGATCCTCAAGAAAATTTCTACGATTCATAGAGAAGGAAGAATTTATTTTTACACCAGTGATCACATTAAAACATGATATATCCAACAATAAGATGGAGGCCATGACACTATCATTACATGTATATTGTAGGCATTTTTCATATTCTATATTTTTTAATTACTTTTTCATGGTTATTCATTGAAGATAGATCATCCAATTTATAAGTTTTATTACACTATCAAGGATCATATTATGATCCCCAAAACCCATCAGTGATAAAGATTCTTCTTTGATTCACTGTTTAATTAAATATTTTTGGAAAAATATATACCATCACAATGGAATAGATTTCATTATGGTGTCACCATGGAGACCATATGTAACATCCTAGGGATTTATAGAATAATAAATTTTTTGTATCTAGTGGTATTTTTGAATTTAATATTAATTTATAGTTTAAAGGGGGCATTATGTAAAATAGCGTACCCAACACGCCACAATGGATTTCTCCAAAATCTTATGTTTCACACAACACTGAGTTATACCAAAAAATAATACAACAATATTACTATTATTTTAAATGATAGTTAATGTCTAACCTTTGTATTAGAGGGAATGAACAGAATTAACTATATAATAATTTTACAATTTTTTAAATGTTTTTACATTTTCTAATGAATTTTAGTGGCTTAAAATGAGAATGAAACCAATTTTAAGCATAAAATGTTCTAATATTTTTAAAATTTTTTTTCACCACCATTTGATGGAGAACTTTTTTTAAAAATATTTTTTGTCACTTTTATATGTTATATTTGATAAAATAAAATTCTTCTTTAGAATATAGAAATAAAAATTTAATTTGGTTGAAATTTTGGTATTTTTCTTATAAAATTCACATTTTTATGAGAAGTGAAAAATAAAGGATTTTAATTCAAATCATTCTTTTCATCTAATTTATTTATATAGTTATATTTTACTTTTAATTTGTTTTAAAGTGTAATTAAATTATGTTCTTTTAATTTAGTCAAATTTTTGTCATTTGAAGTAATTTCATATTTAAATTAGACATAAACACATGTCAATATTATAATAGGTTATACTTCTTAAAAACCCACTTTCTTATTTTGACAACGGGAATCAATTTTAAATTTATCACCAAAACATCTATGTTTTGAATTTTTAAAAAAGGATTACATATTTGGAATCATAAGTTCCAAATTTTTTAAATATATAGCTTTTATTTTTGGACATTATGAATAATAACTTAAGTAATTATTTTTATTTGACATGGTTAAAGTGTAAATCAAGTAAATAAGGGTAAAAAATAATATTATAATAATATAAAACTACCCTAACACGTGTCCTAATACTATTGGATGAGATATTTCCAATCATGGGAATCCTTGGGTATATTTTAGTACCCCATGGACCCACTTGGGTGTGATAATGACCTTTTATAATATTTATTTTAAAGAAAAAGGAAATATAACATAAACATGTATCTACTAACTAAAACAATTTTAATTTGGTTTATAAAAATGATATATAAAACTATAAATAGTAACTAAAAAGATAAAAATATTTCATAAATTTTTTTATTTTAGTTACAATTATTGAAAAATTAAATAAATAAATTTATTTATTACACAATGATGAGCAGTGATTACTTTATTAATGAAATATTGAAGTAAATTATATTATAAATATTAAAATAAATGATATTATAAATATTTAAATAAAAGTAATTTGATCATATTTAGGCCATGAACTAATTTTTCATATTTCTTTGACATGTTATGGCTGAGTTAATGCCTTTGGTTCGAAGTAATCAAGTTGTTATTACTTTAATAAAAATTAATTACTAAATAGTTTCAAAATTAACATAAATGAGTTTTAAAAAAAAATACTATTTTATTAATTTATATAATAGTC